>JBAIAA010000271.1:2400000-3000000 GCA_037893245.1 Crossaster papposus | reverse complement strand
TGACTTCCAAATTATTAGGAAATATCTTCTTATTTGAAAGTAAATAACGATTGTAGGCATCTAGCAAAGAACGGCAATCGCGAAAAAAAAACACATAAGGACCACTGCCAGACGCCGATTGAAAACAAATGCCGTTTTTATTGCTTTTCTCAGCATCCATGATTGTAAATCTTCGAACAGTTCAATTAAACTAAAGGTCATACATGCAATATTGTAACCTTTATATGAATGTGTCAAAGGTCAAGTACTGAGGTCGAAGATCATCTAAGGTCAAGTTGTAAAATAGGATAATCGCAAAAATAGGTGAGACTCGTGATTCGAGAACCATCCTTGTTTATTGTTACACTCTGTAAAAATAATAAAACTCACTAAGAATGGCAACTGTGCTCCAGTTAAAGTTTGAGAGAAGACGTGATTGATCAAGCACAAACATCAACATTGATGGTTCTAATGAGGTGGTGTTATGGCTGTTTTTTTTTTCTTTCCTTAGGAGGAAGAATGCGAGGATCACCAGGAGCAAGATGATGAACCAGCCACACCCGACAACAAGCAACCAGCCACGCCCGGCAACAAACCAGCGAAGGGCAAATCGGCGACGGAGAATTCCAAGGCGAGTCCCTCTGGCAAGGGCAGTCCGGCAAGTACCAAAGGCAGCCCGAATGGGGAGAGCAAAACCAGCCCAAATGGGAACAAGGCCTACGTGGGTGCAGGTACCAATAGCCCAAATGGGAACAAGTCTAGCCCAAATAGGAACAAAGCCCGTCGAGGGAACGGGAGCCCCAGGGGAAGCAAAGCAAGCCCCAACCGCAAAACTTCAAATGGCAAGAAAGGAAGCCCAAATGGAGCCAACAGCCTAGGTGAGAATAAAGCTAGCCCGTCTGCTAGTAAAGTCAGTCCAGGTAAGAATAAAAGCAGCCCAGGGGGACGGAGATCTAGCCCAGCTGGGAGTAAGGACAACCAAGCTAGCGATGACAAAAGTTCTACTGCTAACAAGCGAAGCCTTTCAAAGAAATGAAGAACATTTTGTAAAACTTGTTTAAGATGTGGGATGTTTGTTATTGTTTAAGATGTGGGATGTTTGTTATTGTTGTAAGCTTTTTTGTAGTTGACGAGGTCATGCATTTACAAATACACAAATTTGTTTACTCCCCCTCCCCAGGACTTATATTCAAATGGCCGTCAAAATCTCCAATTCTTTTAATTTATTTATCTTTCATGTGGAAAATGCCATCAAAAGGGATCGTATACGTTTGGTAATTGGAACCCACTGTTTGTTTCAATCCTATATAGTTATAGATATATACCATAAAACTAACCAGTAAAAAATTCATTTCAAAAGGTGCTAGCGATTTTGAGATATTGCCGAAAATCTGGAGCGGTTATGTCCACGCAGGAAGAATAATCTGCATTGGAATACACAATCTGAGAAACGTCACTGCAGTAACGCTTCTCAGATTCAAATTTTTGGGGATAAAAAGTGATATCTTTTTCCATAACCGCAGTACTTTGAAGTAAAAAGTTTCTAAAAATGCATTATACTATCCAAAGCTGCTGTACTTCTTACCAAGTAAGTTTTTATTGCCATAAATTTTTGGAGTAATTACCAAACGTATACGATCCCTTTAATGAGATTACTGTGAGATAAATACAATAATGTTCAGTTCAAATAATGACCAATCTAAATTGCTTCATCGATTGGAAGCACAAATATTCCAATTCACCGTAAAACCCATTAACGCGTCCAAGCCAATGAGCTGGTTTTAAATCGTACATTTAAAATTCTGGGGGACTCGAGGTGTCTTAAAGATGAATTAAAAAATATTCATTTGCAGAAACGTGTGTACATGGAACACAAGAACAACTTTATTTTGTGTTTTCGAATACTTGACTTCATTTGACCTTATACGGTATGTGACGCATATGTCACACAGGAAGTTGTGAAGTAATCACCGAGGTAGATCCAACAGCAGGTGACACAGTAAACTCTACAATCTTGTTCGATGGAGACGGTCTGTGTTGTTAAGGCGAGGATCTGTTATACGTTTGAGTATGTTGTCCTTCAATGTGCCGAGTATTTGTTATATCCGTCTCGGAAGTTGCGAAGGTTTACGTTCGCCAAGCTCTTCCGAGATCAAAAGCTGGTTGAGTTGCTTCTGTTCTGAAGCAGTTGTACGACGGATGAAGGCAGTCTTTAGGCTGTCATAGGCATTATACTAAGGTGGAGCGATGAGAATGTCTCTCACTTCTGTTGCAAACTCGGGTTGCAAGGAACCCACCACGTATGCGAACTTGGTATGTTGTTGGGTGATATTACGGGTGAGGAACTGCACTTCCACAAACCAAAGCGCCGGGTCATTGGGCCAAAATAGAGGCAACTTCAAAGTCACTCCAGCTAGGGGTGTAGATAAAGCAGCACCTTTGGATGTTTCCGGTTTAGAATCAGGCTTTGCTTCCATGGTGTAATCACGTCAAGGTCACCAATGTGGGGTAGTATGAGGATGAAAACAGTGATCACTTACCCACACTAAAAGTGTTCACACGGGGCAAATTCTGATGATTCAGCCGGAGTACTACTGAGTGCTGGAATTCACTATGTGCAGGACACGTGACTGGCCTACATGTGGAAGTAGACCAAGTCCGTTGGTTTTGTAATGTTCACACGGTTTTGAATACAAAGACGACGAAGCTTAAGTACATGTAGGTGGCAATACGCGAATCCAAAACACCAAGTTCCACACGATATTTGAAGTGGTAAAAACGCTAAATACCTCTATAAAAATAACTGCAGGATGTTTACTGCTCTGCAGTAATAGTCCGGAACAAAAATCCTGCTGAATAACTCGATGACAAGAAACGGTAATTGTTGCACGTGAAGAAAAACTCTAAACAATCGAATAACTGTCATGCACTCCCCAGGGAGCTGAGATGGTTTAAGGATTGAAAATGGCCCAGTGACCAGGGGTATTAATTAATTTGTGATGTAAAGCGCATTGAGTGTTCTCCAAGTTCAGAAATGCGCTATAAAAGAATGTATTATTATTATTATGCAGCAAGACCTAAAGTCGATATGTACAGTAAATTGTATACAGTGTGGCTGGTACCAACCGTTGACCTCCGATACATGTGGTATGGCGTGTTAAAGGTAGGATACACCATTGGTAAAATTATCAAGAATGGGTAGATTTTTTTTGGGGGGGGTTGTATTTTATAGTAAATATCGTTTAACTGACCTGTTCGAAGTTTTACAATCATGGATGCCGAGAAAAGCACGAAAAACGGCGTTTGTTTTCAACCGGCGTCAGTTATTCTTATGTTATCTTATATTGAACTTTTTCTTTATAAAATTATATTTTTGGAATAATTACAGGATATATAGCGCAATCATTTTGCTGGATGCCTAGAATCATTATTTACTTTCAAATGAGTAAGATATTTCTTAATAGTTCGGTAGTAAATATTTTCGATGCAAATGGTGTATCCTACCTTTAAGTGAGGCATCAATAACAGTACACAAAATTTGCAGTAAATGTTCTTGTTTCACCACAGCACCATCATCTCATCCACGGAGTTGTGCTCTTCCGGGGTCGTCTTTAGGCAGTTCTCCCGTAGCATGTTGAGCCATGAACGAATTTTCCAAAGCTTTTCAGAATGGCCAAATTGTCCACAAAGTGAACAATTGTGACTACTCATCACACCACTGACCGGCTCATGAGTTGTACTGTTCTCCTAGTAGGCTCAAATTCCAGCCGATCATTTGTCCCAATTATTTTTGAAATGTATGTGGAACATTACCATTTTTCTGCATGCTGTACCTGTTCGAGTTAACGGCAACATGGTCCAGCATCTCGGCAGTAATGAACCGTTGGAAGTAGCGTAGCGGATCAATGGTTGGCCCTGTGAATGCTGTTTCAGACTTCCTGAAATCTGTTTTCTTCCATTCATATTTTGGTTGTTTTGCCTTCTTGGACTTCTATATAAAAAAGTATTCGCAATGCTGGCAAGTGGTTAATCGTCGCTATCGACATCTGATGCAGGCACGCTATGCATGGTCTCATTCAAAACCGTCATCAAATTCCAACATCTTTGACATGCAGACGTGTGCCTTCAACTTTTAGCCTACACACAAATTTAAAAAAATACAAATACGTGTATGTAGCCAGCCTATTTGTCAACTCAATATGCAATCAAAATTGTTTAAATACCTTTATTTCAAGCAACAGGATAATGGTAATTTTAGTTTGGATCCATGATACAAAAATGTATACGTTTGTACTTAACACACAGACGTGCCTGTGTAAACACCGTCGATCATGGACGGGGGACAAATGAATTTGGCGATCATCCGAATAAGTTGGAGTACAAACAAGAGGTAAAACGGTCGGACAATGCCCCGTCCAATACATGACTATGTGTGTACAGGTTCTTTTGTTTTGAAAAACAGACCGAGTAGTGGGGACATTTTCGAGTCCCCATAGCGCATTGGGTCTTCAGTAAAGGTAATAAAAGACAAATTAGTGTGATGTTCAAGATTTTAGAATGTTGAGAGATGTCCCCATAACGCATCGTACGAATTGATGGGTTTGTTTATAGTGTAAATCCCCGACGCGACAATGGTGAATTGGGGTAAGGTGTGTAATCGAGGACGTCCTCGATTGGGATTAAAAATGTACAAAACCATTGAGGTACAAAGGAAAATCGTTGAGAGGAACAAATAAATCCTTAATTTACACTATAAACAAACGCGTGTACCTGCATATAGTGACATTGCGTAACGCACGACCCTCAGATCCCAATGCGACGCCGGTGTAACACAACAATATCGCCCGCCTATGAAAATATTACTAATTTTCCACCCAAATTTGTATGTAACCTCTACCAATCATTTTAATATGTCATACGGTAGCTGTAGAAAAACGCCATTCAAAGTCATGAAATTGAAGAAGTCGCCGTAGTTGGAAAATTTGTCAGAGGTCACAACCTTACGCAAGTGCCTACCAACAAAGGTCGCTGTTTATGTTACATAGATTGGGGTGTACATGCTTCTGTATTTCCCTATTGTTAAAAAAAAAAAATGTTACATATACATTAATGTCATATGGGGCTCCAGAGGGACCGGCCAACCACATATTTATAACAATATCACAAAGACACTTTATACCCAGCACGATATGTGGCAGAGGGGTACCCCCCCCTCTTATCCCTATACTTTATACGCACTCAACACTATTGTAACCTAACCCATCCCCCCTTGAAACCTAAAAGGAATTCCTGAGATTCCGGGAACACAATGGTCAACACAAAAGAGGGGGGGGGGGTTTTCTCTGCCACATATCGTGTGTCATTTGTTTTTAATGTACACCAGTTAAAACTACTTTGGTCAAGCAACAAAAGTATCTTATAAAGTTTTATTTATACAAGCACACTATTAAGATCTGTTGTACAATAAAGACTGTGGCATCCCTTTTTATTTCTGTGGTTCTCATTTCACCCCTACTTTGCCATTTATGAGTGGGAGGGACTGGACAGTACTTGGAGATTAAAATCCAAATCCTGTCTTAGACCAACTTACAGGGAAAAAGGTTAGAGACATAACCCTAGACATTATTATAGGGTCTATCGCTTAAAGGTACGATAAAACATTTGCAGATATCAAACAATTTTACTACCGAATTATCTTACCTATTTGAAAGTGAATAATGATTGTAGGCATCCTATTTGGCTATAATTGTTAATAACAATTTAATTTTATATAACAAAAATTATATAACCGATGCCGTTTTCCTCGGCATTCTTGATTGTAATACTTCGAACAGGTCAGTTAAACGATATTTACTATAAAAAATGCCCACCTATTCCTGATAATTCAAGCAAATACCAATGGTGTATCCTTTAAAGGTAAGTATACACCATTTGCTTTTGCTGTAATTTTCAAAAATATAATATTAATAATTGGGGAGGCTAATCATCCTTACTTGCAGCTGGTGTGCTGAATTGCGAAAGACGCGGCTACAACGTGGTCGAGTCGCTGGCACGTAAAGGCGCCTATGGCAGCCGGCCACATCGACTTATACATGTAAATGACTACGGAGCACAGACTGAAAGTGTTGGAGGACCCGGAGAAAAACCCTCGTGACACAGGAGAGAACCAACGCACAACTCTACTCACATATGATCCGGGAATCGAACCCGGTTCACATTGGTTAGAGGCGAGCGCTTTACACACAAGCCACCCATAATGGATGGATTAATATTTTATAGTAAATATTGTGACGCTGACCTGTTTAAAGTTTTGTGTTCTTGCAGCTGGAAAAAGTGGTTCCTTGACTTTCTTCAGACAAATCCAATAAATTGAAGCATTGTTTGAAAATAGTCGGGTTTTTACAACGATTGCCAACCAGCAATCAGTTAAAATTCCACATCACATCAGGTGCCGAGATTGTTATTCAATTGCAGTAAAAAGTATAAGGTATTTCATAATAATTCAGTAGTTTTTTTTTGATATTGGCAAATAGTGTATACTACCTTAATAATTTACTAAAGAAACAGTTTGGTTTCACAATTTACTCCGTGCTTCTCTTGCCATTACATGATACTCGTTCGTATAAACGTACATTATGTTTTTTTTCAGTTTCTGTCTTCTGCTTACTTCAAATTGTGATAACTTAACAAGTTGATGATCTTTAGGGAACTGTCATTGAAATACTAATTATTTATGTACAATTTAGAGTTGTCTTACAGTTAACACAAAATGTTTGTCATAAACGAGACATTAATCATTTGTAATCATAGTTTCTGTGTAACAGTTAAAATATTGCCGTTTAGGCAGCCGATTGCTTGATTATTATGCACTTATAAACTTCTTTGGTGTTTGTAAAGTATAGGAAATCAGAAAAGGTATTCGTGCTCACTTGTTTTAGATTTGAATTTGTAGAGAAATTTACGCCACAATAAATGCTGTATTACATGTAGAAAGAGTTTCATACACTTATTTACTCGCCATCCAAACCAATAATTTTTACATTGCCTTTATTCTTGACCAAGGCTATCATATCAAGCTTGTTATTTACTTGCCATCAAAACCAACTAATTTCATATCTGGCTTGTCTGCAATATCGCGTACAGCTGATTTGTCCAATCCGTCTCTGTACGGCACATAGCACGCTAGCCTCAAACTAGGGTTCTATACGGCATGTACATTAGTTGAGATGAATGATAGCCTTAATCCTAGCAGGTTTTGCGGTTAAGTTGTTTTCGATCGCACTTTATCTTATTGGCCCTCGAGTGGACGACCCCATGCTGTTCAAAAAAACGATACCACACAGGACCTTGTATTTCAAAAACAACGTTTCAACTTCGGTGACGTTATTGGCTGGATTCAAGTAATGACTATGCATATATCGGGTCAAAGTTTACGATGTTTGATTGGCTTGGCAGAATTCGGCCTAAAATGTAAAGAAACGCATTAAAAATTTGAAATGATTGGGTCAAGACTATTTTTTATCGCCTTGAGTATGAGGCTAGCGTACGAATCGGACACATTTGTATTCAGGGAACAAGCTTGATAGTCAAGGCTACATTACAAGTCTAAGAAAGGAATACTTTTAGGCTTTTTTTTCCCGTGTTCATGGATTTCTTTTCTTGTAACATTGTCACTGTGCTGTTATTCTAATGTCGGATGCATTTTAATAAAATGCTTTAAATCTCCCGAAAAGAAAATGTGTACAATTGTATTCTTCAACTTGAAGTTCCCTGCTTACAAAACGTACATACATATTTTTTGTTCAAATACCTAGGTGTTTCGTCGCATACACCATGCATAAAGTTGTGGTACATGAACTCCTGTAAAATTAATCAAAATAATAAAAGTTGCACTTACTTGGCTAGAATAATAATTTAACTAACAGAAAAGTGTCCTCGGCATTTTTAAAATATTTTTTAATATAAAAAGAACTTGGTAAGCAAGTAACCAATTAAATTGAAATAGTTTTTTTCTATTGCCCATTGCCATGGCAACAGGCCATTTTTAGCCAGGGGTCTCAGAATATTTTCCTTTTGGATTTGTTTAGAGCCAACAATTTTGGTTACTTGCTTACCAAGTCCTTTCATATTAAAAAAAAATTAAAAAATGCCGAGGACACATATTTACGTCGACCCACTCTTAATCAGTTCGCGCGGGATGACGTATATAAACACAAAGTTTTTCCCAGATTCAAAACAGATGACGCATAAGCAAGGCCGGAAATGCGTGGGTGTGCTTCCCGGTACTATCGGCCTGAACTCTGATCGAGTTTCGTTAAAAATAATCCTGCGCGAACTGGTTAAACATGCCCATACATGTACTTGTACCATAAATTGAGCCACTCATGGCCGCTATACATCACGTTTGGTAATTACTCCTAAAATTAATGGCAATAAAAACTTACGTGGTAAGAAGTACAGCAGCTTTGGATAGTGTAATGCATTTTTAGAAACTTTTCACTTCGAAGTACTGCAGTTATGAAAAAAAATATCACTTTTTATCCCCAAAAATTTGAATCTGAGAAGCGTTACTGTAGTGACGTTTCTCAGACTGTGTATTCCAATGCAGATTATTCTTCCTGTGTGGACATAACCGCTCCAGATTTTCGGCAATATCTCAAAATCGCGGCCACCTTTTGAATTGACATTTTTACAGGTTAGTTTTATGGTATATAGGATTGAAACAAACAATGGGTTACAATTACCAAACGTGTACGATCCCTTTAAACGCAGTTTCCCATTTAATACTACGAAACGACCAAGGGTTGGGTGACGTCTGACGATACACAGGAGTCTGAACTGACTGATCCCGGGGACATGGGTCGAACTCGCTGCAAACAATTTTAAAGACGAGATAATTACATATATTACTTGGAACATGTTTATAATAACATGCTTGTTCCCTGAGAAATAATAAGGATGAGTATTTTATAGAAAAAAATGTTTCACTCGTCTTAAAAGTTTTGGGTTCATACCGGTAGATGCTGGGGGGAAAAAAAGCATCGGGAAACGCCTCTTCTTGGAGTCTGATTCCCTGATGCCACTTCAGACAAAACAGAGCAATTTAATTTGTTGGAAATTGATACAAAATTCCACTTTTCCCATGAAAACAACAGCACACATGGTGCTTAAGACTGTTACCATGTACTGGGGTAATATCGGCAGTTTTTTGTTTACATATAATGCATTTTTACTTCCAAACTGAAACCACTTTATTAGTTTCTGGCTTGAACTATTTTAAACTGGAGGCTACTCTACCCCGTCACGTTGAAAACAAATAATACAAATACTCTATAGGGTGCCTTAAGAGGGGTGCTGCGGTTAATAATTCTTATTGGCCAAAAAAAGAATTAAAAGTAAACGTAACATTTTGACAAATGACCCTCTGAAAATATCGTTTGTACTGTTGATCTTCATTGAGGTAAAGGGACATTAGACCTTACTTGACCTCTGACCTCTGATATTATTTAGTCATGAATGTTCTCCCCGCATCCTCAAACTAGTATTACAATTTGTTGCCACCCAAAATACATGCAACAGATGTACATTGGTAGCATATTAGTTGTAACGGTCGAGTCACTGATTTGTGTGTAGTCACTGAGTCGTGTATTTAGCTCGAGTCAAATCGAGTAATAAATAAACACGTTAGAGAAACACAAGTCCATGACACGGTGTATGTTTGTTGTATCATGGAGGAAGGAAAACGGACGGCCACTGTATATGTATACAAGTCGTCAAAAAATATTGACGCGAGTCATTGACTCGATTCATTACAACTCTGGAATTTTGTGGACCAAAATGTCAACCTGCCAAAGTTAACCCCAGCATGCCAGTTTACGGTATTCACTTACAGTCAAGGTATGTCATAAACATCTGGTAGTTTTGTTTGTTTTATTTTTGCAAATATATACATGTACTACCTTTAATGACATCATGGTATTTTACCTTGCATTATATAAACTTAAAGGGGCATTATATAAATGGAAGTGCCTAATTGGGCTACAAAATGATGTTAGGTTGGTTTCCTTTCAATCAGGTGTAGATTAAGTAAACAATCCAAAACATAAATATTTCTGGGAATTCAGGGGGCAATCCCTCTTTAATAAACATTGGTGACCTGCTGAAACGTTTGCACAAGCCTTGAAAAAGCACCACACAAAAAATTGAAAATGTATTGTTGTTGTTTTGGCGACAACGGACTTCGTGAATTGAGGCTATCTTTTCTTATAATAAATACACAAAAGGTCAACTCATGCATATCCCAGCAAAATGAAAGCATTGTTCTTTAAGATGGCTGGATATACGCAATACGCATGAGGTCCATTTTTAGAAAGCCAGGGGCCATTTTCATAGAGCTGCTAAGCACAAACATTCGCTTTGCACAACAACAAGTTTTGCCGAGTAAAAACAGGTAACTAGCCAAAACTCCATGTGCTTTTCATGCTGCAGCAAAAACTAGCTGAATACCAGAAGCAAAACATGCATCACCTGAAAATTTGGTTTGTAACCCTGTTTGCTTCCAAGCATGCCAAGGAAGAATGTTTGTGCTCGGCAGCTCCATGAAATTCGCCCATCAGGTGAAAGAAAGGTATATCAACTTACATAGAGGTGGGTATCAGAGTCAAGCATACCAGAGCTGCAGGTGCCAGTCGATCGAAAGCTCATCTAGCGAGAAGGGGACAGTAGGAATAAGAAGTAGGCTAGAGGGAGGGTAGGGGATGAGGCATGCAAGGGACGAATGAATGGTTGATTGTTTTTCAAATGAGGGAATAAATGTGTGGTTGGTCATTTTTTCAACAAGTATAAGGGCCTGGATGTGTTCATTCCTGAGCTCGAAGGCGAATCCCTACAAGTGCCAGGTTTATTTTGAAGTTACAGGGACCACTGGCAGTATTATTTTTCATAAAAAAAAAAAGGTGTTTCTATTCAGTAAAATATTCCTGTTTTGATAATGCAACTACTACAAGATGCCAACACTTAGTTTATTAGCACCATTATTTACAAGTTTTTTGTCGATTTTTTTTCGCCTAGGGCTTTTTTCTCTCGCTGCAGTCAAAACGTGATATTAGGTCATTTGCTACCCGCCTTAAAATCTGACGAATTTATAGACGTCAGCCGTAGAACTACATGTACACACAGGGGACAATTGTATGCGGTAAAACCTATACATGTGTACACAAATGTTTGCAAGTTCAGCTGAAATGCACCCTTTCAAAAATTTCAAAGGAGACTAAGAAACAAACATTTGAATGTCAAGAAATTACTGGATGCAGCTGATAATCCTCGACTGTGTGAATTCAGTGGAGAAAATTGAACTAGGGTGTTGAATAAGCCCATGGAGCTATATTAAATTACTAGAGTGCTTGCTCGATCTACAAAGTGATGCCTGCTGGGCGCAGCTATTTGCATATCTGCGTTTTTAGATACAGTGCGTTACGGAAGCCAATACGCCCAAAACTAAAACGCACAATCAGCAAATGAGCGTTTTATTTGTTTTCTTCTGCACGCACATGATTTCAAAATGTCTGCATACAAGATGGATTCAAAGTATCTCCGCACGTACAAATGAGGAGTTAGCGCTCTAGTAATTTAATATAGCTCTATGAATAGGCCTAATACCGCGATATAGCGTGTATACATGTCCACCGCGTCAACGAAGCATGCTTGGCAACATTAGCTTTTACACGTCAACTGCTATGTGGGCTAGTAACGTCTGACATGTAAACATGTCAACCGGAACAATCAAGGAAACTTTCGCATGATCAAACCGCCATACCTAAATGGTCCTGCGTCTTTTCGGATGCTGCTTTTGGGGCAGCAGTTTCTTTTGTTTTTCTGATTGAAAACAATTAAAGCGCCCCCATACATTGATACTCCAGAAATGCCTACCCTGATACATGTACTTGCTGAAAAGTATAGTCATTTTGTGGCCTGGGTTTGAGGTCAGGCAAGGTCAAACTCTAGAAATGCATGCCTCTGAGAAGGGTCCCATAGGGTTGTGCACAAACCTCCTTTCAGTTTGTTCATAATTGGTTCTACCGCAGGCTGTGAAGTACTATGTCAATGACCCAGCTCCTGAAATGGGGTTGGAAAGAGTTCATGGGACACTCCATTCAACTATTTAGACCCTTTGAGAAGGGATTGTGTACATGAGGCAAATGTTTATATGCTGCTGCCCCAAAAGCAGCAGGTGGAGCAAGCGCGTTACTCAGCGCGCGCGTGCGCCGCAGGGGCATCCGTGGAGGGTAAACAATTTGTTCCGACCTTGCTCGCGACGTGTTAATCCTTCATCCGTTTTGAACTTAAGATTTTTATTTTGTATACATGTCCACCGATTAATACCGGCCAACCACATACCGGTATTTATTCCCACTGTTAAATACTTTTGTTTATAAAAAGTCAAAACAAGTCAACAATTTACAATTGATCAATTTAAAAAAAAAAAATTTCACCTTGTGTTTTAATGCACACCCCTCCAGCTATTTTAATGTATGTGCCTCACGCACGTGCCCTTATAAGGAGATTGACTAGTACACTCCACCTAGTGCTCCATGTGAAGTGATGTGTGTTGCAGAGTGCATTAGGACTAATAATATACGGACACTGCAGGCCCGTATGCAGGGGGGGGGGGGGGGGGGGGGGGGGGGTGGTGTGCAATGGGTGCGTACGCCCCCCCCCAAAAAAAATTACCAAAAGCAAAAGGTCCACATTTTCTGGGGTAAATAATGGTATTTTGATGTAGAAATAACAGTACTGGCACACAAAAACTTTTGGTCCCATTGTTGGTCCCATCAAGTACCAATTCGCAACCCCCATAAAAAAATCCTGCGTACGGGCCTGCACTGGTTGTATTGCACATGCTGTGTGGGGTTTCCGCCAATGAAAGGGTCATATAAGTCAAAATTTAATGATACACGGGAAAAGTGTTTAACACTTGCTGGCCATATTTTATTGAATGGTAAAAGAAATACCCACATGAACCAATAGAAATTGCTAAACTGTCTCAAGTATTTCAGAATGGTGTTTTATTTTGCAAAAAACATCTGCCAAAAGCCCTAAGATGAGCTAATAGATCGATCGAAGGGCATATTGCCTTGCCTCTGGCGACATTTTACCATTTTACGGAAAATGAAAGTGCCAAGTGAAGCAAACAAATAAGAACAAATTATCCATTCGCCCCTGCCACAAAGCAGTTCAGTTCAGTTCATTTCATTTATTTCCACAGGATTCACAAATAAATTCATATAAATATCAAAATAATACAATACAGCTCAAGTTAAATCAATCAGTAGTAATCAATATCAATTAAGCTTATAAATGATGTCTAAATCACAAGTTTTTTTTCAACTTTCTTTCCATTTTTGAGAAACATGGTACATGATGTGTTTTTTCATGAACGCATTTTGTCTGAAGCTGTACACAAAATTCCATTGTTTTCAAAACGTCAAAGTGAACTAATTGTTCTGATTTCTTGATACATGTAGTTCTGTTTTCTGATTATTCTCATAGTTCTATCTGATTGTTCTGATTTTTTGATTTTGTAATAAATTTTGTAATAACGAATGTGGCAGAGACAGCTCAGTACACATAACATACAATACAATGACAATGACAGTATAATTTTTTACAGAATGCAATATATATTGCATGACTGGTATGGAGAATCAAAGAAGTTTGTCATCCAATTGCCAACCTACGGGTTATCTTGCAGTGACGCGGTACGAGATAACTTATAGCTGGCACAGTGAAATAATCAACTCCATGCCATTGCCAACCTATGAGTTAACTCGTAGTACAAGATAACTTATAGCTGGCACAGTGGAATAATCAACTCCATGGCATTGCCAACTTACGAGTTATCTCGAAGTGACGCTGTACGAGATAACTCGTAGCTGGCACAGTGGAATAATCAACTCCATGCCATTGTCAACCTACGAGTTATCTCGTAGTGACGCGGTACAAGATAACTCATAGCTGGCACAGTGGAATAATCCACTCTATGGCATTGCCAACCTACGAGTTATCTCGTAGTGACGCGGTACGAGATAACTCGTAGCTCGTAGCTCGTAGCTCGTAGCTGGCACAGTGGAATAATCAACTCTATGGCATTGCCAACCTACGAGTTATCTTGTAGTGACGCGGTACGAGATAACTCGTAGCTGGCACAGTGGAATAATCAACTCTATGCCATTGTCAACTTACAGTACGAGTTATCTCAGAGTGACGCAGTACAAGATAACTTATAGCTGGCACAGTGGAATAATCAACTCTATGACATGCCAACCTACGGGTTATCTCGTAGTGACGCGGTACGAGATAACTCGTAGCTGGCACAGTGCAATAATCAACTCTATGACATGCCAACCTACGAGTTATCTCGTAGTGACGCGGTACGAGATAACTCGTAGCTGGCACAGTGGTATAATCAACTCTATGGCATTGCCAACCTATGAGATATCTTGTAGTGACGAAGTACGAAATATCTCGTAGCTGGCACAGTGGAATAATCAACTCCATGGCATTGTCAACCTATGAGTTATCTGGTAGTGACGCGGTACGAGATAACTCGTAGCTGGCACAGTGGAATAATCAACTCTATGGCATTGTCAACCTATGAGTTATCTGGTAGTGATGCGGTACAAGATAACTCGTAGCTGGCACAGGGGAATAATCAACTCTATGGCATTGCCAACCTACGAGTTATCTTGTAGTGACGCGGTACGAGATAACTCGTAGCTGGCACAGTGGAATAATCAACTCTATGCCATTGTCAACTTACAGTACGAGTTATCTCAGAGTGATGCAGTACAAGATAACTTATAGCTGGCACAGTGGAATAATCAACTCCATGGCATTGCCAACCTACGAGTTATCTCGTAGTACAAGATAACTTTTATATGCAAATTCCACTATTATATGCAAAGTAACTGAAGATACTTGAACGTCTTGGATCATTGGTTAAGTTGAGGTTTTAGGGGGCGGTGCTCATTATGCTAATAGATTAAGCTGACCTTTATAGTCGTTTTCTTATTGGTCGATCGTTGCGCAGAAACTGCATAACTTGAGCTAGCGGTGAAAGGTCATAGCTAGCTCGCAAGTGTTTACGAACACCGCCATCGTTGACATATTTTATCAGAGAAAGTTGAGTGATTTTTACGAAGGCTTGTAGGAATTACACATGAAGATTTGAACTGTCTTGCTTGATTGGTGAGGGTCGCAGTTATTTTCGCCGTTTTGCTGGGTATTTTCTTGAATGTTGACAATGTTATGGTCAAAAATAGTTGTGTTTAATTAGCTGCTTAGTTTTGAGTTTTCAACCCCGGTGACTGGAGAAGGTCGCGACTCTATTGAAACGTGTCGAAATCGGCCCTACACAGCGTTGGACCATACAATGTGGCGATAACGCACAGACCAGCATGCCTGGGTTAATGCCGATTATGCGGCGATAAGAAACTAAACGAACACGCTGAAAACTGACGCTGAGTACCTGGCCGTATGTGCGAGCTTCGAGCAAAATGGGGCTCAGGCTGCCTGAAAAATTACGGATTTCCCATAACCTGTCGGCAAATTCACAAAAACACCGTGACCACAAAGAAAGGATTCTAATGGCCTTTTGCTGCTCGGGTCTAAAATCTTCGAGGGATAATATTTTCGCTGCAAAATTCAAACAACACAACAGATCTTTGAACGACAGACGACGCTGAATATCTGCCATTTTGTCTTAAATGTCATGCTGCATCAAATTTGATGACGTCGGGATTCAACCGCGTTGTGATTGGACACTTCACATCTTAGCCCCGCCTATACTTATCTGTATTCGCATACGAGGTCATGCGCTAGAAATGTGGCGCAAAATATAGGAAAAACATAAGATTTCAAAAACCCAATGATCCAAGGCGAAAAAGTAGCCTCAGTTGATTTGCATAAATAGTGGCCGTATGAGGTCGCTGTTCGCGCTGTATTTTTGCACGGGGCGCAAGCTAGCAGCATATGCGGGGCGCGCGCACAGTGTATTTCTGGACGTATAACGACGGACGGATAACGACAAACTCGCCTTGACCAAGGCTAGTAGTGACGCGGTACAAGTGGAATAATCAACTCTATGGCATTGTCAACCTACGAGTTATCTTGTAGTGACGCGGTACGAGATAACTCGTAGCTGGCACAGTGGAATAATCAATAATGGCCTTGTCAACCTTTGAGTTATCTTGTAGTGATGCGGTACGAGATAACTCGTAGCTGGCACAGTGGAATAATCAACTCTATGCCATTGTCAACCTACGAGTTATCTTGTAGTTACGCAGTTCGAGATAACTCGTAGCTGGCACAGTGTAATAATCAACTACATGCCATTGCCAACCTATGAGTTATCTAGTAGTGACACGGTACGCGATAACTCGTAGCTGGCACAGTGGAATAATCAACTCTTATGACAGTGCCAACCTACGGGTTATCTCGTAGTGACGCGGTACGAGATAACTCGTAGCTGGCACAGTGGAATAATCAACTCTATGCCATTGCCAACCTATGAGTTATCTTGAAGTGACGCGGTACGAGATAACTCGTAGCTGGCACAGTGGAATAATCAACTCTATGGCATTGTCAACCTATGAGTTATCTTGTAGTGACGCGGTACGAGATAACTCGTAGCTGGCACAGTGGAATAATCAACTCTATGGCATTGTCAACCTATGAGTTATCTGGTAGTGATGCGGTACGAGATAACTCGTAGCTGGCACAGGGGAATAATCAACTCTATGGCATTGTCAACCTATGAGTTATCTTGTAGTGATGCGGTACGAGATAACTCGTAGCTGGCACAGTGGAATAATCAACTCTATGCCATTGCCAACCTACGAGTTATTTTGTAGTGACGCGGTACGAGATAACTCGTAGCTGGCACAGTGGAATAATCAACTCTATGCCATTGCCAACCTATGAGTTATCTTGTAGTGACGCGGTACGAGATAACTCGTAGCTGGCACAGTGGAATAATCAACTCTATGGCATTGCCAACCTATGAGATATCTTGTAGTGACGCGGTACGAGATAACTCGTAGCTGGCACAGTGGAATAATCAACTCTATGGCATTGTCAACCTATGAGTTATCTTGTAGTGACGCGGTACGAGATAACTCGTAGCTGGCACAGTGGAATAATCAACTCTATGCCATTGCCAACCTACGAGTTATTTTGTAGTGATGCGGTACGAGATAACTCGTAGCTGGCACAGTGGAATAATCAACTCTATGCCATTGCCAACCTATGAGTTATCTTGTAGTGACGCGGTACGAGATAACTCGTAGCTGGCACAGTGGAATAATCAACTCTATGGCATTGCCAACCTATGAGATATCTTGTAGTGACGCGGTACGAGATAACTCGTAGCTGGCACAGTGGAATAATCAACTCTATGGCATTGCCAACCTATGAGATATCTTGTAGTGACGCGGTACGAGATAACTCGTAGCTGGCACAGTGGAATAATCAACTCTATGGCATTGCCAACCTATGAGATATCTTGTAGTGACGCGGTACGAGATAACTCGTAGCTGGCACAGGGGAATAATCAACTCTATGGCATTGTCAACCTACGAGTTATCTTGTAGTGACGCAGTACGAGATAACTCGTAGCTGGCACAGTGGAATAATTAACTCTATGGCATTGCCAACCTATGAGTTATTTCGTAGTGTAAGGCACGCGATAACCATGGGCGTAGCGACCGGGGGGGGGGGGGGGGCTGTCAATTTTCCTTAGTTGGCAATTTGAGCCTCAGTCGGCAACTTGACCACAAAAACTCAGTCGACAAAATGGGCCACCAAGATGTATCCAAGATGTTTCGCTAATTTCACAGAACACAATCCGTTCTAATTAATCTGGAGCCACAACTGAATCCAAAGCTGGTGACACAAACCATGTTTTTATGAACACCTTGCAATACTCACCTGCGAGGTGAACGACCCTGCCAGCGGAATCAAACTCTGCGTTTCCTCCTTGTCTCTCTGTATCGACCTCTGACCCCTGTCGCTGTCTGAGCGTACGTACAGTGATGCGCTGGAAGTGGCCGAGGTCAGACTTGGACTGTCACACTGCTGGCTGCTGTACGACCGGTCCAAACTCTTAACACTCTCGCTGCAATTCAGAAAGAGCAAACTATTTTTTCTTGACCTCAAAATTCCTTTGAGCATAATACCCCCCCACCCCTGTGTTTTCCAGATTAGTTTATAGGAATGTTCTCCCCTTCATACTTCTAAGCTTTTTGGGTAAACTTTGTTGGGCTGTGCATCGGAGCCGGGTATTCAAGTACCCGACCACTGATGTCAGGAACCGGTTCCAGATTTATGGAATCGAGTTTCCGTGATTAACATCTCAGAAAATGAAAAAGAAAAGCTTATGGGGAATTCTAAAAATAAAATCAGGGTACAGTGAAACCAGGCCTTGGTGGGAGCCAGGTTGCCATAGCAGTTTTAGCCTCGTCTTCCACCCAGGTTTGAATCCTTGTCTCGGCTAATATGTGACCCACTCCTACGAAACCTGACATAAGTCGCACAGGCTATTTCAAGATACAGCTCGTCAAAGTTGAAAAGGGGTGAACAATTTGGCGGACATCGATTTCTGTTTTTCGTAATTTTTTATTCTTTAATATATTTACTTTAATTCTAGTTAATAGGTTAAACAAAATCAACTTTATTGATGAGAAAGTACAAAAATATGCATTTATTGAGGCAAACTGTGTCCTAAAAGTGGGAATTTATCTCCCAAATAAAATAAAATAACAAAATAAAATTGGAAGTATGTATGTCTAAAGGTGGTTTTGGTACCAAATGGAAGCTGAAGATGTGTACTAAATGAAAATAACAATATCTCACTTTAAAAAAACCAATTATGTCTGGTTTTGTGGGAGCAGGTCACATGTGGATTTGGTTTTCAATCTGATTTCATGGGTTTTTTCTTTCCACAAGTAACACAGGATAAAAAATAACAAAAGTAATGGCTTTCTCGCAGTAGATTTGAATAGCAATCGACTTAACTTGAGACAGGACTTGGGCGAGTCAGGTTGGCTTAGCGGTTTCTCGTATTCCGCCGCTGTGACCCGGCCTCTGCCAATTTTTGGACTGGGTTTTCAGTCCAGCCCGATTGAGTGTTTTTTTCTCCTAGAATATTCTTCTGGGGTTTTCATCTCACCTCTAAAACCAACTTCTCATTGGCTTCTCTCTGCAGGTTTTTTCAGGCTTGGGCCCCTTAGAGGAATCCTTGGTTACATTACCAGAAAGAATTAATAATAATAATGGACTTATATGCGGAGTTAAAATGAATGATTACAAAGGCTGTTTACAATTTTTAACCCCCCCCCCCCCCCCACCCTGTCAAACCTACTCGTCTGGGGAAGGCATCTCATTCGGAAGTAGCGCAAGGTGGAGATTATCCAGTGAGATAGACTCTGGCTGGTCTAGGAGAGCTAGGGTCGACATCGTCCCGTCAGATTCTGTCGCAGGGGGACTCCACTGGCCCTTTATCAAGTGTTTCTCAAGACTTATACGAGCCATCTGTTTAGCTTCCTCTAACTCGGCTCTTGGGGTAGGGAAAAAGTAGAAGAAACTTAATTTTGTATTTTGATCTCTAGCTATGCAGCTTACAGATCCCAGATTTTGGGGGATGCTTGCTTGATGTAGGTTCAGTTTCTCTTTTAGGATTTTCTAATCCTTAAGGTAGGATACACCATTGGTAATTGATTAAATTATCAGAAATGGCTAGATTTTAACTGACCTGTCTGAAGTTTTACAATCATGGATGTCGAGAAAATATTTAGAATTTTTTTTGTATAAAAGTGTATTTTTTTGAACAATTACAGGATAACTAGCGCAATCATTTTACTGGATGCCTAGAATCATTATTTACTTTCAAATGAGTAAGATATTTCTTAATAATTCGGTAGTAAAAATTTCTGATATCTGCAAATGGTGTATCCTACTTTTCATTAGGCCAAACTTTAGGGTACCTTCAGGCCTGGATAATACTTGAAATCATCCACTCTGCTCCTAGATATCATTGGCACTACCGATGGAAGATTTTGGAGGATCAAAAGCTGTATTTAATTGATACATTGATGGAGGCAGTTAGAGAATGTTGCAGGATTGAGGATTGCATCCTCGCAAACAAAATACCCATTCTGATTTGGAGATGAAGCCAGGATTTTGAAAACCCCCATTGACTGCTATACCACAAATCAACCCTTATCCTATGTTGTGGATGAATTCCTTTTAACCAGTTCACGTCGAAGGACGTATATATATATATATATATACGCAAAGTTTTCCCCAGATTCAAAATGGATAATGCATAAACACGTCACAAACAGGGCCAGAAATGTCGGCAGCGAGCGATGCTGGAAATGCTTGGGTGTGCTTCCCGGTACCATTGGCCTAAACTCGCCTCGGATTGAGTTTCGTTAAAAATAATCCCACGCCTGGGCTCGGTAATGTTCAAATAATCCCGGCGCGAACTGGGTAAATTCACTGACTATAGACGATGTGCCCTCTGACGTCATGTGTTTACATCTGTATTCAAATGTGCCCGTCAATATGCGCACACATTGTGTTTTGCATATAATTTGGTCGAGGAGTGACGCCACAGGTCAGACCACCTTTAAATTATGTGACCTCTGATGTCGCCTCTTAACCAAATTTATGTAAAACACGATGCGTGTTAAAAGGTGAAAAGGAAGGCAGAAAATTGTTGGTACTGACTTTTGATTTTTGGGTAGGAATCTTCATATTTGGATAAAGAAATGTTCATCCAAATATTAAATAAAAAACTGCCCTTATTGTCTGTAGACCTTATTTGCAACATGGCATTCAGCACATGTATGCCTGTGCTAGTTGGTTGAATTAAATATAATAAATATCTTGGATTTATATAGCGCTTTTCACACCCGAAGGGCATCTCAAAGCGCTTCCAACATTATTACCCCTGGTCACTGGGCCATTTTTCAATCCTTAAACCATCTCAGCTCCCTGGGGAGTATACAACTTGTGCTGCAATATATGCGCTACTAGGCTAAATCAATCACAATAACCATCTTTGCCCTCACATTGTACCCAATTCACCCCTGGTTGAAGAGAAGCAATTATAGTTAAGTGTCTTCCTCAGGGACACAAGTGTCACGACCGGGACTCAAACCCACACTCTGCTGAACAGAAACACCAGAGCTTGAGTTTGGTGTTCTTATCCACTCGGCCACGACACCCTACCCTGAATTACATAGCTACGGCTTGCAATTAACTTGATTCAGAAAGCGAAACAGGAGTTCTTCAATAACGAACTGCAATCTGCTGATTTAAAAAAGGTGTTTCAAATCACTAATACTTTGCTGAACAAAAATAAGACTAACAAAATCTCTGCCTGTGTGTGATTCAAATGAGCACCTGTTCAACAAATTTGCTGACTTCTTTGAGGACAAAATTGTCAAGATTCGTAACGATCTTGATAATAACACTGATTTTGCAGACTCCAATCCAATTGATAATGAGTCTGACACTGTTCATGCTATAACTATTCTGAATAACTTTAAACCAGTTGATGAAAATGAGATTTGCAAGATTATCTCTCGATCGCCAAACAACTCTTGTTCTTTGGACGTCTTGCCAACATGGTTGGTCAAGCAATGCATCAACATCATTGTACCAAAGCTGACTCATATTGTTAACTTGTCTTTATCAACTAGTGTATTTCTGGATGTTCTAAAGCAGGCAATCATCAAACCCACCCTCAAGAAACCATCTTTGGATATTAATCAATTGAAAAACTACAGACCAGTTTCTAATATACCTATGTGGTCTAAAATCATTGAAAAAGTCATCGCTTCACGTCTAAATGATCACCTTGCTGACAATCATCTGAATGAGACTTTCCAGTCTGCTTATCGCGCCCATCATAGTACGGAGACAGCTTTGCTTAAAGTTAAGAATGACATTATGTGTGCTTTGGATAAAAGGAGAGCTGTGTTCGTTGTACTACTTGACCTTAGTGCAGCTTTTGACACTGTTGATTATAAGATTTTCTTAAATCGTCTTTCGGACACTTTTTGCATCAAGGATACGGCCCTCAATTGGTTCTCCTCATATCTCCAAGGTCGACGAAATCGTGTCGTAGTCTCTGGATCGTATTCTTGTGAACATACTATGGATTACGGACTACCCCAAGGTTCGGTCATTGGACCTATGGGATTTTCTCTTTACACTCATCCTGTTGGCAAAGTTATTCGTCGGCATCATGTCAATTACTACATGTATGCCGATGATACACAATTGTATGTTGACTTCAATCCAACCGTGCCAGGTGAAAAAGAGAAAGCCTTGGATATACTAACGTCTTGCATAGATGACATCATAGTCTGGATGCACACAAACAAATTGAAACTGAATGCTGAGAAAACAGAGTTCTTTGTTGCTGCCTCTAAGAACAACTTGTCACATGTTAAAGATGTTTCTCCTAACTTTGGAAATTCTACGGTAACCCCCTCAACTAATATTCGGAATTTGGGTGTCATGTTTGACCCTGTCATGTCAATGTCTTCTCAAGTTAATTCAGTATGTAGCTCTACGAACTTCCTTCTGCGCAACATTGCAAGGATTCGAAAATGCATTGATCATGATACTTGTCACCATGTGGTTCGCTGTCATGTCACTTCTCGTCTAGACTATTGTAACTCCCTGTTATCTGGAATCACCAAAGCACATCTTAAACGCCTGACCAGTATTCAATACAGAGCTGCCAAACTTGTTCTCACTGTTAACTGTTGGAGAGCTCATGGATTGCCGATCCCCCTTACTCGCTAAATTACACTGGCTACCCATGGAGAAACGCATCCAGTTCAAAACTCTTCTATATGTTTTTAAATGTTTGAAGGACATTGCTCCACCTTATCTCTCCGTTATGTTTCATCTTCACCAAAGCAATCGTCAAGGACTCCGTTCTTCTTCCGATAGAACTCGGTTTAGCACTCATAGCTCTAGTTTATCTTATGGCAAACACACCTTCTCACACTTTGCTGCTGAACTTTGGAACAGTCTCCCAATTAGTGTCGTTACATTTAAGAGTAAACTTAAAAATTATGTTTTTTGTAAAAAGTAGATTTAAGTTTTGTTCTAGTTTGTTTTAATTCATCCTTTTTGTTGTTATGCGCTTTGATCATGTTTTGGAAAAGCGCAGTATAAATTCCTGTTATTATTATTATTATTATAATTATACATGTGCCTATGGAAGCAGCCAAAGCCGCTTCCCATAGTCACTACATTTATGCCAGCCGTAGCCAATCAATTAGAAAACAAGGCCTTACACTTTGGCTTGCAGCTGTATGATGGTCTTGTGTAGTTGCTGGTGTTCTTGCCGCGCCATTAGATCCGTGTGCTTTAGTGCTTGTTGCAGGTGTTTACATTCCGTTATGCTGCCGGCAAGCTGGCTATCTCTTTGCTGAATTGTGTCTTCTAAATAGTCCTAAGAAATTGACAGTTACAACGAGCAGACTGTGAATTAGACATAAAAAAACTGCTTAACTAAAATCTCTAACAAGCCAATATTGCCCAGCAGGCTGGGCATTTATTTCAGTTTCTTTTGGCATGAAATGACTGAGAAAATGTGAGGGGTTCTGGCAATATGAGACGTAACTGGGCAGAAGTTGAAATGAGGGTTTTCAGGCGTTAGAAAAGAAGATACAATTCTCCTCGTAATACTGTTTGTTGCGTTTCAATCAGACATTCCATTAACAAGTTATTACTGTGTAAAGTTCACATTTATCGCAAAAATTATCGCAAAAGTAAAATATTGAGAAAAAGACCTGCAAGTGTAAAGCTTTGGGTTTTGTACATGTGATATGGAAAAATGCAATTGTTTTTCCTTAAAAACACTTCTATTCCACTTCGATCTTCCACACTATTTCTAACAAATTAAATTTACTTAGTAGGCTTACCAAAAATTACAAATATCAATAAATCTGAAAAAAAAATCTCCCATTTTTCACTATCCTTCCCTATGCCCAGTATTGTCTCATTTCGCCAGAACACCTCACAAATATGTCTTGTCGCCGTGGATGGGATGTCAGTCCATCCCAGGTTAGGGCTCGCCACCATTTAGATCCGGTTTGAAAAGACTCCCCTCCCCCGTTAGCTTGTCCGGTAGCAAAAGTCCTTTCATACCGGGCCAGCTACCGGGTTCAGAGGCAGGTACGGTAGTTGATGTGGTTTTAAATATTCTCGTATATTTCTGCTCCGAAATAAATCTGACAAAAGTCCGGCAAATGTTTGCTGTCTATTAAACTTATAATTCACTTTATACCACCCTTGGCCCAATTTCATAGTGCTGCTTAACATCAGATTTTGTGCTTAACACATCTCGCATCATTTCATTGAGACTGTTAATAGTAAGCACAGGAAAAGCATGCTTAACCACAGAGGAATAAGTTGCTTAAAATCAGTGACGAACGACAGAAATATCAAAGCACGCGCAAGCTCTAAAGGTAGTATACACCATTTGCAGATATCGAAAATATTTACTACCGAATTATTAAGAACTACCTTACTCATTTGAAAGTAAATAATGATTCTAGACATCCAGCAAAATGATTGCGCTAGATATCCTGTAATTATTCCGAAAAATATAATTTTATACAAAAAAATTCGCGATCGCCGTCCGGCAATCGCAAAAAAACAAAGATAACATAAGAATAACTGCCCAATGCCGGTTGAAAACAAACGCTGTTTTTCGTACTTTTCTCGGCATCCATGATTGTAAAACTTCGGACAGGTCAGTTAAATGATATTTACTATGAAATACAACCCCCCAATTCTACCCATTAACGATAATTCAAGCAATTACCAATGGTGTATATACTACCTTTAAGCACGTCCACGCGATATAAATTCTCTGCTTATCGTTAAGCAGTGCTATGAAATTGGGCCCAGGTCAACATTTGGCAGGAATCCAGTTGTCATCTTACATGTACATCACATGCCTGGCTACAGTAAGCAGGAAGTTTTCGTTAACAGTATTAAAGCACAGCCAACAAAATTGGGCCCTGGCCCTATTCCATTTATATGTTAATTAATTTTTGCATGTACCACACCTATAATTTGGCTCCAAGGCCACGATTGTGTGTGAAATAAATCAAAATCAAGTCATTAAAGATTTAAGGCAAAAAAGTTAGTAAATGTTTGCCCTCCCTTTAAGCCAATCGTAGCCAGCCCACAGATGTTTGTAGGGATACCTTCTGAGCACAGACTGCTCGGAACTGCTCCTGTAGTCTTATGTATTTCTTGTCGGCTGTACTGCCGGCCTGGCTCTGGCTGCGACTGTGGCTTTCTGACGGCCCTTCAGTTCCATTGCTCTCAGAAGCCGCAGCCTCTAAGCTCAAGCTGCAAGTGTTGTTGCGGATTTCATCATTTCTACAAAAGCAAAACATTTTTAACCTCAAATCGTATATTGACAGAAAAGGATATCCATGATTAGAGGCTTGGCAAGCCGACCCACATGAAAAATTAGAATACTAGAATCAAAATCAAGGGATCAAGGAGAAAAACAACAAACAAGGCAAAAGTTAGTCTGTGAAATCGTCGCTATGATTTATTGCTTTGATCAGTGAGCAGATTCGGCGATCAATTATACAGAACGAGACGGCGTCTTGACTTCAAGATTTTGGATGGACTAATTCCATTCTATTTCCCACCTCAAGAGAACCTGCAGATATGACTTGTAGTCGATGACATGCGCAACGCCAGTCTCGAGTTTCTCACCTTTGAGACACGAACTGCAAGTTTAAAAACAAAACAAGATTATAAGAAGCTTTAAAAAGGTAAAACACGAGTTAAAATTGTTGAACAAAATCATTAGAAAATGTACAAAATTTGATTGGTTTTTATGAATTGGAATAAATATGTGGTTGGCTTATGGGCCTGGATGTAGTTAATGCATCCAGGCCCATGAGCCGATACTGGCCAACCACATATTTATTTCCTTATTCTTGTGCTGATATCGTAACTTAAAGCTCTACCAGATACAGAGACTCTTTTTGAAGAAAACAAACAACCACGAGTCATATTGTCAATACGTCAATAGATGATTAACAGAACTATGTGTTACAACACCTCTTCATCTATTAAAAATGCGTTTTCCTCTTCTCGGCGATTCATACCTGAAATCAATTGTATTCAGTTTCTCCAACTCTGCCGCTACCAGTCGTGCGTCTTCAGACCGCATAAAGGCACCTTCCCCAAAGAAAGCCCTGAGAGAAAAGATTTAGTGAAAACCTTAACCGTCAACATCAGGTATTCTCTAAAATTTGATCATTTCTTGACTGGTACCCATCCTCCTCCTATCAAATATAATGCAGAATATATCTTTTTTCAAATTGGAACCAGGCACACAAACTATTTTCGCTTATAGCAAAAGCTGGTTAGCAGCAAAAATGTCATGTTACACAAACTGCTTGAGACTGGTTCACTGTTGATTTTTGCTCAGCACAAAAATTTGGTAAGCAAGAATATCCATTCAGCATCATCGTTCAGCTTTTTTTCAGTGACCACAACCTCTCCCCCATTTCTTTAGGGGGTGGGGGAGGGGCGTTTGGGGGTGGGGAAGAGAGGAGAGAGGGGGAGGGGAGGGGAGAGGTAGAAGGACGGAATGAGAAGGGGGTGGGATGAGAATTTAGTTTAACATTGAACCCATCTGAATTCTTAATAGCTTACTTCAATGTTTTCTCGTCTTTTAGCGTGTGCTGAATGTACTCTGCCAAGCGTTTTTCCATCAGAGCCGAACGAATCCAGGCTCTTCCCTGTTTAAAATTTAAAAAAAAAAAACCCCAAAAACAATGAAATGAACATAACTGATTCCAACTGCTTACGGACCCTAAATATACACCAATCGACAGAATTAGAAAGTCTAATGTTTTTTGTATCCATACCAGGACCTTTCTCAAAGACAAATTTGTTTTCCTTTCGACAAAAGGTCCTGCTAAGGATAGAAATGTTTGTCCTTCTAAAAATGTTAAAAGAAAAAGGCAATGAAACACTTTCGCCCGTTTTTTAAACCCCAACCCCCTAGGTTCTTGCACTAGAAAAGATAACCAAACCTAACAAACTTCAACAGCTTACACAGGCTCAGTAAATATTGGTACACTGTACTGAACTTAACAGTACATGTACTAAGCCTGCCAAACTCCAACAGTTGAGTTTGATGGACTTGGTACAGATGGGTCAATGTATTGCATTGACTTGGTACAGATGGATCAATGCATTGTTTAGTATTAGTGCAGTGATGACTGGCCAGTGGTATGTGCTTGAGTGGGGACACACAGGGTGTACATGTACATAGCACATACACTTTCAGTTGACGAGGAACTCTGCCGCGACCAGTCGTACAGATGGGTCAATGGGTCAATGTATTGCATTGACTTGGTACAGATGGATCAATGCATTGTTTAGTATTAGTGCAGTGATGACTGGCCAGTGGTATGTGCTTGAGTGGGGACACACAGGGTGTACATGTACATAGCACATACACTTTCAGTTGACGAGGAACTCTGCCGCGACCAGTCGTGGGTCACCCAAGAATAAATGTCTGTGCATTCCCTTAAACTCCAACATTTTTACAAGTCTCGTGCCTTTCTGCCCTGAACCTCACATAATTCAACAGGGTCTCTCTAGGCCCTTGGTACCGAGTCAAGCAACGTCAAACAACAAGTTTCTATGTTTGGTACCAAACCTAGCAAAACCTGCAGTTGGAGTTTGATAGGTTTGGGGTAGTTAGAGCTACATGTAATTGGTGTTTTTCTTTTCTTTATTAAACAGCCAAATGGACCTACCTATACTCCTTAAAAGTGGTTACTTACCTCTATTTGGGGGTATGAGGAATTCAATGACTTGTGATGAGTGGTAAACATCAATAATCTCACCTTTGCCTTGGGTTTCTTAGCGTCCTCCATGTTGGCAATGTTATCGATGCAATTATGCGGGAGAGAGCTGCAGGCTACACTTATGAAATTCCAGAATTCTCTGGACTCCTCCAGACCAAACCAGGAAATCTGGCCTAGGTTGGGAAATAAAGTAAGACGAACCCAAAACAATGCCACACAACTGTTTCATGAACAAAACAAGACAGCTGTTTAATGAAAAAAAAGCCACACAACTGACAGGTGGCTACATACATCCAAAATTGTACATTACATTATCCTGAACTCCCCTTAAAATCTGAAAGACTTTCAGTGAGGACATCACTTGACACCCTGTGCACACAAACCCTATGAGACTGGTCTGACAAATTCCAAGTGTTTTCTCAGAATTGCTTTAATATTTTCTGAGAAATTGGACTTTTTAGGATGCAGGTACATGTATGTTATTGCTTTCTGATGGCTTATAGGTCTAAGTAGTGAAAAATTAGTGATGTCTGTGTTTGGAATTTTTCCCTTGAAATTTACTATGATCCTTCTTGAATCATCTACAATTCCATTTTCAATGGTAGTTGTAAGAATCAAGAAAATAAGCTAATTCATAAGACATGTTGCAGCCTGATCAGGGTTGAATAGGATTTTTGTTTTGACACAAGATAACAAAATGAGTGGATCACTAACTTGATGACAAGTATGACCATAATAATAATAATAATACAAGGCATTTATATGGCGCTCTACAAGGAACACAGCGTCTCACATCAACAACAGAATTAATACAATGAAATACAGAAAATGCAGTAAAACAAACAAATCATAAGCTGGGAAATAGGTGAGTTTTGAGTTGGCGCTTGAAGGTCGCAGTAGATGTCGCTTCCCTGATAGCACACGGCAGCTTGTTCCACAATTTAGGGGCAACAACAAAGAATGAACTGTCCCCAGCCTTCTTTTTGGATAGCGGAACAATCAGCCGGGTGACATCAGAGGAAGAGCGAAGCCCCCTGCGACCTCCAGGCCTCTCAGTATTATATACATTTAGACCGTCAGAAATGTAACTTGGAGATTGCCGTTGGAAAAATTTATAAACAAACAGGAGAATTTTGAAAGTGATTCTTTCCTTGACGGGGAGCCAGTGAAGTGAGCACAGTAATTGAGCTGATGAGAATTGATCTCTAGCGCATGCAAACACAAGACGCGCAGCTTTGTTTTGAAGGCGCTGTACTCGTCTGAGGTCCAATTCCCTGGCTTCGTATATACCATAAATATGCGATTGAGTCTGTTTAGGCCATCAGCCTCGGTCCAAAAATTGGGCCACCGGTATCAAATGATCGCGAGGATTAATGCTCATAATGATTTTTGGTATTTGTATTTGCACACCTAAAGTTGAAAATTGTGTAATAGCATTGCAGCGTGAACGGTGGCAGCTTTTGGGACATTTTTATTGTATTTTTTTCCAAATGGCCGCCAATATTGTAACGTTATATTAAAGTGACAAAGCAGGATGGGGCGCGGTCATAAACAACTCAAGAAAAACACGGCAGACAAGGCAGACTTCGGGGGCGCCTCCCAGTTTTAGTTTCAATACACAAATATATCTAATTACTATTTACATATATATGGAACAAACGCAAGAGTGGCTACAAAAATAATGAAATGACCAACGCCCCAATTGCGAGCACCAGTCTTATAGTCTGCAAAGTGCACTCAACCAGAAAAGAACCAACGGAATTTCAATAACAAATAAATGTAAAGCATTATTGCAGGTGACAAACATATTTAAGAATCAAAGGAATTTAAAGAACGAATATAACGTGAATGAATTGATCGGAAAGCATGTGGTGCAGGTCGTGAACAGACGTCTTTGTTACACCATGTTTGTTACCGGATTAATGACATGTTGTTGTAACAAGCATTTTGGCAGCGATTAAAAAACCAAAAAGCTACCACCGCTGCAATGCTATCACACATTTTCCAACTACAGGGGTGCATACCTTGCCAAAAATCGCTACGGGCAATATTCCCCTCATTTGATACCAACCACCCTCCCAAACACCACCCAATTCCTATGCAATTATTCACAGAATGTTCAGATATTTTATTACCATTCATCACGAGGTTGGTTAAAGGATTACAGAAATAGAAAAATAAAAAGTACTTATATGATATAAAACATAGGTTACAGTATCAATACACCCAATAAAAAAAATTGTGTGTGATTTTAGGGTTATTTGAGCCATTACAAATTTCAAATTTCTCTTCGATCGCCCCGCCCAGAAAAATTCCTCCTGTCGAAGTCGTGACGTCACGTAAAGAATAGCTTTCTTCGCGATTGATCGCGATCGCGTGCGTACATACGTAACCACGCGATCGCAATAAATCGCGAAGAAAGCTATTCTTTACGTGACGTCACGACTTCGACATCCAGGCATTCTGTCAAAGGAGGAATTTTTCTGGGCGGGGCGATCGAAGATAAATTGTAATGGCTCAAATAACCCTAAAATCACACACAATTATTTTTATTGGGTGTATTAATACTGTAACCTATGTTTTATATCATATAAGGACTTTTTATTTTCTATTTCTGTGATCCTTTAACCTTTTATTACACTGAAACTGGGCAATTTCCACTGATTTGGAAGTCAGCAGTTGTTCTCCCTCTGTTAAAAAAAGCCTGGTCTCGAGGCTAGGTTGGAGAACTTTCGACCTAGTGTATTAGTAATTTACGGTTTATTTCAAAACTATTGGAAAGAGTTGTGGCAAGTCAATTACAGTCTTATCTGACTCAGAATAATTTATATCCATTGATGGTCAGCATACCGCAAATTGCATAGTACTGAACAGCTCTCGAGAATTCAGAACGAATTGTTAATGGTAGCCAGGAGTTCGCTCTTTCTGCCATGGAAGCTTGCATCCATGATGTACGACAATGGTTGCTTACTATTATGGGTTATTTTTGAATGACAATGAAACATAATTCTTAATAATCGGTACCCGTCAGCAATTATGTAAAGTTACATTGGACGGAATACAAGTTAGCCAGTCCATTCTCTCCCCCGTTTCCCTTGCCCGAAACTTAGGTGCATGGTTTGATGCCAATATGTCAATGAAAACATAAGTGTGCGCTAGTGCTTTTTATTATTTGCATAACATTAGACGAATTAGGAAATATTTATCAAAGGAATGTACCGAGACACTGATTCATGCATTTATCTCTAGTAGACTTGATTACTGTAATAGTTTGTTTTATGGTTTACCTAACACACAGATTATTCACTCCAGAGAGTGCAAAATGCTTGTGCTCGGCTTGTCTGTAATGCATTCAAGTTTATTGTTATATACATTGGCTTCCTGTTCGGTCTAGAATTGAATTCATGCTTGTATTGATTACTTGCAAAATTTTACATAGTTTAGCCACACAGTATTTAAGTCAGCTTGTTTCTATCAAGTCCCAATCTCGTTACTGTCTTTGTAGTTCCTGGTGATGGAATTTTTTTAACTACCCTGTAGGCTGTGGCAAGGCTACTCTTGGGGACCGAGCCTTTGAATACAGTGCCCCGAACCTCTGGAATAAACTTCCACTTCATGTTAGGAACGCTGCTAGTCTTGGTGTTTTTAAATCAGTCCTGAAGACTCACCTTTTTAAACAAGCTTTTTAATAATGTGGTTTAATAATAAGGTTTTTAATAATATTGTTACTTGTTCACAGTGTATGTCTTATCATATTTTATGTGCATATTTTCGAGCTATTTACTGATTATTTTGTGATAATTTTTAATTACCAATGTTTTAGCAATTATATAGTTGTTATGTGCCTGTGTACATTGTATGGAATGGGCGCAATATAAATAAATAAATTATTAATTATTATAAATTATTTAAGTCTGTAATTGAGTCTATGATTTTGTATTAGTACCTATCACTGTGTCTTAAATTGAGTCTCTGAGTTTACTTTTGAGTTTGTGACCAAGTCTGTGACTGAATCCTTGATTGTACTGTGAAGTCTAGGACTGATGAGGCTATGAATTTACCTTTGAGTCTGTGACTCAAGATGTGCTCCAATATCGTGGACAGATTTTTGAATTCACTGCAGGAATCATCCACACCTTCTGTATGTGCTCTCTCAACGAGACTTCTTATTGCTAATCTAAATTGAAATAAAAAAATTATTATACATTTTGTTCAATTTTCCTGGTATTCTTGTGCAAGACAAGGGAAGGATTTGCATCCTGATGATGCAATTTTTTTTTCATTAATTGTTATTTTAATACTTGCCAAAATGTTGAAAAGACATGAATCTGGGACGGAGAAACATTTACAATTTTGTAAGCGCCAGGATACTACATTCTTTCAAATGCGATAAAATAAATAGAAGATTCTCATTCCAATGAAAAAAAACCAGTAGCGACTTTAGGGTTTTGTTGTTGTTTGTATAATAGCCGATTTTTCCCGACAATTAGCTGTCTCTCAAACATTTTGATTCTCAACTGATAAACTTCACTTTTCAACCTTTTTCCTAGAAGAGCAACCTTGGAAAGTTTTTTTTTAAATTTGTTATTCAGTAACATCATGTAATTTTTCTGTTCCAAAAAAACATCGTTTATTTTCGTTCAAATCGCTAAATTCGACTCGGTGTAGTACACTTGCTTTGCGTGCGACGGTCGCTTTTTGCCAACAATGCTCTACACATTTCATAATGCTTTGCGGTCGCAAGGTCGTGCGCGCGTAATGGCTGGTTTGCAGTTAATACTAACACAGCCGCCCGGAGTTTAACGAGCGCGGCGTTAGAGTTGTTTGTTTGATCTCCTGATTGTTTGACCTCCTTCCTTTTTATAGCTCTATGGTAACATTGAATGCACAAAAAGCCTTGTCAAAAATATCATTGTGAAACACAGGCACAACACCCCCAAGATGTCTGTCACGCAAAGGGTCTGTTGGGCGCAATAAATGGATCAGTTCTATTTTTTTGATCCTGGAGAAATGCACTTGGGCGATCTGCGCTATTGGTCAATCGTGGAGGAGAGTTTTATAAAAGGAAAGTAAAGTCAGAGATTTTCTACCCAATCTACAATCGCGCAAGTGTATTTCTGCGCGATCGAGTGACGGCACAGATCCACCAATCGCTCCAAACTACATGTACAGTAGGCCTATTAGATTAATTGGGAGAGTTCTGGCATTTAGACATGAATCTGGGACTGAGAAACATTTCCTATTTTGTTAAAATATTTTTTTAATTGTCCATACACAAACGCAGAAGGGGCCTCAAGATACTACAATCTTTTTGTGGCGGGTAAAATGAAAAACAATCAGCTTAATAAACCTATAAACCTACCTGCAGATACACAGCAAGTTTCTTCTGTGCAGGGCCATCTGCTGCCAGATCTCCTCCAGCTTCTCGGCCGAGAAGTGGTTCATGGCGCCCTCGCTAGTGCGACTGCAACTACCGTTGTCGTCCTGGAAATACGACGCTGGGTCTAAACTGGTGCGTTCTCTGTGTTTTTGCCGTAGTCGTCTCACCAGACCTTGCATCCAGAAACCAGACTGTACACTTCAGTGGATTTACGGACTGGTTCTTGGTAGGCTAAATGAAAACAAATCACAATTAATTTAAAAGATGCCATTTAAAACTTTCAAAGAATAATGTAATGTCACTTTGCGGAAACATAATGTTTTCGGGGAAAGTGCACAACTAAGCTAGACATCTGAAGATTCTGAATCCCATAGTTTTGGAACATCCATTGACAAGGTCAGTAACTGCATGGATTGATTTTCCAGTGAAAACAAAAGCTAAAATTTAGGATTTTGTACCCTTTCTTGATTCATGTCCATCTTTTACTTTTTAAGGGACCTTCCGCCATTTTTACTTATGGCCTATGTGTGGCTTCCTCTACAGAGGAAGTCCAGTATTTCAGCCACATTGATCATGTTTATGGGGCTAAACCAGTGTTTACCTGAGGTAGCTACTCAAACACACCCACTCATCATACAAGTAGGATAGTTACACCATTTGCAGATATCGAAAATGTTACTACCAAAGTATTAAGAAATATCTCACTAAAAGTAAATAATGATTGTATAGGCATCCAGCAAAATGATTGTGCTAGATATCCTGTAATTGTTAAAAAAAATTAAATAAAAAATTGAAAACGAACACCGTTTTTCTTGCTTTTTCCTTCGCATCCATGATTGTAAAACTTTAGACAGGTCAGTTAAACGATATTTACTATAAAATATAATCCCCAAAACCCACCCATTCCTGATACTTCAAGCGATTAACAATGGTGTATCGTACCTTTAACCCTAACCCTCCCAAATCCCCCAAAATCAATATGATTTTGCACACACCCTAGGGAGGTAGGGGCATATAATTGCTTGAATTATTAGTAATGGGTGGATTAGGGGAGGGGGTTGTATTTTATAGTAAATATTGTTTAAAGGTAGGATACACTATTGGTAATTGCTTAAATTATCATGAATGGGTGGATTTGGGGGGTTGTATGTTCTAGTATGTTTTATTCGCGATAGCCGTCCAGCGATTGCATTTTGTTTCTTAGTAGTAAAATTCAATTTTTTTGAAAAATTACAAGATATCTAGCGCAATCATTTTGCTGGATGCCTAGAATCATTTTTTACTTCAGTAAAAGACATTACTTAATAAATCGGTAGTAAATTGTTTTGATATTTGCAAATGGTGTATGCTACCTTAATTAACTGACCTGTCGCAGTTAAAGGTCTACGCAGACCTTTCGAGGAGAATTGCTGTTTAATAATTTAAAATGTGCCTTGGTGTGTAAGTAACGAGGCCAGGGGTGATAAAATGGTATAAAATGACATTAATTGGGGTTAATCGCCGTAAATGTAATTTGCCCCTTCATTAACATGTTCAAACACTGACAAATGGTGGCGCTGTTTGTGACGAACATTCGGCAACCCCCCAAAAGAAACAAAATTATAGTCTGGTACCTGACAATACGTCTGGACACTAGATAAGCCCCGTACGATGCCGCATCACGGCGTGCGTGCAGCATGCGATTCGCGTACGTAAATACAAACATGTACTGTACAATGTACACACTGTACATGTACATGCGAGATGCCATGCACGCGGGTACGCACGCAGCAGATTTATTTTGTTCAGACATGGCGAGTGAAGACGACAGTTCGAGGCCGGGGAGCGCATATTCCACAGAATCGGACGAAATATCGCTTTTCGGTTGAGTCGACCATCGACTGAATGATTTTGGATCGATACGCGTGGCACATGATGCATGCATGCATGCACGGGCACGCTGGGCTTCCCGAACATACGTCACAATTATGCAAATTTTACATGTTAATAAGCTACCATTCTAGGAACGGGGCCGATCCCCCAAAGTACTTTATTATTTTTTTTTTCATATTAATTACCCCAAAATAAAACTTTTATAAACTGAAAATCACTCAATTAGTTATAATCTTTCATTTCCAACCGTCAGGCAGTTGTTTTTTGTACTACTAGTACTAGGCTCATGAAGAAATAAGGCTTATCTATGTTATTTTTCACGATTTTCATTTTTCGGGACAATGACAGGATATCGATCTTGCACAATCGTTTTCCTAGATCAAGATCATAATATACCAAGAAACATAATTTACTTTCAAATAAGTGAGATATTTCCTTATAATTTGGTAGTAATTTGTTTGTCGATGTCTGTGGATAAGGCATAAAAAAAAAATGTTATGTTGGCGTAACCCGACCGACCCTAAAAATACGGCCGACCGTGGATATTATTTTTTTTAAGGGACGAAATGTAATGATTAAAATCTATATAAATCTAGTAATAAATACGTTTGAAACCATTTCTGACCGTTTCTCATTGTTGTGTGTGTGGATTGTGAAAATATTGAACCTGGACACGCTATCGTGTATCACTACCGGCTTAAACAATTAGAAAACATATCATTTTCATTGCTGGGAGGAAAAAAAAAAAAAAAAAAAATCCCTAGTTACCTACCTACCCTATTTTGTTGGGCCCGTTACGCCAACATAACATTTTTTTTTATGCCTAAGTGGGATAGGGGCATATCAAAGTAACCGAGTAGGCCAAGTTGCTGTAATTGTCAGTTTATTGACAATGACATTTTTGACAATTATTTGATTAATAATAACATGAATAACTCCTACTAAGCCCAGGTTGGAGGATGTCTTCATTGCACCGTAGTAGGGAGGTTAAGAGTCCACCTGGGTTAAGTCCTACTCCTAATTTCAGTTTAATCTTTGACTTTATTAATTCGCCGTGGCTATTTTTACGCGACCATAAACCTACGTACTTCGGCTATTTTTACGTGAGTTCCGGTAGCGCATGCGCAGTCTATATACAGTCCCTAGTTTTTTGTATACACGACTTTTATACCTTTTTCTATAAGACCCTATCTAGATGAGATTTTTTAGGTGCATAATTAACCAATAATTTTGGTTAATAGAAAAAGGTATAAAAGTCGTGTATGCGAAAAACTAATGACTGTATACAATTAACTAGGGACTGTATCCATTTATTTTGGTGAATTATGGCTGTCAACTGTCGTTGGTCTTCATACGTTCTGCGCGTATTGAGTTTTCCTTGTCTGTGTCGGGAACCAGTTATATCACGTAAAAATAGCCGAAGTACGTAGGTTTACGGTCACGTAAAAATAGCCACTTCCTTATTAATTTGTAGCCGCTTTCAAGACCGTCAACTCGTACCGTCGTCAACTCGTACCGTCGTCAACTCGTACCGTCGTCAACTCGTACCGTCGTCAACTCGTACCGTCGTCAACTCGTACCGTCGTCAACTCGTACCGTCGTCAACTCGTACCGTCGTCAACTCGTACCGTCGTCAACTCGTACCGTCGTCAACTCGTACCGTCGTCAACTCGTACCGTCGTCAACTCGTACCGTCGTCAACTCGTACCGTCGTCAACTCGTACCGTCGTCAACTCGTACCGTCGTCAACTCGTACCGTCGTCAACTCGTACCGTCGTCAACTCGTACCGTCGTCAACTCGTACCGTCGTCAACTCGTACCGTCGTCAACTCGTACCGTCGTCAACTCGTACCGTCGTCAACTCGTACCGTCGTCAACTCGTACCGTCGTCAACTCGTACCGTCGTCAACTCGTACCGTCGTCAACTCGTACCGTCGTCAACTCGTACCGTCGTCAACTCGTACCGTCGTCAACTCGCACCGTCGTCAACTCGCACCGTCGTCAACTCGCACCGTCGTCAACTCGCACCGTCGTCAACTCGCACCGTCGTCAACTCGCACCGTCGTCAACTCGCACCGTCGTCAACTCGCACCGTCGTCAACTCGCACCGTCGTCAACTCGCACCGTCGTCAACTCGCACCGTCGTCAACTCGCACCGTCGTCAACTCGCACCGTCGTCAACTCGCACCGTCGTCAACTCGCACCGTCGTCAACTCGCACCGTCGTCAACTCGCACCGTCGTCAACTCGCACCGTCGTCAACTCGCACCGTCGTCAACTCGCACCGTCGTCAACTCGCACCGTCGTCAACTCGCACCGTCGTCAACTCGCACCGTCGTCAACTCGCACCGTCGTCAACTCGCACCGTCGTCAACTCGCACCGTCGTCAACTCGCACCGTCGTCAACTCTCACCGTCGTCAACTCGCACCGTCGTCAACTCGCACCGTCGTCAACTCGCACCGTCGTCAACTCGCACCGTCGTCAACTCGCACCGTCGTCAACTCGCACCGTCGTCAACTCGCACCGTCGTCAACTCGCACCGTCGTCAACTCGCACCGTCGTCAACTCGCACCGTCGTCAACTCGCACCGTCGTCAACTCGCACCGTCGTCAACTCGCACCGTCGTCAACTCGCACCGTCGTCAACTCGCACCGTCGTCAACTCGCACCGTCGTCAACTCGCACCGTCGTCAACTCGCACCGTCGTCAACTCGCACCGTCGTCAACTCGCACCGTCGTCAACTCGCACCGTCGTCAACTCGCACCGTCGTCAACTCGCACCTTCGTCAACTCGCACCTTCGTCAACTCGCACCTTCGTCAACTCGCACCTTCGTCAACTCGCACCTTCGTCAACTCGCACCTTCGTCAACTCGCACCGTCGTCAACTCGCACCGTCGTCAACTCGCACCGTCGTCAACTCGCACCGTCGTCAACTCGCACCGTCGTCAACTCGCACCGTCGTCAACTCGCACCGTCGTCAACTCGCACCTTCGTCAACTCGCACCTTCGTCAACTCGCACCTTCGTCAACTCGCACCTTCGTCAACTCGCACCTTCGTCAACTCGCACCTTCGTCAACTCGCACCTTCGTCAACTCGCACCTTCAGTTAAGTCAACTCGTACCTTCAGTTAAGTCAACTCGTACCTTCAGTTAAGTCAACTCGTACCTTCAGTTAAGTCAACTCGTACCTTATAAAATATGTTCGCGATTTACATACAATATTATAGGAATCGATTATAAATTGCAACGACAGGAAACCGGAATTCATTTTTGTAAGAAAAATACCCTATAAAGTGCGTGGCAGATGTACGGTCGAGACTTTTGACTGCGTTTAGAGATAAAGCGCACCGTGATTTCCCGTGTTGCGTCGCCGTGCAATTAAGCAGCAGCTGCAGCTGGTGAGGCCAATCGTTTTTGGCAAATGAATGCAGGTTTTTTTCATCATGATTAAGTATTGTTTGATGCTACAATATAGTTTCTCAAAAATATTTCTCATAAATATCCAAATATCAATCTTAATGTTTTTTTTCCCTTTTCAGGTTTTGGATTTGACAAGGGCTACTTGGTTATTCAGAAACTGCTGTGCAAAAAGTAAAAGCATCGACACGTGATCAAAAAATTATGAAATGATTATTAGCCGTTTCGGCATTTTAGCCGAAACAGCTTTTGTTTTCGTAAAATTTTTTTTTTTTTTTTTTTTTTCCTCTTTCAGACTTTTCCCCATAGGATTTGTACACGTTTTTTCTGGCTTAGCACTTTGACACTTTGGTAAATCCGATCGACTTGAGACTTGGCATACATTTAGACAACCACCCAAGGACGGTCAGGACTAGAAGAAATTCGTCGCGATTACGTCATTCAAGGTCACGTGACGTCATGTTAAAGGTAAAATTTTCCCATAGGTTTTGTACACGTTTTTCTTCAGACTATTGACTTTGACACTTTGGTATATTCGACCGACTTGAAACTTAATTGGCATACACTTAGAACACCACCCACAGATGGCTCTTGAAGAAATTTGGCACGATTGCATCATTTAAGGTCACGTGACGTTAAAGGTGCAATTATTTTCCCATAGGGTTTGTACACGTTTTTCTTCAGACTATTGACTTTGACACTTTCGTAAATTTGATCGACTTGAGACTTAGCACACACCTCGACCACCATCTCCAAGGGGGCCAAGGGGAAAATCGTCATGATGACGTCATCGGGGGGTCATGGGACGTCACATTAAAGGTTCTGTTTTTAGGACCCTCTAACTCTGGAAGTACAGGTCCGATTGGGGTTAAACTTGGTATGCAAGTATTCCAGGGTGTGTTATATACGAAAAATAAAATTACATCATGATGACGTCATCGTGGGTCATGTGACGTCACATTAAAGGCCACTTTTTTCAAGACCCTCTATCTCTAGAAGTACATGTCCGATTGGAGTCAAACTTGGTATGCAAGTATTCCAGGATGTGTTACAGACGAAAATTAAAATGACATCATGATGACATCATCGGGTATCATGTGACGTCACATTAAAGGTGTAGTTTTTAGGACCCCCAATCTATGGAAGTACATGTTTGATTGGGGTCAAACTTGGTATGCACATATTCCAGGATGTGTTATAGACGAACATTAAGATGACGTCATGATGACATCATCGGGTGTCATGTGACGTCACATTAAATGAACATTTTTTTCTATTGAATTTGTACAAGTTTTTTTCAACCAATATATCTTTAGCACTTTAATACATCCGATCGACTTCACACGTTGCAGACCCAAATATTGAAAGTCATTTAAGACATGCGAAACAGCTCTGTGTTTGTCCACAAACACATTTCTAGTTTAGATTTTGTTTCTGCTAAAAATGAGATCCGTTTTTTAATCATTTTCTTTCTAGGAAGGGGGGGTGGGGGGCACCTTTTTTCCTCCTTCATTCTCAATAAATAACTTTATTTTAAACTTTGATTATTTCTTATATGTGAAGTTTTATTTTGGGGGGAACTTATTTAATTAACAGAAAGACTTGTCAGTATTTTTCTGCTAAAAATTTGTTCCGTTTTTTAAACATTTTTTTTTGAGGGGAGAGGTTCCTTTTTTTCCTCCATTCTCAATAAACAACTTTATTTTAAACTTATTTCTTATAAAGTTGGATTTTTTGGGATCTTATTTAATTAACATGAAGGACTTATTATTATTTTTCTGCTAAAAATGAGGTCCGTTTTTTAACCTTTTTTTATTTATTTGTTCATGGTAGGGGATTTTTCATTTGTTATCGTTTATTCTTATTGATTGGGGAAGGGGGTAATAGCTGTTGTTATTTATTTATCAAATGCAGAATTTAATCTCTTTTTGGAACACGTGTGGCTCTGAAAAGAGCCGTTTGTGTTGTTTGGTTGTGTGGCTCTGAAAAGAGCCGTTGGTGTTGCTTGGTTGTCTTGGCCTGGTTACATGGTTACTGCATGCAGCTAGGAGACCAGACGTCGTCAGCTGCCCTGCCTTGTAGTTGTCCCACAGCTTGAATGCCTTGCCTTGAGCTTGCCAGTATTGTTTGCGCTGGTACCGACACAGCTTGTCCTGCTTGGTGAGTTAGACTTGAATGTTCACCAAAGTTGCCTCTTGGTGCAGCAGGTTGATCAGCTTGTAAAACTGGAGGCCATGGCGGCTAGCCTTCCAGTTGATGCGACGATGCCAGCCCTCCACATCATTGTTGGTGAGCGTACTCTGCATGAAGGCCGACCAACTTGAAGGCTGCCACTTGGTGCTGATGATCCACCTGTTCTCAATGTAGTTGCACAGCTCGATGAGGGCAGGTGAAGCAGCTCGCTCTTGCAACTTGTAGAAAGCTCTCGGGATGTGCTCTTCAGGGAGGAAGGATAGAGCCATCAGTTTCTGTACTGCCACACAGATACATCACTGGTGAAGGGGACGACTAGTCCAAGATTCTGACACTGCCGCCAAACAGCTTGATTCCAGTGGAATAAACATCCCCGGACGTTGACCGCATGACCGACCACATCTCAACCTCAAAATCAACCACCATCTCCTGAACACGGGAACCTCGGGAAGGCAACTTCGACTTGATGTTCTTGAGGACCTTCTTGTAATCCTTCTTCTTGCGGCTGAACATGAGGACGAAAGCCAGAGGTATCTGCTTTTGGTTGCCGCTGTAACCCTTCACGAAGGCATGTATGCTGAACAGCTGCTGAAAGCTAGGGCTTCTTGATGATTTTAAAGGTACCATCCATATACCACGTTTTGGCCCTGTCCAACACAGCCAGCTGATCTTCAGTGTAGAACATGATGTGGCATGAACTGCCCACCCGAATGTCTGCCTGAAAAAAATCCATCAGGTATGCCTGAGGCAGCAATGTCAAAGTCCAGATCGATGGGGTCAGGTGGCCGCTGGCTCTGCAGGCGCGGTTGCAGATTCGGACCAGGTATGCAGGTTTGGGGCAGGTGGCAACATCAGCTGAGGCCACATCGGTGAGCAATACATCTACAATGGCATCGGCGGAGCGAAAAATGTCCTCCTTGGCTATCCTCTTTGCTATCCTCTTTACATCCCTCTTTACATCCCTCTTCAGTCCGACGCCGACGTCTGTACCAGGATCAGAAGGGTGGAGATGAGCGTTGTGACGACCAAACTTGAAGCAGTCGCTGTGCTGTAACACTGAAACAGGGCATCGTTAGTATCGTTGGTGTTTGCTACGAACACTGCACACCCATGAGGAGAAGGCAGAACTAGGGTCTTTTTTCCATTTCTTGGCGTAGGTGTGCCTGTTAAAGTCGACCAGAATGTTCTTCCCGTGCTGGGTTCCACTCAGGGCAAAACAATTCAACTCTAAAGTGATTTGCACACAACTGTCCAAAAGTTTGAAGATGACGACCGCCTCCTCTCTCTAAAGATTCGGGAAGGTCTGTGTCAGGAAGCATTTCCTTCTCTGGTGGCTGGGGAACACCAAACTCATCGCTAAGATGGAAAGCTCCTACCTCCATCTCTTTTTTATCCGAATGGCGAGAGCTTTCCCCCATGGGGACCAGAGAGGACAATTCGGAAGCTCGAGTACAGTACTCACACTGCCAAGTGGTACTCGAATCCACGAGCTGCCAGTAAGCGTCCGGCGTGATGCCGGTGTTGCAGACGCGGTGCTGCCATCTGTCACACCGGTCACACTGGAGGGCTTGCTGGTTCTTGCGAACTGGTTTGGCACAAATGACACAAGGAAACGTGACAGGCATCTTGAAAAACTTGGATCTTAATCTTGAACACTGAGAAATCACACTGATAGCTGGTAGGGGTAGTTGAAACAACTGATGATTCCAAATATTGCGGCGATATTTATAGAGGTTCGAAGGATCCAATATTCCAATATTCCACACTGATCAACCAATCATCTCCCTCCATTATTGTGGTCCCGTATCCATTAGGATGCAATGATAAGTGAGGACGGCAAGATCATAGTAAATTAAATCCTATTCATAACGACTTACTCCGACAACAGAAGGGGTGCACCACGCTTCAGTACGCGATGCTCGTACTTCGCGCGTCAACGCTAGGGCGGCTAGTTCAAACGCGACGGTGCCTGAGGGGGCCTTATCAAAACGCGATGCAGAAAATAAAGTTCACGCTATAGAATCTTACAATGGGGAATCTTCAGATGCTGATTTAGAGTGTTCATTTAATTACACAATAAAAAACGATCTGTACATTAAGAACGAGCTTTGCTTGCAAATTCTAAACTGTACGTGTTTTTGAACTTGATACTACTTGGCTAGTTTCCTTCTAAAAACAACTTCTATAGTCTTGGGATCTTCGGCTAGGAAGTCTGCAACTATAAGCATATTGCTCTATGATATAAGTAACTGCAAGTTTAAGGTTTATTTCATTCCTTTTCTAGCGAAGTCTAAAATAGCCAAAAGGTATTACAATACTATTTTAATCAGTTCAGTTGCGGCACAGTCCATCGGTTGATTCCAAACATATTTTACAAAAATGTGGCGTCTGTTCCTCACTTTTACGCTCACCAAAGGAAATGAAACATTTTCCCAATGTCCACAAACAATCCTTATACTGCATCGTCATCCATTAAAAAATAAGTAGAATTTTACAATGGAGAAACTTTAGATGCCGATCGATTTTTGGCGAGTCCACAACTAGTATCGGTTAATGGAACGAACTGTATACATTAACCCTAACCCTCCCAAATCCTCCAAATTCCTCATTGCAAAATGCAGGATTTTGCAGGATTGAGGTCACTTGGAGCTTGATGCATTGCAGGATTTTGCAGGATTGAGGTTACTTGGGGTTTTACCCCTGCAGGAATATGGAGGATTCAGGTTATCAGGCTGAATGTGACACACAAGGATTTTGCAGGATTGAGGTCACTTGGAGTTTGATGCATCGCAGGATTTTGCAGGATTGAGGTTACTTGGGTTTTTACTGACTGCAGCCAGGGCAAGACTGCAGGATTTTGCAGGATACAGGCTGTATGGTCACGGTGACCAATATTGGAGGATTTTGCAGGATTCAGGTTACTTGGAGTTTTAACAATTTAGGAATTGGAGGATTTTGCAGGATTCAGGTTATGTGTAAGTAAAAATGGGTAGGGAGTTAGGGTTAAGAACAAGCTTTTGTTGTAGAGTCTCGCACCCAAGGATGAAATACGGTATTGGTGCCCAACCCTGTCCAACTGTGGAGTGTCGTGGCCGAGCGGTTAAGAGCTTGGTTTTCTGTTCCGCAGAGCGTGAGTTCGAGTCTCGGTGTGGACACGTGTGTCCTTAAGCAAGGCAATTAAACCACTATTGCTTCGTCCTTCGGATGGGACGTAAAGTTGTAGGTCCCGTGTGTTGTATAATTTATAATGTGTGTATATATCTTTCCCATTATAACATTATAAAATGGTATAATGCACGTAAAAGAACCCAGAACACTTATCGCTAAGAGAAGGGGTTTGCCCCGATGTTCCTGGCTGACACAGCCTCTGTCTACGGGTTTCTTCAGGCTTACGAGCTACAGTGCCTTGAGCGCTTTTGAAGGATCCTTGGTTTCATTACCAGAAATTAATAATAATAATAATAATAATAATAACTAAATACTAAGACAAACTGATACAAACTATATTACATTTTTACGGTCTAGAAAGTGAATGAGATTTGAGCCACCATATTTTCCTTGTAAATGTACTTTATTTTCCTCAAAAGTCTTATCGTGCAATATTTTTTATTTTTTTTATTTAAGCACCAATACACTATCTTCAAGACACTGACAGTTTTCTGCCAATACATTATCTTATTAAAGACACATTTTTTGCAGGAAGTATCGTCATGCTCAAAATTGAAATGGCATCGAGGACTGCAAACAGGCGATCTTCTCGAGCAGGATCATCTGTATAATACAAAAATAAAATAGAGATAGAATGAGAGAATGTTTGGGATAGTTTGGGATAAAAAAAATATTAAAGAGTTTTAAAACATGGCCCATTAGTAATACATACTGTACATGTACATTGCCCGTGCATGTGGCCACTTTGACCGGCCAGTGCGCGCACAGCTAGCCGGCCCGGGGCGGCGCGCACACCTTGCACGGTTAACGTTGACCGGCGCAACTGGGTACAGTACGGCGCACACAAAGGCCGCGGCTTTGCTTGCTCCATGGAAATACATTTCAACATTTTTGTGATGAGAAATAGAAAGCTGATTCAATAATCAAATTCATGTGCATTTAATAAGCAGTCAACTTTCAATTAGCGTGGGTTACGGCCAATTCCAACGGGCTTATAACAATCCTGCATCGGCGGTAGTCCGAGTAACTAGGACCCTACATCGCTTTTTTAACATTTAGACATGATCTGGCGATAGTAGTACTATCGCCAGATCATGTCCAAATGTTTAAAAAGCGATGTAGGGTCCTAGTTACTCGGACTACATCGGCGGTACGAGTTGACTTCGCCTGACAGTACGAGTTGACTTAACTGAAGCCTGGTACGAGTTGACGAAGGTACGAGTTGGTATATTATTGGGTTAGCGAAGGTACGAGTTGACCAAGGTACGAGTTGACCTGCTTCCTTGTAGTTGTAGTACAGACGTTTTCCTAGCTCCGGATCGCAAAATAATTTCAGGCTGTTTTTGACAAGTCTAATCCTCAAAATTTAAATGAAATAGGTTTAGTAGTTTACCTCGAGTGATAGAGAAACTACAGCTTTTGTTTTGATATTTATGTTCTTCTTTTTTTGAAAATACGACGTCAAAAGTACCGACATCACTTTTCCTAGTTGCGGATCGGTTTAACCAATTCCGGATCGGGTAAAAAACTGCTTCGTACATGAAAAATAATCATGCTAAAACCAACCAACCGAATCAAGCCTATATTTTTGATAAAGTATTCATTAATTTATATAAATACAGTTTAAAATACATTTCAAATACTTCCACTTCCAATAGTCAGTTTAAAAGGAAAGAGGACTTGTAAGGAAATGTTTTTAAATGTTTTGTTCATGTACTAGCGCGCGACCGTACCGTGTGTGGTGCGGCAACGAGCCGATAAACTACTTTGACCATCACATCGCAGAACACGTCATATGAAATCGCTTGCGCGCGTGTAGTTGATGCATGTATTTTACGCGCGATTCGGAACTAGGAAAAAATATTCGTTTAGTCTTTGGCAGATTTTTTAAAACTCGAGACTTTTACTTTTAGACTTATTTTTACTCAACAAATATTTGATGCATGAGTTATATACAACTGTAGACTACAAAAAGGCATTAATGAAATCAAACGTTTTGAGTGACATGTCGCATAATATTTGTTCGTGGTTTTGCGGCTCCCGTGATTTCTACAAACCGTCCAAACATGTCAAAGTACGAGTCAAAAATCTAGCCAAAATTCCTTTTCTGGATATTTGATTGGAAATATATTTGTGTGTCAAGAAGCTTGTATGTTTATTTTCAAAATGCACTTCATCTAAAAAAAATAGTATTGGAGACCAAGCCATAAGAGGTAGGTTTTTATTTGAAGCGATCCGGAACTAGGAAAAATCCGGAACTAGGAGTAGGAAAACAACTGTACTTTGCATCCCTTATTTTTACCGCTGTTGCTATTCTTAGGTGATCGTAACCCTACGTACTTTTTCTATTTTTACGTGATTTAACTGGTTCCTAACACAGACAGGGAAACTCAATACGCGCGGAACGTATGAAGACCACCCAGGAAATTTGTTTTGGCAATAGTCGATGTTAAAATTGTGGTATTTAGTCAAACAAAAATTGACCATAATATGTAAATATTCAAACGATTCCGTGATGGAATTTAGATTTTTGTGCAAACATAGTGAAAAATTCACATTAAATTTCATTCGTATTCAAATTTTGACATTTTTCATAAAAAACTAGCTGTGACTTCGTCGTGGACAAAAAAAGCGAACTATAAAACTAACAACGGGAATAGCTAAGTTTGTAGTGAATAGTAGGTAGGTAATAATGGAATAGGTTAGTATTGTATGTATGTGTAATAAGTTAATTCCATTGTTTTTTGGTATTATTTCATTACGTAACCTTTTTTTTATTAACTAAAAATAATTATTGGTTAATAAATCTCATCTATGATCTAGATAGGGTCTTATGGAAAAAGATATAAAAGTCGTGTATACGAAAAACTAGGGACTGTATACAATTAACTAGGGACTGCGCATGCGCTACCGAAACTCACGTAAGAATAGAAAAAGTACGTAGGAATGATTACGGTCACGTAAGAATAGCAACGGCCTATTTTTACCGTACGTGTCGTATACCCCTACCCTAGAACTCTGGGTCTCCCGACGCCCGTAGGGCGGAGCCCCATAGATAGAGAGGGTTTTTACAGGTTAACCGCCGTTAAACAATAGAAACCGTGCACGAATTCCGGGTAATAACTCCATACTGCCGCACGGTCTACCCCAACAAAAAATTTGTATGAGTACTTTATCAACTCACCCAGCTGTAACAAACCAAAAACCGGTCGAATCTTGGCCAATTTCTGTAAAAAAGGTGAAAACTATGCCCGTTCCGCAAACGCGACTGTTAGTGTTACAATATGGCGGATAAGGACGTTCAATGAACAGTTGGTACCGTGACCCCGGCCGGGGTCAGTGCGGACCAATCACATGGCTTCTCTGAACGACGATGACAGGGCTGTTTTCCAAACCCTGGCTTCGGTCTTTTGTGGCTGTGCCTCCGGCGCATTGCTTAACTGTATGAATAAGGCCTGGCAAGATGAAGTTTGTGTTTCAAAAACGGCTAATGCGCGGCGGCTGCAGCTTGAAATTACGCACGAGTTTATCCGCCATCTTGTAACAGTCGCGTTTGCGGAACGGGCATAGTTTTCACCTTTTTTACAGAAATTGGCCGAGATTCGACCGGTTTTTGGTTTGTTACAGCTGGGTGAGTTGATAAAGTACTCATACACATTTTTTGTTGGGGTAGACCGTGCGGCAGTATGGAGTTATTACCCGGAATTTGTGCACGGTTTCTATTGTTTAACGGCGGTTAACCTGTAAAAACCCTCTCTATCTATGGGGCTCCGCCCTACGGGCGTCGGGAGACCCAGAGTTCTAGGGGTACGTGTCGTACTCGTACTCGTAGTCGTAGTCGTACTAGTTGTTCACTTGTTGTACTTGTTGTACTGGACTAGTAGTAGACGATCACGAGTTTAATCAATTATTTACGATATAACTTGTATATATAACGATATACATTTTCTATTTGTTTTACAAATATCGCCTGTTGAACTGTACAATGTATTTAATACTTTGGCGGGATTTTCCAATCGCCGATGTCACACAACAAGTCTCGTCAAAAAATTCTTCACAGAAACATGTTTATCTATATAGTCAGCTGCTTTAGTCTGGTGCCACTGATATCATCCAAATTCGTTCTTACTGAAAGTATTCGGTGGCATAAGATACCAGACGTCAGTTTTGTTTCACCTTTGACCCCGTAAAGACAAGAACCCGGATGTACAGAATACAAAAGGCACAACGATTTCACCAGAACTTGCGGGATGGCACGGGCGTAGTGCTAGTGACTGATATCTTTTATTTGTTCAAAGTTAAGTTACATTTGCCACAAAGAAATACATTTTTTTTTAAAGTAATCTATATATATTCTTCAGTGTTTGATTTAGCAGTCACAAGGTAAGTAAAAGTACAAATTTTCTTATTCAGATTAATTTGTAATTCATTGCATTGCCATTGTATTAAAAAAAACTATAAATTTACGAACTAAGTTAGTCCGAGTTACTGGACTCTAGTTATCGCTTTTTTAACATTTGGACATCATCTGGCGCTACTAGCCCCAGATGATGTCCAAATGTTAAAAAAGCGATAACTAGAGAGTCCAGTAACTCGGACTAGAACTAAGTTATATTTACCATGCATGTAAACGGGTAAACTCTGCCTGCGTCATTGTGAGATTGTGTACAAATTGTACGTCGGCCGAGGAGGTCCGAGGAAACGTCACGTACTTTGTTTTTGTATTCGTGTATAACTATAAGCCAGTTCGGTATTCCCACTGCACATGCGCACATGAAGATTTGACGATTTTTCTTTCGAGATAAACATTTCATCGATTGCGTGCAAAAGCATAGCGGGTACCAGCAAATTTAAAGAGATCGTCGTGTTCTAAAGTTACTAAATAACTTTTTATTTTTACGTTTTGTTGTTTTCAGGTGTTTTGTGTGGCCAAACTTTTGTTCGAACAAAGTGCCCATCGTCTATTCGATTTCACAAGAAAATACAGAGAATGCAGATTCGGTTACCACTTCCCCCACAGCCTTGTTTGCATTTGTCTGCCGTGTTTTATCCCATGAGAAAAATTGTTGAATCTCGTAGTGCACATGCGCAGTTGGAATACCGAATTGGCTTATTCTTGGTTGGAAGGAGTGGGGGGAGACATATCCTGAGGATATGCAAGGATTAAAGCAATTATGTGTACAAAAACAATATGGATGATGATTTGATAGCATTACGATTTAAAAAAATAAAGTTGAATTTCAAAATTAACTGTTCAAATAAATTGTTTAAAGGGATCGTATACGTTTTGTAATTATATCTATATAGTTATAGATATACAAGTATACCATAAAACTAACCTGTAAAAATTTCATTTCAAAAGGTGGTAGCGATTTTGAGATATTGCCAAAAATCTGGAGCGGTTATGTCCACGCAGGAAGAATAATCTGCATTGGAATACACAGTCTGAGAAACGTCATTGCGGTAACGCTTCTCAGACTCAAATTAATTTAGGGATAAAAAGTGATATCTTTTTCCATAATCGCAGTACTTTGAAGTAAAAAGTTTCTAAAAATGCATTATACTATCCAAAGCTGCTGTACTTCTTATCAAGTAAGTTTTTATTGCCATTAATTTTTAGAGTAATTACCAAACGTATACGATCCTTTTAAAGGGGAATACGGCATTTTTTTTGCTAAAGTAACATGCTATTGCTATCGTTAATACCGCTCCACCAACAACTCTCTCTCGCGTAAGACTTTCTCTGTGGAATGCTGCGCAGATTCTGGTCACCCCTAGGCCCTACCCCTAGAACTATGGGGCTCCCGACGCCCGTAGGGTGGAGCCCCATAGATAGAGAGGGTTTTTACAGGTTAACCGCCGTTAAACAATAGAAACCATGCACAAAAAGCAGGCAATAACTCCCATACTGCCGCACAGTCTATCGCCAGACAATTTTTTTATGAGTACTTTATCAACTCACCCAGCCGCTGCCCCGCAAAAAACGGTCGAATCTCGGCCAATTTCTGTAAAAAAGGGAAAAACTATCCCCGTCGGGAGCTCCATAGTTTTAGGGGTAGTCACCTCCTGAAAAAAAATATTTCTTCTAAGTCCTATCCCTAAAAAAATTTGACTACACGAAAAGTGCCTGTAATTTTTGTGTACAGTGCAATTGTGTAATTTAAATGTATTCTTAATGTTTTAAAGACGGTGTCATAAAATTAAAATGCCCCCCCCCCCAAAAAAAAAGTATAATTATACACACATCTTTGCATTTAATGGTGTCTAATTCTATCAGTGCCTTGAAAGCAAGTTTGTTATTTAACTCCTCAGAATACGGTACCTTATGCAAAGCAGCACCTTCTAATGTCAAGGCCAAAGTAAAGCCCAAAGTAAAGCCCAAAGCTGGCTGTTATTTTCCCATTGATTGCAAGCTGTTTTCATGGATGAATGAATGCCAAGCATTGCTGTTAAGGGGGGAGGGGGAGGGGGAGGGGGGACTACCGTAGCTGGGAAAGAAATGCTCAGCTGGAAATCGATGCACAAAATAGTACTGTACATGTATGTGTACCGACATGTAGTGAAAATGAAAGGAGAGAAAACTGAATTCACTTTAATATTTAATCTGCCTTTTTTATGAGATTTGTTCACCTTGGCAGTTTGGCCTGAGGCACTTGGATTGTATGATGTCTGTACCCTACATGTACGGTGTACAAATGTATACTACTGGTATCTTAGTACACTACAACACTGGCCAAGTGCACTGCAGCTATTCCTTACACATGTGTACATCCATACACATGTACCGGTACTTGATGTACATTTAATTGAATTGATCACAGATTTGCATGATAAGTACCAGTATATTAACCTATTGGTATGGTAGACATTTTGACCTAATGACTGTCCTCTCTGAAATTATTATTAGATTTCTCTTTCTCTAAAATCTGTAAAATGTTTAATTCAGCAAAGTACATTTATTTTGTGTTTCAATGGTACCGGTATGACACACCAATTTATTAAACCTAACCCTGCCAGTTGCAGTGTAGTGCATCTAAAAAAGTTTGGTGCAAAAGTCTGATGCATTTTGCTTTCAACACCAGTGCATACTTTTTGTGAATAACCACCGTCTAAGACTATGAGAGCTAAATCTCATTGAACAATGCCACAGATGGATTCTGCTGCATTGGGAGACCGCATACTCTAAAGCGGTTCGATCTTGAGATTCCTGACCTGCGGCCAATTTCATAAAAGTTACATGTCAGCACAAACAGGTTACCAGCCAAAATTCCATACTGTGCTTTTCACGCCAAGCAAACAAACAACAGTCGCAAACAATAAATATCACGAAAATTTGGTTTGTAACCTTGTTTTTGTGAAGGAAAACAATTTCATGCTAAGCACTGTGCAGGGTTGTCACTATTCTTACTGAACGCCAGGTCCTCAAAGTTCAGTCACCTTGTAGATAACAAGAGATATATAATGTATCAATTTGGACAATGGGGCTGTCAATCAATCTCTGGAGCCTGGAGAAATATTCTTTTCGGGGCCGAGATTTTTTTAAGACTGGGGAAACCTTAAACTGTATCCGAAAAATAAGAGAAACAGATTTTCCAGCAAATGATAGCAACATTTTAACAATTTTCTTAAATATTAAGTATACAATTCTTTTCGAACCACAATATTTTTTTACGGGGGAGATGTCGCAGAATCGTCAATGATGATTAAATAGTCGACATCAATTTGGATAGAAATAAATACAGGGTTTGGACTCGGAAACTATAACTTTGTGTTTATTACTTGCAACAACAAAACACCGAGATAAATGGCGAAAACTCTACATTTATATCACTCTTCAAAAACTAATTTTAAAGTTTACACCTCCCCATTCCACAAGTATTCTGATATGTCACTACCAGCGGTACCCGTTCTACGATCTAAAGAATATTTTATACGTCGCATTGATTTTTTTAAGGGAACGGTGGTGTTTGCACTTGCAGCCCAAGCGGATCTTGAAGAGCGACACAGATACATTGTTTTAAATAACGCATTGGTTTGATTACTGCAAAACACGCCGACTGGTGATTTTAGCAAGTTTAAGTTCCAACTTCACAGAAAAATAAAGAAATACGAGAGACTCAGAATTGTTTGAAAACTTAGTAGTTTAATCTGAATAGCCCTCGGAGAAAGACGCCATCCACGCCATGTTTATTTTTTTCCCATCAGCGGCGTATTGAAAACATCAAACACATGTGTACATGTGTTTGATGTTTTCAATACGCCGCTGCTGGGGAAAAAATTAACACGGCGTGGACTGCGTATAATCATCATCATGGGCACAATAGATGCCGGCAGCTGCTGGTCATTGAGAAAAGTATCTGATTAATCTTCTTGGAACATGACCAAGTACTACAGGCATTACAAATGCTTTGTAAAATAGATAGATGTTTGAAGAAAGTAAATTCTTTATGAATAAAACTTGAGGGTATGGCGTAAATGGAAGGTCCATTTATTTTTTATTCGAGTTCCGTTTAAACGTTTGAAAAAAATTCTAAACAGATTTGATTTTGTTTACGTTTAAACGTTTAAACGTCACATCCTTAATGTAGCGCAATAATGTTGCTGGATGCCTAGAATCATTATGGACAAATAAGTTAGATACGGTATTCTTAATAATTCGATAGTAACATTTGCCGATGTCTGATTTCCAATAATTGTTCCGAAAAACAAAAACAAAAAACGGCCGTTTTTCTCACTTTTTTTCAGCATCCATGATTGTAAAACTTTGGACTAGTCAGTTAAAGGTTCTACGCAGACCTTTCAAGAAGAAGTGCTGTTTAATAATTTAAAATGTGCCTTGGTGTGTAAGTAACAAGACCAGCGGTGATAAAATGGTATAAAATGACATTAATTGGGGTTAATCACCGTAAATGTAATTGGCCCCCTCATTAACATGTTAAAACACTGACAAATGGTGGCGCTGTTCGTGACGAACATTCGGCAACCCCCGAAAAGAAACAAAATTATAATCTGGTACCTGACAATACGTCTGGACACCAGATAAGCCCCGTACAATGCCGCTTCACGACGCGCGTGCAGCATGCGATCCGCGTACGTTATACATGTACTATGTATGCGTGATGCCATGCATGCACGCGGGTACGCACGCAGCAGATTTTGTTCAGACATGGCAAGTAAAGACGACTGTTCGGGGCCGGGGAGCACTATATTCTACAGAATCGGACGAAAAATCCGCAGTATCATCAGAAATATTGTTGGCACTGCAGTTGGTTTCAACAACCTTTTAAATTTCATGCCAAACGACTCGTACATATTTTGCTCAAAGAAATCCGACTCGAAGTGTTCGCTGCATAGCGTGGAGCTTGGTGTCGGGCCTGTCCACTTCGCCATAGTCAGTTGGACTTTGGCAGTCCAAATCCGTCTATATTTTGGATCAGTTGGAAATGTGTGCATGCTCACACCATCTTTGTTAGTGTTGCTGCATCCTGAAGCAACACATTCTTTTAAATAAGAAAACTCAGAACAATTTCTTTGTGTGACCCGGCAAAGTGTTCTTTATACAAGTTTATTTAATCAGCAAAAAAAGGTTGATGGGTAAGTAGAACAAGGATAGGAAAGGATCACTGAGTTCTGCTTTATAGGAGTGGAGCTTGCAAATATCTTCTGTATCACACGGTGGTAGTTGATAATGGAATGAGCTGATAGCTCAGGCTGACCACACTGTGGGGCCTAAGACCCTCGGTGGGTGGTTGTTGCTAGGGCAACCAGTGGGCAACCAGTGGGCAACCAGTGGGCAACCAGTGGGTCTACCTTGTAATATGCTTGTACCACTGATCTGATATCGTCTTAAAGGGGCAGTACACTGAAAGTGCCTGGTCACAATCTCCTCTGCTAGCCTATTGGGTTCCACACCAATACTGGTACTGTGAGCAACTAAAATTAATCAAAAAATAAAATATTGCTACACTTGATAAAGAAATTTATAATAGACTTCGACTATCTGGATATATTGTACTACAGTTCTTGATTGTTCGTTTATAACTGCGGTGTCTCGAGGGGTGTTGTCAACACAACTGCTTGCTGTAGGAAACCCTCAAGCCATATTTCTAGTCTGTCGCTCAGAAGGGCACTGTTCTCTGGTGTGAATGTGGTTGACGTCTCCGTGTGAACTCGCTTGTTGGACGCCTTGGGGAGGTGGAAGGGATTGTGGTGCTTACCGGCATTTACACGGGTTGATCGTCTCGCCGACTCACTCATGGGCTCCCTGGAGGTTGTTTCAGTAGCTTTTGCAGTCTTGACAACTGGAGTTGGGGAGGGCTGTTGAGTGTCATCTGTACACTCGGGTGCAACAGGGATTTCGCAGTCTATAGTTTCATGAACGAGACTAGTGTGGTGGGTACCTAGAACTGGAGACACAATATTGGAGGCTTCAGGTACTGTAGCCTCCTCTACTACGTTCAAGCTCTGGGGTTCATCTGGTGTTTGCAGGACATCTGTAGTGTTAGACATCATCGGATCAAGGCAGACCGAAGCCACAGCAGGCTCCGCTGCTATGTGTGTGGCATCGGGTTGGATGATAGCACTTGCCATCTTAGCTCCTTCTGAAAAAGAACTCGCCGCAGGTTTTGCAGGACCCAGTTCTGGGTAACTGAACTGTACCACAAGAGTCGCTTTGTCCAGGTTGTCCTGGTCCTTCCTCACGGGACTTGCTGGAACGACCTCTGATGACACTCTATACTTCTCTGACTGCCGGGGAAGTGTCGAGTTGGCAGGCTCCTCTGCTGTTTCAGGGGACTGGGGTGTCACTTCCTCCTGATCATCATCACTAAGGTCCGGGACAATTTCCTTGGTGTCTAGAATCTCGGTTCTGGTGACTCGCTTTAGTGTCCAGTGCCATCTGCCAGCTGAATCTCGTACACATTGTCTTGGGGTTGTGATATGACACGATAGGGGGTTGCTTTCCAGTGATCTGATATCTTGTTTCTTCCAAGGGGGTGACTGCTAACCCAAACATCAGGTCGATTTGTAGGGTTGGCTCTCGTCCCATATAGATGAAGAAAGGTGACATGCCGGTTGATGTGTGCGGCGTGCAGTTGTATATGAAGACCAGTTCCTGCAGATGTTCCGGCCAGCGCCGCTTCTGTTCCGAGCGTGGGGTGCGAAGTAGATTGTGAAGGGTGAGATTAAAGCGTTCGCACTGTCCATTACCCTGCGGGTGATGGGCAGTCGTCCGGCTTTTGACTATACCGTAGACAGAGCACAGGTCCTTTACGAGTTGGGTTTCAAAGTTTCTCCCCTGGTCACTATGGATGCGCCTGGGAACACCATACTTCTGAAACCACTCCTTGACCAGTACCTTTGCGACAGTTGATGCCTTTTAGTCACGGCACGGTACTGCCAAGGAAAACTTACTGAAAACATCGGTTATGACCAGTATATTCTCCCGACCATCAGAAGATTTTTCCATTACGGTGAAGTCGATAGCGAGGACATCTAGGGGATGCTCAGCCAGAAGGGTTCCCATGGTGGGTCTGATATTATGAGTTGGTGCCTTGGCAACTGTGCATCGTTCACACTTCTTGCACCACTTCTCTACATCTGCAGCCATCCCCGGCCAGAAGAACCTTCGTTTGACCAGCGCCAGGGTGCGCTCCTGTCCCTGGTGTCCCGCTTAATTGTGAAGTGCTGTTAGTGCCCTCGGCTGTAGTTTGGCAGGCAAGAGCATTTGGGTTCGATCACCTTCACCAGGATCACATGAATGAAGATAGAGGACACCATCCTTCTCCTGAATCCTATCCCACTTCCGCAGGAGTTTTTTTGCCGCTCTGGTCTCGTGTCTCAGGTGATTTGCAGCTGGTCTTGTGCCATGTTTCCAGAACACACGGAACCTGGAGATCACTGGGTCTGCATTCTGCAGTTGGGCCAATTCTTCAGGAGTGTATTCTGGCAGGGTAGTCATCGCTGGTGTGGCCTCTACCGCAATGGCTGAATGAACACTGCCGCAGGTTGCACTCATGGTTGCCTCTGCAATCTCTCGTAGTGATGTTGAGTGGGTCGCGTCTGCTAGGGTCTGTTCCGCGTGAGCAGTCTTGCGACTCAGAGCATCAGCATTGGTGTTTAAGCGGCCGGAACGATACTTAATCGTGAAGTTAAATTGGGCAAGCTGGCTCACCCACCTCATCTCCACTGCAGCAAGCTTGGACGATTTAAGATACCACAATGGGTTGTTATCAGTGAAGACCGTGAATTCCGCCCCGAGGAGATAATCACGGAACTTCTCTGTAACAGCCCATTTAAGAGCCAGTAGCTCAAGCTTCATCGAGCTGTAGTTGGACATGTTCCTCTCTGGTGGTCGAAGACTGCGACTAGCATAGCTTAGGACTACCTTGCCGTGTTCCTGCTCTTGGGATAGGACGGCGCCCAATCCATCCAGGGAGGCATCCGTTTCCACGATAAATGGTAGTCTGAAGTTGGGGTAACCCAGGATGGGTGGGGATGTCAGTCGTAGCTTTAGCTCGTTGAAGGCCTTGGTGCAGTCTAGCGTCCACTGTCGCTGAAATTCCTGCTGTTGGCTTGATGATGGACGCCTCCAGGCGCCCCCCTTCTTGCACCCTTGCTTTGTGAGGAGTGCATGCTATCTGACTAAAGCGCTTCACAAATTTTCGGTAGTAGCCAGCTATTCCAAGGAATGCTCGCAACTCTTTCTCAGTTTGGGGTTGTTTCCAGCCACCAATGGCCTCCGTCTTGGCAGGGTCAGTAGCGATACCTCTTGCAGAGACAACATGGCCTAAATACTTACATTCCCTCTGGAAAAAATGGCACTTCTTGGGTTTTAGTTTTAAGCCATGTTGTCTTAGTCTCTGGAACACCACTTCCAGCCTCTCAAGGTGTTCCTCGAAGGAGCTGGAAAACACAAGAATGTCGTCAAGATACAGAAGGAGACTCCCGTAGTTGAGGTCATCGAGGATGACATCCATCAGCTGCTGTTGCTGAGTCCGAATAGCATACGGACCTATTCGTAAAGGCCACCAGTGCCTGCACGGAAAGCTGTCTTCGGGATGTCCTCCTCAGCGACCGCTACCTGGTGGTACCCCTGTACCAAGTCCAATGAGGAAAACCTTCTTGCACCTCCTAGGGAATCTAGAGCCTCGTCGATCCTTGGGATGGAGTAGGCATCCTTCCTCGTCTGCTCATTCAAGGCCCGATAGTCAACGCAAAGGCGTATACTACCGTCCTTCTTGCGAACGATAACCACTGGGGCAGCATATGGGCTGGTGGAAGGTCGGATGATTTTCTGCTCCAGCAGTTGTTGCAGATGGGCCTTGACGTCTGCCATTTGGTGTGGGGGAATTCTACGGTGGGGCACACGGACTGGGTGTTCATTGGTGGTAGGGATCTTATGGGTTACAGTGGTTGTGAAGCCCAAGTCATTCTCTCCATGGGAAAACACATCCCTGTATTTCCCCAAGATTTCCATCAGTTTCAGCCGTTCATCGTGGTCTAATTCTGTCTCTTCGAGATTGACATCGAAGGGCAGAGGCTCGAAGGGCAGAGGCTTGGTGTCTGGTTGGCCTTTGTATAGAGATGGTTGGATTTCACCTCCCTGACCTCTTCCGTATCAAGGTGGATGCCGTCGCCTGTCTCATGGATAGTACCAGAGCTTGATTGGAGGACTTGAATGGGGGATACGATGCCGATCCGGCTTTAGGCTGCAACCACACGTCCTTCAATTGGGCAGACACTGTACCATTCTGTGAGAGGGAACACGTGTCGATCAGAGCTATGTTCTTGGGGAGGTTGCCAGTACCACCACTGACAGCCTGGGTGAGCACTTCTTGGGGGCCACTCCTCTGTTGTCTCGTGGAGCAGCTCACCACCTTGACACTATGGGCAGGGACACAGATTGGCGTTTCTCCTTTCAGTCGGGCGAATCCGGACTTTGCTCCATCCCGTTCGGCAATCTCATACGCCAGTAGCGCTTCTGCCCATCGAGGATTTTCCTCTGTTCGTGTCGCTTTTAGGTAGTTGCCGCCATATTTTTCCTTCAAGGCTTCCCTCACTTCACTTATGACGTTACATCCGAGCAGGCCAGTAGGTTGGGAATCTGCCCGAGACGTCTTGGAGACTAGGACTCCTACTTGACTGAGTTTAAAACCTAGGATTTCCATCTCCAGCTCTGTGTACCCAGTGTACGGCAGTTCCATTCCATTTGCCGCATACACCTTCAGCCATTTGGTGACATCTTGCACAGCAGGCTGTAGGGGTGACAACTTGCTGAACACCGTCTCTGGTAAGATGGTTGCCTCACTCCCAGTGTCGAGGACGAAGCGGACTTCCTGTCCCAACACTGTGATGGTCACTTCCGGGCTTTTTGAAACTGCTCTAATAAAGATGTCGCTTCTGCTCCAATTCGTTGAGCCAGTTAATCTTCCCTCCAATGCCTGGCTCGTTACTGTGGAGGGTTGGCGTTTGGGGAATCCTGGCATACTCGTTGAGATGGGTTGAACGGCGTGGCCTCGGGCCAGTTTGGGCGGGAGGCATGGGCTGATGTAGGGAATTCCCTTCGCGGTCTTGGGGGTTTCGGGCAGTATCGAGCGATGTGACCAACCTCGTTGCAGTTGTAGCAGGTTGGCGGGCCTCTGCTTACACTAGTGGGGCCAGGGGTCTTCTGGTGTGACAGGAGTAGGGAAACCTGTCCACAAAGCTGATTCAAGGCGTCCTGGGTGGCCTTTAACTGGGTGGCCTGCTGATCCAGGTGATTTTTGAGACTAATTTCCGTGTCTTCTGTCTTCACCTTGGCTGCACGAGCCTCTGCAATGGTGGGTGACGGGGGGCTTTCCCAGGACATAACCTTGTTCCTGAGGTCAGCGAACTCAATTCCTACGTGTTCTTGGGTGTATCGCCTGACCTCTCTGCGTAGGGATGCATCAGCCAGGCCCGACGAGAACCTCTCGTTTAAGATGCCGTCTTTATTATCAAGTAGGGGACTGCCCTCGGGTGAGGCGATCTCCACCTTCCTTAGCAACTTCAGCAGGTTCAGGGAGAACTCCTGAATGGACTCGCCCCCTCTCTGTCTTCGGCCGTAGAAGTCTTCCCAGCGGGCAGACGGTGTTTCATGACATGTGTATGTCTGGAGAATATGTTCGATTATTCTGTCTGCGGTGCTTCTCTCCGAAGGGGGGCAAAGTCGGATCTCCGCTCGTGCACCACCAGTGAGGTGGTCGAGCACCATCTGCGCACCCTCGTCGTCCGACATATCCTTAGTCAGCCGGCGCATATCTTCCGCCCACTCGCGAACTTCGGGATCTTTGTCGCTGGTTGGCCTTCCCGCCAGTTTCGTACCCCGGTCTCGAGGCACGACGACTATTTTTGACATGCTGGCTTTCCCTTTGTCGCTCTTCATCTCCTCCAGCTGTGCCGCCAACAACTTGACCTGCTCCTGTAGTGCCTCCATCCTCGTTGTTGGTCACGCCACCAACTTTTTTTTTTTTTTGCTTTACCTGTAATCCTGTCTACGACGCATGTGACCCGGCAAAGTGTTCTTTATACAAGTTTATTTAATCAGCAAAAAAAGGTTGATGGGAAAGTAGAACAAGGATAGGAAAGGATCACTGAGTTCTGCTTTATAGGAGTGGAGCTTGCAAATATCTTCTGTATCACACGGTGGTAGTTGATAATGGAATGAGCTGATAGCTCAGGCTGACCACACTGTGGGGCCTAAGACCCTCGGTGGGTGGTTGTTGCTAGGGCAACCAGTGGGCAACCAGTGGGCAACCAGTGGGCAACCAGTGGGCAACCAGTGGGTCTATCTTGTACTATGCTTGTACCACTGATCTGATATCGTCTTAAAGGGGCAGTACACTGAAAGTGCCTGGTCACATTTGACAATAACTTGAGTCGACCATCGACTGAATGATTTTGCATCGATACGTGTGGCACATAATGCATGCATGCACGCACGGGCACGCTGGTCGCGACGTCGAGGTCTTCCCGAACATAAGTCACAATTTTTATGCAAATTTTACATGTTAATAAGCTACCATTCTAGGGGCGGGGGCGGTCCCCCAAAGCACTTTATATATTTTTTTCTCATATTTATTACCCCAAAATAAAACTTGTATAAACTGAAAATCACTCAATTAGTTATAATCTTTCATTTAAACTAATAAAAACCACATTTCTAGACCCTTTAAACAATATTTACTATAAAATACAACCCCCCAAATCCACCCATTCATAATAATTCAAACAATTACCAATGGTGTATCCTACAAGTAACCATCCACAAGTCTAATAATTGTAGACTATATTTGCACCGTACACGTACCCCTGTATGTAACACGCATACATGTACGTATGTCTGTACTGTATTACTGGTATACCGTACATGTACAAAAAGTTATTTCTTGAATAAAACCTGTTTGTGGAAAATAGACGTTTCTGTAAAAAAAAAGGTTTCAACTACACATACCCCAGTCTCCCCTACCCCTTTGGGTTCAGTACATGTACAATGTACATACTGTACTGACATGCACCAGGTCAGTGCACTAGCAAATGCAGAGGTCTGTGTCATGCTAACTTCAATTTGCTTCGGCCAACCTCTTAAAATTGCAGACGGACGGAAAACACTAATACAAAATATTTGCATCTATTGAGTTTCTTGGGTCCCCCAAAAAGAGGACTTTATAACCCACAGTTGACTGTACTTGCTCAAGGATGACACCATTTGATACAACCAAAAACGGAGAATTGATTTTCCAACTGAGAGGGAAAGTCAATACGATTAAAAGTTAAAAGCACACACACATGGTGTGTATGGGCAGTACAGAGAGTTGAGGTGTACTGTGAAGAGCTCTTGAAACCGTGATATCCCCTTAGATGCATCAGCTGAAGAAAGTAGTTTACAGCATCACTCAGTGCCTGTGAAAAGTACAGGTAATGTCAATTTGTTTGCTCCATTGCAAGGGGGAATAACAAAAAAAAGGTCCCAGCCATTGTACCCAGTGTAAAAGTACAAGTTATTTCATGTACCATCTCTGTATAAAATGTCTAGACCTACAGTACTGGTGCATTGTACACGTACATTGTACTCTGCACAAGTTCTGTAGACATGTTTGCTAGAGAAATGTTGTCTTGATTATTGATAGCAATAAACTGCCTAAATTAATTACACATGTAGTGGACTGGAATGCAGCAGACGTTTTATTACATCATTGTATAGCTGTATTTTTACAGTTTAGTGAAATTGACAGTCATTTAGTGAACTTTGTTACATGTATTGTAATATACCTACAGACATGTTTGTGTTGCAATGAGTCACTAATTCAATTAGTTAGTCTGTTTTTAGCATGGCATTATTTGTATGACACTGCAGGTGTAAGTTACCAGTATGTAAGTTACTGGTAGGAACAGTGAGAACATCTGTTTGTGTCACTTGTCAATGCAAAGTGCATCTACCATACCACTTCCTAAATGTCACCCCTTTTTTATTTTGCAATGCTGGATAAGTCGCTGTACTTTCCCCACAGCTCTGTTGCTAACTTACATGTACATTAACACCCCCTTGCCTCCCCTTCCCCCTCCTTTTCTGATAATAAATCCTGTCATAGTAATCACACTCCAGCTTGACTGGAGCTACATGTACATGTACTGTACTCTTGATGTGTTCCGAGACGCGACTGCGTGGTGAATGCGGGCTGCAGGGAAAACAGCGGTTACCATTTGTGGATGTGTACCAGTATACGTACATCGCATGCAGGGATCCTATACAACTCTTTTTTAATTTTTATTATGGCTGGTACCCAGCTGTGCCTGTGAGACTGGTTACTTGTCTCTTGTTACCAGGTGCGGATCAGGGCACGTGCCCCCCAGGTAAACTGAGTAAAAAAAACGGGGGGTGGGGGAAAAGAGGGGGAGGTCAGAGAAAGGGTGGGGGGGGGGGGGAGGAGGATCGGATCGGAGGATCTGTTGTGTCTAATTTTTGGCATAAAATAATACCGACATAAAAGGTTGAAAAAAAAATAATGGAACCCCAGTTTGCGACTTCGAGCACTCTCAGGGTCTCTACTCGCAGCGGTTGAGCGAGGCCGGACATTGGTGTTATCTGCAGAAGACAACCTGAACCCTCCTAACGCGCATCTTGCCGCTCGTTGGTATCAGAGGTGGCTCCGTTAACCAACGTATGATACTCAGACTACCTGGCATCGAGGTTCGATAAATAATCCAGCGCCTGGTGGACATGTGGTCATTGAATTGGCAGTAATGTTCCCTCCATTGCCAATTAACCTTTTATTGCACTCTATCTTAATAAATGTTGTTAATGACCTTGTGTAAGAATGTTAGTTGGTTGGTTTGTCCATGGAGCTACCGGTACATGTATGGTTCGTTCAACCCAAGTTAGGACATTGTCAAAAAGCTCATCTTTTTGGCGACAGTTTTGCTATATATATTCCCGCATGTTCTACATGTAGTTTTGGGTGTGCCCCACATTCATATATAAATATTATATATTCTTCATTATAATCTCCATAATTCTTCATTTTATCTCCATATAATCTTGAAAACATTTGCTAAAAAAATCAGAGGAATTAGGCCAGGAACCGCCTCAGATTGCACCCCAAAGCATAATTATAGAATCCAAAATTTCCCGGGGCCCTTAAGCGGGTCCCTGACCCCACGCTTCGCGCTCGCATTTTCCAGTTTTAGGTGTGCCCCACATTTACATATAAATTTATATTTATATATTGATATCCATTATACATGTAATCTCCATAATTCTCCATTTTATCTCCATATAATTTTTAAAACTTTTGCAAAAAAATTCGAAAGTGGCCATGCGGAATCGCAGAGCATGTAGAATAAAATAAAAAGGAGGGGCAGACCCCACGCCGTAAGGGCTTCGCGCCCCGCACTCACATTTTCTAAATTGGGGTGTGTCCCACATTCATAAAAAAATGTATAAATGTAATATATTCTCTATTATTTAATCTCCATAATTCTGCATTTTATCTTCATATTTATTTTACATTTTTGCGAAAAATCTCTGAGGAAAGTGGCTAGGAATCGCCTCAGATTGTACCACAAAGCATGCTTTGTGGTGCAATCTGAGGCGATTCCTGGCCACTTTCCTCACAGTTTTTTCGCATGTAGAATTCAAATTTGTACACTTCGCGCTCGCATTTTCAAGTTTTGGGTGTGCCCCACATTTATATAAATTTATAGAACATGTATCTTCTCCATTAAAATCTCCATAATTCTCCATACCTTTTTAAAAACTTTTTCTAAAAAACTCGGAGGAAAGGGGCCAGGAATCGCCTCGGATTGCACCTCAGAGCTTTGCACTCGCATTTTTCGGTTTTGGGTGTGTCTAAACAAATCCTGGATCCACGCCTGGTTACTTCCCCCAACAGGGATGGGTCAATGGACTCTGCTTAACTGCATGATCTGTGAGGTTGTCAGCATTCGATGCAATTAATCATGTGACAGTGCCATGTGAGATGTGTACACTGTAAATGTACTGTACCTGTACAATGTTCATGTACTGGTACAATACATGTGTATTCTTGTATATCGGTACATGTACCGGTACATACATACAAACATGTACATGTACTGGTACATGTACCGTACATGGTGCGAAATACGGTACCCTCTGGAGACTTGAACACAATGGGGACAATGGGAGTGAAAAAGTCTCCAAAGGGTAATTTCTATAGATGAATAAGTCTCCATTAGGAATTTCACGAATTAGATTTTTGGATAGTACCTAAATTACTCAAAAACTAGGGTTAGAATGTGGGTTAGGGTTAGTGTTTGGGTTAGAATATAGGGTATATTGGGTCAAGATTTCCACACAGGAAAATAATTGTGGTTACAATGGGAGCATTTTGGAAAATGTGCTCGACTTTCTAACCATTTTGTACACGAGAACAAAGCCATGTCTCCACAGTGATACAAAAACGCGAATGTGTACAAACACATGTACCGGTACATGTACAGTTTACATACATCGGTACATGTACTGTACGTACAGTGTATCTACTTTTTTAACCTAAATGTGTGTTTGCTTATTCTGTAATTTTTGAAAATGAAAGGATTTATTTAATAAATAGGGGATTCGTATTTCATAGCAAATAGTCTAGTCCACTGACCCTACACATGTACTTTAGACGAAACATACAGTAAAAGTACATGTACAACGTGTGTACTGGTACATTACAGTATACATATGTACACAATTTATAGACGTTGGAGAATAATGCAGGATACAGATCATGAGGCCTTAAACTAAAGCTGGATGATTTTTTGCAGGATTAAGGTTATTCGGGTATAAATCAAAATGAGGATTTTGGAGGATTTATGTTATTTGTTATTTGTACTTTCACACGGCTCATGTTCATGCACATTCTCCATAGCTTCCGTTAAGGTGTAAGTTATACATCATTACATGTACCATGTCAACGATAGGAAACGTTTGCATACCAAGGGTCATGTGTGCATACCCTTGATGTATACATGTAGGGTCCTTAGCAGCTGTTTGTTCCACATTTGGCTGCTTTATAGCTAAAGGGTAAACCCACTGCAGGGATTTTGCAGGATTCAGGCAGTGGTCACCAGTAATAAATATTGGAGGATTTTGCAGGATTCAAGTTACATGGAGTTTTAAATAACACCTTTAACATTGTTTTTGCAGGATTTTGCAGGATTTTGCAGGATTCAGGTTGTAAGAAAAATAGGGTAGGGATAGTTACCGTAGGGTTAAGCTCACTACTGGTACATGTACATGTAGGTGCCATGATTTCAAATGATGCTTGAGACTATTATTCACGCAATGTCAGACTGAGTCAAGTACATGCATGTATGGTAGTTTTTGTTTTGAAATGTTAGATTTGTCTATGTACACGCTATGGTATGGGCGGCCAAAAGGACCAAAATCAAAAATATGTTCACAAAGGACAAAACAATAGACAAAGAACAAAATGGCAAGAGGACAAATTTACAGAAGGACAAAATTCAAATCAAAAAAGGACAAAGCTGCAAGAGGACAAATTTGCAAAAATACAAACTTCAAATCAAACAAAGGACAAAACGGGAAGAGGACAACATTACAGAAATACATAATAAAAAGCAAACAAAGGACAAATCGACAAAAGGACAAAGTTACAAACAGACAAAGTCAAAATCAAACAAAGGACAAACGGCAAAAAGACATTCAAACAGGTCAAAAGGACGTCCATATACACGCAAAGGACGTTTTCACAAAAGGACGTCCATATACACGCAAAAGACGTTTTCACAAAAGGACGTCCATATACACGCAAAGGACGTTTTCACAAAAGGACGTCCATATACACGCAAAGGACGTTTTCACAAAAGGACGTCCATATACACGCAAAGGACGTTTTCACGAAAGGACGTCCATATACACGCAAAGGACAATCTTTTTTTTACTTAACTAATGTCCAACGCTGGGGGCGCTTCTTCCGACGTCCACTTCTGAAGTAAAAAATCATTGATCTCCATTATAATAGACTGGATAGGACACCGGCACCGCGTATCTGTTTATGCACATACGAACGCGTGATCTGAAACAATGGCGGTGCGCTTTCTGCAGTAGGGTAAACGCGGCATGTGTATTCACTCTGGAAACTAGTCAAGTAGTTATTGAGTTTATCGGATTTTTATTCATATGGGGGTATGAAGAATTTAAGCGCTCTGCCAATAAAACCATTAAAAAACATTAGATTAACTAACGAATAACGATAGGGATTCAATAGGGATTTCACTTTCTTGATATGTACTGTAGGCCTACTATTTTTTCCTACGTAATGTACAGCCTACATTTTTGAATGAATATCATTTTCCTTAGGCCCTTCACTGAAATTGATTTCCAGTATATTGCTCTTTCATTTTATCACCCCTGTAGGCCATATAATAGTTCAGTTGGAGACAGACACAGGGTGAATTTATATGGTCGTATTAAATTTATAAAATGACATACAACACTCATAGGGCCTATAACCAAGAAAGAACTAAATTGAACCTCGCAAAAAAAATTATATTTGTATTTTAAATGCAAAACAAATTTATTACGAAAAAAACTTAAAAACAAGTACCTTTTTGTATTCGTGTTGCTCTCCTTATCATACCAACTTATATCACATTATATCACATTTACATGTATAAGGAAATGAATGTGAATAAGTATAACTTCCGATACACACGAGTCAAAAAGAAATTATTTCTGAAAATATTTTGGAAAGAAACATGAAAGTGCATCTATCGTTGGTCCACATAAAAAAAAATGACACCATTTAAAAACCCAATTTCAAATTACTTTCAAACTGAGGACAGCTGCAAAAAAAAGTACGGTGGTACAGTATATAACGCAGTACGTACGATCTAGCGAACCGCGCCGTCCGATCCAGGGCACAGCGGACGTCTGAAGAAGCGCCCCCAGCGTTCGACGATAGTTAAGTAAAGAAAAGTTTGTCCTTTTGTGAAAACGTCCTTTTGTGAAAACGTCCTTTGCGTGTGTATGGACGTCCTTTTGTGAAAACGTCTTTTGCGTGTGTGTATGGACGTCCTTTTGTGAAAACGTCCTTTGCGTGTGTGTATGGACGTCTTTTCGTGAAAACGTCCTTTGCGTGTGTATGGACGTCCTTTCGTGAAAACGTCCTTTTGACATGTCTTCACAGCTCTTCACACTGGGCAGATGATTGCTGTACAGCATGTAGCTATAGCTTGCATTGAATGTTGTTCGTTACATTACATTTCTGCAGGAAAGGCTTATGTACCCAGTACATGTACATGCAGGGTGCACACATGTCTAGGTACACATAATGTGTTACATTGTACACAGGCAATCTGAACAAACTCTTGTTTAAAGGTAGGATACACCATTGGTAATTGCTTGAATTATCACGAATGGGTGGATTTGGGGGGTTGTATTTTATAGTAAATATCGTTTAACTAACCTGTCCGAAGTTTTACAATCATGAATGCCGAGAAAAGCACAAAAACAGCGTTTGTTTTCAACCGGCGTCGAGCAGTTATTCTTATGTTATTGGTGGTTTTTTTGCGATCGCCGTCCAGGGATTGCAAATTTTTCTTTATAAAATTATATTTTTTAGAATAATTAATGATATCTAGCGCAATCATTTTGCTGGATGCCTAGAATCATTAATTAATTTCAGATGAGTAAGATATTTTTTAATAATTCGGTAATAATTTTTTTCGATATCTGCAAATGGTGTATCCTACCTTTAATGTACATCTTTAAATTTGTCCGGTTGCTCTCTCAAAACCACATATTTATCGGTACTGGTACAATGTACAATGTACATAAAATTTCCTGGGAAAACAACAATGAAATCTACAAAATGTTTTGTTTTGGTTCGATCATGCCAAAACGAGACATACACTGTACACAATGATGTACAGGTATGGTACATGCACCGTACATGTATTGTACAGTACGGTATGTAGAATGTAGCTTGCACAGTGCTACAAAAGGCATTCATTCATGTACATTGTACTTTTACTACTTTTTTATTATTTATTTAATTTGGGACCTTAAATTGAGCCCATTAGATTAAAAATGAATGCAAACATATTAAGTGTACTTTTCACATTAGTGTACAAATACCAGTATTCTATTATATTATGAAGAAAACCAAAATCCAGTGCTCACTGGTTGTGCCGGTACATGTAGAGGTCAATGAAAATACAATGAAAATGAATAATATAATTTATTCAATTCACAAGAATAATGTCTGAGTTCGGGGTCGCCTTTTCCGACTCTGTATGTATGTAGTTGTGTAGTTGGGGAAAGTATTTACCTGGCTTTAACCCTAACTACATGTACCCCAAACCCATCAAACTCCAACTGCAGGTTTTGCTAGGTTTTGGCAGGTTTGGTACCAAACAGTAACAACTTGTTGTTGGACTTTGTTTGACTTAGTACCAAAGGAGACCCTGTTGAATTCAGGACAGAAAGGCATGATGAGACTTGTCAAAATGTTAGTTTTGGAGAATGCACAGGCATTTATTCTTCAAACTGTGTGAGCTGTTGAAGTTTATTGTTAGGTTTGGTATGCTTTCTAGTGCGAGTTAGGGTTAATTAAACTTCAGTTGAGTTCAGGTCATCCTACCGGTACTTTTAATTTTGTTGCAGCATGCTGGCAGCAGCAAGCCTGACTAAAAATTACACTCTGTCTTCCCCCAACTGTCTGTTCTTATCCCATGCATCTTTCATTAAACTCGCGATTAACTTGGTTGCATGTACCGGTATGTACAGGGATCAGGACTGCAAAGCATGGAAGACCAGCTTTGGAAGCGCCATAGATCTTGAAAGCAATTTGTGAAGGGGCACAGCTTTTTTACTGGTGCTTACCAGAGGGTGACTGTGCTACAAAACACCCACAATTCAGCATGGGAAAGTGTCTATAATTAAAATAAACAAAAGGCGAGGGCTAGCTCCGCCTTCTTCTTTTTTTCTTTTTCTTATTTCCTCTCCCCCTCTCTCTCTCTTTCTCTCTCTCCCTTCTCCCTCTCCTTTCTCCTCCGGCTCAGAAGCCGGGGGATGTGTCACAGACGGTGCCGAGAATCCGTTATTAATTCTCTCCCTAGAAAGATGGTTAATATTAAAGAGGAGGCTAAGAGTGTGTTGAGTAAATTCATGCATGGTGGGTCACTGCGGGCGCCATCAGGTTTTCATTTAGAGTGCTGTCCTCGGGATAATTTGTCATTTAGAATTAGTTTGTAATTGATAATTTGATATGGAAACATGTACATTTGCGGGAGTACTTTTAACTTCATGGCTGAAATCAAACTACCGGTACCGGTGCATTACAGTACTGTATGTAAACAATGTGTGTATGTTATTAAATGTACTACAATGTACCGGTGTACGCGTACCGTACATAGACGTACATGTACCGGTATACGCACACGTACCGATATGTGTTTCTTTTTACACTTTTATGGTACCATATTCACACATATAATTTGTATCCCTGTGGAGAAATCTCTTTGTTCTTCGTCAAAAATTATCTTCAAAATGCTCCTGTATTTCAACCACAAATAATTTCCTGGGTTGAAATTTGGACCAAATATGTGACCCGCTCTGCAAAAATGAGTCTAATGTCGCAAAATGTACATTTTTACGTAAAGGGCTGTTTATTGTCTCGAAGGTGATTTTTCTTTTAACAACAAATATTTTTGTTTTAAGGCATTTTGGTTTCTCTGACACCTACAGGTATATTTTCAGATCTGATCAATTGAAGAGATTGTTTTGATCCCTAAATAAAACTTAATACAAGTTTTGTCATTCTCTTACCATAGCATCTGATGAAGCACTACAATTGTAAATCTTCATTTCTATTCAAAGATACATTGTATTTTGAATATAACTGAGAAAAAGCAAATTTCCCAAAACTGTAAAAGACCAATGCATTACAGTTGTGCCATATCAAATGAAAGCTTATTTCCTGCTTTTTCTGGCCAATTGTAAAATTGAAAAAAAACCTAATTTTTAACACATGAGATTCATTTTTGCAGAGTGGGCCACATATCTAGTTTATACATGTACCCTAACTAGTGCTGGGACTCAAAACCGAATATTCGGTTATTCGAATGTGCTTCCACAAACCGGTTTGGAATTTGGAAACCGAATATTCGAAAAAAAATAAAAATTAAAAAAAATTAAATTAAAAAAAAAAAAAAAAAAAAAAAAAAAAAAGAGGGACTGCTCTTTTTACGATTTCTGGGCAGAAAAGAAAAAAAAGTTGTTCATTTTGGAATTCTGATTTGAATTGGTTCCGTAGACGATCGCTCAAGCGCGGCGAAGTTAATGAGCAAGGCTGGCTGTGCGCCATTGTCATCAATTCAATGGTTACGTGAATAAACACGAGCCACTAGATAAACTCATGAATACAGTCAGCTGGTACGCGGAAAGACGTTCTGTTTGAAGTAGCTGATAGCACGTATTGGAGAACGCAACTTCCATGTCACTTAATCCATTAAAATCACTTTTATAAAATAAAAAAAAAATTAAAAAAAAAAAAAATAAAAAAAAAATAAAAAAAAAAAAAAAAAAAAAAAGATTTTGTAAACCGATTAACGAATTCGGAGGATCGATTATTCGATATTTTCAAATTCGGTTATTCGGTTTTGAAAACCTCCGATTTGTCCCAGCACTAACCCTAACCCAAAACCTAACCCAAACAGTAACCATAGTTTTTGAGTAAAATCCACGAATAAATTTTGTGAAAACCTTGTGGATAGGTCTACTTGTATTCATCTATAGAAATCTATGTATGCTAGTGGAGACCGTTTGACTCCCATTGTCCCCATTGTTCAGGTCCCCACAGGGTAACAAATTTGCTGTGTTGTAAATTTTTCACTTTTTAGCCTTGTCTAGAGATGGAGTGTGTATACATTTACATGCGTACATTTGTTGGTGTTTGGTTAAAAACATTTGGCTTTATTAAACTCAGCAACTGTAAATCACCAGTAAAATTTCCTGCTAACCTCTACATTACACCAGAGTGTGCTGACAATGGTGCAAAAGAATAGCAATTCAAATCGCAGAGCAGCATGGCTCTTTAACGTAGCGAGTCAAATGCACTTATAAATACGGTCCAGCCTTGGGGAACCCAACATAATGAGATCCATCCACATCCCGGGCTTGTGAAATTCAATATGGTGTTATCGTACCTAGCAAATCTGTTTTTCTGTTCTCTGTGCTCCCTGCAGATTGACTGGAGGGTCTTTTATTCCTGGCTTCTCTTTTTCCCGAGTGGCGTGTCGGACTGACTGAGGTTTCAAGCTGGCGACGTCACGGGCCCCGAGTCCCCCTCCAGCTGAGATGTCGTGTCCCGTGGCAGAGAATTGGTGCTACACCCAGGTAGGAAGCCCAGAAATTAAAAAAAAATGCAAATGAAACAGACACATTGACATTATTAAGAACTTGAGAATAAAATAAATGCTGATACCGGTAGTGTACACACTGGAGCACATGTTTTGGCTGAGCATGCTGAAAATATAAATTTGCGACAGAGCCAAAACTACCCCAAATAGAGGTATAACCATTTTTAAGGGGTATAGGTACCGGTACACACCATTTGGCTGTTTAATAAAGAAAAACACCAATTAACCCTAACTACCGGTACCCCAAACCTATCAAACTCCAACTGCAGGTTTTAGCAGGTTTGGTACCAAACATAAGCAACTTGTTGTTGGACTTTGTTTGACTCAGTACAAAAAGGCCCTGTGAGGTTCAGGGCAGAAAGGCATGAAACTTGTAAAAATGTTGGAGCTCAGGGCTGGTCACAGCACAGTTCTTGGTCAACTGTGCATGGGTTTGTTTATGTTGTAAATGTAGGACACATCCCTGATGTTGGTGATTCGAGGTGACAGGTACGGTACATGTGTGTGTAATCGAGGATGTCCTCGAATGAGATTCATGTACAAAACTAATGAGAGTCGTACAAACAAAGGAAATCAGGAGAGGAACAAAAGAAATCCTTGATTTACACCATAAACAAACGTGTATTTGTGTGATGTGTACACCCTCTGTGTCCCCACTCAAACATAGCCCAACACACAAATTCAATGACCAGTCATAACAGCCCTGATCTTAAACACTGAACAATGCATACACCCATCTGTACCAAGTCAATCAAACTTCATCAAGTTTGAGTTTTGCAGGCTTAGTACTGTAAGGTTCAGTACCAATAATTACTGAACCTGTGTGCAGTTGTTAAAGTTTGTTAGGTTTTGTTTGTGTGAGAGCCCAGAGGGTTAGAATGAATTAGCAGGGGGGGATTACAAGATGTACCTTTAAACCATGAGGAAATGAATTTCTTATAATCAATATTTTATTGTGTTTAGATGCATACCGGTACACTTTTTATTTGTACCTAAAGCGACGATACTGTACATGAATTGTCACAGCTACATGTACATAGTATGTAAATGTTGGTACACTGTAATACAGGAAAGTATTGAAGCTTGGCAGTACCTGAGAAGGTTCCTTGCAAACAATATCTTGAAAATAATTAATATTGACTACATATTACGGAAAGACTTCATACCGGTACTAGCAGTTTCTAAATATACCATGTAATAAATGTAGGTTATTCAAAGCAAGACTCCGTAAAGTGTACCGGGTACTTTTTTATGCACGTACATGTATGTATACAGTACTGTACAGGTACCGTATGTATCGTAGTCCTAAAAATGTACTTTGTAAATTATTGAACCAGAAACTTAAATACATTTTTTGTATACTGGTACCAAAATGTTCCTTTTTCCAAAATATTATTTTTTTTTGGGGGGGGGGAGTTTGATTAAAAAACTGATTGAAGCATACATGTACTCATTTTACCAACAAGTTATTATATTGGCAGGTTTTGTAATTAATGCACATTTTCATGTGTCTTTAACAAATCCGTAAGATGTTTCTCATCCTGACATTTGAGAAAAGAAAACAGATTTGTTTTTTTCCCACAATGGCAGATTTTCAAAGATGGCGGACAGATTCTTTCATTGTCTCTACTCTTTGGCTGTTACCGGTATTTAGTGTTAGTGTCTGGCTAGATGTACATGTAGTTTTCAAAAAAATCACCGGCGACGTCATAACATGTTATAGCTCCCCCTATCGGCAGGTTGGAAAATGGTTAAAATGAATAATCTGAAATGTGTGTGGCGAAGTTTGCTGAAACCACTTTACAACTGGTGTATTTAATCAGTTTTATGCTAGGAACAAGTTGACGGGGAGAAAAAGATTATGACGTCACGTACAAACCGGAAGTTAGAATAAAAAGACTTCTTTTCCTTTGAAAATTCCTAAAAAATTTAACCTGCCAGATATAATCTTGATTTTTGCTCTAAAGGTTAATGTAAAAGTACTTCTCAAACTTTCATGTGTTTTTTGGCCAAAAACGAACTTGGACATACCTGTACATGTACCAGGTACATGTACCCTGCAGCACCCTTGAAATTTAATTGTTTATGGCCTTGGTGCATATAGCATTAACTGACCCCTTATGTGTGCATGGCACAAGTACATGTATAATATACTTGATTGTACATGTACTGGTACATGCACACTGATGTATTGAGCGAATGTATCACTACTGACATCGTACGTACAAGTATGCACATACGCTCACCAGAGAGGACACTAGGAACCAGGGTTCTAGCCAATAATACGCACTCTACTTAATCTTCTAGCCAAGGTGGGTGGCGCCGGGCGGTACCGCCCGGCACTGCAAATTTCCGCCCTTCACTGCAAATTTCCGCCCGGCACTTGGGTTCAAATGGGCTGTGCCGCCCGGCACAATTTTTTTTATTTATTTTTATTTTTTTATTTTTTTTAAATCAAATTATTAGCCTTGGTCAAGGCGCGTTCGTCGTTATCCGTCTGTTGTTATCCGTCCACAAATACACGCCACACGCACCCCGCATGTGATATGCTGCTAGCTCGCGCTCCCCGTGCAAAGATAGAGTGCGAACAGCGACCTCATACGGCCACTATTTATGCAAATCGACTAAAGCTACTTTTTCGCCTTGGATCAATCGTTTTTGAAATCTTATGTTTTTCCTATATTTTGCGCCGTGTTTCCAGCGCATGACCTCCTATGCGAATACAGATAAGTATAGGCGGGGCTAAGATGTGGAGCGTCCAATCACAACGCGGTTGAATCCCGACGTCATCAAATTTGATACAGTTACTTATTTGCAGCATGACATCTAAGACAAAATGACGGATATTCAGCGTCGTCTGTGGTCCAAAAATCTGTTGTGTTGTTTGAATTCTGCAGCGAAAATATTACCCCTCCAAGATTTTAGACCCGATCAGCGAAAGGCCTTAGAATCCTTTCTTCGTGGTCACGATGTTTTTGTGAATTTGCCGACAGGTTATGGGAAATCCGTCATTTATCAGGCAGCCCCCTTTTGCTCGGAGCTCGCACGTACGGCCAGGTTCGGTCAGTTTCTTATCGCCGCATAATCGGCATTATAACCAGGCATGCTGGTCTGTACGTTATCGCCACATTGCATGGTCCAACGCTGTGGGGAGGGGCATGTTTACGGCTTCAGAACCAACCTTCAAAATGATCGCAATATCGTAATTTAAACATGGACAAGTGTCTTCTATCTTCAATAACTCCTCTAATCATTTTCTTTGAAAAATTCAGCTGGCAAGGCATTTAATTATCAGAGTTCCGCGTTTTACCGAGGCCGGCTGGATTAGATGCGTACGATATAATGTAGGGCCGAGTTCGACACGTTTCAATAGAGTCGCGGCCTTCTCCAGTCGCCGCGGATGAAAACTCAAAACTAAGCATCTAAACACAACTACATGTAGTTTTGACCATAACATTGTCAACATTTAAGCAAATACCCAGCAAAACGAGCGAAAATAACTGCGACCCTTACCAATCAAGCAAGACAGTTCAAATCTTCATGTGTAATTCCTACAAGCATTCGTAAAATTCACCCAACTTTCTCCGATAAAATATTATGTCAACGATGGCGGTGTTCGTTGTTTGAGCTTCGATTACCGCTGCGCTGTACGTACGGACGGTTAACGATGAACGTCTTGACCAAGGCTATCAAATTATGGGCACAAAAGAAAGAGAGGAGATACAAAGTCACATTAATCATGTTCATGTACATGTTGTACTTTATTTTATTAACTTAGCTGGGCTTTCACAGAAACATGCAAAAATGAACCGGACCCCCGGCCAGGGGGCGCGAGAGCTCCGCTCGCTGCGCTTTCAACACTTCGCAATCTGATAATTTACCCGGCACTAAAAAGGTCCTAGCTAGAACCCTGCTAGGAACCAACCTGTAAAACAAGATGACGTCATCAAATTGTCCATGGGGAAAGGCGCTGCTTACGACAGGTAGTTAAACACGTTTTCGGCCACGCAGAATCAGTAAACGTTGTTGCACAATTCCAAGCACTTTTAACGAAAAACAAAGTCATATTCCCATAAATCCTAACCCAGGTGAAGACCCTATATAGTGAACTCCTGTCTTGCCGACAGACGTCATGATGCAGACGTCATCAGGGGTCACGTGACATCATCTTAAAGGTGTAATACCCGGTAGATTTAATCTTTGAAAATCAACCGCAAAAGACTGGAACTTGATGTTTGTGGCAATTGATAGAATAATCCGGGATCTTCATTTTATCCTGTGTGTGTGTGAAGTCGTGTGACCCTTCCTTCCGGTCAAACCGGAAGTGCCTTATAATTTGAAAAATGAAAAATCATATGAACTTACTTGCAACGATGTTAGTGTCTGGCAAGAATGTACTTTTCAACAAAATACCGGCGACGTCATAACATGTTATAGCGCCCTCTGGCGGCAGGTTGAAAAATGTTTAAAATGAATATCCAGTTTGCTGAAATCACTTAAATATAATCAGCTTCATGCTAGGAACAATTTGACGGGGAGGAAACAATTATGACGACACCAGACCGGGAGTTGCAATGTAGAATAAAAGGACTTGACGCCATCATACGTGATTTATTACGTTTTTGGACCTTTAAGCCATATCTCAGCAACAGAACATGGTAAAATAAAAAAATATTTTGTATTGGGTTGGTTTGGTACAGGTATTTCACCAAAAGTTTACAAATGTGTGACGTCATCGTTTTAATCACTTTAAATTAACTTTAATCTGTCCAGTTCGCGCCGGGATTATTTTAACATCACCGAGCCGAGGGGTTGGATTATGTTTAACGAAACTCGATCCGAAGCTTGTTTAGGCCGATATTTCCGGGAAGCAAATTCACGCATTCCCGGCCTTGCTTGCTGCTGACAGACATTTCTGGCCTTGCTCGTGGCGTGTTTATGCGTCATCCGTTTTAAATCTGGGGAAAACTTTGCGTTTATATATGTACGTCATACGGCGCGAACTGGTTAAATAACCTAAATTCGTTTTGATTACTTTTAATCTGTTTAAAATTTCTTTCGAATGGTTTTTAAGAAAAGAAAAAATATATGCGAAAAAGCCCTACATGTATGTTCTGTTCCTTAAATAGATGTAGTCCTACCGGTAGTTTCTTCTTCTTTTTGGCTTTTTCGCTCAACAGCGAAAAAGCCTTTGTTTTTGTTCTGTTTTTTTTTATTCTTCTTTTTCCATATTCTTGGGACCACAAATCGTATAAACTCGTGCATATTACTCGGATGTCATGATGACCTCATCACGTAACATGTGACGTCATCTTAAAGTTGGAATAATTTAATCTTTGAAAATCAATACAAATCAACCGCGAAAGACATTAACTTGAAGTTTATGGGAATTGATAGAATAAATAGGGATCTTCATTTTATCTCCTGTGCGTAAAATCACGTGACCCTTCCTTCCGGTCCAAACCGGAAGTGGCTTATAATTTGAAAGTGGAAAATAATGTAAACTTATTTTCAACGATATGGAAGAATTTGAACCAAAAAAACAGTGTTAAGTAGTTAACATTAAAAGCAGGAATGGTTTGACCAACTGCAGTCACAAAAAAAGTGAATTTTTTAAAAATGTTGTCGTCAAAAACCTTTACAATTTGTGTTTTGTTTTGGAAATGTTACACAAATTACTAAAGATTGCAGCCTAAGAAAAAAATCCAAAGTAGACTTTTTTTGTCATTTTGCCAATAGTTCTAAGTGAGTAGAAAAGCAAAAAAAATAAAAAAATTGAAAGAAAAGATTGCATTGTTCCTACAAATTACATTATGTGTTGTAAACGTTAACATGTAACCTCCTAAACAGGTTTTTTTCAGAATCATGTGTTCAAACGGCACACTTTCTTGATTTTTTTGTTACAAACCTAACTATTTTAATCCTAAATGACTGCAGTGTTGATACACATCATGTTAAGGTCCGAGAGTATTTTCTTGGAGAAGTAAACTGAATGAAACCAAACTGAAATGTTTCAGAGGTTAAATTGTGTTTCGGAGGTTACCCGTGTTAATGGAAATGTAACATTACACATTAAACCAAAAAGTCAACATTCCTTTCCAAAGATATTTTCTATGGATGATGGGTTGTCTTACCAGTACTTTTTAGTTTATTCAATTTATGACCACCTTTTTTCATTTCAGAGGTAGACCACATAAAAATTAGATTTAACCCCTGCTACATGCATGTATATATGTACTGTAGCCGATGTCCTGTAATAGGGATACAATGTATGAGGTACGCCTACCAGGTACTGGTACAGGTACATGTACCACTTGTACCGGTACCATGGGCCTATGTAAAATGCCTGAACTTACATCTGAACTGTTCTGTGCATAAAATAAAAATTGAAAAACATGAATGTAAATGATTGTATTTGCTTAGGCCTGTTTCAAACCAATTTGGCTTGGCAAATTGATTTCTGCTCAGCAGAAGAACTACATTGTACATGTAAGCTCAACAGAGTCTGCCGTGCTTAATCAATTTATCACGACAGAAGCACAACGCGGTTTTAAACGTCGTGCTTGTGCCGTTTACAATACAATTCTAATTCAAAGTACAGTGTAGACCCCACTATCGTCCTTAGTTAGAAATGCGCATGTAAATACACTTGACGTGTACATGTATACCATTAAAAATTGAAAAACCCACTGTACAAGGACCTGTAACTTAGATTATACATTTAATTTCCTAGTTTTTTGTTAATTCCAAGTTGTATGCCTGACGTGGGTTGGAGCATACATGTACATGTAATTATTTTTACATGTTTTAGGACTCTTTAATACAGTATGTAAATTTAGTGTGGCAACTTCTAATTAAACCCAACCTTTATGTTTTTCAATTTCTCACCATTGTCATCAGGTGAAGGTGGTCAAATTCTCTTACATGTGGACCATCAATAACTTCAGCTTCTGCCGCGAGGAAATGGGAGAGGTCTTAAAGAGCTCCACTTTCTCCTCTGGAGCCAATGACAAACTGAAATGGTGTGACACAGAGGAATATAATGTGATGCAATCAAGTAAAATGAGTCGACCCTGGTCACTTCCGAGTTTCTTGTATTTTCATTTCAAGGGCACTATGTTGATACGACTTTAGGTTCGAAAGTTACACATGTTGAGTATACATCACATTGAAAAGAAGGCAAGATAGTAGCGGTATATATATATGTCATTGAAAAGCACGTTTTTAATACATGGCAGAAAAAAAGTCATTACAACGGTAACTTTGATGCAAGGTATGGCAATGAAACTAGGTAAATGTAATTTTGTATTATGCTAATAGAACAATCCATTACCGGTAGATAAAGAAAAGCACTATCGGTACGTCAAATGCAGACATTTCTGGACTTCGTTTTTCAATAACTTTGGAATTTTGGGTGATGATTAAACTCGGAGTTGAAAATTTACTTTTATGACCTATTCCCTTTTGAATTTCAGGTTGTTTTCCTTCACTGTGTGAATAATGAAATTGTTTCCTGTTACTTTTGGCAAAAACAAATTCCAATATTAAAAATTACACCCCAGCACATACAGTGTCATATTCTGATCAAATCAGAATTCCCGATTTCCGACTCCCTTTACTTGATTGCATCACATATAATCCTTGCTTCATTACGCAAAGCAAGCTAACTAAAATACTGCAAACCTGGGAAACTCTATTTCCCAGGTTCACAGGATTGCAAATGATGCTAGCAGCGTGAGGTTTGGTTTAATCCCTGACTACATGGTATAAATGTATATGTGGCTTTCAATTATTCCTACTTTTCGTCTTGTTCCTACTTTTCTACTTTTTTCTTGAAATTCCGAGTACATGTAAATCCTACTTTTGTTGTCGCACAACTCTGAAAAATAAAGTATGTTATGAATGTGTTACCGTTTTACACACTGTCATCTGAAATTAAGTTGCGCAGTACTACAACTGTACAGTACTTCCAAAAGCTTAGTTGAGGATGGAGCACAAGTGTTATGAGTACACAACACACCAAATGAGGCTTATTATGCTGTGGACATGGGCGAGTATCAACTACATGTACCGTACATGTACGTATGTACTCCTGATAAAAGCCCTCAAAAGCCCAAAGTTTATCCTGATTTTGTCATCCAAGGTCCTATTTGTACTTTTGTCCTTTAGTTGTTTTTTAATGTTTGGTCCTATATTATTATCCTCCTACTTTTTTACCTGGGTCTGCTAGAATGCCTGATATACATGTATACAGGTTTATGGCTTCTAGCTAGCACCCTTTAGATGTCAACAATGGAAACCTTTTGCTGTACATACAAAGGGCTGGATATAGCTCAGTTGGTTGAGAACTCGAATGACAATCTAGAGGGTGCAGGTTCAAATTCTACCAGTCTATTTCTTTGTTCAACTTTGTTCAACAAAATTCAGATTCCCAGGTATATTTGTTTTCTTAATTTTGAATGCCAAAGATTTACAAAGAGATTAACTGAAAAGTTTGTAAAAGAGGAAAGAATACGTGACATTTATTGATAATTTTGTTGGTAGGTGTTTGAGAGTCAACCCCAAGGGTTTAGATGAAGAAAGCAAGGACTACTTGTCCCTCTACCTCCTCCTGGTGTCTTGTAATAAAGCAGAGGTCCGAGCAAAGTTCAAATTCTCCATCCTGAATGCTAAGAGAGAAGAGACGAAGGCAATGGGTGGGTATAGGGTTTCTTGTTTTGTTTTGAGAAAAATATTAAGGCAGTTCAGTATTCCAACTGCTCATGTGCACAACAAGATTCAATGATTTTGGGATAAACACGGCAGATAAAGGCTATGACGGACGTTGTAACCGAATCTGCATTTTGTGCATTTGTTCGTCCAAACGAAGACAATTGTTCAAATAAAAGATTGGACACACAAAATGCCTGAAAACACTTCGCGGTCTTAATGTTTTTTGACAAATGTTACCTCAGAACTTGACGATGTCTGTACATTTGCTGGTACCTGCTATGCTTTTGTACGCATACAATGAAATTGTCAAATCTTCATTGTCCACATGAACAGTTTGAATACCAAACTGGCTTATTGTGTAACAACTGCCTCTTTTTTTTGCCAGTGTTGTATATAGTTGAGTCAATTAGCATTCTAAATTGCTATTGTTACACAACCTGTTTTATATTGTTACAAGTGAACAATTGTGGACTTTTGAACTAGTGCCCTGAAACCATTTCTAATTTGCATTAGTGACCGAATCCACCAAAATGAGTCTTAATGACAAGTTTTCAGGTATTAGTTTTTCACATACATGTACAGTTTACACAAAAAAGTCATTTTGGTATATCACTGTTGACATTGATTTATATTGTGTAGGGCACTGTTAAAAGTTGTATTAATCAAAAGTTGCTCCAGCGACTTGCGACTCTTGTTGTTGGGTTGGGCCACATTTTAAGATTTCCACCTTGTCAATGAAGAGAACACCCAGTATTATAATTTAAACTATCTAGAGGTTTTCTTTCATATGCCAAGTACATGTACAGTTAGTGCTTACTAGTTTTATTGTTCAACCTTTATTAATTACTGCCTAATGATATTTGTGGTAACGATCATTTTGTCTTCTGTGTTTTTTCCAACTCCACAGAAAGTCAGAGAGCTTACAGGTTTGTACAGGGCAAAGACTGGGGCTTCAAGAAGTTTATCCGACGTGATTTCCTGATGGATGAAGCCAACGGTCTCCTTCCAGACGATAAACTCACTTTATTCTGTGAAGTAAGCAATTGTAATTAAGGCTTTTCATTGGAACCAGGTACTCGAGTACCCGACCGTTGATGTCAGGAACCGATTTCAGATTCCAGATTTTGGAATCAAGTACCGTACCCCATAGCCAACTTCACAAACTACATTAGTAACTTTACAGACAATAAGACGAAAGGTTTAAATGCCATTTTGTGGGACTTTACAAAATGAAACAATGCTACATATAGGAAAACAAAATATATTTCAAATGTATTGATCCACGTGATTTTGCAGTTTACACCATAAAGCAAAGCTCACTGTAAACACTTCTATCTTGTTGTATTAACTAAGGGTGTGCGTTTACGGGTAGTACGGGACCCGGGTACCCTATTCCCGTCACGGTCTGGTACCCGGGTATCCGTGGCTATTATTAGGATCATAACAAAAACCCGGAAGTATACACCGCGTCGGCACGTGCATGTACGTCCCCGCTCACTCTACTAGCAAGCTGGAGCGCGACTGCCGCGGCGCTGGCATGGCGTGCTTTATTCGGCAACTAAAAAATGCACGGGCCTACTTTGCAACTCCAGTCAAAACAGCGGCGGTCCAGTCAAAACCCTTTTCTAAGTAGTCCGGCGGTCTAGTGAAAAAAATGACAAGATAAGTTAAAAGTGCGCGGTTTTCAGAGCCAGATTGTCAACAGCGATCCCGGATTTCGTGGAGTTTACTCTCAGCTTGTAATAAATGTTTGTAAATGAATTGACTTGCCGCTCCCCATAATTGCACGCCTACAATGGCACGTCTTTTTCCAAAATAAATAAGGTTCAATGAACTAAATCCTTTGAGTGAGCCGACACGAAATGTAGCAAAAAAGCCGACCGCAGATGTTCCCGGCTGGCCGCAGAGTTGATACAATAGAAGCAAATACCTCTCCTGCAGTATCAGGTTTCAAAACCACATTCCAGGTTCGGGTCCATGGGATCGTGAATTAATTCAGCACATTTTCCATTGATACACTAAGAAGATTATTATACAATCACAGTAACACAGCAAAAAGTTTCGTACCCCATAAAACAGTATCTTAAAGATTAACGAATTAAAGCTTGAACAAATAAGTACAGGGGGGGAAAAAATACAAAAGTAAACCTCGGAAAAACTTACTCAAAGGACAACTGCAACAAAACACTGATACAATGTCAACCGCAAGTTATAGCAGCTGTCGGAATTGTCGGTAAATAGACTTCAAAGGCATCTCTTGATCACAATGACAACAAAGAAAGCACAATCACCCGGTAGGCCGCTATCTAGACATCGGGAAATTGTTGGTAAATGGACTTATAAGACGGTTTACTCAGATGTTTTCTAACAATTTATCGGCACGCAATGAACAGAAAAGACGCTTTCCTTTCTGAAATAATGTGTCAAAATTTACAAAGGCAGTTTCGGGTAATAAAATCGATAAATTGGAGCCGGGTAACCGCAATCAGCGGTCGGGTTACGGGTACCCGGGTACCCGGCACGGCCTTAGTATTAACTCACTATTATGTGGCAGTTTGCCTTTATGAACAAGCTTAAAAGGAACTTCTAAGATTAACATTTTGGGGTGGGCTTATTTAACTCTAAGGGAGCGTCTCATAATAAGTCAGAACGCTCGGAACGTTCTCACTGATACAAATGAAACATGAATATCGTCTATATATTAAACCCTAACAGTCATGAACCTCGAGTTTTAATAAAAAATTTCAGACAACCTTGGGAGTTATTTTCAACTACATGTACTGGTAGTAACTGTGGCTGATATCGCACGGTCTGTTTTTGACTTGCAAAGCTCGTTCTTGCAAAAACCTTGATGGATAGGTGGTGTGTGATCCTGTTCGAGCATGAGAACCAATTTTCGTGTGTCAAGAACAGACCGCCCCGTACCAGCCCAAAATTCTGAAACTCCATTGGACTGGCAATACAAACACTAGTGTATGTACACGTATGTAAAGTGAACACAAAATGATATTTTGAGAACTGAAAAACAAAAAGAATTAACAAAATAAGTTTCACGGGTTCTTAAAGTATTTGCAATAGGTCTCTAATATATTGATTAACCCTAACTTTCTACCCCCATTCTTCTTACACATAACCAGAATCCTGCAAAATCCTCCAATATTTATTACTGGTGACCACTGCCTGAATCCTGCAAAATCCTGCAGTTGATTTATAAAACAGCCAAACATAGAACAAGTGGCTGCTAAGTGCCCTATTACAACAAGGGTTTGCACATAGACCCTTGGTATGCAAACGTTTCCTATCCTGGATACATAACTTACACCTTGACTGAAAAATTGACAAACATTTTGAAAGTGCAAAGTAACAAAAACCAAGTGACCTCAATCCTGCAAAATCACCCAGCATTAGTTTAGGCCTTATAACCTGTATCTTGCAGTTTTTCAAATCTTATCATTGGAAAGTAAGCACATAGCTACATGTCTATTGTGTATTTCTCCTTCACTGACTTTGACCAGTGCTGATGGCTTTTTCAAAGGACAGCAGTGAACACCATTATTCTCATCTGGACAATGGCTTTGCTTTCATACTCTAAGGAGGTGCTACTGGACATTAGGAAACAATGCTCTGGGACTAGACTGCCTATTGATGTCTATAGGCATTAGCAGTGTCAAACCTACAAAGAGAGGAGTTCGTGCTTTCTGCAAACACCAAAACACCATCCCTGTTGTACAATCGCACAGGAACAGGTACATGAACAATGCCTGTCTTGAACATGCACGCCCACGCTGTCTTCGAAAGATTCTACTGACTGGTTTACATCCCTCATCTAAGATCGTGTTACTAAATGCACAGTCTGTACGCAATAAGACGGAACTTCTTGAGACTTACCGGTACATTCTTCAAAACTGCCTGGACATCTTCATCATAACAGAAACATGGGTGCCAGAAAGCGATCACGTGACACTCAAAGCACTAACACCACCCGGCTACGTATGCCATTCTGTGCCGAGAAATGGCAGAGGTGGTGGAATTGCCATTGTCAGCAAGCTTTCGCTCGATGCATCTTTACAACCCATACGGAAATTTCGCAGTTTTGAATGTGCTGAACTGGATTTGAAGTTCAATGAACAGAACCTGAGAATTATCGTCATTTATCGACCACCTCCATCAAGGAAAAATGAACTGACACAAGGTATGTTCCTGGATGATTTTCCAATAATCCTGGATGAACTAGCACAATCAAATGCCAATTTCTTACTTGCTGGCGATTTCAACATTCATGTCGACAGTCTAAATCCCGAGTCAATCAAATTTGCCGATCTTCTAGAGACTGCTGATCTGGTTCAGCATGTACGTGGAGAAACTCACATGTCAGGACATACGCTTGATCTCGTCATCACAAGAGTGGGATCACAACTTGTCAAGGAAATTCAAGTAGACACATTTCTGTCGGATCATGCAGCAATTTCTTTCACCTGTTGCCTCAACAAGCATCACGTTCCTATCAAGAAGGTGACGTATAGAAAACTCCGGGACATCAATCTGGACACTTTCTCAGAAGAAATACACAACTCACTCTCCACATTAACTACCGTCGATGATGTGTCACAGCAGGTAGATGAGTACAACACTAAGGTTCAACATATTTTGAACATTCATGCACCAGAACAGTGTAAAAACATCACTCTCCGCCACAATATCCCTTGGTATTCTCATCACATCAGATTGCAAAAGCAGGCCGTGAGGCGTGCAGAGAGGCGCTGGCGCCGATCCCGACGTCAGACAGATCGCTCCATCTTCATTGCCAAGAGAAACGAACTAAAGCTGCTAACCAGTAATGCTAAGACTGAATACATGAATGCTAAAATAACGGAATGTTCCAGTGATCCCAAACGGTTATTCCAGACGGTGAAGAATCTTCTTGGTGCAACTAAAAGCATTACACTACCAAGTCATAACAACGACACAGACTTGGCCAACAGATTTAGCACCTTTTTCAGCGACAAAATTAAGGCTATTCGAGATTCTACTGGAGGACATACAACATTCACTTCCAATCTGCCACCTACTTGCATTCATGAACTTTCAACATTTGAGGCTATTTCCATTGTTGATATCGTTCAGATCATCGCGTCATCACCAAATAAGACATGTCGTCTCGATCCAGTTCCTACCTGGATTGTCAAGAAAATTCCCATGTCTTTTGCACCAGGCATCCAAAACATCGTCAACTCTTCCCTGGCAGCTACCATGGTTCCGGAGGAATACAAGGTAGCACATGTTACACCTTTGCTGAAGAAAGACGGCCTTGATCCTGAGCAACTTAACAATTACCGACCGGTATCAAACTTGCCATTTATCTCCAAAGTTCTGGAGAGAATTGTCCTACGCCAACTTACAAGTCACTTGGAGGACAACCATCTTCTAGAAGACATGCAGTCTGCATACAGAAGAGGACACAGTGTTGAAACTGCTCTCGTCAGAGTTTCAAACGATATTCTTCACTCCATTGACAATCGGCAGATGGTCTTACTAGTTCTACTGGACCTATCTGCTGCCTTTGATACAGTGGACCATCAACTTCTACTGCAACGACTATCAGAGCGGCTCGGTGTGACTGGATCTGCTTTGCAGTGGATAAAGTCATATCTTGCTGACAGGTCTTAAACGGTGTGCATCGCTCAAAGCAGATCAGAATCCCGGCCCCTAGACTGCGGCGTCCCTCAGGGCTCCGTTCTAGGCCCTGTTCTCTTCACGACATATACCCTACCACTAGGCGACATCGCTAGACATCACGTCAAGTTCCATCTCTATGCCGACGACACCCAGCTCTACATATCCTTCACTCCTGGTGTAACTGCAGATGAGTCCTTCAAGCAGATGCACGACTGTGTCGGCCATATTCAAACGTGGATGAGTCGTAATTTCCTGCGACTGAATGCGGAAAAGACACAGGTTCTTGTTGTGGGATCGCGACACGACCATGCAAAGTTTACTTCACAACAGTTCTCAATCAACAACCACGATTTGTCAGCCTCCAAAAGTGCACGCAATCTTGGAGTTGTGTTTGACAAACTGTTCAACATGGAAGCACACATCTCAAGTGTGTGCAAAAGCGCTAACTTCCATCTTCGTAACATAGCCAAAATTCGCAAATACTTGTCTCTGGATACAGCTGAGAAAGTCATCCATGCTCTGGTCCCCTCCCGCATGGATTGTTGCAACTCGCTCTTAGTTGGCCTTCCAGCTGCATCTATTTCTCGTCTGCAACGTGTACACAATAATGCCGCTCGAGTCATTGTCCAAGCCAGAAAATACGACCACATTTCGCCCGTCCTAAGACGCCTACATTGGCTCCCCATTGCAAGGAGGATCACCTTCAAAATCTGCCTCCTTGTGTTCAAAGTTCTGCATGGACAAGCCCCACAGTATCTTTGTGAACTAATCTCCACTAAGCACAGCAGTCGTGCTCTACGGTCTGCTGGATCTCACTTGCTAGTAGAACCAAGGTCTAGAACAATTCGTTACGGAGACCGTGCTTTTGCCAAAGCTGCTCCTGCCTTATGGAATAAGCTCCCTGTCTCACTTCGCAAAACAACATCACTCAACAACTTCAAGAGGGAACTAAAAACACACTTGTTCACTTAGACTTTCATTGGGTTTTATTTAAGTTAAATTATGTTTATTTTTCATTTTCTATTGTATAATGTTTTCTTTTTGTGAAGGCGCCTTGATCGGTTTTCTAGAGAAGTGCGCATTATAAATCCATATTATTATTATTATTATCTTGCATTATCCTCCAGTGACAAAAAAATACCCTCAATCTCTGATGCATCAACTTTCAAGTGCTTTCAATCCTGCAAAATGCTGCATCTTGCAAAGAAGATTTTAGAGGATTTGGGATGGTTAGGGTTAAAGAGAATGTACATCATTTGCTTTTGCGGTAATTGCGGGGGGGGGCGGTAGTAGTATGTTATAAATTTATGCAAAAATACCACTTTACTTGAAAATGACAGCACACCAGGAGCCATTATTTTACAGGATGCTTCAGACTGCCATTCCATAAAAGTCCAGTGAAGTATTTTGCGATAATTTTGTCATTTATTTGTTGGATGTTTGCAAAGGTATATTTCATTAAACTGTGAAACAACCTTTGGCAACTGTTGGTTTATGTTGCCATGGTAACTAAAATTCACTTTATCTTGCCTTTAGGTGAGTGTGGTTGCAGAAACAGTCAACATTTCTGGTCAGTCCAGTCAGGCCCAGTTGAAGGTTCCTGACTGTCGCCTTGCTGACGACCTCAGTGCATTATGGGAAAGGACATCGTTCAGTGACGTCACGTTATGCGTCACAGGCAAGGAGTTTCAGGCACACAAAGCAATACTAGCAGGTAAAGTACTAAGCTGCAGAAACATTAACTCTTCTAGAAAGAAGTCACTACAGTCGTCTCTCATTAATAAGAGCTCAGTTAGCACAAGATTATGTTTTATAAGACAAGCTTTTTCGTCAGTCCCGACCGAAGTGTACATATTTCTATGAAGAAAAAAAATGCTAAATACGAGCTGTGGTGACATGATATTTCGGTTGAGACAAGCACTTTTTGCAGTCCGGTCGAGTAAAATGTTATTGTTTATTTTACAGTTAGCGTTTTTGAAAACAACCTGTTTTATAATTAGAATACGACCCGAAAAACAAGAGAACTTATAAAAAAGTTAACAAAAAATTTAACCTAGCCCCATATTCAATTAATACAAAAAATTACACCCTTGAAAATACCCACCCCGAAGTTTTGTTCACCCCGAAATTCATACAATTCGTTATTGCCAGCCCTCTACTGTCCACTCAACTGAAGAAAACAACTGCTGGTATCCTCCCAATTTTGTGTTTCCTGTAAAGCACTGGTGTTGGTCACCAACTAAAATGTACTTGCTTGCGTTGCTAGCTCGTACATATACATGCTTGTACGTCCCGTGGCATTGTTGACATCATTTCGTTCCCCTTGTCGCGTTGTCATTTTTTATTTTTTTTAAAATTACGTACCTGTAGTTAAATTACTTTAGAGTATTTATTATCTATATAATAATACGCTACTCTCTGTCTGTCTGTCTGTCTGTGTGTCTGTGCGCGCTTTTTCGTCCCCTTCCCGGGGTCGTGCGGCGTTCAAACTCGGTGGGTGGGTCCGGCTCGGTCCCCGCAAGAACCAGTTTGCATTCGCTAGGGCGTACGAGGTCAAAGGTCATCTAGGGGTCACCTTTTTGAAGTTGGTCGGATCGTGCTTAAACTCGGTGATCGCAATGCTCGATGCGAGGTGAGCGTGGAAAAAATAAAACGGGTTAGCGTTTTTCGGGTCTTCCGGGGTCAAAGGTCGTCTAAGGGTCGAATTTTCAAAGTTTGTCCTATCGGGCTTAAACTCGGGGACGGGAAGCCCGAATGCGAGTCGAAGTTGGAAAAAAAAAAGTTTGTCGGGTCAAAGGTCATCTAAGGGTCGAATTTTCAAAGTTGGTCCGATCGGGCTTAAACTCGGGGACGGGAAGCCCGAATGCGAGCCGAAGTTGGAATAAAAAACGTTTGTCGGGTCAAAGGTCATCTAAGGGTCGAATTTTCAAAGTTTGTCCGATCGGGCTTCAACTCGGGGACGGGAAGCCCGAATGCGAGTCGAACTTGAAAAAAAAAGCGTTTGTCGGGTCAAAGGTCATTTAAGGGTCGAATTTTCACAGTTTGTCCGATCGGGCTTAAACTCGGGGACGGGAAGCCCGAATGCGAGTCGAACTTGGAAAAAAATCCATCCAGGGAAGTAGCTACAAACCCGAGAACCGACAAACCCCGGGTGACCGCCTAGTACTTAATAATACACCAAACATTTTAAGCAGGTAGGTCTAACGTTACATGTGTTAACATGTTAACAACGATACTGTACTTGAACGGGCGATCATTGATGATGACGGCGAGTTTGGAAAACGGCTCTGCGCATAAGATGAGCTGTCGGATAAGACGAGGAAATTAACTAAGTCCGGAGAAACTCGTATTAACAAGAGTTGACTGTATTTGGGTTAGTTGGTCAGCAGCACAAAGATACACAGCCGTGGTTGTTTGTGCACTGTACCAAGTACATGTACTTCTCAGAGGGATAATCAGATTACAGTTTGTGCTGTCTAACAACTGTATGTGCTTCACTCAGGATGTTCATGTACAACATAATCCCAACATAATAATTGTGCCCTTGGGCGTTAAAGTGTAGGATAAGTTTATGGGGTTAGGTTATAGAACAGAAACAAAGAAAAACATAACAGGGTATCCTCAGTTGTTATGGTGAAACACAACTTGATTTGTTGTTTGTGCATAGTGTGTACAGTATCTTCCTGGGGAAATCTATATGTTAGTCTACTGGGTAGTCCAGTGTAGTCCACAGGGTAGTGCATAGACAACCCAAAACACTAGCACAACCTGCGAGTCATTTTGTGCTGTCTAACAACTATATGTACACTGATGCTGTGCAGAATTGTGTTCCATAGGAAACACACGCAAAAGACTGGACTTTGATATTTGTGCATGTTTGTGTTGTCAAACCATAAGAGGGTTAATATTTTTCCTCAAGTAACATTGTAGATAAAGGTAGGCTAGAAACATGTACAATGCTACTTGAAACCATTGAATTTCTACAGCAGAGGAATTTGGAGGGTAAAGAAAGCTTCCTAAAAAATGCCTGTGAAATCAGCTTAATACTTACATTCCAATAGTGTGCATGCACATAGACGTACATGTACATGTACATGTACGTGTGTGTTTCCCAAGGCCTGTGTTGGTCGTGTTTCTTCAACTGTAAGATTTGAAGTGGTACACCTAGAATTAATTGTTCTTTTCAGATCCATGTTTTTTTCAAAGAAAAGAATCCTGTGTGTACCCACAGACTTACCTCTTTAACCTTAATCTTCATTAACGCTAAACCTCCCATGCCCTTTTGGCTAGGAACCATCCTCCATCCTGCAAAATCCTCAAATTGCCATCATGTAAAAAATTGATTCATTCTCAATCCTCCAAAATCATTTCTTATTTTTTTAAATTTGTTCAGTGGAGGGGTGACCATTGCCTCAATCCTCCAAATTCCTCTAAAATCACTGGTATGGGTTGAGTCAGTACCAATGACATTCGAAAGCAGGGTTAATGTACCGTAATTTCCTGCGGTAAAGCCGCACGGCGGTTAAGGCACAGGTCCCTAAAATCACCCAAATTTTTTTCAAACGTCAACAGATAAAGCGCACTGCCGAATAAGGCGCATGCTTGAACGCACCCAGAAGAACACCAGGCGCCACCCGGTGTAGGTACATCGCCACAAAGGGGTCATTTTGTTGCCTTAGAAGGATCCCACTATTCCAAGCAAGAATTTGCTGAGTACTTGAGTTTATCTGGCACGCAAACAATGTATGAAAACTTCAAACCAGTAGTCACAATATCGCACAAGGTTTGCCGATACATATCATGTATCACTGCAGTATAAACTGCATGCACATGTACATCACATGCAGCGATCGCGTGCATGGTATCCCTAATTGCGACACCCCCTAGTCTTTTTTCCAGTCGTTGTGAATGCTCCGCGCTGTGTAGTTCGGATGGTGAATTGCATGAAGCCGGAACGTAGACGAAAAAACGTTTAGAAAAAGGCCACACTAGTAGTAGTACGGGCCAGCTTTTTATCGCTGTTGTACGCATCATGCAGCGCACGCTGTAGTCTTGTTTGCAAGACAATCTTTATCGCGGTATATGCAGCGCGCGTAGGCCGCCGATGCGGTAATTCGCGCGTGGTCTACGGCGTACGTTAGAGGGCGCACGCTGCCGAGTGCTAAATCACGTACATGTACGGTCGTAAGGGGATCAACACATCGCGGCATTGTTAATGGAAACACGGTCACAATGTCCGGAGAGTTGGGCTAATTGGTTGACCGCATTATTGAGTAAGATTGCGGCGTTCAAAGAATTCTTCACACAAAGACCATCACTTTGAACTCAAGCGACATCATATAGGGCGCACTGAAAGATAAGGCGCGGCGATGTTTTTGTGGTCTAGAAAGTCAGATAAGCCGCGTCTTTACCGCAGGAAATTACGGTAATCATTGTACATTGCAAAAACTAAAATCACATTAGCTCAACTTGTTATATTTGTTGTTGTTGTCTCAGCCCGGTCGCCTGTCTTCAACGCCATGTTCGAACACGAGATGGAAGAGAAGAAACTAGGCCGAGTGGACATCACCGATGTGGAAGCAGAAGTGATGAACGAGATTCTACGATTCATCTACACGGGGAAGGCCCCCAACCTTGAGAAGATGGCTGATGAGTTATTAGCAGCTGCAGATAAGGTAAGGGGGGTATGGACTCTACTGCGCAATAACAGTAGGTCACGCTGCGTCACCACTTGGCAGAGCTCCAATGGAAAAGACACACACACTCGTTTCTGCACAACTTCTGCAAAGTACACACCAGCAGATTGTGTTGCCCGCTGCTACCGGTATATCAGATTTGAATCATCATCTTACCCCGGCAAACTCGGTGGTCCAGTAGTAAAATGTCTGAACTAGTCAGCGTAAGCTCGGTTACGACAGCTCCACAAAAGTTTAATAGTGCACAAGTCCGCGGCTTGCTCAACAAATTATGGCGTAACTTGCGCAGTAAGTTTAAGTTGTGGCTTAGCAACTGAAAATGACCTATTTTACCGGCAAATCGTGATTGTCGTGGAGCCTGTCATTGCTCAACTTATTAAGCTTGATAAATGGCACTCGTAGCCTTGTGTTGGAAGTATACAAATTGCTATTTTACCTGTAACATAATTTTTTAAGTTAGCTGATCCATTTCGCAGAAAGGCAGACAAAACTATTTTCAAAATGGCGGCCGGAAGTGATTCAACAACTGCTTCTTCAAGGAGCACAATTATACACGAACAGTCTTCGTAAACGACATTATTATCCTCATTCCAGATGTTTAGATTATTTAAAACGTTAAACAGCTATGCCAAGTTTTGTGAAATCGATTGTTAATTTATTGTGCAGCTATGTAACAAATTTGTTGCGTAAGTCCTACGCATGGCGCAAGCTGCACATTTATCTGCGGCAGGAGGTGGTGATTTAGAGACAAACCAGATATTCTTTTGTTAACGGTCACTCTCAACACCATTTCCACGACAGGCCATTTAACCTCCCCAGCCTGTTGGTCAGGCATGTCTCAAGGATGAAAAATATCCTGTGTTCCTTTCCAGGTAAATTGTTTATTTTGTATCCCCCCCCCCCCCCCTCCCCACCTCTGTAATTAAACTGCAGTATGCCCTTGAAAGACTGAAGGTGATGTGTGAAGATGCCTTATGCTCCAACCTGGTCATAGAAAACGTGGCTGAGGTCCTTGTCTTAGCAGACCTACACAGCGCGGACCAGTTGAAAGCAGTGGCGATTGACTTCATCAACAGGTGAGTTTACTGCAGATCGTCGCCTGTGTGTATGCTATTTATCAAGAAAGGAAAGAACTTGGGGAGTCCTGTGCCCAGTTTGATGGTCGAGATCAGCACGACTGGTCTCTACCCTCACAACCCTTCATTTATGTTCCAGGGTGGAGAAAGGCAATTGTAGTAAAGTGTCTTGCCCAAGAATACCAGCACCATGTCCCCGTCAGGGTTTGAAATCACGTACCACCGCTTACATCCTCATTGTTTGCTTAGCGTCCTCTTTCTTTGTTATTACTCAGTTCCCAAGAACAGTTTTTGTCTTAAGTTTTTGAATAAGCAACTCAACACCTTCAAACCCTTTTCTCTCTTCTGCCTTCTCTTCTCAAGTAGCCACGCCCCCGAGGTCATGGAAACCGCCGGCTGGAAAACGATGGTCCACAGTCACCCCAACCTCGTAGCCGATGCCTTCCGTGCCCTTGCCACCTCCCAGAGTCCACCCTTCATGGGACCGCCGCGTAAGAGAATCAAACAAAGCTGAGACACCTGTCGTCTCAACGGTAGACAACCCTCTCAAAAACACATTTCAGTATAACCCTTGTACATTGTAAACTATGTAATGTATGCATACCGGGTTATAATATTAATATTGCTATAATTGTTATAAATATTACTTTGTTTTCACAACTTTTTCGTTTGTGGTCAGTTAGACATGGATTGTATATATAATTATATATATGTCTGAAAAATAACATATGTGCAGAGCTGAAAATGAGATACGTTTGATAGTTTGTTTGTCAAATACCTTCTGTCTGTTTGCTGGTTGGGCTGTTGATTACTAGATAAATGTGTTTGTTTGTTGCACCTTCTAAAGCATACCTTCATATTTTCCCCAGATTTCTTTTAATCAAAGTGAAAATGTCACTCAATAACTGACACAACGATCAAATGAAATTACCAAATAATCGTTGCTGGCCTACCACAGAAACAGAATGCTGGGTCAGTTTTGTGTGTACTAACCTTCCATACTCACTGTGGACCTGTGAACAAAAGATGTCCACATAATGCATGAAGAGGGTACGGATTGTGGACTTGAACACGTTCAACAGTCCTTTCCCCCCCTGTCTGGAAAATAGCATTAGGGTAATTTGTAGAAAAATAAAGGGAAACGTTTGAGGGGCCCAGAATAAAAATTTGGGGTTAAACAAAAAATCTGAATGCGAGGAAAATTGGTATTTAGCCAACGTTTTCTTAACTTTTCACACACAAAAAAGAGAACGAAGGTCTCCTTATAATCCTTGAATGACGGTTTCTTTGTTAAAAGTTGCCCTTGATCGTACGGCTGAGCGTTAGGTTAATGGGGTTGGGTTATAGTATAGGAACAAAGAGAAACACAATGGTCAATCCTCGGTCATTGTGTGGTTCAACCCAGCTCGATGTAGCTATACTCCCGAGGACTCGCTATTGTTTACTTCTTTTATTCCCTCTATTTGACTTGGCTCAGGTTATTGTTATCACTAATCCCCCATTGTCCCAAGTCCTCAGTCTGAATGGAAGACCAACTCACACACCACCACACCCAACACGCTATAGAGTGTGGGGTACCTCTATTGTCCGACCCGTCTTTCCTTTTGTTTTCCTTTGTCCCCTTAGAAATCTCGAAATACATAGCGTTACGAGTGTGGGGTACTTCCATTTCTAAAGACGGGACTGTGGGGTACCATTGTTCCATTGTTGCCCTTTTGTTGCCCTTTTGTTGCCGGTACCCCGTAAGTGCTAATCCGTAAACGCACCTGTGTTTACACTTACTGGGAACAACAGGGCAACAATGGGACAATGGTACCCCACAATTTAACGCTATGTATTTCAAGATTTATAAGGAGACAAAAGAAAACAAAAGAAGAGAAGTAAAGTCGAACAATAGAGGTACCCCACAACCAATGGTGTGCCAAGTGTTGATATCACTACATTCAAACAGATAACCTCTGTCATGGTTCTGTTTAACAAACACCATTTTGAGCTCTGCACTCTATTTATAGAACCTACCAAAGTTAAGCTGCAGAACTAGAATATAGAATTTAATAATGAACTTGGCACAGCATTCTGTACATAATTATTATTGTGTTATTAATATTCCTATTTTTGTTAACACTTGCATTTTTTGGTGGATTCATTGTCAATCCATTTTGGTTTTTGTGAAAGACCCTTCCTGGTATTGCGGGAAAAGAGTCGTTTTTTTACACTATAATTTGTGTGTATTTTTTTGAAACCGATTTCCCCCGGCAGTGTTTAAAAGGAAATCTCCCTTCCAATTTTTAGTGAGTGAAATTCTAATTTATGACAGACGTTTGGTTTTAGTGATGGTAAGTGGCACTGCTTCCAAAAGGCACGGTGTACAACACTCATCTTGTGGTACAGACGCCGAACAAACTCTTAGTGCATCCACAAGGAACATTTAGTCTTCTTGCATATGGGCCCTGCTTTGGAACAGTATACATGTATACTGTTGTGTGACTACTCAATAGAGCTCTGATTTGCAGAATGCACCACGTGTAGACATTGATTGGATGGTGCATGGCATGTAGTGCACAATATTTCCCTTTCATTTGAAAGTGCACAAGTTTGTCTTTACATTTGCCACCGTGGTCACAGCGGCCATGACATTTAGTTGCGTGTCTTATATCTCTGTTTGTGTTTTGGGATAACTTGCACGCAGAGTCCATATCGAGCTGTATGCAATAGGTAACTTCCAATATAAACAATTACGCATGTTATTTGTTAACTTGAACCAAATGTATCACTTTCCGTAACCCTGCCAGACACAGCGCAGTGCCTTAGGTAAAAAAGTCTGGTGCACTTTGAATTTAGCTGTCAACAACAGCGTATAAACAACCACAGTCTAAGACTATGAGAGCTAATCCCCATTGAACAATGACAGAGATGGGTCCTGCTGCATTCTGTGACCACAGACTCTGAAGCAGTTTGACCTTGATATTTCTGACCTGATGGATCTCTCTACACTCTGCAGCCAAGTCACTTTGACAAACGATGCAATCTGATGCTTTTAGCAGGGTTTCTAGCCAAACTATCCTGGACGGTTAGGGTTAAAGTCAGACATCGGTATATTTTGAAATGCCACAATGAGATGAGGGTCAGTGTACTTTAAACACAAAGGGCAGTTTCTAATGACTTGTAATTATACTTATTGCAATCAAGACAATCTTTTAGATTAATTTATTTTCTTTTAAAATTGTTTTTCTTCTACTAGTTTCTTGTAATGTAAGGTTGTACATTCACGCTGACTGTAGAAACAAATTTATAGAGATTGTACTAGTGTCTGGGGTTTTTTTATATTAAAAAACAGGGTTTTCCGATTCCAACTTTGGTGTTGTACAAAGAATGTCATTGCTTGTTTTGTAGGTACATGTATTCATGTACATTTGGGTGCTATACATGTACATCCAATTTGTGATATCTGCAGACTCAAAATTTGTATTGATAAACAAAAATGACCCAACATTATTAGAGGTGGGAGGCCATAAAGTGGGGCTGTCCTTATAATATAAAGTGTGTCCATTAGCTTTAAAAAGGCCCCCCAAATTGTATTGTTCAAGGTAAATGTGGGTTTCAAGTTTTTAGGGTGAAAATGGATCAAGGTTTAGTTAAAAATGTGGTCCACTTGTGCGTCTCTAATGATCAAGATACACGAATGTATCTTTGAAAAATGTTACCAATCAAATTAGAATATCTGGAAGAAGATGTCCACCCTGTCACTTCTCTTCTACTCCTTTGTTCCTATCACAAAATTATAAAAATACATAGCGTTAGGGTTATGGGCCCCTAGATTTCAAAAATTGGGGTAGCATTGTTAATATTATTCCGATTCCCCGATCCCTATGTCCCCCGGTCTCTACGTTCATCAATCCTTAATAGGGTTTGGCTTAGGGGTTTGAGACCGACGAACATGCATGTATGTAGGGACGGAGAACACGCGTACATTTAGGTACGCATCAGTGCCAAAACCTAAAGAAAGATTGGGGAACATAGTGATCGGGGAACATAGGGACTTGTTCTCGTATGATGTCTTTACGGACTTTGCTATGCACATGAACCAGACTACAAGGCACAATTGGTAATTGCTTGAATTATTAGGAATGGGTGGATTTGGGCGTTTGTATTTCATAGTAAATATCGTTTAATTAACTGACCTGTTCGAAGTTTGACAATCGTAGATGCCTAGAAAAAAGAAAGAAAAACGGCGTTCGTTTTCAACAGGCGTCGGGCAGTTGTTCTTGTTCGGTTTTTTTCGCGATCGCGATCAATTGTGTTGAACAATTGCAGGGCATCTAGCGCAATCATTTTGCTGGATAGAATTATTATTTACTACCGAATTATTAAGAAATATCTTATTTAAAAGTAAACATTTTCGATATCTGCAAATGGTGTTTTCTACCTAGTTTCAGGCAGATCGGGCACCCTATCCTGTTCTGTGATTTGTTTGTCTGTTTGTTTGTTTGTTTTCAATTGTGTAGATACATGTACTTTGCAATTCTTACCTCTGCTCACACTTTAATGAAGTCAACCACCACGCCCGTGTTTTAATGCTCGCCAACAATTGCCAGTGAAAATAGATGCACAACTATGATGAATTATCACAAACACGCACTGGTGCAGTTTTGTAACTTTACTACACTTCTTTGCATTTCTTTATAAAACTTGATAAAATTGTAATCTTGAATTGGTTGACATGCGGTTGGTATTACTATTGGTTGGTATTTTTTCCCTATAGTTTGACTTTTTCAGCAAAGTTCTTGTGCTGTTAACTTTTTGTTATATTTCAATGAAATATTTCCCTGTGTTGTGTGAATATGGCTTTATCACGACAGATTAACAGTTTTAGAATTATACTATGGAATTTTTCTTTTCTAAGAAGAGGATAATGTACGAGATTACATATTGACTGTGAAATAAATCATTGCTTTCAAGAAACCAGATGCTTCAGTAATTTGTATTTTTTTTATTTCCTGGGCCTAACTTTGTGGTGCTGCTTAACATAATTCGAAAAGTTATGCTTACTGTATATACTAGGGACATTACGTAAATTTGGACGTACAAAGTGAATGTGATACATCACTGATAATGTGACGTTCCAGCTGATGATTAGAAAACGATTCTGACCAAACTGTAAGGTGCACCACCTCAACGTACAAAATGTGGTCGGACAAGCGTATCCAGCTTTTTGTGCAAGAGGCCAACGACAATCAACGCCCTTTAAATAAGGGAATAAGTAGTTGTAGTAGGATCAAAATATGACATGTACCTACACTCGCCCAAAAAAAATTGCAACAGAAGGTTTAATGGTATTTTCCCGGTAGTATAAGGTCAGGTTAACAACATATCAAAAGTTGACCAAAATCGAAGTCACAGAAAGTGTTTAAACTATGATAAGAACAAAATGGCCGCCATCCGCCATTTTGAAAAAAATTAATCTTCATATCTCTGGCAATAAATGGGCTAAAATGACAAACAAAATGTCATTTCCTACTAATTCTAGCATAACAAATCCATTAGAATGGCTATAATGAAGTTTCGAAGTCACCATTGACTCGAAATCCAATATGGCGTTTTGTTTTTTGTGTTTATTGGGAAGCAGCGTAATCATACATGTCACTCAAGGTTTTTAAATTTTTAGAGCGATTCTCGGTCACCTGGGAAGGACATTAACGTAAAGGACGTGTAATACTGGGTTTTGTGGAATTTTCTTTCTTTTTCTGTGAGGCTATTAGGTTTTTTAATTCTAATGGAGTGCTTTTGCAAGAAGGTATAGCACAGAGAAAACCAGTTTATGCAGGCATACTTCAAGGAATGATCAGTTAATTTTTTTGTGTTTTTTTTAATCAATTCTAGAGTAAGCTGCAGTGAATCAGAACTCATTCTATGTGGGAAGGGGAGGGTGTTTATGGGAGTTTTCACAAGTCAGAACTTTTTCTCATCGTTTTCGTTATTTTTTTTGGAGATGCTGAAGCAGTTCTGCTGCGTAAGGTATCATTGGATTTTAGGTAGTGGCTGGTCTACAGAGATAAATCTGCATAATTTATTGTGTGCTGGTATGCCAGCAGTGTGGTTGCGTAACTATCCCGCCCAGAGCGTAATTCCTAATTTAAGTTTTATTTCCTAGTGATATACATGTACGCTTCATGGGAGGTCTGTTCAGGCCACTTTTTTTCTGCGAGATTGCAGTCTGTAAGAATGGGGGGGGGGGGGGGGGGGGGGGGGGTTTCAACAGAACCCCTTCGTGCTTTTCGTTATTTTTTTTGAGACGCGGAAAAGGTTCTGCTGACAAGTATCATATGGATTGTATTTGTGACTGTTCTGCCGAAGATAAATCTGTAATTGTACGTTAACTAGTGGGTATGCTAGAAAATGGCTGTTTAACTGGTCTTTCCAGAGCGTGATTTTTAACTCTTTTTTTCCGTAAGACACGCATCTGGGGATCAGTTTTAGCCACATTATCTCTGCTAGATGACAGTCCGTGGTTGGAGTTCGTGGACGGGCAAATACATCAAACGTCTGCAGGCCAATTGGGTTAGACATTCCCTAAAAGCGGGAGTTTCAAACCCTGTCTCTGGTTTTGGCGATGCGATGACTGGTTTGTGTATTGCAACAGTGGTCCCTTTGTTTTTAGTTCACACAGTGATTGATTATTACCGGTGATAATATGCCGTCCCCTCTTTTTTTTCCCTTTTTTGGAAGGGGAGCAGGGCATATTTTCTGTGCTATATCATGCACTTCATCAGTCAACCTCTTATATAGTTCATTTTGCTTTCCTTGTTTTTATTTGTGTGTCGGTTTATATGAGGCATGGCAAGGACAAGGGGGAGGGGGGGGGGGGGGGGGGGTTGGTGGGGTTTGACTTATTTATTTTGTTTTAGTCTTGAGATCCATTTCTTTGATTGTTTTGTTCTTTCAATAGTTCCAATAGAATTTGCAGATTCTCCTCATCAAGATTTTGTTCCTCTTGGTTGGATTGTGGAGATGCTTTAGTCCTAGATCGAACAAGTTCATCTTTTATGTTTTTGTGCCGTTTGTATGCCAGGATGGGTTGGGTATCAAATAGCCTATTCAGATATTCGTTTTCGCTAATCAAGGGCCAGTGTTTGAGGATAGCCCGTTTCAGGGCTGGGTGCGCGACATGTGGGTAGTATGGTAGGACGAACACCAGTGGGATATTGTTTTGTTTTTTTCACGCTTAGGGTCCGCGGGAGTCTTTCCCCTTTGAGAAAGGAGAGCTAGGTCTTCGTTTGTGTATCCGCGCTTTTGAAGTTTGTCTTTGAAGAATTCAACCCTCTCCTCAAAGTCTTTTGAATGGGTACATATACGTTTGTATCTGGTCACTTCGCCCTTGATTAATCCGCCAAATACCGACTTAGGGTGTGCTGAATCTCGAGCTAGGTACTGAAATGTATCAGTTTTTTTGGTAGCGACTCGAGTATCCAATATCCCTTCATGTATGAATCGTTCGCCTTTGTAGATAATAAGGTCGAGAAAAGTGACTTGGCGGTGCGAGATCTCAGACGTGAACTTCAGCGTAGGGTGAATTTTATTAAGTGATTGCACTAGGTCAGCAGCCTGCTTTTCATTTCTGCTAAAGATTATAAGAACATCGTCTCTATATCTCATGTAGCTCACAATTGAGGGATTGTGAGGGAGGATTTTGTCTTGTTCGTATTTGAATAGAGTTATGTCACAAATCTCCGGACTGCATTCGCTGCCCATGGCCACGCCAATTTTTTGTCTTAAAAAATTGCCATTAAATTCAAACGTGTTTCGACGCATAATGAGTTCAAGGAGACGTCGCGCGTGGTCTGTTGTGGGCTTGGGTATTGCGTATAGTCTGTCATCGGCCATTGCAAGTGCGTCACAAACTGATTCAATTGCCTCATCTTGTGGGCAGTTAGTGTACATGGATACTATATCCAGTGTTATCAATAAGTTATCTTGCTCCAATGTCAGGTTATTTAGTTTTTCAAGCACCTGCCCAGAATCGCGTGTGTATGTGCTTTGCTGTTTGACAATTGGGAGCAAAAAATAGTCTATGTATTTGGATATGGATTGAGTCGGTCCTCCGCAATTACCACTAATGATTGGCCTCCCCACGAACCGTGTTCCTTCTGGTACTTTTTTGTGAACTTTCGGTAGGAGGTAAAGGCAAGGTGTTTTAATGTCGTGGTTGCGGGGGTTAAGAAACTCCGATATGTCTTTCGATATGAGTCCGTCCACGTAGAGTTGGCGTATGGCTTGAGAGACTAATTCCGCGGTTTCATCGGTCAAGTCCCTGTTAATTTCTTCATAGTGGGGGCCTGTTAATTGCCGTGTCCCTTCACGTATGTAGTCTTGTTTGTTAAGGACGCACACACCGCGGCCTTTATCGAATTGTTTGATGATAATATCCTGTCTTTTCTTAAGGCCAGATAGCGCAACACGTTCTGCTTTTGTTATATTTAGTTTGACATTTTGAATTTTCAGTCTGGACAGTTCCTCCAGAGTGCCTTCAATATATGACTCTAGGTTTAGATTGAAGGTAGGTTGGGGAGTCCAAGTTGAAGGTAGTTTGAACGGGTGTGAGCTTATAGGTCTGACTCTCCCTGCCATTCTTAACCGTAATCTCATCTTTCTGAAGAAGGATCGGGAATGGCGAAGGATGGTCGACCTTTTTGGTTTTTGGGGGGTCGGGATGAAGTTAAGGCCCCTGCCCAATGCTACCACTTCAATGTTGGAGAGTTGAGTGTCTGATAGATTTTTCACATAAGGCATACTTTTCTTGGCCCTCATTTCGAGAGTGATCGTTCTCGTCTGTTTGTTTTGCTTTTTACTTATTTTGCGAGACTCGAGCGATCTTTCTCTTGCTTTTTTAGTTTTGTGATTTGTTTGGCTTTTGTTGATTCTCCTTGCCATTCTCAAGCACACTCAATGTTTTCTTTCGGTCAGGTTTTTGTTCAGTGAGGTGTGCAGGAGAACGGGGAAAATATTTTTAGTTTTGTGATTTTTTTGGCTTTTGTTGATTCTCCTTGCCATTCTCAAGCACACTCAATGTTTTCTTTCGGTCAGGTTTTTGTTCAGTGAGGTGTGCAGGAGAACGGGAAAAATATCTGGTGCCAGAGATACAAGGATTTTTACTTTTCAATATGGCGGATGGCGGCCATATTGGATTTAGAGGTCAAGGTGATATGTAATGTTCTTCAAACCCATTCTAATGGATTTGTTATGCAAGAATTATTAGGAAATTATATCTTGTTTGTCCTTTTAGCCCATGTATTGCCAGAGATATAAGCATTTAGGTTTTTCAAAATGGCGGATGGCGGCCATTTTGTTCATGTCATAATTTTAACACTTTCTGTGACTTCAATTTTGGTCAACTTTTGATATATTGTTGAATTGACCTTATACTATCAGAAAATGTCAAAAAACCTTCTGTTGCAATTTTTTTGGGGTCATGTGGTATTTTGATCCTACTATTGGCCGGTAATGTACATGACTGTATCAAACTAGCTCATGTGTTTCGCTGGTACCCAGTCGCCGTCGCAGTCGCAGGCACCAATCGCAGTCAGAGGAGCCAGTTGTAGTCACAGTCGCAGTCAAGTCTTAACATTAGAGGGGTGTGCCGGGGCCAGGGGTGTGCCGGGGCCAGGGGTGTGCCGGGGCCAGGGGTGTGCCGGGGCCAGGGGTGTGCCGGGGCCAGGGGTGTGCCGGGGCCAGGGGTGTGCCGGGGCCAGGGGTGTGCCGGGGCCAGGGGTGTGCCGGGGCCAGGGGTGTGCCGGGGCCAGGGGTGTGCCGGGGCCAGGGGTGTGCCGGGGCCAGGGGTGTGCCGGGGCCAGGGGTGTGCCGGGGCCAGGGGTGTGCCGGGGCCAGGGGTGTGCCGGGGCCAGGGGTGTGCCGTGGCCAGGGGTGTGCCGGGGCCAGGGGTGTGCCGGGGCCAGGGGTGTGCCGGGGCCAGGGGTGTGCCGGGGCCAGGGGTGTGCCGGGGCCAGGGGTGTGCCGGGGCCAGGGGTGTGCCAAGGCCAGGGGTGTGCCGGGGCCAGGGGTGTGCCGGGGCCAGGGGTGTGCCGGGGCCAGGGGTGTGCCGGGGCCAGAGGTGTGCCGGGGCCAGGGGTGTGCCGGGGCCAGGGGTGTGCCGGGGCCAGGGGTGTGCCGGGGCCAGGGGTGTGCCGGGGCCCGGGGTGTGCCGGGGCCAGGGGTGTGCCGGGGCCAGGGGTGTGCCGGGGCCAGGGGTGTGCCGGGGCCAGGGGTGTGCGGGGGCCAGGGGTGTGTGGGGCTGGTGTGGGGCTTAACCCCAACAATGTTGTAATGTAAATTGTTGTAATGTAAATTGTTGTATAATTGTTGGCGTTGTGCGCTTTCCGGTGCGGGTCTTCCGGGTGTGCGGCGGCAGAGCCCACCGTCTTGTTTGGGGGCAAACAAGGTCTTCGTGGGGGGCTGTGTAACGTTTGTGCCGGTTGGCCGATAGAGGGCACTAGAGCGATTCCATGGTGAAATCGTCTGGTGCTCCCTGACGGTACCGGTACGTCCCACTGACCTCTACACCTGGACGGATCATTGTCCATATTCTGCCTTGCTAACACTTGAAGTCGGCGCGAACTGGAAGTGCAACATGGCGGACCCGAGACGTCACTGCTGTGAGCCAATGAAATATCCAGGTGTAGAGGTCAGTGGATTTACTCTGTACATTTTGTATTTATAAACATTACGTAATACGTATCGTACCAACACCTGAACATTTCATTGGCTCACAGAGTGACGTCGTGGGTCCGCCATGTTGCACTTCTCCGCATGCCGACTTCAAAATGAAACAATGATGATCTGTCCATGTATAGAGGTCAGTGGTACGTCCACTGATCTCTACAAACTGGATAGGTCGATCGTACATTGATGGGATAGCGAGCCGTGAAGTCACCGGCGGCCATGTTGGGATATTCAAAACAATGCAGTCATCGCACGTGCGCGCACTGAAATTTTATAATTTATTTTATTATAAAACTGGCACTTTTTAGTGTCTGGATATAAAATTAAACCTAAAAATTTAAGAATTTCCTTGATCCAAAAAAACCTCGTTTTTCCTTTTCCTATGGTTTGTGCATGAGGTTATGATGTTGGAAATGTTAAAACTAAATTTTGGTCTCATATCTTTTCCCGAAAATAGGGCTTTTTAATATTCAAACTTGGCGTACACATCTCATTATTGGGTGTTATTATGTTTAACTTAATTTTCCTAATCAAACTGGATCGTTTTTGCGACGTTAACTTCGTTTCCTGTGATATATTAAATGAGTTTTCTCGGCCGTGCGCTATACAAACGTGTGTACGCCTGCAATGTTTTTAATATCCAATTATGGCCGCTGATGGCTTCACGTGCAGAGCCGCTCGACCTATCCAGTTTGTAGGTACGTCCGGGCAACCCGTACTTATAAGCGCATACGCCGAACCGGTTCTGACCGGTTCCAGTGCCGCGTGATAGCGGTAGGCCTAAGCTTCATGCCAGTGTTTTGACCGGCGGAGAAGTGTGATTAAACGGTCTAAGAATCACCGAAACTACAGAATACCTGTCCGAGTTTCCTTCCTGTGTGTGTGTCGACCCCAGACAACGCTTTTCGTTACAGTTTTTTAAAAGTCAAAAATTTACAATTTTACTTCGTATTTTGTAATAACCCCCGCTCAAGCTATTTTAATGGTACATGTGTGCCTCACTGTTGGAATACTTCCCAAGATACGTGTCCTTTCTGTCTACCACTAAATATATACAACTCAACGAAAGAGACCACCAGACAAATTGTTTCTTGTATTAAACTTAATCTATTCGCATCCAATTATTCACAAATAATTACAGTTAAATTCTTAAAAATAATTCTTCGGCCGATTAATGAGAAATACAGGTACAGTATACACTATTTTTAAATTATTCTCTACAAAATTCAAGCAACTATTTATTTATTTATTTATTTATTTCTCATATTTATCCAGGGTATAACCTATTCACCCTAAGGTGGTCTCCCATAGGGCCTTGACTTATAAACAATGAAAAGTATACAATAACATTATAATTAAAAGGTGAAGTAAAAGGTAAAACGTACAAATACCTAAAAACACGATTTAAAAGACAATTTAAAAAGTATAAGTTAAAAGGTTACGTAAGAAGTAAAGACGTACAAGAAAAAAGAAAGAAAAAAAAACAAGATTAAAGAAAAATAACACCACCAACATACGAAGCTAAAATAATGAATTTTAAAATACATTTTTAAAAATATGTAAATTGAAAAACATACAAATACCAAAACAAGAATGGAACAAAAATAAAAGACATCAAAATACAAAACACAAGACAATGCCAGAAAAGCATAAGAAAAGAAAAACGCACTTCAAACGTACTAAGACTCTTGGAGGACTACTTTCATGGACGATTTAAAGATGTCAAGTGACGGAGCCAGTTTTACAGACTGGTCCAGGTTATTCCACACAGAAATCCCCGTGAAAAAAAGGGCTTAGTCTTAGACATTCAGTCCTAAACTTAGGAACCACCAGTGAATTCGAAGCATGCCGAGTGTTGTAATTGTGAACCTGATTAGTTTGAATTAAATCATCCATAAACTGGTGCCAAATTATTCATGCATTTATACATTAATACAGCACGGTGGTAAACAAAACGTTGTCTTAAGGGCATCCATTTGAGTTCACAAAATAATTCGGTTGACGGAGTATTGTAATCCTTACTCAAGATAATTCTCGCAGCCCGTTTCTGAAGTTTCTCAAGTTTGTAAGTATGCATTTGAAATCTGTTTGACCAAATCTAAGCACAATAATCAAAATGAGGTTGAACAAAAGAATTGTAAAGAAGCATCAATGATTCAGTAGGAACATAAGGTTTGACCCTTCGAAGCATACCGAGCTTAGACTGAACAGATTTAGTAACCTTCTCAACTTGTTCGTTCCAACGTAATTCCTCATCTATTAACAGACCAAGGCACTTGGTAACCTTAACACGTTTTAAGATATTACCACTAACAGTTACATTAAAATCATCAATACAATTCAGTTTAGCCCTGGAACCAATTACCATAACTGCAGTCTTGTCAAGATTAATAACAAGACGGTTAGCAATAATCCAATTCATCACTTGATTCACACCAATAGACAATTTTTCTTCAATTTCATAAACATTCATGCCACTTACAGTTAATGTAGTATCATCAGCATACATATCAATTACACCATCGGTTACAGAGCCAGGCATGTCATTTACATAAATAGAAAAAAGCAACGGTCCTAAAATGGAACCCTGGGGAACTCCCATACATACATTTAAGGCAGATGAACTTGCGCCCTTAAACAAAACTCTTTGGGTACGATCAGATAAGTAGGACTGAAACCATTTAACAGAATTGCTGGAACATCCAAGCGAACTCAATTTCTTTAACAAATTATCGTGATTGACTGTGTCAAAAGCTTTTCGCAAGTCAATAAAAGCAACACCGGATAATTTGCTGTCATCGATGTTTTTTGACCAGAGGTTAACTAATTTAGCTAAAGCTGTTGTAGTTGAGTGCAAAGGTCTAAAACCTGACTGATTAGGATGCAAAAGGTTAAAATCAGAAATGAACTGGGAGAGTTGATTATGGACAGCCCTTTCTAGGATTTTACTTACAATCGGTAGCACTGAAATAGGTCTGTAGTTACCGAGGCATGAAGAATCACCAGATTTGTGCAGTGGCATAATCTTAGCACTTTTCCATAAATATGGAACATAACCCTTAACAATAGACAGATTAATAAGATTAGTCAAAGACTGGGCAATAATAGGGCACGCTAATTTAAGAAGGCGGCAGCTAATGTCATCATCCCCAGAGGCTTTACTTAATTCCATCTTGCTAATTTCGTTAATGACAAATTCAACAGAAACAGGTTCAAGGTCAAAAGAAGCTACCGAGTCATTACAGGGCTCAACGTCATAAGAATCACAAAACGGTACATCAGTACAGATTTTAGCAACTGATGAAACAAAATACTGGTTAAAAGCATCGGCTATACCAGATGACGATGTACAGTCCTCACCATTAACCTTAATATTTGTAGGTAAGGTCTTCTTAGAACCAGGAACAATTTGTTTGAGACAGTTTTTTTACTGTCATTAGAAGAGTCACGAATATAGTATCCCTAACTTAAGGTTCATCTGTGAAATTTTTTAAAAGAAGCTAATTTCAACTGATTTGGGTAGGTATGGGTATGGACAACTACCAAAAAAAAGGAAGGAGGGATAGGGGTTGGGGAACTTTTTTTATTAGAGGTCAAAGGTCATTGACCCCTCCCCAAATCCCTAAAAATTATATTTCAGCAACAAAATATGGTATATAGATGATCTTGGTGTCAAAATGCACAGAATTACAATAGAAGATGACATCAAATAATTATTGACCCTTGGAACCAAATCCTGACCTCCGAAAATGAGGTCAAAGGTCACAAAACAATTTTATTACTAAAATGTCATATTTATAGCAACAAAATATGGTATATAGATGATCTTGGTGTCAAAATGCACAGGATTATGAAAGAAGATGACATAGAATAACTACTGACCCTTATAAAAGAGGTCAAAGGTCAAAAATAGACGTATTACTAAAATGTCATATTAGTAAAATAACAGGAAAATTACCATGAACAAAAACAAATCTAAGAGGCTAATTTCAACTTATTGTGGCGGGTATGGGGGTTATTATTTATTCCAAGAGCAAAGAAGGAGGGGGAAATTCCCTTTCTGTGGGTCAAAGGTCTTTGACCCTGCACTAAAACATTATAAATTGTATCTCAGCAGCAGTATGTTTTTCATAGGCCTAGATGATCTTGGTGTCCAAATGCACAGAATTATACTAGGAGACAAACACAATATGAAATGGATTCTTCACCACCAAAATACGAGGTTAAAGGTCAAAATGAGCAATTGGGCGGGGGGGGGGGGGGGGGGGGGGGTGGTTAAAGTTCATTAGTGTCAAATAGTTTGTGTATGTAAAGTATATGTGCATTTATAATCATTTTTGGTGTTTATTGGGAAGGAGCGTAATCATACATTCAGCCTACGTTTTTTTATTATTAAAACGATTCTCGGTCACATGGGAAGGACATTAAATTGAAGGACGTCTAACGCTGGTTTATGTGGAATTGTTTTTCTTTTTCTGTGAGACTATTAGGTTTTTTAGTTATTAAAAGATGAAGTGCTTTTGCAAGAAAATAGCAAAGAGAAACCGGTTTATGAAGGCATACTTCAAGGAATGATCAGTTTATTTGTTGTTGTTTGTTTGATCAATCCCAGAGTTAGCTGTAGTGAATCAGAACTCATTCTACTATGGGAAGGGGAGGGTGTTTATGGAAGTTGTCACAAGAACTATTTCTCATCGTTTTCATTATTGTTTTGGAGATGCTGCAACAGTTCTGCTGCGTGAAGTATCATGGGATTGTATGTTTGTTGCTGGTCTGCAGAGATAAATTTGTATATTTATGATTTGCTGGTATGCCAGCAGTGTGGTTGCGTAACTATATTGTCCAAAGCGTAATTCTTAATGTAATTTTTTTCTTAGTGATATACGCTTCTGGGAAGTCAGTTCTGGCCACATTTTGTCTGCGAGATTGCAGTCGGTATATAGGAGGAAGTGGGGGGGGGGGGGGGGGGGGGGGGGGGGGGGGGGTTACGTGTACAAGTTTCAAGAGAACCCCTCCGTGTTTTTCGTTATTTTCTTGAGACGCGGTTCTGCTGACAAGTATCATATGAATTGTATTTGTGACTGGCAGAGTTAAATCTGTAATTGTACGTTATCTAGTGGGTATGCCCGGTATGCCAGAGAGTGGTTGTTTGACTGGCCTCTCTGGAGCGTAATTCTTAACTCTTTTTGGGGGGTTTGTGGTTTGTGTATTGCAACAGTGGTCCTTTGTTTTTAGTTCACTCAGTGATTGATTATTACCGGTGATAATATGCCGTCCCCTTTTTCTCTCCTTTTTTGGAAGGGGAGCAGGGCATATTTTTTTTGCTATATTATGCACTTCATCAGTCACCATTCTTTCAGTTTACTTTTCTTTTTCCTTGTTTTTATTTGTGTGTCAGTTTATATGACAAATGGCAAGGACAAATACCGGCTTTTAGGGGGTATTGATCGAAAGGAAGGCATCTTTACTTATTTATTTTGTTTTAGTCTTGAGAGCCATTTCTTTGATCATTGTTTTGTTCTTCCAATAGTTCCAATAGGATTTGCATATTCTCCTCATCCAGGTTGTTTTCTTCTTGGTTGGAGTGTGGAGATGCTTTAGTCCTAGATCAAACAAGTTCATATTTTATGTTTTTGTGCCGTTTGTATGCCAAGGGTTGGGTATCAAATAGCCTACATGTATTTAGGTATTCGTTTTCACTAATCCAGTGCCAGTGTTTGAGGAGGGCCCGTTTGAGAGCTGGGTGCGCGAATCGTGGGTAGTATGGTAGGACGAACACCAGTGGGGTATTGTGGTGTGTTTATTTTGTTTGTTCACGCTTAGAGTCCGCGGAAGGTTCGCCCCTTTGAGGAAGGGCTAGGTCTTCGTTTGTGTATCCGCGCTTTTTAAGTTGGTCCTTGAATAATTCAACCCTCTCCTCAAAGTCTTTTAAATGGGTACATACGGTTGTTCCAGTCACTTCGCCCTTGATTAAGCAGCCAAATACCGACTTAGGGTGTGCTGAATCTCTCTGCTGTATACAAGACTCTCTGCAAGATGCACCAAACTCCTCTTCTTATTAATAGGAAACGTTTGGGACATCTCACTTCACTGGGGTAACTATAGTCAGGGTACATGTAGGCTAACTAGGTGTTATGAGTAATCACTTCTTAAACAAAGACATAATTCATGTTGTTTTATGTTATACGTATATCTCTAGGGTGGTGCTTTGTGGATTCAATATGGGGCTTCGAATAATGACCTTTGACCTTTAAGGTCATATGTGGCGGTCGATTTGTATCTTACATTTTTATCACAAGAATTTAAATTTTTCTACTTCCAGTGTAATTATGACCATTTTGACATCAAGATCATACAAGTACATATGTTGTTGCCGATATACAATTTATAGTGTTTTATTCCAGGGTCAATGACCTTTGACCTCTGCTCCTAGAGTAAATAATAACTCCCATACCCGCCACGTAAGTTAAAATTAGTCTCTTCGATTTGTTTGTGCTCATTTTTATTTAATGATAATTTTCCTGTTATAAATATGACATTTTAGTAATAAAATAGTTTTTTGACCTTTGACCTCATTTTGGGAGGTCAGGATTTGGTCCCAAGGGTCAATAATTATTTGATGTCATCTTCTTTTGTAATTCTGTGCATTTTGACATTAAGATCATCTCCTACCATATTTTGTTGCTGAAATGTAATTTTTAGTGATTTAGGCAGGGGTCAATGACCTTTGACCTCTAATAAAAAAAGTTCCCCAAACCCTATCCCTCCTTCCTTTTTTTTTGTAGTTGTCCATACCCATACCCACCAAAATCAGTTGAAATTAGCTTCTTTTAATTTTTTTCACAGATTGGCTCAATATATGGCTAATTTAGGGTTACTAATAATCCCACAAAAATACTCAGATTTATGCCGTTTCAACATACGATTAACCCTATTACGGAGAATTTTAAATTCAACCCATAAGCAATTCTCATTGAGTTCAATAGCAGCCTTGTGAATACAATCTCGTTTCTTCATCAGATCAACTATTTCCGTAGTGATACAAGGGCAAGGGTTTTTACGAACTCTCTTTTTGCGAAGTGGCACGTGATCATCCACAACAGTCATACAAAGAGTAATCCAAGTGTTAAGGGCCATGTCCACATCATCAATATCATTAATAGCATCCCAATTAACATTACCTAAGTCATCTTTGAAATTATGCTCGTCAAGATGCTTAAAAGAACGATATTCGAAGCAATTTCCAAACGATTTGGTATTAACATTAAAATCTCTTACAGCATAAATAAAAAAATGATCACTAATACATGTAGGGAAAACACCACAATCTTGATAAAAATTTGAATTAGTAGTAAAAATTAAGTCAATAATAGTAGCACTGTGGTTTGTGACTCGAGTCGGAGTCTCAATAAGCTGGTTAAAACCATTAGAAGATGTATGAAATAGTAAATTACGACAGTGGGTATCACTTACCGGAGGCATCAGATCATAATTAAAATCACCAAGGATAATACATTCCTTTCCATCATCAGATACACGATCAACATTTTTTTCAAATTCCAAAATAAATTCATGAGCTGCAGGGAGACTTGTGCGGATAACATATTTCAACCCAGACATTTTCTAAGTCATCAGATTCCAAATCATACCTTCGTTTGACACTGAAATTGTCAGAGACATATATAGCTACTCCCCCTTCGTGTCTGTTTCTATCCTTTCTATAAATGCTAAGACCATCAATAGTAATTTCAGAATTAGATACTGTAAAATCGCACAACGTTTCGTTGAGAGAAATTACATCAAAAGGCTTATTTTTTAGCAAAATTCGTAAGGAATCGATTTTCTGGACAAGACTGTGGATGTTAAGGTGACCATATTTTATACCTTTTGTTTTTAAAGGAGGGATCTTAAACACTTACTGGACAGTTTCCTTATTAAACAATTATACAGGTTATACTTTTACGTAGTCTACCAGTGTATAGCCTTGGTCAAGGCGTTCATCGTTACCCGTCCGTACGTACAGCGCAGTGGTAATCGGAGCTCAAACAACGACCTCACGCGGCCACTATTAATATGCAAAGTAACTGAAGATACTTGAACGCCTTGGATCATAAGTTGAGGTTTTGGGGGCGGTGCTCATTATGCTAATAGATTAAGCTGACCTTTATAGTCGTTTTCTTATTGGTCGATCGTTGCGTAGAAACTGCATAATTTGAGCTAGCGGTGAAAGGTCATAGCTAGCTCGCAAGTGTTTACGAACACCGCCATCGTTGATTATTGTATCGGAGAAAGTTGAGTGATTTTTACAAAGGCTTGTAGGAATTACACATGAAGATTTGAACTGTCTTGCTTGATTGGTGAGGGTCGCAGTTATTTTCGCTCGTTTTGCTGGGTATTTGCTTAAATGTTGACAATGTTATGGTTAAAACTACATGTAGTTGTGTTTAGCTGCTTAGTTTTGAGTTTTCAACCGCGGCGACTGGAGAAGGCCGCGACTCTATTGAAACGTGTCGAACTCGGCCCTACATTATATCGCACGCATCTAATCCAGCTGGCCTCGAATTAGATTTTTGGATTGTGCTTAAATTACTCAAAAGCTAGGGTTAGGATGTGTGTTAGGGTTAGTGTTTTGGTTAGGGTATATAATAGGGTATATTGGGTCGAAATTTCAACCCAGGAAAATAATTGTGGTTAAAATGGGAGCATTTTGAAAAAAGTGCTCGACTTTCTAACCATTTTGTACACGGACGAAAACAAAGCCATGTCTCACAGTGATACAAAAATGCGAATACATGTACATGCACATATACGGCCGGGTCAATCGCGGCGTGTAACGTTTTGCGTAAACACAATAATCCTCGCACGAATTTGCCTAACCGTCCATCATTATCACGTGATATGAATACTGCATATATTACAATAGTCTGACCACGCTCCGCATGTGCCAACTTGTCCAAGACCTTCGAATCAGTCCAGTTCGCGGGTGCGATTCGTCTGGAGATAGCGCCCTCTATAACATCGCTGGTTTGTGTCAGTGATCGCAGAATAAACAACACGAAGGTCTTGGAACCAAGACTAAGCAAAATGGGGCTGCCTGAAAAAGATTTCCCATAACCTGTCGGCAAATTCACAAAAACACGTACCGTGACCACGAAGAAAGGATTCTAATGGCCTTTCGCTGCTCGGGTGTAAAATCTTCGAGGGATAATATTTTCGCTGCAAAATTCAAACAACACGACAGATTTTCGGACGACAGACGACGCTGAATATCTGCCATTTTGTCTTAAATGTCATGCTGCATCAAATTTGATGACGTCCCGATTCTTCCGCGTTGTGATTGGACACTTCACATCTAAGCCCCGCCTATACTTATCTGTATTCGCATACGAGGTCATGCGCTAGAAATGTGGCGCAAAATATAGGAAAAACATAAGATTTCCAAATCCAATGATCCAAGGCGAAAAAGTAGCCTCAGTTGATTTGCATAAATAGTGGCCGTATGAGGTCGCTGTTCGCGCTGTATCTTTGCACGGGGTGCAAGCATAATGAAAACTTTAACCCGATTTCAAGCAAAAGCTCTGACTGGTTTGTGTGTGTGCAGTGAGCAGGGAGAGTTGACCTTCCTAATTATAATAACACCCGCAGCGCGCACAGACCATGGAAATCTCCCCACGTGAGTTATTCCATTACGATTTATAGGGGAGTTTAAACGACAAATAGTACATCATGTACATTTGTACAGAGTCGAACAATTACCCTTGGACTTCTTGTTAGGCATTAGGCTATAACATGTTTAATTCACTACAGTAAACAGAAAAAAATACATGCTAATTTGTAATGTAAAACAAACAAGCGATAGAAATGAACATTGACATACACGATCGTAAAATCAACAGCACGTGTGCACGTACATATACGTGTGTATGTTTTCATAAACCTACGGGGAGAATGCAGTAGTCCTAGCGTGATTCAAAAGGTCACCAAGCCGGGTGCCGAAGTAGAAAATGCGTGATTGGACACTATTTTTTATCATGAATGGGCGGCCGAACTAAACCACCAATCAATGTATGTCTTATATCACTGGAAAGCTATTGAAATCGGCTACACAAATCCGTTCACCAGGAGTCTGTACGACAAGCGGTTATTGATATACGACCTGCTGAACGTAAAAAAGTGTACCCAAAAGGGCGAAATGTCATCGCGTCCCATTGAAAACGTGGCTTGAAACACACACTTCCCTAACATTTGGCGGGACCCCTGAAGGTATCATGATATCGAGAGTTAGATTTTAAAAAAGCTTAATGTGTCTATTTTTAGAAACCGTTCACCAGAAATGTACAGCTCATTTAGTTTTAAAGGTTTTGTAAAAAAAATGCTGCATTTTTGGGTCATTTCCCGTGTTGAAGCGCGCGTGCATTGTTTTGGTTGAGCAGATGACCGTAAGTTTTCATTATGCTAGCTAGCAGCATATGCGGGGCGCGCGTGGCGTGTATTTCTGGACGGATAACGACGGACGGATAACGACGAACTCGCCTTGACCAAGGCTAACCAGTGTACGAAGGAGTTTTACGCAGGTATCAAGGATACTGGGAACGGTCTGGAACTCGGGCACGATCTTTGGAAACACCTTGGAGTACGGGTGTCCTACGGCACTCAGTCCTGGTAGCTTCGATGATTCCCTGTCAACTTTTATGTCTTGGGTCTGGTTCCCTTAGCCATCTAATAAATATAAATATCGAACCATACTCCAAATAACAAACTTGGCTAAACTGCCAACATCCGAAAGAACAATTCTATATTCAATAAATGATTTAAAGGAAACATGCAGTGTAACATTTTCATTACGCAATCTTTGTTTTAAATTAATAGATTTATGTGTATTAAATGTGAATAAAAACTGGTTCTAGTGTACGTTTAGTGTGGTAATTTGCCGTCCAAAAATTGACCCCCCCCCCCATTTTAAATTTCGCGGCCACTCAAAATGAGTGACGTAAACCGAGGCAGAACCCGGACAAATTATCGAGTACGCGACGTCTAGGTACAAGACGGATTCGCGTGGCCACGGTCGCACACATTGTTGTGTGTGTACGTACCCACGGTAATCGAATTTTACATGGACGATCGTGAAAGTTCTTTCTCATTTTTTGGTGAATCCGACGAAAACAGTACTGATTCGTCTGATTCGAGTCACAGTATTTCTTATTCAGACACAGACCCGAGCGAGGATAAAGATGGGGCCCTATAGGCGCTGTATAAGTCGAAGCACGACCGCTCAAAATGATCGCTGCAGAGAGGGCCGAAAATCACTAGGCCCAGACCACTTCGCTCTGGTAAGCTTTACTTTAGCTGTCCAAATCCTCCGATATTTAGGATCAGCCGGAAACAAACAGAGGCTTACCTAGCAGCTACACACCTAGTCGGCATGACCGAAAACTGTTGTATTTTTACCCTGATTCAGAATGAAAAACCATGTAAAGACGGACACTTGTTGCAATGCGCGCAGTCAGTATACGATAGGCCGGGTAGCAGCGCGGCGAGTCTCTGCCTCGATTTTCGTAATACCCCTCGCGAGGTTTCATGTTAATGAGGCTTCCCTTTAAGGGGCGGAGTGGTTTGACCCAATTTTTCAAAAATTATTTTCCCCCATTTATCACAGAAAATAAACACAAGCACACACATAAGGTTGTTGTCAATATTAAACTTTATTGATTTAAGCAAAACAAAAACTTATTACATGTTTCCTTTAAGTATTCTTACATCATATTGTAACGGATCTACCGATTTACCCCGGACTAATATTCCCCCGGTGGTCACCCAGCGAGTGTGGTACTCCTACAGGAAACCCAAGACCGGTGGCGAGGCCCGTTGGACGGAAATATACCGCCTAATGCACAGGGCTGACAACTGTACCCTCAATTAACCTAGCTCCATGGGGACAGACAAGACAGACTACAGGTCAAGAGTAAGAGTGACAAGAAAACGTCATGCATGTACCCTCCTTTAATTACTTCTCTACTGCTTCTCGAACCTCTAGTACATAATTATCAGTTTAAGTAGTACCCACAAGTATAAACATAATTGGTATGACGCGCCTCTTGGTTTGGGTCTTTATTTGTAGCCTCCAAGCTACGAGTGCCTCTCGCTAGGGCGCAACGGTAAGTTAATCCCTTTCCCTTATACGCGGACCAGAACTAATCCCTAGTTCCCCAGAAACTAATCCCTAGTTTCCTCTTCGGTGTCCCACCGTGGTCCCACCCAAGTAATGGTAACAGTGGCCCACGCTCGAATCGAGGTAGCGCACACTGTAGCCTCTTATTACCTGAGGGTCGACACTCACACGTCCGTCCCAGACGAGATCCAAACTTGCACTGTTTGCGCCGTACACGTACACCATACCAATGTACCAGTCAGTGACGCGCTAGCGCCCTCTATAGTTAGATTCGCTGAGCGACTTGCGCCCGCTCGCGCTCTACTCGATTAGCAAGATTGGTTCAATTGCGTTACAAAGCCTCCTTATTGCTTTGATCGTCCCGATCAAAAAGCTAAATAACAAATAATAAGCAAATGATTAAATAACAAATTATCTGAAGACGTTCCAACGCGCATCACGGTGCCTCCACAAATTTAATCCAAGAAACTTTAAAACATTAAGGAACTTTAGATAAACTGTAAGAAACTTTAAAACATTAAGAAACTTTAGATAAACTGTAAGAAACTTTAAATAAACCTAAAGAACTTTAGAACTGGTGCTCTTGAAATCGTGTTCGAAATCAACGTTGTAGACCCGGTGCTGCCTTATCTCCTCTATCTTGTTGCCGTCCTCGTTGTACCGGTATGTGGTCGTGTTCTCCACCACCTTCCTCACCCGCCCCCTCAGGGTTGGAAGCTGGACTGGCTTGGCCGGAGCGATCTCTGGAGACGATCCGGTCTCGGGCTCGCTCACCTCGGCTTGGGACATCATCATCTTTAGCATCCCTAGTGGCTTGCCTCCGTGGACAAGGGGTCGAGGCGCCTCCGGGGCCTCTCCGAAGACTGACATCGAAGATGGGGACAAGGATATCTCTGCTGGGGCATGAGCCGAGAGATCCAGTGGAGCGTTTCCTTCGGCATGGCTAGCAGAGGACACAGTGGCTGACGGGGCCTGGCGCCGTTTAGTACCTCCCTTCTCTGTAGGGGGCGGTTCCTTTTTCTCCTTCAGCTTCTGTTGAGGTGCATGGCTCCCGCCTGAGCTAGAACGGTCCTTCCGCTCCCGGTCAAGCACCTCCCGTGCTTCACGCCATGACTTGCAGTCCCCGAGATCCTGCCGGGCTATCTCCAGACGCATCGTCTTCATCGGTGGCGCCGCCCTTTCGGCCTCCGTTTCCAAAGCTATCTGGCTTACTTCCATCAGATTCTCCGGGTGGTCCTTACTGTAGTGGCGTCTAAGGTTGTCCTTCCTGTTAGATCTGAACGAACAACGGCGGCACCAGGCAAACAGGGACTTCTGCCTGTGCTCCATCCGGATATGGCGAGCCAGGCTGGTCCGCTGTTGGTAGGTGCGGCCACACTGCTTACACGTGAACTCTGGCAGTGGATCTGGCCTGTCCATTTCCGTCTCTGAGTTAAGTTTGAAGAAAAGAAACAAACATTCAATTAATTAAACATTCCATTCAATTAATCTAATCAATTTACACTGAGTACACACGGACAACACTCCAGTTTCCCACAGAGTTTTATCTATAGCGAGAGGGTAGTCGTCTCTGCCTTGGCAGATTCCTCCTCACGGGTCCACGATTGGTCTGGGTTTCCTGGCCAACATCCTCATTGAGCTTCAAGCTTTCGGTGTCCTCAACATGTGGGCGTTGCCGGTGCAGTCCTCCGTCCAGCTTGCCTCCACTCTCTCCTTGTGAGTTATAGACCACACAGTCGGGTGACACATCTATTTCCGAATTCACAAAACTAGCGGATGGCACCTCTGGTTCAGATGGAGCTTGTTGATCGTGGGAACGCCCCCTAAGTGAGGGTACTGGCTGTGACGGCGTCACTGGCCATGCCTTCAATGGCTGACCCTGATACTCCTTTAGCCTGTCGGAATGCACTACTTGCAGTCGCCCCCGTGGTTTCTCCTGTATCCTAAATGTTACATCCGAAAGTCGATTGAGTACTAGGTAGGGACCTTTCCATCGGCTCACCAACTTAGGCGATACCCCTTTCTTCTTAGATGGGTCATACAGCCAGACAAAGTTTCCCTCCTTGTAATTCGCCTCCGTCGCTCGCCTATCATACGTGCGCTTTTGATGCCTCGCACTCAGTTTGAGTTCTTGCCTGGCTCGGTCATGAGCCACCTGCATGCGATGCCTTAATTCCTCTCCATAATCTGTGATGGGTCCGTCTTCCTTTAGGGATGGTGTCTGCGTCGTCAAGTCTATCGGCAACGCAACCTCTCGTCCGAGCATGAGCATATTCGGTGTCTCCTTTGTTGACTCCTGAGGGACGGACCTATAGGCGAATGTCGCAAATGGCAACTGTTCGTCCCAGTCCCTCTGGCCACGCCTCGTATCAAGCATCATTGACACTGTGGTAATCAGGGTACGGTTAAATCTCTCGATTAACCCATCTGATTTGGGATTGTACGCCACTGTCCGGGTTTTTCTTATTCCAAGGATCTTGCACATTTCCGAAAAGATAGCAGACTCAAAGTTCCGGCCCTGATCTGAGTGTAACTCTTGAGGTACTCCATACCGACACACGAAGTTCATTACGAACGCTTTAGCCACGGTGGGAGCTCGGCCATCGGGGAGAGCATAGGCCTCCATCCACTTAGTGAAATAATCTCCAACGACGAGCACCCATCTGTTACCTCCCGTTGTCTCCGGTAGCGGACCAACAAGATCGAGGGCCACCCTTTCCATAGGGGCCCCTACTTGATACTGCCGAAGAGGCGCCCGCCTCTTTCTAGGAGACTTCCGCTTGGCACAAACGTCGCATTTACGACAACATGCTCTCACGTCTGCTGCCATACCACTCCAGTAATACCGGGCTTTCAACCTAGCTAGTGTTCGGCTTACTCCAAAATGGCCTCCACTTATTCCTCCATGTAATTCTTTTAGTGTCGCCTCGCGAAACTCAAAGGGCAGGATCACTTGCCACCTAACATCTTGACCATCATTTGATTCCCAACGCCTGCTCAGAACCGAATGCCTCATCTCTAGTTGGTCCCACTGTGACCAGTAGACTTTAGCAGTTCCTGCTCTTGAGGACACCTCGTTCCAATCCGGGCGACAACCAGACTTCTCTTTTTCCTCTATCACCCAATTGATCGTCGGATCTCTCAGTTGGCCTTCCCGGAATTCTCTCATGGTGACGTGAGGCTCCAATTCGGTGACTCTTGTCGTCACATCTCCACTCGACTCCAGCTTCTCGTTCGGGCATGCTTCCGGTCCATTGTCGGCACAAGTATTTACACCCTCAGTTTCCACTCCTTTAGTCACACCCTTCTCGTCTAAGACGGGGTTCTGAGGCTCCTCATCCGAACGTCCACACTGTTTACATGGATGGCGAGAGAGCGCGTCGGCATTGCCGTGTCTTTTCCCCGGACGGTGAACAATCTCATAGTTATACCCCCCTAAGACCTCCAACCAGCGTGCTACTTGGCCCTCCGGATTCTTAAAATTAACTAGCCAGCGGAGCGCTGCATGATCTGTCCGGATTAATATCCTCGTCCCATATATATACTGCTTATAGTGTTTCAGGTACACAATGATCGCCAGGAGCTCCCTCCTAGTAACGCAATAATTTCTCTCAGCTCTATTGAGAGTCCGGCTGCCATACGCGATAACCCGCTCTTGTCCCTCCTGTAGTTGCGACAGCACAGCTCCAATACCGAAGCCACTGGCATCCGTGTCCAATATGAATTGTCCCTCCGGCTCGGGGTATGCCAGAATAGGCGCCTCCTGTAAGTGTCGCTTTAATGCCTCAAAGGCCTCCTGGCAGTCATCACCCCAGCTGAATGGTCGGGCCTTCTCTGTAAGCCTATGCAGCGGGCGGGCTATATCTGCAAACCCCTTAATAAACCTCCTATAGTATGAGGCTAGCCCCAAGAAACTCCTCACACCCTTGACATCTGCCGGGGCCTTCCATGACTTCACTGCCTCCACCTTCTCAGGGTCCGTGGATATCCCATTGGGGGAAACGACATGCCCCAGATATTTCACCTCCCGCCTGAAGAGATGGCATTTCTTAGGTTTAAGTTTGAGCCTCGCCACACGAAATCTCTGCAAAAGCTCTCGCAACCGACTGATCTCTTCCTGCACAGTTTTACCATAGACAATTACATCGTCTAGATACACAAGTAATGTTTGCCACTGTAGGCCCGATACTACCCTCTCCATTAGCCTCTCGAATGTGGCGGGGGCATTGCACAGACCGAAGGGCATAACCCCCCAGCTGTACAATCCCCCGCGCACAACGAATGCAGACTTGCGTTTTGCGTCCTCATCCAGTTCCACCTGCCAGTAACCAGAGGCTAAATCCAGTGTAGAGAACCATCTGGCACCGGCAAGTGCATCCAACGTGTCATCAATCCTGGGCACTGGATAGGCGTCTTTCACGGTCTCGGCATTGAGCCTCCTATAGTCTACACAGAAGCGCTGGGTACCGTCTTTCTTCCGCACTAAGACCACGTTCGATGCCCAGGGGCTGTCTGATGGCTGAATGAAGCCTCTCGCAAGTAAATCGCCCACTTGTTGGTCAATCTCTTTCTGATTACAGGCCGGCTGTCGTCTCGGCCTCTCTCTGATGGGGTGGGCGCTTCCGGTATCTATACTGTGTTTTACCAAGCCTGTCCTCCCTATATCATCGTCTCCCTTGGAAAAGACGTCAGCGTAATCGATAAGTAGCCGAGCAATAGCGGCGTGATAACACGGCTCCATCTCCTCAGTTGCCCGAATAAATAAATCCTGAAGGTGGGATGGAATTTGAACATCCGTTTCGGCGCCTCCCTGAATTTGGTACGACTCTTCGACATTCTCCTCGTCTACAGGCGTTAATTGACCAGCCGTTAACCCACATCGGAGGACACACCCTCGCTGTCCTGGATTAAGTACCCGCAAAGCGAAGATGTTCTCCTTAGTGTTAACCAGGGTCCTCCCTAGTATAAGTCCCTTCTTCTCTAAATCTCCACCGCCCCGAACTGGCTCTACAATGCCCGTACTGCAAGCCTCCCATGGCGTGGACATTTTCCCCGGAACTATAGTCTCGTGTCCGGGTGGTATTGTTGTGGTCTGTGAGACAACGACCCTAGCACACAACGAGACTCCAAATCGTGTTGTACATTTCAGATATTCTCCATTGAGTACTAACTCACGCCTCTTGAAATCCAACTTGCCTCCCGTCGGAAGCAAAAAGTCCATCCCAAGTATTCCTTGAATATTAACTTTGGCGAACACTACTCGAATGGGGTAAGTTGTCCTTCCAACCCGCACTTCAACCTGCGCCACGCCAAGCGTGTCCAAAGGCTTCCCGTCCGCCTGGAGTACCCTCACACCTTGGTCCTCCAGCTTTGGTCTCCTCTCAGGTGGTATCATGTGGTAAATCTCGGCCGATATGATTGTGTCCGTAGTTCCAGTATCAACCAGCATCCGAACTTGCAATAAACGGACCTCTCCTTCAACAAAGAGTCCGTCCTTGGCCGACATCAGAGGCGCGAAAATTCTCCGTGCTGTATCCGATGCAGGTGGGTCTAGTTCCGCCTGGTTGTCCCTTGTTGACCCTGTGTTACAACCAGCCCCTCCTCGGGTCCCGGGATGGGCTGCAGATCGTTTCCCTGTTGTATCTTGCTCCTTTTCGCAGGGCACTCCCACGCAAAGTGTCCTCGTCCTTGGCAGCCAAAACATATGTCGTCTGATGTTGCCTGCCGCTTTGGCCGCGGAAGGTAATTTCTTGTATCACGCTTCTTTGCTGAAGTAGCCTCGGGCAGTGGTAGTGGTCCTCTGGAAGATAGCCGCTCGTCCACTAGGGTTCTCACTGTGTCCCGCACCTGCTCGTCTAAATCGTTCATCCTGCACGTCTTTCTCTGAAACTCACTCAGACCTGACCTCTGGGCCTCCATGCGTTCGAAATTTGCTGTAGACAAGGCTGCCCTAATTGCTTCCTCCAAACTCGTTGGGTTGGCTCTAAAGATACCCTCCCGAATCGACTGGCTAGCAATTGCGTCAGAAAAATGGCCCCGCGCGAGGCGGTCCTTACCGGTTTCAGAAAATTCGGGGTATGCCATTGCCGTCAATTCACTGATGGCCTGGCCCAGTTCCTGTATGGTCTCCTTGGGAGTCTGTCGTCTACTCCTCAACTCCATCAAGAAGTTCTCCGCCTTCTGCCCAGGCCCAAACCTGGCATTCAGCAGGCTAAGCAACTCCCTATATGACTTCCTCTTTCCATCCTCCTTGCGATTAAGAAGTACCTTGAGTGCTGGACCCTGGAGGCTCGCCGAAAGGAATGCAGCTGCCTCGTCGTCATTCCACGCGTTAGCAATTTTGCAAGCTTCAAAGTGCTCCATGTAATCCTTCCATGGTTCCCTCCCTTTGAATCGGTCTGGTACAATCCGGGGTCGTCCAGCCCCCTTTTTGAACTTCTCCTCTATTGTTCCTTTTTCTCTTGGAGCTCCCTCCTGCGTATTTCCCTTATGTAGCACAGGAGGCTCCGATGTCAAACTGTTTGTACCCTCCACTACTAATGTAGATTGTGCCCGAGGCGTCCATGTCCTATTCTTTTTCAGTATGCCAGCAGGAGGCGTCCAAGAGCCTCCCAAGACACCCACTTCCGGCCTTTCCATTGATAAGTCCATAGACCGTTGACACTTCGAGTCCACCTCGAGTTTAACTGTTGTTGAGTCACCTTCTTTTGTGTGTTGCCGCCCGTCATCGAAGAGTAGCCTCTCCTGTGTTCCTTCTGTATTTAGTTTAGCTATTTTCTCATGTAGCCTCTCGATCTCCACCTCTTGCTCGAAGACCCTGAGCCTTAGCTCAAGCTCTTTATTCTGCTGGAATGATCGCTGTAATTCGTCTTCTTTCCCCTGCATCTCCATTCGCAGGAAATTCAATTCGTCCTTGTTGTCAACAACATCATGACATGAGGCTCCTGTCGTCTCTTTAGTGTCCTCCCTATCCATAGCTGAGGCTAACGTTCTGTCCCAGAATGTACGTGGTTCGTAGGCAACTTTGGTCCAGTGTGAAGTCGAGTGCATTTATCCCACTTCTGACACCATTGTAACGGATCTACCGATTTACCCCGGACTAATATTCCCCCGGTGGTCACCCAGCGAGTGTGGTACTCCTACAGGAAACCCAAGACCGGTGGCGAGGCCCGTTGGACGGAAATATACCGCCTAATGCACAGGGCTGACAACTGTACCCTCAATTAACCTAGCTCCATGGGGACAGACAAGACAGACTACAGGTCAAGAGTAAGAGTGACAAGAAAACGTCATGCATGTACCCTCCTTTAATTACTTCTCTACTGCTTCTCGAACCCCTAGTACATAATTATCAGTTTAAGTAGTACCCACAAGTATAAACATAATTGGTATGACGCGCCTCTTGGTTTGGGTCTTTATTTGTAGCCTCCAAGCTACGAGTGCCTCTCGCTAGGGCGCAACGGTAAGTTAATCCCTTTCCCTTATACGCGGACCAGAACTAATCCCTAGTTCCCCAGAAACTAATCCCTAGTTTCCTCTTCGGTGTCCCACCGTGGTCCCACCCAAGTAATGGTAACAGTGGCCCACGCTCGAATCGAGGTAGCGCACACTGTAGCCTCTTATTACCTGAGGGTCGACACTCACACGTCCGTCCCAGACGAGATCCAAACTTGCACTGTTTGCGCCGTACACGTACACCATACCAATGTACCAGTCAGTGACGCGCTAGCGCCCGCTCGCGCTCTACTCGATTAGCAAGATTGGCTCAATTGCGTTACAATATGTTTCATTGCTATCGCTCATCAGATAAGTGAACATTTCTTTTCTGCAACATCAATATTAATCCAGAAATCAACTCTTAATTTACACAAATCCATTATTTTGTCTTCACAAACTGACTTCAATTAATGTTTAATAATTATAATAAAGTTTGAAATAAACACTTACGGTTGTTTGGCTTTCATAAACTTCTGGAACACTTCCTTGGTGTGTTTTACATGAACGGAAATGCTCATGTCTTGACAACGCAAGGACTGAATGATTTAAAGTACTATAAAGTACAACTGCCTTGATTGGGCTGTTAGGATCGCTGACGAAGGCCTGCTGTAGCTAGCTACGCCTGGTGGCTAAGGTCTGTGCGATCACCCGCCAAAAAAACACACCACACATCCGTCTTCCACCAAAATCTGATCTGGTCTCCTTACTCAACTCATCTGACCTCATCACGTACCCAAATTACACATTATTTCCTTCCAGTTTGCAAAACTCCTTAGTAACCATTGTCGGAATATCTGACTCTTCACATCCCACAAGTCATACATAACTTCCTTCCAGTTGGCACAACACGTAGTTAGTGCTATAGGCCGAAACCTATGGTGTTCTGTATACGACACTTATCTGTTATCGTCGTGCGTGTGGAGAGCTTCGTCGTGTTTGTGAGTAGAGCGTCGCGCGTGTGGAGAGTTCCGTCGTGCGTGTGAGTAAAACCGTCGTGCGTGTGGAGAGCTCCGCCGTGCATGTGGGGAGCTCCGTCGTGTTTGTGAGTAAAGCCGTCGAGCCTGTGAGTACGACAGACCTCTCCACACGCACGACGCTCTACCCACAAACACGACGTAGCTCTCCACACGCACGCCGCTCTACTCAAAAACACGACGGAGCTCCCCACACGCACGACGGAGCTCTCCACACGCACGACGCTCTACTCACAAACACGATGGAGCTCTCTACAGGCACGACGGATACTCACACGCACGACGCTCTACCCACAAACAAGACGGAGCTTTCCACACGCACGACGATAACAGATAGGTGTCTTAAATAGAGCACCATAGAAACTGTTAAGACTATACCATTTCAAAGGGAAACGGGGAAATACACAAAAACCTACACTCACGTATGTGTGCCCTTATACGGAGAGTTGACGCCCGCGTATACTGCTCGATATGACATACAAAGTAGCCTTGGTCAAGGCGTTCATCGTTACCCGTCCGTACGTATACAGCGCAGCGGTAATCGGAGCTCAAACAACAACCTCACGCGGCCACTATTATATGCAAATTAACTGAAGATATATGAACGCCTTGGATCAATCATTAAGTTGAGGTTTTGGGGGCGGTGCTCATTATGCTAATAGATTAAGCTGACCTTTATAGTCGTTTTCTTATTGGTCGATCGTTGCGTAGAAACTGCATGATAATTTGAGCTAGCGGTGAAAGGTCATAGCTAGCTCGCAATGTTTACGAACACCGCCATCGTTGACATAATATTTTATCGGAGAAAGTTGAGTGATTTTTACGAAGGCTTGTAGAAATTACACATGAAGATTTGTATGGTATGGTATGGTGTTCCAAAGACGACAGATCGCCGTCGGGGGCGACGGCGAGGTCGGGGGTGACGGCGACGGCGATTTGTCGTCTTTGGAATACCATAGTTTTGAACTGTCTTGCTTGATTGGTGAGGGTCGCAGTTATTTTCGCTCGTTTTGCTGGGTATTTGCTTGAATGTTGACAATGTTTTTAGTCAAAATTAGTTTTGTTTAGCTGCTTAGCAACCGCGGTGACTGGAGAAGGCCGCGACTCTATTGGAACGTGTCGAACTCGGCACTACAATGATATCGCACGCATCTATTCCAGCTAAAAAAGTTGCCTCGGTAAAACGCGGAACTCTGATAATTAAATGTCTTGCCGGCTGAATTTTGCCAAGAAAATAATTAGAGGAGTTATTGAGGATATAAGACACTTTTCCCTGTTTAAATTACGATATTGCGATAATTTTGAAGGTTGGTCTTGCAGCCGTAAACATGCCCCCTCCCCACAGCGTTGGACCATGCTTGGACCATACAATGTGGCGATAACGCACAGACCGGCATGCCTGGGTTTAATGCCGACTTGTGCGGCGATAAGAAAACTGACCAAATTAACACGCTGAAAAACGCCGAGTACCTAGCCGTACGTGCGAGCTCCGAGCAAAATGGGGCTGCCTGAAAAAAGATGGATATCTCATAACCTGTCGGCAAATTCACAAAAACATCGTGACCACGAAGAAAGGATTCTAAGGCCTTTCGCTGATCGGGTCTAAAATCTTGGAGGGGTAATATTTTCGCTGCAGAATTCAAACAACACGACAGGTCTTCGGACGACAGACGACGCTGAATATCCGCCATTTTGTCTTAAATGTCATGCTGCAAATAAGTAACTGCATCAAATTTGATGACGTCGGTATTCAACCGCGTTGTGATTGGACACTCCAAATCTTGGCCCCGCCTATACTTATCAGTATTCGCATACGAGGTCATGCGCTATAAATGCGACGCAAAATATAGGAAAAACATAAGATTTCAAAAACCGTTGATCCAAGGCGAAAAAGTAGCTTCAGTTGATTTGCATAAATAGTGGCCGTATGAGGTCGCTGTTCGCGCTGTATCTTTGCACGGAGCCCGGGGAGCGCGAGCAGCATGCGGGGCGCGCGTGGCGTGTATTTCTGGACGGATACCGACAGACGGATAACGACGAACGCGCCTTGACCACTGATCTCTATAACTGGATAGGTCGAGCGTACATTGATGGGATAGCGAGCCGTGAAGTAACCGGCGGCCATGATGGGATATTCAAAACATTGCCTTCGTGCATGCAAAAGACGCGTAGACACGTCGAGAGTGAGACAGTGGCAGCGGCGATGGTGGGTAAAAATGCACTAAAATCATTTGTAAATAAGTAAATTTATTAAATAAACTCGCAGACTGTGCGATCAGTATCTATCTTTGTAAAAAAAATGTCAGGACTACGGTTTTAAGAGAGATTTAGGAGAACATTGTTGGGCAAAAACGATATTTTTGTTTCCACATGAATTCCAGCGGGATTTTCATATTGTGGTCCTATCCATCATTTTATCTGAAAGAAAAACTGGGATATTTCGAAAGAACAGTAGATTTATAGAATCAGTTGGTCTAGGATACCTTACAATATGATTGAATTCCACAATACAGGTATTTTCAGACCAATTTTGTACCCATTCCATGAAGACTGTCCCGTTGACTTGCACGTCAAACAGTTCATGGTGGTAATTTGTGTACACATTCGTACACAACATATTGTGTCATGAACTATTTGACGTGCATAAATTTAATGTTCTGTAGAATTATCCCAATATCGTAATGATCACAGTTTTTTCTCTCACAATTCTGGAAGTGTAGAGCCACCTATTAATAATAATAATAGTATTATTAAATGCATGGTGTAGGCCAAGGCTATCATGGTGAAACTTAGCATTTTGACAAGGCCTCGTGACTCTGGCTAAGCGGCTGAGATGAGTCTAGATACCCGGGGTGAACGCGCGACCGAGTGACGAATGTCACGAGGCCTTTTGCAATGTAGGTTTCACTGCTCGGCATGAATTATTCATAGATACATATTAGCATGCCAATACGCCCAATCAGAACGGCGATCTCCCAGTTGGCTTCGTTCGTGATTCGTTTAATATCAAAGCATGTAGGAAAAGGTAAAAAAACGTATATAAATTTTGCTTCTGAGTTGAATATATGAATGATAAATACAAGATATCACATTTAAATCTATTTTACATGCAAAATTGCAATAAATTAGGAAGCAACTGATGATTTGAGCTAAATATTGTAAGTGACATGATTGGACATTCCCTGTTTGTAAAATGAACTAGTCCAACTCAAATATAAGCTGACGTCACGCGGAGATACGTTCGCTGATTGGACGCTACCATTTCGGTAGCGATTCCAGTCGGAAACAAAGGTTAACATAAGAAATCCAAACCAGATTGATAAAGGCCACTTGTCTGGGCAATTCGCACTGGCGTTCACTCAGGTTTTCGCGATTAGTCTCTTTTTAGTCGCTCGGCGTCTATCAGACATGTGGCCTTGTTTAAAGGCTAGGTGAAACTTGGATGTAGACACGTATTTCCAATACTTCAGAACAATTTCATTTTCGCCCACAAATCTCTCTTAAAAAAGTAGTCCTGATGACATTCCTTACAGTGCTCAAATGAAATTTCACTCTCTGAAGAAATGGGTATGCCAAATAAATTGAGAATTTTGTGTTTTTAAAATAGCGTCATGTTACAACATTCTTTCCTTGGCATTTAATTTATACCTGTATATTTTTTTTCTTTGTACACTACAGCTAATTGGTTTACCCAAGTCCACTTCTTGCTACTAAGATGTCAGTCTGTACAGCTTATTACGGCTGGACAAGTCATAGGACGAACTGCTCCCATTATGACAGAGGGACAACAGATGACAGCTAATGTCATAACTTATTTTGTTTAACCATCAGTAAATACGGAAGCTTAATTGACCAACTACGTTTTCCAAGCTAAGCTATCTCGGTGTTCCACATCCCTATAGATGTGCTGCAAATATATTGCAGAACTCTGCATCTTGGCATTTCATGTTTCAACAATATAAGTACAGATAATAAAACAGTCGCAACAGTCACAAACCTATCTTTGTAACATGGACATATATTGAACATGTGTTTTATGAAAACTGACAAATCTGGTTAAAATTGTATTGTTAATATTCAAAGCAAATTATACAGATGTTAAAATGACATGGATTTACCCAGTCAGTGTTCTTCACAATCACTGGGTAGCGGCCGCCCTGTGTACATGTTACGCTGTTCTGTCATATTTTTATGCTGTCAAATTTTGATTTTCAATCATGGTTTTATTTTGCTTTCTTACAAAACAAATATTGTGTTCATATCGCACAAACATCTAGAAACACTCACAATTCAAAGTTAAAGCCGTACAAGGGTGTCCTATTAAAATTTGGCCTGTGAAGAATGCTGTCAAATGTATCTTAGAATAGTATCAACAATTATTATTCTAAAATGACATCGCAAGTTTTGTTTTGGTTTTCAATTCATAAACAGTCGGGGGTTAATTGTTTTTTATTTGGTTTTCTAACATCAGTAAACAATACATAATAAGCATATTGTTACTATGGCAGTAGTTATTACATGTTATATGTAATGTATCAATGTAAAATAAAAGCATTAAGCAAAATTGAATCCATTGTGTGACTTATGTCATTATTTACACATGTGATTGATTTTTTTAATTGTGATTTATTTCAAGTTTCTCAAGTTCATAGTTTAAGCCATAGAGCTGTATCTTTATTATACAGCTCTATGGTTTAAGCTCAAAACCACATAATTGTTTTTCTTTCTGTCCACTTATCTAGCAAGAATTTTTGGGACCCTTTCTAAAAAATTTACTAAACATTAGGTTGATTCTAAATCTGGACACTGCCTTAAAACCCCACGAACAAACCATGATGTGCCAATTAAATTTTCCTGAAACACACTGACATTTTTTAAATTTTTTCAACATTTTTTTATTTTATCATAAAACTGGCACTTTTTAGTGTCTGGATATAAAATTAAACAAACAAATTCAAGAATTTCCTTAATCCCCCAAAACTCGTTTTGCCTTTTCCTATGGTTTGTGCATAAGGTTATGATGTGGAATTCTCCCCCCCCAAAAAAAAACAAAAACCCCACAAACCCCCCCAAAAAAATTTAGAAGTTGAACATTCTTGAAAATACTTGTCCGACATATCCCATAGACTTTGCACTGCATTGCATCGTCTCACACGAATGTCTCATATCTTTTCCCAAAAATAGGCCTATTTAACATTGAAACTTGGCGTATACATGTAACTCTTGGGTGTTATTATGTTTAACTTAATTTTCCTAATCAAACTGGATCGTTTTTGTAACGTTAACTTCGTTTCCTGTGATATTACATTCGTTTTCTCGGTCGTACGCTATACAAACGTGTGTACGCCTGTAATGTCTTTAATATCCCAATATGGCCGCTGATGGCTTCACGTGCAGAGCCGCTCGACCTATCCAGTTATAGAGATCAGTGGCCTTGACCCACCGCTGTTTCTGACATTGTGTATAGCGACATACAGTTGTGCGCATGTGCCATTTTCAAATCTAGATTAAATACAATGCATTATTCATGAGCGGTGACCCGCGACAGAGGGACGATCAAAAAACGGAAATTACCGATGAATACTGACATTAGGGGCTTTTTTTTATTTTGATGAGTTCATTCATAAGAATATCCGTGATTTAATAAACCCCCAAAACCAAACAAAATTGGAATGACAAGCGCACAATTTAAACTTAAATACAGACGCTCCGTTTCGTTAGTCATTAAGGAAAGAATGGTTTTCGGGACAAATTTGACAGTGAAGGTGAGTTTTTCCGAACTCAAAAAATGGTTTGTATAAAAAAGCGGATTGTGATCTCTTTAATTCATGTGTTTTCGAAAGAGCAAACCCAGCAAGTGATAAACAAAACTAGGTTTGAATATTTAGTTTTTTCCATCTTAAACGGAGTTTTCCGCAACGCCTATTGTCCAATTTAAATGTGCCATATATTGGCACATTTAAATTAGGGCTGCAGTCGATGCGTTTAACGCGCGACGCAATCTTTAACATTTTTGTAATTTTTATTATGCAGAATCTATTCTTTCAAACATGATATTTTGAATTCGCGATATTTAGCAAAGATTTATATTAAATGTACCATTTATCCATCTATAACGTTAGAAACGGTTTTTTTTGGGGAAAAACGAGGCCTCCAAAATCCATATTGTACAGGTAAGGCGCAGACTTGAAAAAATGTTTATACGTGACGTGCGTTCAGGAACACGCGCGCCCATTATATTCAGGGCGTGCAGTTTACGAAAAACGCGCGCATTACGCACTGAATAGCCAGTCAGCGTCGTTTACAAATTCCTTACAGCCAGGGGTTAGGCCGTGTCCGAAACGAGTGTCTAGACGAGCTACGGTCTACGTCTACAGCTACGTCTACGTAGGCAAATGGAATTCGGACGTGGCTTCGGCGGTAGAGCCTACGGCTAGTTAGTGCGCCCCCAAGCGATGCTTGAATTAGTGTTTGCAAAATTACAATGTAAGAATTTACAACAATTATCGTCTGCTAGATGTTACGCAATGTTTGTTTACTATGGTGTTCTATATGTGCCAACGATTGAAGAAAAACTATTTCGAATTACTATTTCGTTCCCACGAATTACTATTTCGTGCACACGAATTACTAATTCGTGCCCACGAATTACTAATTCGTGCCCACGAAATGCTAATTCGTTCCCACGAATTACTAATTCGTTCCCACGAAATGCTAATTCGTCCCCACGAATTACTAATTCGTTCCCACGAATTACTATTTCGTTCCTACGAATTACTATTTCGTTCCCACGAAATGCTAATTCGTTCTCACGAATTACTAATTCGTTCCCACGAATTACTAATTCGTGCCCACGAATTACTAATTTGTGCCCACGAAATGCTAATTCGTTCGCACGAAATGCTAATTCGATCGTTCCCACGAATTATTAATTTGTGCCCACGAATTAGTACCCACGAATTAGTACCCAGTAATTTCGCGCTGATGCAGCTTCACAGATTTCAGTGAAGGAAACGCACGGTATTCTGGGTAGCGTACCGTGACCTTTTGAATTGCACGCAGCGCAAAATGCGGAAATGGTGACCTCTAGTTCATAGGTCACACAAAATCTATCCAATCAGAGCGCAAAGCGCAATCAAATAAGCCATACATGAAATCAATTAGGCTATAGATAGTCTTTAAAACACAATATATGTTTTCCCGGCTATTTTGAAACGTTTAGGCATTCGAATTTACCAATTGTATAGGTTTTCCGGCGAATTTACATAAATTCAATCAATTTATAGGTTTTCCTGGCCAATTTCATCACAAATTAATTCAAATTCAATTTAACACGCATTCAAATTCACGCCATTTTTTCTAATATAGGTTTTCCCGGACGATATCGCAAAATGTGTACATTCATTTGTAAAATATGTATTCAATTTCGCGCTGAATTTCAGAACGACGTATGTCCGAGTTTCATTTTCGCAAAAACGAGCATTCAATTTTATTGTGTTTAATTCAAATAAATGAATGTGCTTAGCGTTTCATTTAAACGATTACAAACACGCGATTGGGCTTTCGGTTTGACGTATGCGTGGCCGATTATTAAAAGTGTGCAATCTATTTCGCAGCAAATCGATTTATCATTGTGTCACGACCTGAATTGAATATTCTTTTTCATTTGTTATAATTTAAATTCGCATATTCTGCCTTAATTTCAATAAAGTACATATGGCTATATAATTCACGATAAAACTTGGATTAAATCATTAATAAATCAATGTATCGTGGGACTAATTGATCATTTATGTGTTAGCTCTTAAATTTATTTTAACCCTAATCCTCCAAAATCCTCTTTGCAAATTGAAGGTTTTTGCAGGAATGAGGTCACTTGGAAGTTGATGCATCAGATGAATTTGCAGGATTGAGGTTACTTAGGAATTTATCCAATTGAGGATTTTGAAGAATTGAGGTTATTTTGTTTTTGTTAATGACTTCTCTATCATTTTATCAGTTCAATTGTCTATCCGTCAATGAACTGTCCACCAAGACATGAATGGTTGATGTCCAGTCCATTTGCTACATCTAAGTAAAGGCATCGATAAGACGATTTCGATCAACGTCCGAGACTCGTCTATATCTCCCTCTTGCAGCCATTATTGGAAATTTTAGGGGGCATAAAGTAAAATCTTGCAATATGATGCGATCGTGGCAAATGCTGAGCAAAGAAAGATTTGTTTCTTCAACTTAGTGGTTTATATAGCATGTATTTAGTAGTTTCAAAGACGAGACCACCTGGTTTAATTACCCATGTGTTACTTTTGATAACACAGAAAATCGGCTGCACATTTAGCAAAATTGATTGTTAAATAAAATAAGGATTGATAAATTAAATAAGGAAAACATGATTGCGGGTGTGCATTCAAATTCGCGCTAAAATGAACTATCAATATACTAAATTCAGTACACATTCGGGAAATCGTGTGGTGATTTCTTACGACTGGATGCACAATTATGCAAAAACGAATTATCAATTGTTAAATAGTAAACGGGAATGTGAACGTTCATACTATTTCGCACGAAAACGAATGCACCAGTTACAAATTTATGTGCACATTTTGCGATATCGTCCGGGAAAACCTATACAATCAAACTAGGGTTTCGTTTTAGCTAATATTGCATTCAATTTCGTGTTTGTGCACACGTGATTTCGTTCTTTTTATTCAGGTTAGTTTTAGTCATTCTAATAATGGATAGGCATTCAAGACTACATTTTCACCATTCTTCAGTTGAATTTCTGCTACATATCTACAATTGATGAAATTAAATTAAGACGCATCGAAGCGCACATTAATTTGTTGCTAGGATTTGTTTTCTTTTTCGTTTATAGGCAACGAATTTCAACTTCTTTGCGTTCAAATTAAACATAAGTTGTGGCTTGTTTATTCGAGGAAGCTGTATGGCAGTATACTGGCACTTTACTTTGGCGTGTCCGTGTTGTTTGCATTTCATGTACATGTACGTCATGTGTTTTGTTTTAATTGTAATAGTGTTCCTTGTGCTTTGTTATCCCATGAATAAAATTAAAGCCTGTACCCTGTATCTAGAAGAATGTTAAGTAAAGTTTGAAAAGTTATGGTGATAAGTTTGAAATGAAAACAAAATCTTTTGCTACAGCCTTGTGATCGTTTAACACTGGTCTTTATGTTTTCTTGTTTATTTCTGCTAATGTTCGGACCATGTCAAAATAAAAACTAAACAAAAGTTTTTAAGAAACAAAAGCTTAAATTTATCAGTTATATAATTTATCGTTATAATCGATATAATTTATCGTTATAAAATCAACCAAAATAAAATGATGTTTTGTTCATGTATATTTTTTTCAGAGGTCCTTTTCTTTTTCTGTTTTGTATGTATATTTCTTTTAATATAGGTTTTCCCGGCCAATTTGAACCAAAATACATTCAAGTTAATACCCGGCTCATTCAATTTCGCTTAAAAATAAATGCTCAGGTACATCAGCATTCAACAGTTAAAAAGAGTCATTCAATTTCAAAACTTGAGCATTCATTATAGACAATTAAACTACTCTTGTGACGTCACTCTATTCAGAAAAGTGTCGATTATTTTAAAGAATGTACAGTTAACTGTACATTCTTTTAAGAATTAACAGAAAAAGAACGACTCAATGGACACAGAAATTGCTATTGTTATATTTATTACAACTTAGTAAGAGCTTAGTTGACAGTTTCTCTAGAGCTTTCAACAGTTAATTGTCTTGGAGGTATCTTTGCCGTGTCGACACGCTTATGAGGTTTCAGCCCGGCTGACTGCTCTCCTATGGTCCTCATTGGTTCTGGCCACCGAAGCCCTTGTTGTAGAGACGAGATGCTGCCATGCTCGATCGTATGGAGTGGTTCGTCCAAAAGCCTTGTTGCACAGATTTGCCACAACCTGGGATATCAACAATAACAAAAATAAAATAAAATGGATGCGCCAAACCGCATGTAACAAATTGCATCAAGGTTTGTCTGAAACATTCGAAAATGAAAATGGCCCAAGAACTTATTACGACTAAGAAAACAAATGGAGGATAAACTTTTTGTTAGCAAGGTCGAAGCGATGGTTTGCAATTTAAAATATGTACATTTCTTGTAAATGGGAATAATTTTCGACGGAGATAGGTCATAGTTATGTCATACGTTCGAAGGTACTACCTAAAAAGTACTACTAATGCACAACTTTAAAAGGGCTGGTATACGTATAACACGTACATGTACTTTACATTCGCTAACTCGCCCATGTTGTCCTGTCCTGTCGTATACCCGTGTAGCAAAAACGGCAGAAAAACCAACAGAAATTTGTTTTGTTCCGAGTCTGGTTTGACGTGTGATAATGAAACCGTTCAGGGTTTAACAAAAGGCTGGTATACTTTTGACACGGAATAATGACTACTGACGCTATTGTTACACCATAAAAAGGGCAAAAATTGGTAAAAATAATAAGCCAAAATGAGCTGCTGATGATGAGAGCTAAGCCAAATGTTGGGAATAACAAGTTCTTGTTTCCTTTCCTTGCTTATTTTCCATCATTACCTGATCCGTTAGGGGTCCAAATCAGCCACGAGTAGTAGGAAGTTTCTTCACCTCTGAATCTGCCGCTTTAGTATAAATCCTCATTGGAGTATAAATCCTCATCGAATATTTCCCAAAATACTGGTGTAAATCACCATCAAAATAAATTGGCGAGTCAGTTCTTGAGGTGACACAACATATCTCCCAACGTATTCCTACTCAAAAATATGTACAGATCCTCACTGGAAGACATATTAGCGGAGTTAGCAGAGACACACCCGACGCACGAATGTATGGCATCAAATGACTTCGATGTCGAATGTACTGGGCATTTTAAACACCCTCATTTTACCCAACCTTTATTCAATTGTTTGGTTACGCAACACGGAGACTAGACAGGACAAAGCTTTCACATTCCTTAGTAGCTTGCACCACTGAACAATGGACTTAAATCATCTCATACTTTAAAGCATTAGTAAGAATTGACACTTGTTGTTCCTTTTAAATATTGACAATGGGTGTAAAAGGGACGTAGTTTAAGTCGGAGAAACGACTCAAAAGGTGGACATTCTTTGATTCAAATTGGGCTCGGACGCTGCGCGTCCTCGCCCATTCGAATCAAAGAATGCCCACTTTTTCGTCATTTCTCCTTAACATAAAATCATTCAATTTGAAATGGTCACTTAGTTCATTCAATTTCGTCACAGCCATCAGCGACCGGCTGGTCGACTATTCATGTTCATCAACTGGCAAACATTTAAAAAACGTTTGCATTCAAATTCGTTTCTGTGGTATGGGCTTCCTGGTTCGTATTTGCCAATATAAAGGCAGGATATTACGAGTAAAAATCACTTCTACACTGTTGCCGAGTTATACCTCTCACTAAATATACGAATTTGAAGCAAACATTACTTCCCGTGGTCATAACAGAAGAGTAAGCAATGTAGATAGAGGAAGGGTAAATGAAGCATTCGAGGGCAACCATGCTGACTACTTGGAATTGGCAGACACTCTAGGAACCAAGAGGTCTACTGCAAGGTCCATCGTGGCAACATACTTGCGTACCGGTCGTCACGAGAAGTTGCCTACAGGAGGGGCATAAACTAAAGTAGATGAGGAGATGTGAGATGAGCTTGAGCGATTGCTGAACGTCAATTCTCTACTAATTCTCACCCGGATGAAAGATGAGCTCCAACGTTCTCTGCCAGACAAGCCAACCGTGTCTCCCAGCACTACTGCCAGAAGCCTGGACGGCATGCTCATGACCCTTAAACTTGCAGAGGACGTGCCTGATGCCTGAAACTCGCAACGGGTACTTGATATGCGTGTACAGTACGCGCAGTGGTTTATGCAGTACGGAGTTGTCGGCCACTGCGTGTTCATTGACGAAATTGGAAGAGCACCTCGCGGTATCCCAGCGAGACGCGTGGAACACGCACAACGCAGACGCAAACTACAATGTGACATTCGCTGTTTCTGGAGAGATTGGTCTTGTACACCAGCGAATAGCTTTTAAGAGAGTTACGAGAGAAAGATTTGAAGAGTTTCTGGCGGACACAGCTCGTGAGTGCAAACATTATGTTCCCCGCAGATGAACCAGTTTTTTGTGTGTACGACAATGCTAGACCCCATACGCACCCAGCTCCCAGCCGGAATCAACCAGCTGATCCAGTTGAAGCGTCTGCCACCCTACTCACCATTCCTAAACATGACTGAAATGGCCAATTTGTCATTCAATGCCGGCGTCAAACGCGAGATTTGGTCCTCCCAGAATAGCAGCTATGAGTAGGGGACCTAGAAGCAGCACATAATGCAGGAGCGAATCTTCAACCGTGGAGGGGTGACCTCGTTCAAAAAGGTGGCTCAACAAAAAGTGGGACAAATAACTCATGAAAATTGCGTGAGATGGTACAACAACAGCCAAACTGACATGCCGAGATGCCTAACACGTCAGAACATTGAAGGTTAAAGAACACAATTTATGTGCCAGAAAAATGTATTCATCCGTTCTTTAGACACATTGTAAAGTTTAATTAATGGGGTAACAAAACAAAAGGAACACATCTGCAATTAGGACTAACAGTAAGAATTACATGAAACGCGTAAAACAGATAAGCCACACAACTGCCAGTAAAATAACATTATCGCTAACTTTAAACGCAAGCATGTTAGCCGTACCATACTCATGTTGAATTTGAACGCTCAAATGTTAAAATGCGTTGCCCATAAAAGAAAAAGAAAAAACCAATAGGTACAAAATCGCAGTGCGCTTCGATGACTCTGAATTTGATTGCACCTCTCCGGAAAAGGTGGTGGATATTCAACAAAAGAATGGCGACCTTGTAGTCTTGAATGCCTATAAACGAAATGGAATGAAAATAAAGGAATCATGGGTGCACAAAAACGAAATTGAATTCAATAATATCGAAAGAGTAACCCTAGTTTGATTGAATTAGAGAAATCGCGTGAATTTGAAAGCGCAATAATGAAATTGAATGCTCTTTTGCTGAAATTGGCCAGGAAAACCTATAGTTTCTTTATATCTAAAGCTTCTTTAATCTTCAATGTTTACTGGCGTGCTAGGTAGCTCGCCATGCACGTGTGGCTGTGGTTGTACCATTTCACACACTTTTCAAGAGTTATTTGGCCGACATTCAGTTATACTGACTACGGGCAGCCATCTTTTTCGTTTAAATTCGCACTACTAAGGTATACAAGGAACATGAATTCTCCTCAAAATATATATGCCTATATAGGCACATACGAAATCAGAAAGCACATATCATATAGAAACGAATTTGAATGTCAACATTTGAACATGATTGTTTGCCAATTGATGGAAATGAATGGCTGACTAGCCTCTTGCTGCTGGTTTTTACGAAATTGAATGATCTTTGCGACCTCGTGAATTTGAATGATCTTATTTGGCCAGTGAATGCTAACTGCTGAAATGGAATTACTCCTTTTGACTGTTGAAGGCTGATGCACGGAGCAATTGATTGAATTTCTGTTTAAGTTCGCCGGGAAAACTTTTACAATTGGTAAATTCGAATGCCTAAACGTTACAAAATAGCCGGGAAAACATATATTGTGTTTTAAAGACGGTCTACAGCCTAATTAATTTCATGTAGGGCTTATTTTGATTGCGCTTTGCGCTCTGATTGGATTTTGTGTGACCTATGAACTAGAGGTCACCGCTGCGTGCAATTCAAAAGGTCACGGTACGCTACCCAGAATACCGTGCGTTTCCTTCACTGAAATCTGTGAAGCTGCATCAGCGCGAAATAACTGGGTACTAATTCATCGGTACTAATTCGTGGGCACCAATTAATAATTCGTGGGCACGAATTAGTATTTCGTGGGAACGAATTAGTAATTCGTGGGAACGAATTAGCATTTCGTGCGAACGAATTAGCATTTCGTGGGAACGAATTAGTAAATCGTGGGCACGAAATAGTAAATCGTGGGAACGAAATAGTAATTCGTGGGAACGAGTTAGTAGTTCGTGGGAACGAATTAGTAATTCGTGGGAACGAATTAGTAATTCGTGAGAACGAATTAGCATTTCGTGGGAACGAATTAGCATTTCGTGGGAACGAATTAGCATTTCGTGGGAACGAATTAGCATTTCGTGGGAACGAAATAGTAATTCGTGGGAACGAAATAGTATTTCGTGGGAACGAATTAGTAATTCGTGGAAACGAAATATAGGTTTTCCCGGACGATATCGCAAAATTTGCACATTCATTTGTAAAATATGTATTCAATTTCGCGCTAAATTTCAGAACGACGTATGTCCGAGTTTCATTTTCGCAAAAACGAGCATTCAATTTTATTTTGTTTAATTCAAATAAATGAATGTGCTTAGCGTTTCATTTAAACGATTACAAACACGTGATTGGACTTTCGGTTTGACGTATGCGTGGCCGATTATTAAGAGTGAGTGAGTGAGTTTTTAGGGTTTAACGCCGTACCAGCATCAATGGCCATATTCACGGCGGGAACAAATTTCATTTAACAATTTGTTATTTCATTCAACAATTAATGTGAAGAAGTTACAGTTTTAGAGGTGGGAGGAAAACCCCAGAAGAATATCCTGGGGAAAAACCCACGGAGTCAGGCAGGGACTGAAAACCCAATCCACATATTGGCCCAGGCCGGATTCGAACCCGGGTCATAGTGGTGGAAGGCGAGGAAAGAACCGCTACACCAACCAGACTCCCCGATTATTAAGAGTGTGCAATCTATTTCGCAGCAAATCGATTTATCATTGTGTCACGGCCTGAATTGAATATTCTTTTTCATTTGTTATAATTTAAATTCGCATATTCTGCATTCAATTTCAATAAAGTACATTAGGGCTATATAATTCACGATACAACTTGGATTAAATCATTAATAAATCAATGTATCGTGGGACTAATTGATCATTTATGTATTGGCTCTTAAATTTATTTCAACCCTAACCATCCCAAATCCTCCAAAATCCTCTTTGCAAATTAAAGGTTTTTGCAGGAATGAGGTCACTTGGAAGTTGAAGCATCAGATGAATTTGCAGGATTTAGGTTACTTTTGAAGATTTTAAGAATTGAGGTTATTTTGTTTTTGTTAATGACTTCTCTATCATTTTATCAGTTTATCAATAAACTATCCACCAAGACATGAGTGGTTGATGTCCAGTCTATTTGCTACATTCAATCAGCGTCCGAGACTCGTCTGTATCGCCCTCTTGCAGCCATTATATTGGAACATTTTAGGGGGCATAGAGTAAAATGTAGCTATATGATGCGATCGTGGCAAATGCTGAGCAAATAAAGATTTTTTTTTTTCAACTTAGGGGTTTGATATAGCATTTATTTGGTAGTTTCAAAGACGAGACCACCTGGTTTAATTCCCCATAATGTTGCTTTTGATAACACATAAATGGATTTCAATGCTTGACCAGGCATACAAATGCGTAGAAAATCGGCTGCACATTTAGCGAAATTGATTGTTGATAAATTAAAAGGAAAACATGATTGCGGGTGTGCATTCAAATTCGCACTAAAATGAACTGTCAATATACTAAATTCAGTGCACATTCGGGAAATCGTGTGATGATTTCTTACGACTGGATGCAACATTATGCAAAAACGAATTATCAATTGTTAAATAGAAAACGGGAATGTGAACGTTCATACTATTTCGCACGAAAACGAATGCACCAGTTACACATTTATGTGCACATTTTGCGATATCGTCCGGGAAAACCTATATTAGGAATGTGCAATCTATTTCGCAGCAAATCGATTTATTATTGTGTCACGGCCTGAATTGAATATTCTTTTTCATTTGTTATAATTTAAATTCGCATATTCTGCATTCAATTTTAAAAAGTATATATGGCTATACAATTCACGATACAACAATTGGATTAAATCATTAATAAATCAATGTATTGTGCAACTAATTATATGTTGGCTTTTTATCTTAAATGTATTTTAACCCTAACCATCCCAAATCCTTCAAAATCCTCTTTGCAAATTGCAGGATTTTGTAGGAATGAGGTCACTTGGAAGTTGATGCATCCGATAAATTTGCAGGATTGAGGGCGTTTAGGGGTTTGCCACTGGAGGATAATGCATGATACAGGTCATAAGGCCTAATGCTGGATGAATTTGCAGGATTGGGACCGGGTTACTTAGGAATTCATCCAAATGGGGATTTTTGAGGATTGAGGTTATTTTGTTTTTGTAAATGACTTCTCTATCATTTTATCAGTTCAATTGTCTACCCATCAATGATCTGTCCACCAAAACATGAATGGTTGATGTCCGGTATATTTTCTACATCTAAGTAGTCCGCGCCGTCAGCCTCAAAGGCATCGATAAGACGATTTCGATCAACGTCCGAGACTCGTCTGTATCTCCCTCTTGCAGCCATTATTGGAAGGTATAAGGTAAAATCTAGCTATATGATGCGATCGTGGCAAATGCTCTTCAACTTAGGGGTTTATATAGCATTTATTTGGAAGTTTCAAAGACGAGACCACCTGGTTTAATTCCCCATATGTTACTTGTGATAACACATAAAAATGGATTCCAATGCTTGACCAGTCGTTAATGCGTGGAAAATCGGCTGCACATTTAGCGAAATTGATTGTTGATAAATTAAAAGAAAAAGATGATTGCGGGTGTGCATTCAAATTCGCGCGAAAATGAATTATCAATATACTAAATTCAGTGCACATTCGGGAAATCGTGTGATGATTTCTTACGACTGGATGCACCATTATGCAAAAATGAATTATCTGTTGTTAAATAGAAAACGGGAATGTGAACGTTCATACTATAGGTTTTCCCGGACGATATCGCAAAATGTGCACATAAATTTGTAACTGGTGCATTCGTTTTCGTGCGAAATAGTATGAACGTTCAGTGGGTTAAGGTCACGAAAGGCATGGTGGAAAAACATGGCGCAGCAAGATCGTAGCCATGGTAACGAGGTTGACCCGTTTCGGACACGGCCTAAGTGCTAGTGAAGGAACGCGAGGGCGCCCATGGAGTCGAGGCTGGAACTATACTAGACTTGATGACAAGTCGTTAGATAGTCGGGTTTAATCCGTGTATTTCAGTCGAAGTTCATCGGCACGGCTGGTTTAAGACTAGTAACGTGCCGAGTTGCGACATATCTTGATGACAAGTCGTTAGATAGTCGGGTTTAATCCGTGTATTTCAGTCGAAGTTCATCGGCACGGCTGGTTTAAGACTAGTACGTGCCGAGTTGCGACATATCTTGATGACAAGTCGTTAGATAGTCGGGTTTAATCCGTGTATTTCAGTCGAAGTTCATCGGCACGGCTGGTTTAAGACTAGTAACGTGCCGAGTTGCGACATATCTAATAGCCTTGGTCAAGGCGAGTTCGTCGTTATCTGTCCGTCGTTATCCGTCCAGAAATACACTGTACGCGCGCCCCGCATATGCTGCATGCTAGCTTGCGCCCCGTGCAAAGATACAGCGCGAACAGCGACCTCATACGGCCACTATTTATGCAAATCAACTGAGGCTACTTTTTCGCCTTGGATCATTGGGTTTTTGAAATCTTATGTTTTTCCTATATTTTGCGCCACATTTGTGGCGCATGACCTCGTATGCGAATACAGATAAGTATAGGCGGGGCTAAGATGTGAAGTGTCCAATCACAACGCGGTTGAAACCCGACGTCATCAAATTTGATGCAGCATGACATTTAAGACAAAATGGCAGATATTCAGCGTCGTCTTTCGTCCGAAAATCTGTCGTGTTGTTTGAATTTTACAGCGAAAATATTATCCCTCGAAGATTTTAGACCCGAGCAGCGAAAGGCCATTAGAATCCTTTCTTCGTGGTCTTTGTGAATTGACCGACAGGTTATGGGAAATCCGTCATTTTTCAGGCAGCCTGAGCCCCATTTTGCTCGGAGCTCGCACGTACGGCCAGGTACTCGGCGTCAGTTTTCAGCGTGTTCGGTCAGTTTCTTATCGCCGCATAATCGGCATTAACCCAGGCATGCTGGTCTGTGCGGTATCGCCACATTGTGGTTCAAGCATGGTCCAACGCTGTGGGGAGGGGGCATGTTTACGGCTGCAGAACCAACCTTCAAAGTGATCGCAATATCGTAAATTAAACAGGGACAAGTGTCTTATATCCCCAATAACTCCTCAGATTATTTTCTTGGCAAAATTCAGCCGGCAAGGCATTTAATTATCAGAGTTCCGCGTTTTACCGAGCCACGGTTTTCAGATCAGCTGGATTAGATGTGTGCGACATAATGTAGGGCCGAGTTCGACACGTTTCAATAGAGTCGCGGCCTTCTCCAGTCACCGCGGTTGAAAACTCAAAACTAAGCAGCTAAACACAACTAGTTTTGACCATAACATTGTCAACATTTAAGAAAATACCCAGCAAAACGAGCGAAAATAACTGCGACCCTCACCAATCAAGCAAGACAGTTCAAATCTTCATGTGTAATTCCTACAAGCCTTCGTAAAAATCACTCAACTTTCTCCGATAAATTATGTCAACGATGGCGGTGTTCGTAAACACTTGCGAGCTAGCTATGACCTTTCACCGCTAGCTCAAATTATGCAGTTTCTACGCAACGATCGACCAATAAGAACACGACTATAAAGGTCAGCTTAATCTATTAGCATAATGAGCACCGCCCCCCAAAACCTAATGATCCAAGGCGTTCAAGTAGCCTCAGTTAGTTTGCATATAATAGTGGCCGCGTGGGGTCGTTGTTTGAGCTCAGATTTACCGCTGCGCTGTACGTACGGACGGGTAACGATGAACGCCTTGACCAAGGCTACATATCTAACGACTTGATCAATACGTTCTCGCACCGTTATTCATATATGCGTGCAGCGCAATACATATGCAATGTATTTCTGCGGTGAGATCCAATGGCGCACTGCTATGCAAATGTAGACTCATCCATTCCGTTACATGGGGAGTTCTTCTCAATACTTTAGGAACATGTTTCGAGATCTGGTGATGTTTAACGACTAACACACTCAGCTAGGTCAATTGCGTGTTGCAATAAAATATATCATTGTGATACACTTGATTTATTTGAGTTGTGTATGCTCTATTATTACTTTTGTAATGTTACACAATACAAAGTACGAACCCTTGAAGTAATGAGAATGATCTACGTAGAAGCGAATAGTAGCTAAACACCTCTTTTAACCGCATGTGTTGTACGAGATCTGTAAAGGTGGTTTAAAAACACTGCTAGCGTACACATGTACGACCGAGAAAACGAATTTAATATCACAGGAAACTAAGTTAATATCACAAAAACAATCGTTTGATCAGGAAAATTAAGTTAAACATAAAAACACCCAAGAATGACATGTATACGCCAAGTTTGAATTTTAGGTAGACCTATTTTCGGGAAAAGATACGAGACATTCGTGTGAGACGATGCAATGCAGTGCAAGTGTTCACAAGATTTTCTAAATTCTTTTTTAGAAAATTTTTTTTTGGGGAAAGAATTCCACATCATAATCTTATGCACAAACCATAGAAAAACGAGATTTTTTTGATTAAGAACATTTTTGAAATTGTTGATTTAATTTTATATCCAGACAATAAAAAGTGCGTTTTATGATAAAATTAAAAAGAGAAAATGTCTGTGTTTCAGGAAAATGTAATTGGCACATTAATTGGTTTGTTCGTGGGGTTTTAAGGCAGTGTCCAGATTTGGATTCAACCTAATGTTTAATAAATATTTTAGGAAGGGTCCCAACAATTTATGCTGGACAAGTGAACAGAAAAAACAAATTATGTGGTTTGAGCTTAAAACATAGAGCTGTATAATAAAGATACAGCTCTATGGCTTAAACTATGAACTTGAGAAACTTGAAATAAATCACAATTAAAAATACCAATCACACGTGTAAATAATAACATATAAGTCACACAATGGATTAAATTTTGCTTGCTTTTATTTTGCATTGATACACTACAGATAATATGTAATAACTACTGCCATAGTAATAATATTCTTATTATGTATTGTTTACTGATGTTATAAAACCAAAATAATAAAACAAACAAATTAATGTATACTTCCATGTTTCCAAGATAATTTTGTGACTGTTGGGACTGTTTTATTTTCTTTACTTATATTGTTGAAACATGAAATGCCAAGATGCAGAGTTCTGCGATATTTTTACAGCACATCTAAGAAATGTGGAACACCGAGATAGCTTATCTTGGAAAATGTAGTTGGTCAATTAAGCTTCCGTAGTTTACTGATGGTTAAACAAAATAAGTTTTGACATTCGCTGTCATCTGTTATCCCTCTGTCATATTATTAATGGAGCAGTTCGTCCTGTGACTTGTGCAGCCGTATTAATAAGCTGTACAGCCTGACATCTCAGTAGCAAGAAGTGGACTTGGGTAAACCAATTAGCTGTAGTGTACAAAGAAAGAACATATACAGGTATAAATTAAATGCCAAGGAAAGAATGTTGCAACATTAATAGGTGGCTTTTACACTTCCAGAATTGTGAGAGAAAAAAAATGACCATTGCGATTTGGGGATAATTCTACAGTACATAATACATTAATATGCACGTCAAATAAAATAGTTCATGACACAATAATGTTGTGTACAAAAATTACCACTATGAACCAAAGTCAACGGGACAGTCTTCGTGGAATGTGTACAAAATTGGTCTGAAAATACCTGTATTGTGGAATTCAATCCTTTGTAAAGGGTACCCTAGACCAACTGATTCGATAAATCTACTGTTCTTTCGAAATATTCAAGTTTTTTTCTAAGATAGGACCACAATAATATGAACAAATCCCGCTGGAAACGAAAATAACGTTTTCGCCTAGAGCAATGTTCTCCTAAATCTCACTTAAAACCGTAGTCCTGACATTTTCTACACTGATAGTTCACTGATCGTACAGTCTGCGAGTTTATATAATAAATTTAATTATTTACAAAGGATTGTAATTTTACCCACCATCGCTGCTGCCACTGTGTCACTCTCGACGGTCTACGATACGGTACGCATGCACGAACGTGCGAAGGCAACACTTCACGGCTCGCTAGCTAGCTATCCTACATGTACATGTATGTACGCTCGAATTATTCAGTTTGTAGAGATCAGTGGTACCGGGTACCAGTACAATACGCGGAGCAAAGCGTAGAATACATGCTGTTTAAAGCTGCTCATAAATTTGTATCCCCTCTGGAATCTGAACCAATCAGAGTGCTCGCATAGAATTCGCTAGCGATTGTCATAGGTTGTGTACAAAACTGAAAACGAATTGTCCAAGTCGGTAATTTAACTTCGAACTCTGCAAATTGGGAACGAGGCAACCGCAACCTCCCCCGTGTATATACCGAGTGGACCGCTATTACTGACTTGGCACCAAGTCTAGAACTATACGGACTCGTATGGTATGTATTGGGCATGCTGTGTTTAAACCAATGGAAGGGCCGTGGACCAGACTTTACAAGGAGTCTAGATTTAATGTGACACAGCAAAAGCGTTTGAAACAGGCTGCATGTGGGCCATGTTTTATCAGCCGTTTATACATTGCCCCTACCAAGGGGAAGCTTTTCTATAACTTTTGTATAATTGCCAACATGGATTTTCCTTGAGCGCGTTGAGTGCCAATGATGGGGGATAAGTGCGGTATAATGAATATAATTTCTTCACTTTTATTTTGGTGCTCCGGTCTGGGGTATTTATGAAATCCCGTATTTTAATGTCCTTTTTGTATATAGTGTATGTCATTGTGTTATTTAGTGAACGGTTCATATAGAATCTGGAAACTTGTGATTTTTTACTTTCTATGATCACACTAAACACAAAACAACCTGTTTCCATTTTTTTAAATTTAAGTCCAGTGGCAAAATTCAAGATGGCCGCCAGCATATACTAACGTATTCAATATATGCACAATAATAAGCTTATTATGGACATGCTTTTGATTACAATATATTTGTATCTACATCTGGTTGTATGAAGTAGACCGTCTTCAATTGTTTCATTCATATCCATTGACAACATCCAAGATGGCGTCCACCAAATTTCGAAAAAAATACGATATTTTTATATCTGAACCATTTATTTACATACATGTATAATGATAAGCTAAGGACATTTTTGTGACTACAATATTCTTTTCTACCAAGTATGTTACTTCTTTAAGAAGTTTTGAATGTTTTCATTAATGTCGTAGAATAAGTCCAAGATGGTGGCCACCATATACAGAAAAATCAAACCATTTATTCATCAACATACTTGTGTTATGGAAATTTACCTAGGCATGTTATGTATCTAACAAACATGGGGAAAACAAAATGGTGTTCTCACACATATCAAATTGGATGCTCAATTAAATACATGTATCCGGATGCTAGTTATCTGCCACGTTATTAGTCATCAGGTGTTCATAATGTCTAAACTCAGCAGAAGCAAATCCAGCAAGAGCAAGAGCAAGTCCAGCCAGCCGCCTCCGTCTCCATACAGTTCGGTTTCGAGCATACCTTGCGGGCCGGCAACGCACACCACTTAGCACCGACGATGAGTCTCTACTTCTATATAGACGACCAACCCCGCCCATCAACATCAAGTAACACACCAAGTAGTCGCTCACCGTTTACCAGCGACAAAGTTCAAAGAAGTGAAAACCTTAGCAGTAAAGATCAACATTTTGACTTATGCTAAGGATCACATCGCTCGACAAATAAAGTCTTTGTCCCGACACTTAGAGTTCCCAGACCTGCACCTCCATACCTGGAAATCAGAATAAGGCAACCAAGACCACAATGATCGGTGAAACTTCAAGAATCGTTCACAGAACGTTGGAATAAACTGCAAAGCCGAACATCGCTACTCTTCACAAAAGTCGCACTAGAAGAGTACGAACATCAACTCGACCTGGCAGAGGCGAAATACACCCACTCAAGACGAGTTGATCAGGAAAAGCTTGCTGAATACCAACTTGAAGGCCAAGACCACCAAACAGCACAACAGCTGCTAAGTTTCTTCACAAGGCCCCGAAAATCAAGAGGCATCAAGAGGAAACATCCCTGCTAAAAATCTCATCAAACCAAATGGTCTTCAAGACCACCACAACTTCTCAACAGAGACAAAACCGTTTTTCTTGTTTACATTGTGCCCTACTATCCGAAAAAAAATATTATATTGAAATAAAACTTCCGCATAGGATAGCCATGGCAAGAAGAAAATTGAATAAAGAAACAAAGAGATCCCTTAGCCAACTAAAATCAAACCTTCTCTTGCAAATGCAAAAGCAAAAAAGCCAAATCCAATCAACAACAACAAAAACTATTAGCAGAACAATGCGAGTCATTTATAACAAACCTATCCAAAGCAACACTATCGCATACCGAGAACATTGTTTTAGGAAAAGGCCTCAACTTCGTCCCTACTCCTGCTAAACACAACACTCATGAGTGAAATAAATACATTCAATCGAAAACTGCGAGTTGATTTCTTAATGCGTAACAAACGCTCCAAAACACATTCTTTCAACCCACCATCCAATTGGCATCCAAAATCAACACCTAGTGCAACACTATAAAAATACCTGGAAGCCACCAAATTCGAACTCGCCCACATAAGGCTAAGAAAACAACAAAGGAACCTGACTAAACAAGAACTATCCGCCATAAACAACCCCAAAAACCATCCCGACATTGTAGTCAAACCACATGACAAAGGTATAATGAACCACACAGACTATTTAGTGGGTTACCGCCATCTTGAGTCCCATCATTACACCCAACTGGACCAGGATATTACTCATCAAACCACAACTTTGGTTCACAACACAAATAAGAAACAACCAACACATCGACACCAATACTCTGAAATACCTCGACCCACTTCCATAGAAGTGCCAATGTCCAACAATGTATTTTCTCCTGAAAATACACAAAATTCCACCAAGGAGAGAACCATTTGTTGGACGACCAATCATAAGTGGCTGCACAAGTCCTACAGCCATTTTTTTTAGAATACATAGACTATTCAACTCCTTCCAATTGTAACCGCGCAATCCACATATGTCCGTGACACCGCAGACATTTTGCGCAAACTAGAAGGAAAAACATTCTCACAAAATGCTCTCATCGCTAGCATAGACGTTGTTTCCATGTACACAATTGTTCCGAAAAACGAAAGCAATCGATTGTGTATGCAATGCCCTAAAAAATACCAACCACAACTATACCATCACAAAGCCACCATCAACCTATGTCCACAAACCTCTGGAACTCATCCTCGGCCGAAACTGCTTTCAATTCGGAAACAAGTTTTTTTCTCCAGATAATTGGTTGTGCAATGGGCTCCACATCAAGCCCTGAAATATGTGATATCACCCTACACGATTTCGAGAGAAAAATAACCCCAAAAGCGGATAACATCCTAATGGTGGCGTTATAGAGACGACATATTGGTCATCTACAATGGAACTCTGGACGAATTCAAAAATCTCGTCACAGAAATAAACAAGATGCACCCAACACTAAAGTTCACATACGAAGCCTCTGAATCATCCATCAACTACCTTGACTTAACCATCTTCAAAGGAGATCGTTTCCGAAAAACAGGAATCCTATAGACACCAAAGTCTACACAAAACTAACGGAAACCTTCTAATATCTCCATCCCACCCACCCCACGTTTTCAAAGCGTTCATCTACGGAGAAACACTCCGATGCGCTAAAAACACCACCAACGAGGATGATTACCAAAACAAAGTCAAATCTTTCTCAGAGAAACTAGTCAAAAGAGGATACAGCCCCACTGAAATTGAAAAAGCAACAACCAAAGTATCGCATACCGATAGAACAAGATTGGTACACACACAAACCAAGGTTGAAGACAAATCCAAACAAATTCCACTTGTCTTCTCCACTACATACAACCCAGCCATAAACCACCGTGACATACATCAAGCAGTAAACAAACACTGGAACTTAATCCAAGGAAATAAAATACTCTCGGAAATATTTCCCAAACCCTCATTCATTGCCTTCCGAAAAGCCCAGAACATCCGGAAAAAAATATTACGAGCCAAGTAACAACAACAAAAACAAGTGCTCAAACCACTCCCATCTGACTCAGGCTTTGTAGAACCTACTGAAAATGATGAAACCCTCAATATACTGCTCTCTTTACTAGAGGAACAACACGGAACCAACTAAAAACATATGGCTATGTTCCAAACACTTCCAATTAACGATAATTGATTGGACCACCCTAAACCCACACACCCTGCGAGTTATGACCGATTCCTCATGAAATCACCCATATGCAACTGACGAGTGCCAAGAACAGCAGGCAAAAAAAGCATGCTCTTGCTTACAAGAGGATTTGCGAAAACAACCCTCTTCTCGCACCCCCAAAACAAATCACATTTGATTTACCTAAACCTACAACGGTCATCCAGTCTATTATGTCCGCCCATTTCATTTATTACGGACATAATTGGCATAGACTAAATCACGATTATTTAAGCCATACAAGTCACCAGAGAAGAAATGTCACTGAATGGGAAAGCGCCATCATTCTCTTAACCGTTCAACTCTGATTTCATGGCAGATTGCACCCATGCATCCATTCCTGTGGTTACATTATTATGGCTCATGCCATGCAGTCTTCCATAGTACGATCAGGACAGATTTATTTTGCTAAAAAAAAAATATACATTATTATAACCAAAATATTTGTGTACCATTCATTGGGTATTTATGGGTGTGCCATGCCATATGGCGCCAATTATACCTCATATTGGATGATTATTCACTTTATGCTTTGTGTTATTGATGATATAAGTACTTCAATGAATTCAGTGACCAAAAAACCCTATAAAACGATATACTGGACAACTATATCCATTACAAATGTCCAAAATAGTTGGCGATTAAGCGATTATCGTGTTAAATGGCCGCCATCTTGGATTTAGTGCGTATCCATGCTGGAAAAAATTGGAAACAGGTGGTTTTGAGTTCTATGTGATCTAAAGAAGTCAATAAGTACCAGTTTCAAGATTCTATATGAAAGGTTCACTTCCCTGTTAATTGCAACATAACAGCATACACTAATACGTGTTTGAAGCCATTACAGTAGTATTAGCCTTATAAACTTCAACATTTTTGGCAAATATTTTTCAAGATTCAAGGTTTGTATTATCAACAATGTCTGCAACCAAAGCATCTGTTTAAAAGTAACCTGAAAACTTTCGTTTTTAGATATGGTACACTTTGATTAGAGTAAGATAGCTCCTGTAACGGAACTGTGTCAATCAAGTCATTTAAAATGATTGACAGCGTTATTGTCCGTGAGAACTCAACAGATGTACTGTTTGCTGGCCGTTTTTTTTTTAATTGAGGAGTTACGTTTTGGATTATATTTTACTCGCATAAGAGCGATTGTCCACGAATATGTTTTTGACATGTCAATAACCCACGGCCGTGCTTTTATAAACACAAACAAAATATCAATTTTTTTTACACAAATATAAATAGTGTTGTATTTAGTATGACCGCTAAAAGACCGTCCTATGGTACCGTAACCAAGCCTTTCTCAACATCACAATACAAACTAAAATGGCAACTCAAATTAATCCAACCCAAATTACAGGCACGTTAAAGTCTTTTTGATTGGCAAAATGAACGTTTATCTTATTTTGTATAGATTGCTGACATAGATTTATCAGCTGTCGGTCAACTTAACTTATCAATAACTGATAGTGATAGAACGACAGGGGACTGAGAACCAACATTTATGACCATAGCAGGCACTTTCTTCTACCTCTTTAAATAGTGAAGTCGCCACTTAAACGTAAGCGCAATTTAGTTCGTCTGTTCCATCCACTGTGCGAGATGGTTTTCAGCGTGTTTTGGGGCCTTCTGGGCTTGGCTAGCGCCGCGTTCGCAGGTCCGATTGCCCAGACCTTGAACGGTCGAATCGAAGGTGTCACGGAGACTTTCAAAGAAACTGACTACTTAAAAGTGGACAAGAAGATTGATATATACAGAGTAAGTTTTGAGCTCAATTTATCACGTACTTTTTTTTATAAGGGCCGGTGTAACATTTTTGTCATAAATGTATTTGTGTATGATTAGGGTATTTTTTATTTTTTTTAGTGGAATACCAACAGTTTACAATAAACTCAACCTTTTGTTACCAAGTGTTTAAGTGCATTTTAGAATGACACTTTCCAAATTGTTAGATTTTACACCACTGGCTACAGCTATAGCCCGCTTATGTACGACTTTGACCAAATATCTGTAAATCTGAATTCAAATTTCCAGGATTATGATTACGTTTTCTTTTTTGTGGGAGAACAAAATCACCATAAAGGTATTTCAGTTTAATACAGATTTTTACAGGTCTAAGTTTGAAAGTTGTTAGCGGAAACCTAAAACCGTGAGTCATTGTCTTTAGACTTGGTATTATGTAGTGTGAACAACATGATCATTATTGTATCACAGGCCAATTTGCTGTGTTCCTAGCTCCATGGCTATGATAAAACCAACTAGCTTATGTTGTTTGTGTCCTCGGGTAAGACACAATACACTAATCCAGTAGGCTACGCCCGCTATACCAACTCCGTGACGGTATCTGGCCGATGCACTTGCAAATGCATTACAACCTTTTACCTGTACAGTGTAAGAAGGTAACACCTTTGACTTAAAAAATGGCCAACAATTACCTTTTCCTTTATTAACGATACTGAAAATCGGATTTACAATGAACATAACAACACCACTAGAGCTAATGTGCTTCAGGAAGCACGGATATCAGCCTAAATAGTCTTTTGTAAGGCTTGTGTGAACCGCCTCGCACTAACCACTTGGTGATGACTACCACTCCCAAATTGCAAAAGCATCTAACCAAGTTTGACTGAAATCGGCTAAAGAATATAGAAGAAAATACATTTGATATGCTTCAATATAATGACCTCTACTGACCATTAGTTGACCAGTGGCCAAATTAATTAGATCAAGGCTGTGGGAGAAGCATTTCGTTATTTGGACAAAAAAATGACCCCTACTGACCATTAGGTGACCACTGGTCAAATTCTGTGAACAACTTTTACGAGTTAATTAGATCAAGGCTGTGGGAGAATCATTTCGTTATTTTGAAAAGAAAATTACCCCTACTGACCATTAGTTGACCAATGGCCAAATTTTGACCCCTACTGACCATTAGGTGACCATTGGCCAAATTAATTAAACCAAGACTGTGGGAGAAGAAGCATTTCGTAATTTTGAAGAAAATGACCCCTGCTGACCATTAGGTGACCACTGGCCAAATTCTGTGAACAACTTTTACGAGTTAATTAAATCAAGGCTGTGGGAGAAGCATTTCGTTATTTTGAAAGGAAAATTACCCCTACTGACCATTAGGTGACCAATGGTCAAATTCTGACCCTGCTGACCATTAGGTGACCATTGGCCAAATTAATTGGACCAAGACTGTGGGAGAAGAAGCATTTCGTAATTTTAAAGAAAATGACCCCTGCTGACCATTAGGTGACCATTGGCCAAATTATCGGTGTACACCCTATATGAGGCTTGGTCCAGAGATATAACTGACCAAGTTTGACATGAATTGGATCAAAACTTTGGGAGAAGCAGCATTTCTTAATTTTGAAGAAAATGACCCCTACTGACCATCTGGTGACCACTGGCCAAATTCTGTGAACAACTTTTATGAAGCATGGTCCAGAGATGTAACTGGCCAAGTTTGACAATAATTGGACCAAGACTGTGGAAGAAGTAGCATTTTGTACTTTTAAAGAAAATGACCACTAGTGACCACTAGGTGACGTTTGACCACACCTGCTGATCACTACAGATAGAACTCGGGTCAAGGAAGATCCTGTCCAAATTTGGTTGAAATCGGTCAAAGAATTTGGCAGATATTGAATTTGGCAGATTTTTTGTGAGCGTTTGCCCGAAGAAAGAAAGAAAGAAAGAAAGAAAGAAAGAAAGAAAGAAAGAAAGAAAGGCGACGAATACAATATATCAGCCTGCTTCGCACGGCTGATATAATAACAATTGTTTGAATTATAAGGAATGGGTGGATTTGGGGGGATGTATTTCATAGTAAATATTGTTTAACTGACCTGTCCGGAGTTTTACAATCATTGTTGCTGATAAAAGAAAGAACCGGAGTCCGGCAGTTTTTTCAATTTTTCCCCCTTTTTTTCGCGATCGCTGTCCGGCGATCATGAATGTTGGTTTATACAATTCAATTTTCCAGAACAATTACAGTATATTTAGGGCAATTATTTTGTTGGATGCCTACAATCATTATTTACTTTAAAATTAGTCAAATATTTCTTAATAATTCGGTAGTAATTTGTTTTTGATATCTGCAAATGGTGTACCCTTTAACCGTAATTATGGTGGAATTAGGGCGTACAAGAAGTGGAACAAAAGTTAAATCAAGGTGTGCGTCAAACTAAGCTAAAGTGAAGACATTTTGTCGGACAAAGGGACAATTCAAAAATGACAAATGTCACAAAAGTGACCCCGAACGTGACTCGAGCTGTTTGGGTGTAGTCTGATTTCAGCCGGAAAGTTTTCGCCTTTTGTAGACGTGTAATAAACCACATTTTGTGCATTAGTGCCTTGTGCATATTATTAGAGACACACAACGTGTATTATGCATTGAATGAAAACGACAGTTTTTTTTCGTCTTTTCTCGGGAACGGTAAGACATGATATTTTGGAGGATTTCAGGACACAGTGCCTCTGTAATGTTTATAATGTCACCGTATTATACCCGTTCTCCGTCCACCATCAGGGTATCCCGTTCGCCGAACCGCCCGTGGGGCCGAGGCGATTCAAACCTCCCGTACCCGTCAACTCGTGGAGCGGTACCCGTAACTGCGCCAAGCACGGCGCCGCCTGCATGCAGTACTTCATCTCCTTCACCGGTATGGACGAGGATTGCCTGTTTCTCAACGTCTACCGCCCTCATACAGCAGTAAGTCTTTAATATTGACATCAATTTAATTCAAAATGCAGGTTTTAGCTTGTTAAGGGCGCGGCACGAAAGCGAACGCGAACGCAGTTTGTGACATCAAAGCAAGTTTTCGTGCAACAAATTCGCAAAAGTTGAACACATGATTTTTCCTTCCGTCGAATTTTGACAGCGAATGCTTTGTGACGTCAAATTCGTATCGCACTGGCTGTCGCCTGAAGTATAAACATTGATCTCCTTTATATTATATAATGGAGATCAATGAGTATAAACCAGCCCAACCTCGTTACCATGTCTACGATCTTGCTGCGCCATTTTTTTACCATTATGCCTTGCGCGATCTTAACCCCTGGAATCAGCCTCGACTCCATGGGCGCGTGCGCGTTCCTTCGCTAACCCCTGGCGGTGAAGAATGCGTAAACGACGCTTACTGGCTATTTTGTGCGTACTGCGCGCGTATTTTGTAAACTGCACGACCTGAATGTAATGCGCGCGCGTTTTCCTGAACGCACGTCACGTCATTTTGGAAGCTTCGGTTTTTTGCCCAAAATCCGTTTCTAAGATGGACGACAGAGGTACGTAAATTTAATATAAATCCTTGCTAAATAACGCGACGTCAAAATATCATGTTTGAAAGAATTGATTTTATAAAATGACAATTACAAAATTTTGAAGATGGCGTCGCGCGTTAAACGCATTGACTGTAGCCCTAATTTAAATGTGCCAATATATGGCACATTTAAATTTGACAATTCCAGGGGTTAAGATTGCGCAAGGCATGGTGGGAAAACATGGCGCAGCAAGTTCGTAGCCATGGTGCCATATATCGGCGCATTTAAATTAGGTCTGCAGTCGATGCGTTTAAAGCGCGCGCAACTATAAACCGCGAGCGCATTTCATTCAGGGCGTGCAGTTTTCCATACGCGCGCAGTCAGTCAGCGTTGTTTGCGTATTCTTCACGGCCAGGGGTTTGTGAAGGAACGCACATGCGCCCATGGAGTCGAGGCTGAAACCAGCCTTTCTCGCTCCAGGAATTTTGGTAAAATGTTAAAGATAGTATTCTCTTGTGAATTGTTTTCGTTTGAAGCAGCAAAAGTTACGAATGGTGCTTGACCACTAACCTGACAACGTTTTAGCTCTGTGAATGCTGCATATTCCGCGATTTTTAAACAAACTAGTAATAATGACATTTAAAAAAATGCGTCTCTGACACAAATCTTGGACTTTTTTATATTTTGTTCTCAAAAGGACAGCATGCCAAAAGAAAAAAATTACAGGGAGTTTTAAGTCAGGTGGTTTGGTGTTACATTTAAAAAGGACCGTTACCGGGCAGACAAAAGCACCATATTTGGCACGAGGCTCCCTTAAGGCCTTGTAATTAATATTAGCCTTGGAGTTTTTAACAATAATATGCCTAATTTGCAATTGTAAATACCTGTAAATACCTGGCGTGTAACATAATTATTTGTTTCCATATTTGGGTATATATTTTTATTTATTTTGGTGATTATTACGCATCGTTTTTTACATAACATTTTTCTAAAGCATATTCGTGACTAAATAATTATGAGAACATAACCATCATACATGGCTACTATTATAGTAACCTACAGTTGCGCGCATTTACATCAATATGATCAAGTAGTCTTGCCAAACCTCAGTATTGATGAGCTTCATATTCACTAAGTTGCTTACTGGAAACACATGTGAACAATGATAACATTGTGATATTTAGCCCAGTAAACAAAAACGGGGGAAAACGAGGTGTCCGTAAATTGGGCTAAAATTATAGGTGAAGGGCTGCCTAAACGTGGTAAACATAAAGAAATCCCCAAAGTTATCGGAAAGAAAACATTTTGACGTTGACATAATTATTGCAAGCAACAATATTCTTTTATTTGGGGGAATTTTCTTGAACTTGTTTAAGTCTCCCACGTTTAGGCAATCCTTCACCTACTTTTTGGACCGATTTCGGACACCTCGTTTTCCCTGTGTTTTTGTTTGCTGAGTTAAATATTACAATGTATCACTGTTGACATGACTTCTCATAGGGTTTTAATAATGGTAACTATGCCAGTAAGCAACTTGATGATTTTGAAGCTCATCAATACTGTGGTTTGGCAAGACTACTTGATAATATCTGGAGACAAGGTAAACGTGCACAAGTTTAGGATAATACATGTAGTAGCCATTTTTGATCGTTACTGTGTTCTCATAATTATTAAATAACCTATTTTCTTTAGAAAATGTTATTGAAGTAAGAATGTGTAAGTAGAATCACCAAAATATTGGGTTTTTTAAATATTTTTCTTTAAAATATATTAAAACATGGGAACAAATATGTTACACGGCAGGTATTTACGATTTATTCAAATTTGGCATTTTTAAAACAATCTCTGGAGGGCCCCTATGCTAATATTAATTACTAGGCCTTGAGGAAACCTCGTGCAAAATATGGTGCTTTTATCCGTCTGGTAACGGTAATTTCACTAAGGCACCTGACTAAGGCACCTGGTTAGTTGCATTTTGGATAGTTGCAGAAAGTATACTTTGACTTTAACCTACATTTTATTTCATATTGGGTAACCTGTCATTAGAGAAAGTGTCTTTACGCCATGCACAATTGGTAAGTTGCGTAGCCTACCCTACAGTTGCGGTCCTCGTTTCTTTTCTTTTTTTAATAATTGTTTGGCCGCTTTTTCTTAGTCCAAAACCGCCGCTGTGATGGTTTTCATCCATGGAGGTGCTTTCTTCTTCGGTATGGGGTCGATGCCTGAGTACTTCGGCCAGCCAATCTCAGCTGTCGGGGACATCATCTACGTCTCCATCAACTACCGTCTTGGGCCATTCGGGTTCCTCACGACTGGTCAGTAAATACATGTTTTATAGGTTTTCCGGCCAGTTTTATCACAAATTCATTCAATTACATTAACGCGCATTCAAATTCACGCACTTCCCCTAAGTCAATCAAATTAGGGTTTATTTTTAGCTAGTATAATTGCATTCAATTTCGTGTTTGTACACACATAATTCCCTTCTTTTCATTCAAGTTCGTTTTAGTCATTCTATTTCATTTTATAGGCATTCAAGACTACATTTTCACCATTGTTCAGTTAAACGTTTACTATACCACATTTTAAGTTAAGATTCATCGAAGCGCACAGTTTTTGTTTTCTTATTTGTTTATTGGTAATGAAATTTCAACTTATGAAGCTGTATGACAATAGCTCTATTACTGGGTATTGAGGTATTTTTTTTCTTGTTATGTTTACGTCTTGTGCTTTGTTACCCTATGGTTAAAGTTAAAGTCGGTATATCCTGTATTTAGAAGACTGTTATTTACAGTTTGAAAAGTTATGGTGACAAATGAAAACAAAACCTTTCGCTATAGCCTTGTTATCGTTTGCACTGATCTTTATGTTTTATTTTTTATTTTTGCTAATGTTAGGATCATTTCAAATAAAAAACCTAACAAATGTTTTTTAGAGCTTAACATTATAAGGAGGTCGTTATAAAATTAACCTAAACAAAATGTTGTTCTTTTCCTATAGATTCTTTTTTCACAGGTATTTATCTGTTCATGTTGTATGTATACATTTCTTGTAATCGTTTCTTGAGCAATATTCTAATCATTGTTTTGATGCCGACCACCCCCCCCCCCCCCCCCCGTTCAGAGTAGGCAAACAAAAAACAAAAAATTGTAGAAGAGCACGGGCGAGAAGCCTAAAGTACACACAAACTTGATGTGAACAAGTAACAATGTATTTAGTGCCAAGTAACAATGGATTTTCATTGTTAGTGCACATTAATGTTAATGGTGACTTTATACTAAGCCCTAAATAATAGATTACAATTGAATAAATGACTTGACAATGACGTCCTCTCTTGGCAGGTGATAGCGAGGCTCCTGGTAATGTCGGCTTGTTGGATCAAGTTCTGGCTCTCAAATGGGTCAAAGACAACATCCAAAGTAAGTACGCATTCATTACAAAACCGAGCCAAATCTAACGCATTTGTGGGGTTATTAGCGCCTGTGTTTGTTTAACCCTAGTACTAGGTATTATGTTGTTACTTGGGGAGGCACCAGGGATAACGAAATAAAGTTAACTAAGTAACTTAGAACTTGGATCCAAAGTATTTTATTCATTACATCGAATATAAACAATACAGCGTAACATAATATTTGAGGTAAAGAAGGTGAGGCTCGACTTAGAAATGCATTAAATTGGGCTCGTTTCTGTAGATGCATAATATTTTTACCCAAAAGTATACAATTTTGCTGTACTTTAAGGATATTATACATCATTTGCAAACATCCCAAAACAAAACTGCTAAATTATTTTAAGATACCTCATTTGACTTTAGGCCTAAGTAAATATCAGTCTCAAGTATCTTGTTAAATTCGGCACCTGGTGTGCTGTGGTTTTCAAGAAAAGTGGAATTTTGTATCAATTTTAAACAATTGCTGGCCTGCAATCGTGGGAAAATATTGTGTTCGTTATAACAATGTTCTCTCTGACTATGTGCATCTCAAAGGGGGGATTCCACAAGGTACGAAATGGGGACCGATTGGGTTTCAAATAATGATTAATGACGCTGCCCAATATTCCCATTCTAATTATTGGAAGTACGTAGATGATTTGACATTTGCTGTAAACTCAACTACCACATGCCAGGAACATATTCAAAGCGACTTAAATGGCTTAAATGAATGTGTGATAATAACTGTTTGAAGCTTAACTCCTTAACCCCTCTAAGTGTCAAGTTCTTCAAGTATATTTCAGAAAATCCAAAAGTTGTCATCACAATAATTTGACCGTGGCAGGTGATATGTTAAGCACTGTGTCAGAAGCCCAAATATTAAGACTCTGGATACAAAACGATTTGAAATAAAATACCCATGTCAACAAGATGTTGTTTAAGGCCAATAAAGAACCTTTCATGCTTCGGTCATTGACAAGATTTGGGTTTAGTAGGGAAGAATTACGAGTAGTGTTCAGTGGGTACATTAGACCGGTGTTAGAATACGCTGATGTTATTTGGCACTCGGGGTTAACAACCAAGCAAGGTAGTGATTTTGAACGAATTCAAAAAAGGGTTTGCAAAATGATTTCAGAATAGGATTATGATCATTATAATGATGCTTGTACAACTCTCATACTTGATACATTAGCCAGTAGGAGGGAAGACCATTGCCGTAGCTTCGCAAACAAAATCCAGTTCGATTCACGAACTGAATCATTATTTCTTCTTTCAAGGTTTGAAAGTCATGGTAGAAATTTGCGGAATAACAAAAGTATTACTACAATTCGGACAAAAACCAATAGTCCCATACCATACTACGTCAATCTATTAAATTCTCAGTAAAATTCTCAGTTATTTGTAAATGTATACTTGCTCTTTTTTGATGTCAGTGTGTTGTTGTTGTTGTTTTTTATATTTCAATATCTTTTATATTGTAACCATGTGCAATTCAGCCGTTAGGCTGCGAGACATTCGAGTTTTTAAATAAATGAATAGATAATAAAAAAATAAATCCTGACTATTTTGTGAACACTGTCCCCGATTTATTAAATTTAGTTAGTCTGCATTTTATTTGCAATACAGTTACACATCCGCGAATGGGTGCAATTCAACTGGTTTCCTAACCTGATAATTCCCTGACGTCTATTATTATTAATGGCTCCATTTCGTCGGAAGGAAGTCAAGGAGCCAGACTACAAGAACACCATTTTTCATTTTGTTCCCAGCATCTATAAACAAAAAACGTTTAAACACAATATTCACTGTAAATTACGAATCCCCTAACCCATCCATTTTTTTAAAATTTACATCAAATGTAAATGGTGCATTACTTTAAACAAGTCTTTTGGGTTAAAACCATGGGACACCATTTGCCCCACTAAAAGTAATTTTTGTTGCCAAATATACAAGAAAAAATATATTCAAAGCAGGTTATTAAAACTTAACCTGTCAAAATTTCAGCTCATTCGATGTCACACTCCCTGAAAAAAACAAATAATTCTCGAAGCGAAATCACAGAGTTCCGTGGAATACTCGATGGTTTGTCCAATATCGCGAGGAGATGATGCAGTTCCTTTTTCCTAAAAATTATAGCATATTTGTACATATTTATTCGTTACAGTACACTATATTTCTTCAAAATTCGTTCAGAAAAGCAAATCAAGATTTAAAAAAAGTGTGGACATTAACTTTACTAATGTTATTTACTGTTTTTTTTTTTTTTTTTTTTCAGGATTCGGCGGAGACCCCGATAAAATCACTATTTTCGGTGAGAGTGCGGGCTCCGCCAGTGTCAGTTTTCACCTCATCTCCAAACGCAGTCAAGGACTGTTCAAACGAGCAATTATGGAGGTATAGGCCCGAAAATGTTTCACTGTTGTGGGGTCTTGTTGTTTATGAAGAGAAGCACCCCATCCAACCCAAAGTAGCCACGCCCACGTTGAGAAAACCAGATCACTTCATTTAAAGTATTTTCACATCAATAAATACATATCAAACTAAATTAAGAAAAAAAATAAAAAAAATGTGGGCCCCCCCCCCCCCCCACAAGAATTAGGCTTTGCAGCGAATTCTGTTTAATTTGGCAGACCCACCTTTCTAATAAAGGACGGCGTAATACATGCATGTACATTGATGAAGAGCACTGTAAGAAATATCAGGACTGCGTTTTTAAAGGTAGAATACACCATTTGCAGATATCGAAAATATTTAATACCGAATTATTAAGAAACTTCTGACTTATTTGAAAGTAAATAATGATTCTAGGCATCCAGCAAAATAATTGCGCTAGATATCCTGCAATTATTCTGAAAAATAGAATTTTATAAAAAAAACATTTGCGATCGCCGGACGGCAATCGCGAAAAAACAAGAATAACTGCCCGACGCCTGTTGAAAACAAACGCTGTTTTTCGGGCATCCACGATTGTTAAACTTCAGACAGGTCAGTTAAACGATATTTACTATAAAATACAACCCCCCAAATCCACCTATTGATGATAATTCAAGCAATAATTACCAATGGTGTATCCTCAACTGGAATCATTGCTAGTTTCTTCGGTGGTCTAATACCCCAGTCACAATTGGCTTGCGATGGGTTTGCGATTAGTTTGCGGCGGATTTCTAGGCATTTTCGGCCGGGGCCCCACGGGACTCCTTGCGGCTGCCGGGTCATTTTTTGGCATCGGGCGGGCATCGAGTTACTTTTAACTCGGACTTAAAACCTGGTGCGGCGTTTCGCATCGCAAACTGATCGCCAATAAATCGGTCGATGCCTAGCCGATGTCCGGCAGGGCATCGCACACGTCGGGCGGGCGCCGAGCCAAATTTTGGACAACCCAGACAATCAATATATCGGCCAGGCGCCGTCCACACGCCGGCCGGGTCCCGCCAGGCGTCCGGCCGACTTGGCGGTGCCTGGCCGGAAATCGGCCGGGGGCCAGACGGCGCCCTGCCGGCGCCCAGCCTGAAATCGGTCATGCATCGGCCGGGGCTCGCAGGGTAAAAAAGGCGGCTCATCTACATCTACACACAGTTTATCACACAAGTTTCATAGTGCAAGTACTACATCTCTTCTTTAGACACCAATGCAACAAGAACCAGGTTGTAGCGGTATAGCGTTCAAACGCCAACCTCTCCCTCAACCGGGCGACCTACACGCGCTGTGCAGGTGCCCGCAAGCGTTGTGGAGGTATCAACGGCATTTTCTTATTTAATGGCCCTGTCACACCAGAACATTTTAGGCCAACGCGTGAGTAGCGTGTTTTAATTTTGGCAACACGCTGGCAAACGCTAACCAACGCTAGGCCAGCGTTAGCAACACGATGAGCGCGTTACTCACACGCTGGGACACACTGTCATACGCTGAGGAAATTTATTTTTCAAAATAGCTACAATTTCCAGCGTTTTCCAGCGTGTGACTGCACACGCTGGCGGCGCGTTTTAGATTCGTTACTCACGCGTCGAACACGCTAGGCGATCGTTATCAACCCGCTACTCACACGCTGGCGTACGCCGGCGTACGCTTGCGACACGCTGGTTATGGCCCTGCCACACCAGGACGTTTTAGGCCAATGCATGAGTAGCGCGTTAAAAATAGTTGATACGCTGGCAATTGCTGAACTTTCACAGAAAAAGTCAAGTGGAACCGTGATTTCAGCGTGTTCATACAGGTTGATAACGGGTTCATAGCGTATGCCGGCGCGTAAGTAGCGTGTGAGGAACGCGCTCAGCGTGTAATGAACGCATCACTGATTTATATAAAAAATACGACAGCGGGTCGCCAGCGTGAGAGTAGTAGGTTGGTAACGATCGTCTAGCGCGTTCGACGCGTAAGTAACGGCCTTCTTGCGCGCTGCTAGCGTGTGCAGTCACACGCTGGCAAACGCTCAATTTTTTTAGGTATGTTGAAAAACGTATTTTTGTCTCAGCGTGTGACAGCGTGTTCCAGCGTGTGGGTAACGCGCTCAGCGCGTTGCGAACGCTGGCCTAGCGTTTGTAAGCGTTTACCCGCGTGTTGCCGAAATTTCAACACGTTGGCCTAAAACGTTCTGGTGTGACAGGGCCATTACTGTAGTAGCGCGTCATCTTTTTGTACAACTAATCATGTGTTCGTTGCCGTACGCTGGCGCGCGTTGGACCGCGCTACTCACGCGCTGGGCAGTCGTTCATCAGTCGGCGAGCGCGTTACTAACGCGTTATTCACGCGCTGGCGAACGCTATGAACCCGTTATTAACGCGTTATGGACACGCTGAAATCACGGTTCAACTTGACTTTTTCTGTGGAAGTTCAGCGTTTTCCAGCATATCAACTATTTGTAACGCGCTACTCACGCGTTGGCCTAAAACGTTCTAGTGTGACAGGGCCATTAAGAAGGTCAAAGGAGAGCTTCTGCCGCCGGCCGTTGATCGCTGGTCACTCGACAGGCACACTACAGATGCCCGTCCGGCCGCCGTACGACCTGTACGAATTGGTTGGCACCCTGCCGGATACCGCAGGGGTATCACAAGGACATAAGCAGGGCACCGGACGAGTGCCTGCCGGACACCAGCCGATAAACGGGCCAATAATTCGACCCCCATTTCCAAGAAAGTCGGCCGATCGCCGGTCGGCGACCCCCCGGACCCCGTCATGGCAGCGTACGGGGCACTTTTAATTGTGACTGTGACCGCCATATCGCACGATCTTTCGCCGACCTCTACACGCCGGCCGATGCCTAGAAATCGCACACGCCGCCCGGGCTCCGCTTTAATTGTGACTGAGGTATAAACCAGTAGGCCTAATATATTTATTTTCCTGCATTTTTTTCTTGATAAGAGTGGTACATCAACGTCGTTCTTTGCCTACCAACGCTCCCTGGACAGCGCCAAGAAACAAGCGGCCAACGTGGCGCTGAAGGCGGGTTGTCCTACCGGTAACTCTGCCGACATGATCTCTTGTCTGCAGGCGTTGCCTCAGGGAAAACTACGGTCCGAGGCTTATAAAGTTAGTCTGGCGTTACTGTTGGTGTCACCTCCGTAAGATTGATTCTTTTAAGGATGAAAATCATTTTAACGTTTCACGATCTATCGCAATTACCTTAAATTTTATGGTTTTGTATAATATATGCCGCAAGTAGTACAAAAGTAGGCTACTATGTGCTCATAAAAACCGTATCTTGTATAGTCTGAATGAACCAAATTTTAGATGCGTTTTGAGAATTAAATTCCCAATGAAACGCTGCTTCTGCCGGCCAAAGCCCAGTTATTACTTGGGCGTGACCTAATCTTCGTTTAGACTTAGTTCAAGTGTGCAGTGTCGTGTGTTTGTCTGTGACCCGGAAGTCCTACTAAGTTCACGCTTATAAGTGTGTAGAACCTGGTATCGCTCACAGGCAATACAGTGATTACGACTGGAATCTTGATTTGTTGCAGGTGGATTTGGCCTACTTGCCTGTGGTGGATGGGTTCTTTCTCCACGACACGCCCGAGAACATCCTGGCCGCCGGCGACTTCCAGAAACTTGACATTATGGTCGGCACCATGCGGGACGAGGGCTCCCTCTTCATCCTGGCAATGAACATAGCCTCCTTCTTTGCCTCCAAGGCCCCGCCCATGAGCCGGACCGAGTTCCTCCAAGAATACCCTAAATGGATCTTCACCTACGGGGACGTGCCCAACAACGCCGCTATGAAGAAAGCCATCGAGGCCCGCTACGTCAGCACAAGTCAGGCAGCCGACCCGGCCGCGGACTATCACGACAACTTCGTTCGCATCATGACCGACTACACCTGGGTGGCACCTGCTGAGGTCACGGCGCAGGCGCACCTGCGCGAGGGCGCCAAGGTCTACATGTACCAGATGACCCATGAGCAGACTGTGTCTATCTTCCACGTCTTCTTCCTTGGCCCCAAGTGGGTGGGTGCGATCCATGCTGACGACATCCCTACCGTCTTTGGTAATCCCTGGATCGATGACCTGTTCTATAAGATCGGAAAACCACTGCCAGAAGAGATGATGATGTCCAACACAGTCATGAAGTATTGGACCAACTTTGCCAAGACGGGGTAAAGTACTTCTGCAAATATAATAACGCCCCAAAACGCTTTGAAGTAATGTCACTAAAATGCGAAACTGCTATCACCCTTTACAAAAAATATCCAGGGACAAAATCTGGGGGTAGCAATTTCAAAAACTCTTTAAATTTAGCTCGTATCTTTTAGTCATCACTTCTTGTGATTAATCTCACATTCAATTATTCATATAAACTAGTCATTATTATTTAAAAAAATAACCAAACACGTCTTTTGACGACAGGCAGAGCATACTCATTATCATGACTTACCTCTGCCGGTTCTTTTCAGAACTACACAAACTTACAAAAGAGAATTACCACATGGAACGTGCTATATCGAAAGCAACTTATCTTAGAATAACTTAGCGTTTATGTTGTTAAATTTCATGATTTGGCGCTTATAGATGTGGTTGTGATGTTAAATAATATAAGAATTGTACAATATAAAGATTTTTTCCGCCATAATATAGTATATATAGTATATTGCAGGCTAACTATATAATTCATTTTAAATGACCGAAGTGCGCCCGATACAGCGTCATGTTTACCCAATTTCTCGTCAGATCTTCTCTATCTCCATCCTCTCAGTAATTGTTGTCAACCTCGGTTCCGTTCTAGTTCTCCGAACGATGGCACCATTCCTGACTGGCCCGAGTACAAACTAGACCAGAAGCAGTACAAGGAGATATCTGTCTACCTTCCCACAAGAAGCGGCGGTGTCCGTCCGGACTACGCCAAGTTCTGGACCGACGAAATCCCCAAGCTCGTTTCTCCCTCTGATGGTTCGTATATAAGTATTATACGTGGAAAATACACCCGGTTCGGGTCGGGCGCCGAACTAAAAATGAGCGAATTAAGTCCGTCAAAAGTCCGACGTCTGAAACAATTAGGAACAACCACGAAGGTAGTGGAGCAACTAGACGCGCAATAGATAGCGGAAAGATCGACAGCTGGTAGGGCTGGAGTCGTTAGAGAACCCATGAGGAACTCGATTTTAATTTGGTTCGGCGTGACTTTGGAACGCCTGTCTGAACCGGGTGCAGGCCTATAAGGTTTTTTTCGAAGTTTTTGCTTCGTCTTCGGCTTTGGCTTAAATTGTCTCCGACTTCAGAATCACTGAAAAGCAAATAGAAATGAGGGAAAATAAAATATTCAAACCTCTGGGTTCATAATTACTATCAACAGATTGAATGTTTCTGAAGAATAGCAGGCACTAGAATGCAGCTAAAGGTTTCGCAGTTTGAGGTATAAAATCTACTTAAGCCGAAGACGAAACTAAGCTAGGGAACCTTTGTTCTTCAGCTTTTTTCTTTTCCGTTGAACAATTTGGGAACCTTTATTAGGAAATAAGACTAACGACTTGTCCCTATTTCCCTCCCCCCAGTTATTTCGACTGCATCTCAAGGTGTCGCAGCCTTCATTCAAGTTCAGAACCAGGTAGATCAGTGCAAAGCCGAGTTCGACGAGGACGGAGTTTACTATTAGTATTAGAACAGTGACTCATGAAGAGACTATAATATCAAATCTCTGACCTTGAGTTATCGTAACAGAAACTAGTACCATCAGACTTTGGAATGACTGATATTCAACGTTATCATTTGTTTGGAATTGGAGCAATCTTGTGGATTGCAACAATTTGGTTGGTCAAGATCTGGATGTTTAGACAAAATCGTTTGTTTTCAATGATTTTATGATGTGGCAGTATTAACAAGTTTAAAAAGTGATTATTCTCTAATAAACAATTATTCTGAACGATATATCTTTCTGATCTTGGTATTTTGTGTGTGTGTGAAAAATATATCAAGCAGTCAACGCTGATGCAAATCGAAATGATCGAAACACAGACATATATTCGCTCGTACCCACCGCCTATACTGGGCTCTGGGAGGTGCTGATGCAGCTTCACAGATTTCTGTAAAGGAAACGCACGGCATTCTGGGTAACATACCGTAACATTTCGAATTGCACGAGGCTGCGCAGCTGAGCCGCACTTCCAAGCGTCCAGAAAATGGATCTTATTCACGAGGAAGCCATTTTAGTCATGTTCCCTGAATGTATTTTATAAATTGTGAACGTTGAGTGGGATGGTGCCAGACTATTTTTGCATTTTGGCCTGGCTTTCATTTTATTTTGTAAATGGGAAAACATGACGCAGCAAGGTCGTACCCATGGTCACACTTTCTGTGCGCAGTGCACAGTGCACAGTGCTCTAAGTCCTCTAAGTCCTCTAAGTTTAGCATATTTTGAAATGACCGGAACCGACACGGCGGTGGTGTGCTCATCGCTGGTGCCAAGCATATTCATCCTGTCCGTTTGAAGGAATTTGAACACGAAGATCTCATTTGGGTACAATTATATGCTCCAATCATGGTAAAATTATTTTTAGTTGTATGTACAGGCCCCAAAATTCTCACGTTCAGCTCTTTCACAGTCTCCAATATGTCCTAGACTTAGTTCTAAGTTGTAGCCATAAATACTCCTCCATTATCTTAGTAGGCGACTTTAACATCAATTTTAACTCCTCTGATTCTTGTTCTGCTGGGTTAAAAGACCATCTTTTTGATGCATCTGACATCTTAAATCTTCATCAAATGGTTAATTTAGTCACTCGTCATTCCCCGGACAACACTAATTCTGGTTTCACTCTAGATCTTATTTTCACTAACCGACCTGAGGTAATTAACCAAGTCTCAACAGTTCCTGGATTGGGGTCGAGTGACCATAACGGAGTCATGTTTAACTGTAGTACCACCTTTGTTATAAACTTCTGAAGCGCACCTTCTATCAATACAACCAAGCTGAAAAAATCAGTAGTTTGTGACACACTTGCTAATGTCCCCTGGGACACATACTTGACCGCCGACTTAAATATCAATGAAGTTTGGGATAATTTCAAAGACCTATTGTTCGCTGCTATCCATAACACAGTCCCGATTGCAAGACAAAAGGGAAACAGACGTCCTCCATGGATTACACGCAAAATTGTTTCCCTTACTAAAACAAAAGCACAGGGCATACAAAAGGCTTTGCGCTGCACTAGTAATAACAATAGTGATACATTATGGTCCAATTACAAAAACATCCGGAATCAGGTTAAATATGCAATTAGGATTGCTATACGGGACCTGGCTGACAACTTAAGTCTAACTCGAATCGTAAGAAGTCTCCAGTTGTATGTCTCCACATTGGCGAGAATACCATAATAGATTCCCATGCCTTAGCTAATTAATTTAATCGCAGCTTCCATCCAACGCAACTTCTCTACTGTCAACAATCCGAAACTACCCAATATTCATTGTAATCACACTTGCAATCAATTCAGAATGACCTCTGTCCAAACAAACCCCATTGAAGTTATGAAAGTGTAGAATAATCTCCAACCCCATAAGTCACCTGGGCTAGACAATATTTCTCCAATGCTCCTCAAAATAGCTGCCAAAAGTCTAACTTCATCCCCTAGCGAAATTGTTTAACTTGTCGCTTGCCTCATCTGAATGGAAACTTGCCAATGTGGTCCCCATTCAAAAAAGTGGAAACCGTTCTGGCCCGTCAAACTATGGTCAACCTCCCTCTGTTCCACCATTAGCAAATGTCTTGAAAAAATCGTTGCTAATCACCTCACTAACCATACAGACGAGGCATATCATATCCGACTGTCAACATGGCTTTCTTTCCAAAAGGTCTTGCATTGCATTACCCAATTATCCACCGTTTTTCACGACTGGGCTAAAATCTTAGATCCCCCTAACCCTCCAAGAATTGATGTTTTTTTTCTGGATTGGTCAAAAGCTTTTGATCATGTAAGTCACAGTGTCCTCCTGAATAAGCCTTATAAATATGGCATTTGTGGTTCTGTTTTACAGTGGTTCCATTCTTAATTACATGACCGTCGCCAACGAGTGCAATTTTGTGGTTCATACTGTAACGTTTGTGCCGGTTGGCCGATAGAGGGCACTAGTGCGATTCCATGGTGAAATCGCCTGGTGCTCCCTGACGGTACGCCCGGGCGGCGTAATTATTTTTCCTAGGAGGGTTAGGGGTAATTATCATAAATGGGCGGCTCTAACCCCACGTCATGATTATTCAGTAGTTTTAACAATGACGCTAATACATTGTTATTGTTCAATCAACTAGTTACACATAGCCCAGAGTTACATCAAAGCACTTTGAAAAACGGCTTCTGTCGACCTCTCCCAGTAGCTATAGTGGATAATGGGTTAGGTTATAGATCGTTCGACTGGGGTTCGAATTCGCTCTCTGTCTATTTTTCATTGACTATTTTGGTCTGCAAGTTTGTTGTTGGAGTGAGTTTAATTTAAGGGAAAATAAGGATCTGAGAACCTAAGTGTCTTCCACTCAGTGTGGTGTAGATACGCCCATTTATGATAATTACCCCTAACCCTCATAGGAAAAAAAATTACGCGCCCGGGCGGCGTGATTTTGTTCCCAGCATGGCAAATGCCAATTATCATGGGCGTATCTAGACCACACTGATTGGAAGACACTTAGTTTCTCGGAACCTTGCTTTCCCTTAAATTAAACTTACAATCCAAAAATAGTCAATGAAAAATGAGCACCATCCGAACTCGAACCCCAATCTTACGATCTGTAACCTAACTCATTATCTACTTGGCTACTGTAAGAGGTCGACAGAAGCCGTTTTTGAAAGTGCTTTAATGTACCTCTGACCTACGTGTAACTAGTTGACTGAGCAATAACAATATATTTTAGTATTATTGTTGAAACTACTGAATAATCATGACGCGAGGGGTGTAGAAACGCCCATTTACCCTTTCCCATAGTGGACAAAAAAATTCGCGCCCGGGCTACCACGCGTTCTAGATAGCGCATACGCCGAACCGGTTTAGACCGGTTTCGAGTGCTGCGTTGTAACAGGCAGCTTCATGTCAGTGTTTTGACCGGAGAATTAGTGTGAATAAACGGCCTAAGAATCACCGAAACCACAGAATACCTGTCCGAGTTTCCTTCCTGTGTGTGTGTCGAACCCAGAAAACGGTTTTCGTTACATTGGTGGTAGTCTTGGTGCAATACGTTGTTGTTTACTATCAAACAATAGAGGGCGCTGTTGGGAAACTTCCAGATAACTACCACACACACATCGGCTCAGAACAACGTCTTGGTGATTTCGTCTCGTCTCACGTGACATAACCAAATGTGACCTTATTGCATATTCAACAAACGTCATATTGAAAATACGCAAGCGCACAAGTACGCTGCATAATGAGCTGACAGTCTGGTACATTGTACATGTATTACTAGTAGAGTTAGTGTACATTTAGCGCGTGTACCTTATGTAGGCCATATGCTGCGTTCCAATCGCCTCGTGTTTATCGTATTCACGAGTCGTATAATGGCGTTCTAATCGCCTGGTAACTCGTGTTCACCAGTGGTGAACTCGAGGTGATTTTTTTCTCCATGTTCACGACTTCATAAACGAATGAAACACTCGCGCATGCGTGTTGGTTCACGTACGAGTTCTTGCACGATAACGATTGTCCTTTGCACGACTAAATCGACTGTGCGCGTGCGTCTTGGTGAGTAGCGTTTGGAATGCAACCCACTCGTGAACACGATAAACACGACGCGATTGAAACTAAACCCAGTACGATATATGGCAGAGGGGTACCCCCCTCTTATCCCTATACTTTATATGCACTCAACACTATTGTAACCTAACCCATCCCCCCTTGAAACCTAAAAGGAATTCCTGAGATTCCGGGAACACAATGGTCAACACAAAAGAGGGGGGGTTTTCTCTGCCACATATCGTGCTTCATATGATTGAAACGCAGCAATAATCTCTAGTCTACTATGTACACAGAGATCATCAATGCACACCATCAATGGTCAGAGTCAAAGTCGTGTGGGTACAAGACTCGTCACGTGTTCTGCAATACATAAACTGTTTATGCAAATTAGGTACGTCACAGGTATGCAAGGAATCTGCCCGGAATTCTCCGGGCAGATTGAACTAGTTGGCCAAGACGTTCTTCTTGACAGATTCGCGGCTTCCAGAAAACGCCCTCTATCGGTGGAATAGTCGTGACGCGTATAGTGTTGTTGAGTGCATATAGGCCCTATGGTTTTTATGGTTTTACTAACTCAACAAGAACGTCTTGCACCAATACATGTACTACATTGGTGGCAGCGTTGGCATGCAGTAGGACTAAAAAACCAGGTGAAGCTGCTCATGCTTTCACAAAACCATGATGGTGTGGCGACTGACTCGCCCTGCGGCGGGAAAGCGGGCTGGAGTGCGAGCCCGAGGAGCGGGGCCAAGTTTGGAGAGGAGCCGGTGCATTCCGTACATCACGCCGGGGGAGTTGGAGGCCTTATTTAGGGATGTTTTGGGGAACTCTATGGGGGTTATGAGGTCATGGGAGTCTGGGTGTTTCCTGGGGGAGGAGTTGGGGAAGGATAGCGGAGAATTTTGGGACATGCGCCAAGGGCCGGCTGGGGGGCGTCGGTGCGTCCACCCCGATTCAGAAAGAGGGCGCCCTTTTCCATATATTCCGGGGCCGCTACTGGGTCTGTCGGGGGGCTGCATGCCCCATGCTGTAGACGGCGGCGCAGCAGACGTCTCGCTCCATTTTTGATTAATGTGTGTCGTCTGTTGACTGTTCAGATAGTTGGGTTGGTAATTGTCTTTTTAAAATCTTTCTTACCATTATTTTATGGAGGGGAAATTTGCCACAGAATTCACAAAAAAAATTTAAAGAGAGACTGGAAACAAAACAATTAAACGGTAAAGGCCCAGTCACACCGGTTTTGCGACCAGGTTACGACCTAGCTGCGACCGAAAAATGTTGCAATTGCGAGCAAATCGTACAAAGAGCGTGCGACTGGTCGCAGAGGTCGTGGGTCATCGCAACAGCAAAATCAGTCGCAGCAAGGTCGATGGTCATGTTCAAAACTTCTGACCTGCGATTCCAAATCGTAAGAGGTTGCAGACAGGTCTTACATGGTCGTACCACCAGTCGTGCATGCTCGCACCACCATTCGTGGATGGTCGCGGTTCCCACAGTCGCACGATTAGTCGTGCAACTGGTTGTAGGTATACACGACTGATCGTGCGAGTGGTCGCAGGTATACACGATTGCTCGGACGATCAATCGTGGGTGCTTGGGACTAGTCGCACAATTACCTACGACTGATTTTGCGATCAATCTTCTCCAATTGCTTGTGATCGCACGACCAAGCGTGCCACCAATCGTACGTACCAGTCCTAAGAGCAATCACAGCATACGACCGCTATGCGGAGATCGTCGCAAACATCGGCGATTGGTCGTATCTCTGCCAAATCGCACCAATCGCACGATCCAGAAATCGTACGATCCGGGCCTTAAGCAAATACTATAAATTCGGTGCCCGTGTTGACAATGTATCCAATATAGGTACTACTGCATTGAAATCCATAAAAATGGAGATCAACGAGGTCGAATGCAATAAGTGACGTACGATGGTAGTGCTATCATAGAGCAAGAATCGTTCCTTGCTCTACTATGGTGTTATATACACCACAGTAGGGGCATGTTGTGAACGGCGGCGCGGCATACGTTTCGTTCCACTCGGAGCGATTCCGAGCCGGGTCCGTCGGCGCAGCGGGGGCGGGGCCTCGCCAGGAACCCCACGCTCCCTAAGCCAGTCGCAGTCGGAGGAGCCAGTCACAGTCACAATTACAGTCGCAAGAGCCAGTCGCAGTCGCAGGCACCAGATGCAGTCGCAGTCGCAAGAGCCAGTCGCAGTCGCAAGAGCCAGTCGCAGCCGCAGGCACCAGTCGCAGTCGGAGGAGTCAGTCACGGTCGCAGTCACAGTCAAAGGAGCCAGTCACAGTGGCAGTCAAGTCTTAACTTTAATAGGGGTGTGCCGGGGCCGGGGGTGTGCCGGGGCCAGGGGTGTGCCCCAACAAATGTTGTAAATTGTTGTAATGTAAATTGTTGTATAATTGTTGGCGTTGTGCGCTTTCCGGTGCGGGTCTTCCGGGTGTGCGGCGGCAGAGCCCACCGTCTTGTTTGGGGGTAAACAAGGTCTTCGTGGGGGCTGTGTAACGTTTGTGCCGGTTGGCCGATAGAGGGCACTAGAGCGATTCCATGGTGAAATCGCCTGGTGCTTCCTGACAGTACGCCCGGGCGACCCGTTTTAGATAGCGCATACGCCGAACCGGTTTAGACCGGTTTCGAGTGCCGCGTTGTAACAGGCAGCTTCATGTCAGTGTTTTGACCGGAGACTTAGTGTGAATAAACGGCCTAAGAATCACCGAAACCACAGAATACCTGTCCGAGTTTCCTTCCTGTGTGTATGTGCTCTGGCACCACATAACGACCGAGGGGCGAGACACAAAGGAGAACAAAGGAAACAAAAGCCCCTCGGTCGGCGGTATGAATGGAAAAATTCGGTCCTCGATCGACGGTGCAAGCGCAAAGCAATGGGGATTGGGTATAACATAGGAATAAAGGAAAACACAATATCGAGCCTCGATCTTTATGTGGTTTACGACTGTGTGCGTTTGTATGTGTGCGTGTTCCGGCACCACATAACGACCGAGGGGCGAGACACAAAGGAGAACAAAGGGAACAAAAGCCCCTCGGTCGGCGGTGTCGCAGAGCGGACCCTTGCGCCACTCTACTCAGACCAAAAATCAAGGAATAGCTCAAAAGAACAGAAGACTAAACGCATGATTTATCAAAACAAAACTATTACATTATTTATTACATTATTTATTACAGAAAACAAAACTTTAAACCAGGACATTAATTAGATTATTGATTACACAGCTTTTTTTTAGTACAATATAAACACCCTGGGATGATTCCCTCTTGTATTGTAGCACGGCAAGAGAACTTGATGAAGGTAGGTATTCGCCCCAACCATCAGAGACTAGGTAGGTACAGGTAGTAACAGGTAGTGGGTAGTACAGGTAGGTACAGGTAGGTACAGGACACCAGAAGGCGTCACCGTCACTGTGATGCAATAAAAGGGACAACGATCACCCCGCCAGCCACCCGCAGGGTACGATTACAGGAAGTCCTGTAATGCAATATGCACAAGCGCATTCTAATAAATGCACGATTTCACAGGTTCAGGTAAACCACCAAAAATGCACAGTTTGCATATTCAAATACACAGGGTGTTACCAACCAGATTATTATAAAACAATGATTATACATAATTATTTAACTTACAAGGACTACGGCTTCGTCTGGGCCTATCCAAGTCTGGCGTTCCCGGGAGATTGTGGTGCGGTGCAAAAACAAAATGGGCCTCAATCGCCCATAAGCGGAAAACAAATTCCCCCTCCAAGGGGTCTAGGAAGTCCGCCCGACACGCAGCCCTCGGCGGCTCCCAACTCGACAGCCTCAGCGCTGAAGGTTCACACCCATCCGCTAACGAACACCCAACCCGGCGAGACACACTCACACACTCCCGCACCACAAAACTCGACTAAACAATCACGAGCGAGGGTTTTATACCCTCCCTGGAATGCCAGCTAACGGATTAAAATGCCCTTATGGTTTATGTGTGGATTAAACACGGATTAACCCATTCAAATGCAAAATCACTGGGGAGTGTGCACCACAGGTGGAATTCCACCTGGGTGCAAGCTGGGATTGGTATTTAACAAATAATTTTTACCTCGTCTTGTGACAGGCGGTATGAATGGAAAAATTCGGTCCTCGATCGACGGTGCAAGCGCAAAGCAATGGGGATTGGGTATAACATAGGAATAAAGGAAAACACAATATCGAGCCTCGATCGTTATGTGGTTCACGACTACGCGTGTACATGTCAATACCGCAAATGGAGGGCTTTTATGTAAGTACACACTCACATACTGAGGACACCTTGCAAACCGAGCGCGTCCTCGGTATGGAATATTGTAAAAAATGTCACTTTCGTGGCCGTTTTTGACTGTTGGTTAAATATCAAAGCGTTTGGGAGGAGTCCTCGGTTCACGCATAAGACCTGACGTGGGGCAGTATGCACATTGTTTACCCCGTCAAATAAAACGCAAACAGTATTACCCTGAATGGCATAGCGCCCTCCGTTGGTTTCCATAAGTGGCGCGTGTGACAACGAAGTAAATACATACATGTCTCTAACTATAAACTAGTCTAGACATGTCTTAACTATTATAACATTGTTTTGGCCTGAGTGTAGTGAGGCATATTGTAGTTTATGCGAAGACGTGGTCATTTGCAGCTAGCTAGGTGTACCATGGAGCTGGAATAAATTCGTGGATAGATGGTAAGTAGAGCAATTGTATTTGGAAGCTTGCATGTTACTCGCTATGAATGTAGCTCACTCTATGACATATATGACAGTATGCTAATTTACGTTGTAATGTAATTTGTAGTCATGGCCTCTCTCACTCTAGTCTTAGGATGATGTGGGAAGTGAATATGCCTAATTTCAGAATAATATAGAAGTTATAACCAAATTTAACTGCTTTATTTTGCCAACCCAAGCATGAGTTGTTGAGCACCGTGCGAACAAGAAATAGTTAATTGTAGTTATTGTATAAATAATAAAACAAATAAGTAGCCACAATTATTAATATTTACTTGTATTATCAGTTTAATGGTATATTGTTGTTGTATTGTTGTCTTGTTACAGCTAGCTAGTCTAGGTGTGGCTGACAGAACTACCATAACAAACATGAAACGGAGAAGTTGTCTTAATGGAACCTTGACAAATCACCAGCATCATGAAGGGGAGAACGTAATCGCACTGTGGCCTCCAGATTCATCATGGTATCCTGCCGTAATAATCTCCTTCACCAAAGGTAAGTGCGGAGCCTCTAAAAGGACATATGACGAAAACAAATGGAATGCCCTCGTAATTTGTGGGTTCACGTTAACCTTGCGTGAAGACCGTGCTGTAAAACATATTTACTTAACCGATTTCTAACAATTGCACAAAATGATTTTGAGCGCAGAAAATTATTTCAAGCGCACAAAAAATAAATTATTTCGAGCGCACAAAATTATTTCGAGCTCATGAAATTATTTTTTTCGAGCGCACGAAATTATTTCTGAGGCACGAAATGATTTCGAGCTCACGAAATAAGTCATTTCGTGGGCACGAAATGATTTCGTGGGCACGAAATGATTTCGTGGGCACGAAATGATTTCGTGGGCAAGAAATACAAAACTAAATTTATTTTGTCACGGTGATTACTATTCGTCATATGTCCCATTAGGGGTTCCGTAGGTAAGAAATGTAATCCATAATGTAGAATCCCATTTGTCACACATAAATTAAGACAGCTGTATACCCTCTTACATCCCCCCATGACATGTACCACATGTAAATAAACAATGCCATTTTTCCTAAACTTGATTCCTCCCCCCCCCACCCCTTCAGAACCAAAAATATATATGATCTGTAAACAACAAATACTTTTCAACATTCCACTCCCAATTGCATGTAATCCCTTTAAAGTTTAATTAGTTAAATTTGTGGCTTTCTTATCAGGAAAGTACTGCGTCCGGTACACTGATGGTGTGACACGCTGCCTATTTGAGCACCAGGTGAGAAAATTACCATAGAATGCATTAATTAACAACAGACAGGTTAGGAAGAATACAAATGAAATGCGTAATTCTTCCAAATAGGCACTTGGGGAGACAAATTAGCGTAAGTCTTTAGGTAATAAGGAGACAGTGGCACTTAGGGAGACATTTTAGTGTCTCCCTAAGTGTCTACCTGCCCTAAAAAAAGATATTTGGGAGTTATTTTTGTCCTAGAACGACAGATTTTGGTCTAAATAGCAAATTTTGAAGATCTTAGACAAAAGGGTTAGGGTAAACAAGTTAGGACTGTTTTAAGTTTGTGTACATCTCTATGGGATTGTCTCCCCAAGTGCCTATTTGGAGGTATAATAATAATAATTACCATTATTATTATTATTAATATGAACAACGCCTGTATTGTACGCTGACTACAAGTATTTAATTAGTGAACTTCTCAGTCTTAGAAGTCATATAATGAATGCACATGACACAAATTCTCATTTGAATTACATATCTTTTTATGAAGAGGATAAATACCGGTATGTCGTCAGTTAAGTTGCGCATCAAGGGCGAATGTTGTTGGGGTGGTCGCTTGTGATGGTGTTAAAATGGATAGTATATTTTAGAGATAACCCAAAGAAATTGTTATTTGTTTAAAATTAAATGTGATTTTGATTTGATTTCTATGCCAGGTGGCCCATTCGCTGTTCTCGAGTCCGCACTTAAATGGTTCAGACAGTCTACAAAGCAGTTCCAGTTGGGATGATGGCCCACAGGCTGATTCTGGTACAGGACCTGCCGTTTGTCCTCCTCCATATGAGGTAATTCACACACACTCAACTTGTTTTCAGAACCCTATCAAATATTCACTCTGGGTGCCCAGAAGCCAGAAACAAATTTATAAATCAAGTTTTTTTTGCAAGCACCCCCCCCTTCACCCCCCTTCACCCCCACACCCACCCCTCCCCTCGCCCTCCCACCCCTCCCCACTCCACCTCCTCCCCACTCCCTCTCCTTCAGAGGGGCAACTAGTCCGAGGCAATTAGGCATATGCGTCTACCCCTAAAGTAAAATAACAGTGGTGTTTGTTTGTTTTTCACTCGTTCTAAATCATAAACGTTTTCTGCATCCGGCAACATAGAAAGTAGTAAGATTTTGATTCATTAGTGAACTTTTTATCTGAACCCTATCAAATATTCACTCTGGGTGCCCAGAAGCCAGAAATAAATTTGTAAGTAAAGTGTTTTTTGCAAGCACCCCTCCCCCCTTCCCCCTTCCCCCTCCCCCCTTCCCCCGTCCCCCCCTCCCCCTTCCACCTTCTCCCCTTCCCCCCTTACCATTATTATTATTATTATTAATATGAACAACGCCTGTATTGTACGCTGACTACAAGTATTTAATTAGTGAACTGCTCAGTCTTAGAAGTCATATAATGAATGCACATGACACAAATTCTCATTTGAATTACATATCTTTTTATGAAGAGGATAAATACCGGTATGTCGTCAGTTAAGTTGCGCATCAAGGGCGAATGTTGTTGGGGTGGTCGCTTGTGATGGTGTTAAAATGGATAGTATATTTTAGAGATAACCCAAAGAAATTGTTATTTGTTTAAAATTAAATGTGATTTTGATTTGATTTCTATGCCAGGTGGCCCATTCGCTGTTCTCGAGTCCGCACTTAAATGGTTCAGACAGTCTACAAAGCAGTTCCAGTTGGGATGATGGCCCACAGGCTGATTCTGGTACAGGACCTGCCGTTTGTCCTCCTCCATATGAGGTAATTCACACACACTCAACTTGTTTTCAGAACCCTATCAAATATTCACTCTGGGTGCCCAGAAGCCAGAAACAAATTTATAAATCAAGTTTTTTTTGCAAGCACCCCCCCCTTCACCCCCCTTCACCCCCACACCCACTCCTCCCCTCGCCCTCCCACCCCTCCCCACTCCACCTCCTCCCCACTCCCTCTCCTTCAGAGGGGCAACTAGTCCGAGGCAATTAGGCATATGCGTCTACCCCTAAAGTAAAATAACAGTGGTGTTTGTTTGTTTTTCACTCGTTCTAAATCATAAACGTTTTCTGCATCCGGCAACATAGAAAGTAGTAAGATTTTGATTCATTAGTGAACTTTTTTTCTGAACCCTATCAAATATTCACTCTGGGTGCCCAGAAGCCAGAAATAAATTTGTAAGTAAAGTGTTTTTTGCAAGCACCCCTCCCCCCTTCCCCCTTCCCCCTCCCCCCTTCCCCCGTCCCCCCCTCCCCCTTCCCCCTTCTCCCCTTCCCCCCTTACCATTATTATTATTATTATTAATATGAACAACGCCTGTATTGTACGCTGACTACAAGTATTTAATTAGTGAACTGCTCAGTCTTAGAAGTCATATAATGAATGCACATGACACAAATTCTCATTTGAATTACATATCTTTTTATGAAGAGGATAACTACCGGTATGTCGTCAGTTAAGTTGCACATCAAGGGCGAATGTGGTTGCTTGTGATGGTGTTAAAATGGCTAGTATATTTTAGAGATAACCCAAAGAAATTGTTATTTGTTTAAAATTAAATGTGATTTTGATTTGATTTCTATGCCAGGTGGCCCATCCGCTGTTATCGAGTCCGCACTTAAATGGTTCAGACAGTCTACAAAGCAGTTCCAGTTGGGATGATGGCCCACAGACTGATTCTGGTACAGGACCTGCCGTTTGTCCTCCTCCATATGAAGCCTCAAGTGCCGAGTCACAGAGACCATCAACCGAGGCTACTGAGACCGGTCACATAACAGTCATGGAGACTAGAGAACTTTGACTTTACCATGTTCCATGTTTATGCGTTAACGTTTACCTGTTGCCATTTTCTTGTTTCATATTTGTTTCAGACGTTGTCGTCATTGCTTGAAGACGAATAAACTACCATAGAAAGCAAATAGTGTCATATACTTATTTAGAGACCAGCAATGAAAGTGGGCACAGGAAATGGGACAAGAAACACTTCTGCTTTTACTGTGAAGTACCTCAATCTAAGTTGCCCCGTCATCTCCAGTCATGTCACAAAGAAGAGAGCGAAGTTGTAGAGATTGCGTCTGAGACCAACCCAAGTGCCCGTAAGATACTTCTGTGGAAAATCCGCAATGTTGGTAATCATAGGCACAATTGCCAAGTCCTTTGGAAAGGCCGGGGTGCACTTATTGTAGGATATAGGCCTAATCATAAGGTAGCTCCACATGCATACGGACCGTGCATATATTGTTATGGCTATTATGTGCGAAGTGATCTCTGGCGTCACCAGTGCCCACTGAAACCTGCACTCCCTGCACACTCGCATGGTAGCACTACCACAACTCCTCTGCGTAGACGTGTTGCTCACAAGAGTGATTTGTTAAAGCCTCCACCTGTCGGTGTGTCTTTCCAGTTGAACCAGGTTCTTATTCCGATGAAGAGAGATGAGGTGACTCTGCTGGCCAAGAATGACACTTTGATTGTGGAAGTAGCCAAGCGGGAATACGCGAAACTCGGGCACGATGTAGATCAACATGGCTACATCCGAAACAAGATACGGGAATTGGGTCGTCTTGTCATACAACTCCGCAAGAATACACACCAGCCAAATGCATCACTTGAATTATTTGTCCACCCCCACTACGTGAATGATATCATCAAGGCTGTTCACGGTATTGCTGGCTTTAATGAAGACAAGCAGTTGTATGATGTTCCGTCTTTAGCTTTAAAGATTGGACATTCCATCAAGAAGTGTGCACTCATACTTAAAGGAAATGCTCTAGAGTCTGGCCAAAAGCAAAAAGCGCAACACGCTGAAGAATTTCTGCAGTTGTGCGAACTGACCTGGCGAGACCGTGTATCCACCCATGCACACAGAACACTGTACCAAGAAAAGCGCAACAAACCTAAAATTCTGCCGACAAATGCTGATGTTGTGAAAATGTCGGCGTTCCTCCATGAAGCTGGCAACAGGGAAGTGGAACTTGTCCAGGATGCTCGGGGCGAACACATTGGACCAGCTTGGAAGAGATTGAATGAAGTCGCACTGTGCCACCTTATTATGTTCAACCGCAGAAGGCAGGGGGAGGTATCAAAGATGAAACTAGAAGACTTTCAGAAGCACACAACAGCTAGTGTCAACGGGGAATGCCTGCTGACTGATCTTGAACGGCATCTGTGCAAGATGTTCAGAGTTGTCGAAATAGTTGGCAAGAGGGGTCGAACTGTTCCTGTGCTTCTCAGCAATGAGGTGGTGGCGTGGTTGAGTGCTCTGATTGCTAGGAGAAATGAAGCTGGAGTCGCCCACGACAACACCTACTTGTTTGCACGATGTTCTTATGGAGGTACAGGTCATATAAGAGGATGTGACTGTATAAGAGTGTACGCAGACATGGCGGGCCTTGACAATGCTGCCAGCATCCGGTCTACAAAACTTCGTAAGCACGTGGCAACCGCATCGCAAATTCTTGCCTTGAAGGAACATCAACTTGAAACACTTGCAAACCTCATGGGTCATGATTTGCGTGTCCATCGTGAATACTACCAGTTGCCAGATACTGTGCAGAGGGTCACCAAACTTTCTCGGCTTTTTCTCAGCTTGGAGAGGGGAAACTTGCCTTCCCAGCAGGGCAAATCCCTGGATGAACTGCATGTCACTGGTGGTAAGGACACAGTTGTTTTAAATTATTTACTCAACAGCAAAAGAAAGACATTAATGATTGCTTTTGTTGAAAAATACTTGATCAGTAATTACTATTCACTAATACATCTTCAACAGCGAAAGAAATGCAAGAAATAACATTTTGTTATCAGTTTACAATATATGATAACAAATGGTATACGTGTTTTTGTGCATTTCTTTTGCTATTGCTCCTGCATTACAGAACAAGAAAGAGAAATAAAGAAAAATAGAAAGAAAGAAACAGACCACAGAAAATTGACAAGAGTTGAGTCCACTTTTCTGATTTTACATGCAGGACAACAACCATATGTTAGGTATGTGTGCATTAATCTAACAAAAACTGCTTTTTGTGACTTGCAGAAGGCTTCACTAGTGACGAAGACAGCGATGACAGCAGTGTCAATTCCTGTGATGTGCCCAGTGAAAACAGTAAGTTTAGGCTTTTATGTGTCTGTATTTTAAGTCGGGCTGTCTTTAAAAAAACAATTGTCTGTCTGTCCATTTGTTTGTTCATCTGGCTATCGGGCTGTCTGAATTAAAAGTGCCTAAATATCTGTGTTTTATATCGACTTGTTTCCTATTTGACATTAGGTACTCGACAGGCTCCTATCAGTGTTCCATCTGGAAGTCTGGCATCTCTGAACAACTCGAGACGAGTGAAACGTCGTCCCTGGACTGCCGAGGAGAAGGGAGACGTTACGAAGGGTTTGCAGAAATCCTTTCTGCTGAAGAAGCTTCCTGGTAAACGAGACATCGAAACATCCTGTCCTGTGGCACTGCAGACACGAACCTGGAGGAACATCAAAGACTTTTGTCGGAACAAAATGAAGCTTCATCAAAGCTAAGCAGGGTGTTTCGTCAGTTCACATACATGTACGGATGCGTCAGAGTACTTGACTATTTAGAATTTGCAATCGCAATGATGACTTTAGAATGCACATCAATATGAAGCCAATGGACAACCAGCATTTTAGTGTCGTGTCCTCACTTTGATAGGTGTAATTCACACACACTCGAGTGTCCTCCATTGGATAGAATGACAAGTATGCCCTCAGTTTGTTAGGTCCACACGATGCGGGAAGAGGTTACGGTTTGTGGACTTGCACACGTCCACAATCCGTTTTTCAGTTTCCGAAAAAGAGCGCTAGAGGAAAAACGGGTTAGGGTTATATATAGAAAAGATAGAAGGGACAGCTGAGAGGCCCATAATCCAAATTTGAGGGTAAATTTGTTTTGGGGAAGCGAGAAAAATGAGTATTTAGTCAAAGTTTGTTAACTACACGAAGACAAAGGAATGTCCACAGTGCGTATGTAAGGTAAAGCTATGTGTGTGTGTGCGTTTGTATTGACCGGCAATCGTGGTCGTCGGACAAAAGAATTGGGAGTCAAACAATGGGTCCACGATTGACACAACGTCCACGATCTTTTCCCGTGTACAAATCCTATGGCGATCATCAAAAAACGTTAGAGTATAAACAAAAGAGGGAAGACGGTCGGACAATACCCCGTCCACGATCGAAGGCCTTTACACACTTGTGTGTGTGTGTCGACCCCAGAGAATGTTTTTCGTTACAATACTCAGACTGGGCCCCAGTTCCTTCCGGGGTTCCTGATGGGTCTGTCCTGGGTCCACTCCTGTTTATTATTTTTGCCTTTGACTTGCCATTCTGTATAGAATCAAATCTAAGACAGTACGCTAATGACACTGTGATTTGTTGCACTATGTCTTGCTTTGAACCTGTTACTGTAGATGATCTCACTAGCCTTGTCATGAAATGTCCATACAAATCCTGTAATCTTGACCCCATGCCCACATGGTTAGTTAAAAACCACTTACCGGCTCTTATCCAGATTCTATGTCGCATTGTGAACGGCTCTTTGTCTGCAGGTGTGTTTCCTGCAGAACTCCGTAGAGCTTTGATAACCCCTGTCCTGAAAAGACCTTCTTCGCTTGACACTCAACAACTGCAAAGTTACCGACCCGTGTCAAACTTACCGTTTTCAGGTAAACTTATTGAAAAGGTCGTTTCCTCACAGGTTTCATCTTTCATAACTTGTCCGAACCTTTGCGGTCTGCTTACCGGCCCACACACAGCACTGAAACTGCTCTCCTCACAGTTCAAGATGTTGTCCTTCGAGCTATTGACTCCAAGCGGGGCGTCTTCCTCATCATGCTTGACTTGTCGGCTGCATTTGATACAGTTGATCACAGTATCCTCTTACAACGTCTCCGTCACGACTTTGGTCTGGAGGGTACTGTATTGAGCTGGTTTCGTCCGTGTGAGGGAGGCGCTCTCTGTTGAAGCCAATCTCAAATATGGTGTTCCTCAAGGATCTGTCATTGGTCCACAGCTCTTCACTTACTACACCCACTCTATTGGTCAAATAGCCCGGCAACATTCCATACAATACCACATTTATGCAGATGATGTCCAGCTGTTGTTGACCTTTGACCCCATCCAGCCAGGAGATGCTGTCTGTGCTCTGTTTTGTCTGTCCCAGTGTGCCCAAGAGCTTCAATCTTGGTTGATCTATAATAAACTCCGGATGAATCCAGACAAGACAGAGTTCTTCATTGCGTCCTCTCCTGCTCACTTCAAACATCTCCAACATCTTACTTTCAACCCCAATGGCATTAACATTCACCCTTCTCTCTCGGTCAGAAATGTAGGTGTTGTGTTTGACCACGACATGAAAATGTCTGACCACATAACACAACTCTGTCGCTCTCTCAACTGGCACATACGTAACCTTAGCCGGATCAGGAAATATATTGACTTTAATGCCTGTCACAATGCCGTCCGTGCCCTGATTCTATCAAAACTGGATTATTGCAGCTGCCTTCTTATGGAGTCTCCAAGAAAGAAATATCTCGTCTTCAGAGACTTCAAAACAGATGTGCAAGGCTTATCTTTCAGACCCCCAAACACACCCACACCTCTCCTCTGTTCAAACAACTACACTGGCTCCCAGTCGCCGAACGCATTCAGTTTCGCACACTGGTTCACACTTACAAGTCACTTAATCACTCTGCACCAGATTATCTTTCCTCTCTTCTCAAAATCCATAAGAGTCCAATTACTCCCTTCGTTCTTCTGCTTGTAAGTCTCTTGTTATACCTAAGTCACATAAATTGGCTGGTGACAGGGCCTTCTCTGTTGCCGCCCCCCGGCTATGGAACAACCTGCCTATCTCCATCAGAAACTCAGGCAGTGTTTTTTCCTTCAAAAAAGCTCTCAAGACCTACCTTTTTCCCCAAACGTAGCTGCATGTCCTTTTTTCTTTGTTGTTTTTTGTCTTCTATTCCTCTTTCTTCTTTTCTAGCGCCTTGTATCCTTTGGTAATTTGGCGCTATACAAATCCAGTTATTATTATTATTATTATTATTATTATTTACAGGACCATTAGTACACTGTACTAGCAAACATGAAGAACCAGTGTGACCACTCATTATTTTCATTTCTTTCAAGATCAGCACCAAAAATCTTTCAAGATCTTTCAAGCCTATGTAAATCAGTATATACAACTTAATAAAGTACATGCACATTTACATGTACATAAGCTGCTACATGTAGCCGTACAGTAAACTGGCGCCATTTTATGCACGGACTTGCACATATGTTGCACGGCAAAGCTGAAAAGTTGGGTACTAATTATAGGTTGAGTTTTATTGGAAGTCTGTGTTGAAATAATATAATTCCGCTACATATCTGTAGAAAAGCCCGTATAATAGAAATGTTGGGACTTCGGTGCTAATTCATACTATGGGAATGAAATATCGTAGAGCCTGGTGGGTGCTCTCGCATCGTATAATGCCAGTCAGAATGCAGCGTAGTCTTTAATAAGTTACGCAGCGAAGTCTTGAGCGGGTTGACGGCTTCACAGCCGCAAAGAAATACGAGGTTTTGTGTGCACGAAGGAGTGCCCCGCAGTATAGTAATGTTCCTTTTGGCAGTAGTGTGGGGCCAACATGGTGGCTCTGGCTGTTTCGGGATATTTAACCAAAACAAATATATAGATTCATAAGGTGTCTGTTTTCAAATGACATCATTCACGTGAATTATAATGCATACTTGTACCTGTTACCCAGCTGTCATGTGGTAACGTTATTTCTATTGGGCAAGGACAACAGAGAACACTGTTGTGAATACGTCTGGTCACTTTGCCAAAATATGTGAAAGTGTTTATTCAAACATCATAATAAACAAACAATGTACAAGAAAAAGGTTAAGTCAGTTTCCTAAATAACAACACTTTAAATCAGTATGGCCAAAACTATCAAACTTCAGGAGAAACATCACTTTAAAACTAATGGCCAACTACATGTACTATCTAACCTACAGGGGAAACTTAACTTAATAATCTCGTGGCCACAACTACCAGAACTCTTATCTGCCATGTCTTAAAGATAAACACACTACTCAGGCTGGCCAGCACCCTTGTTGCTATAGCAACAGACTTTCCACTGTCAAGCCAAGTCAATAGCCTGGGGCATACTACTGCTCCAGTGCTACCCTTACTGTGTGACAGGTGGGCTTTCCATTACTACACACACAAGTACATCATTGTTCTAGCTAACCTAATTAGTATTCGCCCTCCACAACATGGCAAGGCCATGCTTCAGCTTATCTATATACACTCAGTGCTTGCAATGGAAGTTTCCTTGGCTAAATGGTGAAACTTACATTCAATGTCATAATCTACTAGCACAGTTTACTATAAAACATACATGGTCCAGTTTCTTAAATAAATGAAATCGAAGTTATCAACTCCACAAACTTTCACCAAACTTTCCTCAAATCCAGGAAACTTAGTGAAACTTTCGTTGAATAACTGAAGTGAATACCTAAAGTTAAGTTGCTAAAAAACTAACCAAACTTATATCATCTTAAATCTCATCCAGAGTTACATAAAAGTGAATAAACAAACAATAATGGAAACATCTAAGCATCATAAAACAACTTCAATCATTTCAAATCTCTAGGGTACTTGGCAAAAGAGTAAAGTTGACAAATTCAAAGAACAATTTACCTTCAGCCAAGTGATCAACTCAAGTCATTGATTGTATACTCCAAGTAAATGAACATGTGAACAACAGAAATCAAGAAACCTAGATGTGTATAAAAATAAAGAAACATTTGTACGTACCTATTGGGCAAAGACAAAAGAGAACACTGTTGTGAATACGTCTGGTCACTTTGCCAAAATAAGTGACCAGGCACACTCAAATGCACTCTGTGTTTGGCCAATTCCAATTTTGTATGGGGGTGTTACTTTCTACAAAAACTTCACTCTGGAGGGGTTTTACTACAGAGGGGTTCTACAACACTCCCCTCCAAAAAGAAATGTCATCACGACATTGTATCGGTCCAACATTGGTCCATATACAGTTCTTTGGAGAATCCTGCTTCCAAACAGTATCATGGTGGACAGCGCACTACAGTCATGGGAACTACAGTCCATTCGCGCAGGAACGTCCTGCCATCCAGATGAGTTTTCCCAGTAGCTCCTCTGGTGCCGGGATGAGATCCAGTGGAGGGGATCCAAGCTCCATGGATATCTCGTCCTAGGTCTCACAGACCAAACAGGTAAATGGACAGGTATCTCAACATTGTTGGGTTGTAGTGCGAACTTGGTATTCATGTGCACGCTCATCTTCTGAAGAGAGTACTCCTGGTCCTTGCTGACTCTCCTTCCGATCATTGTGCAACACAATTACTGTCTCTCGTCATCTGTCTTGCCACACCATGTCTCCGCATTGATGGTCGCTATACTACAGCTTATGGTCTCACTTGCCCAGGCTCCATCCAGTAAGGTAAAGGATTCCATGGCTGGTAAGGCTCTTGCACTGGATGCTGCAAAAAGGATTGTCCAGGATAGAATGGATGAAAGAACTGCTGTTGTGACGGAACTTGTGCAACTGGCTGCTGGGGATACTGATGAGCCATTGGTACCATAGTAGGGACTGCCACTGAGTTCAACATGGTTGGTTGACAAGCTGGTGTCCCAAGCCTGTCGTATGTTAACATTGTTGGAGGGTGTCTGCTGCGGATAGGTCGATGCGGCTCCTCATCACCTGCCTCTTGGTGTACGCCACTCACTTGATGTTCCGTACTATCCAGCATTGGAGATGGTCCTACCTCTGTCATGGCTGACGTTGTAGTATGTTGGGCAGATGGCACAGCTGGTGTAGTTGTTTCTACTCCTTCCTGGGGCTGAAGCATATCTGTACCCTCATCTGCACCAGTGGCTGGAAACTGCAAGTCACCGTGTTCCGAAAGTGCTGCATCCGCTGGGGGGACTGTTGAGACAGCTTGAGGGTACTCTGTTGTCGCTCCTTCAGCATAGCTGACTTTAGAAGGGTGGATTACGATGACTGGTAGATCATCGTCCTCATCCTCACTCTCTGCAGGTGGCAGTTGTACGGCTTGGCTCTTATTATGTGGGGTTTTGTTGAGTTGTCTGGGAGCAGCTTTGGGCTGTCTATGCTGATATTGCTGGGGTGAGGTATGAGTACCAACTTGACTGTTGTCCCCACTGATGAAGTCGCATGGCAACAGTAAGTTCCGGTGCAGTACCTTGCTCCTGCCCTGACCACTCTCGGGTTGGACCTCATAGACTGGGATGTCTTCACCCTTCTGGGTGACAACTCGGTAGATCATGTCTTCCCAGTACGCTCGGAGCTTGGACGGGCCCTCAGATCTTGCAAAATTCCTAACAAGGACTCGGTCACCTGGGGCTAGGATGGTAATCCGTGCTCTCCGGTCATAGTAAGCCTTGCTGCGCTGTCCTGTCTGGTGTGAATTTTGGGCTGCTACCTTGTAGCCTTCTCGCATCTCGTTCTGCCAGCGTTGGGAATATTCTCGGCTGGTGACCCCATGTCCCTCTGGTCTTTCAAACCCAAAAGCCAGGTCGATTGGTAGGCGAGGAAGTCTACCATACAAGAGGTAAAACGGCGAGTACTCGGTGGTCTCGTGTTTTGTGCAGTTGTAAGCGTGCACCATCTTGTTAACTGCAGACTTCCAGTCGCTCTTCTGGGTCTCAGGGAGGGTCCTCAACATCCCAAGTAAGGTCCTGTTGAAACGTTCAACTTGACCGTTTCCTTGGGGGTGGTATGGTGTCGTGCGGGAGTTCGTTATGCCAGAGTATTCTTGCAGCCTGGCAAAGAGATGGTTCTCGAACTCACGTCCTTGGGCGTGGTGAAGCTTCTTCGGGAAACCGAACTTCAGGATGAAATCATTGAAGATTATGTCCGCTGCTGTCTTCCCGCTTTTGTTCCTAGTTGGGTACGCTTGGGCGAATCTGGTGAAATGATCCACCACCACCAGAATGTACTCAAACCCGCCCTTGTTCCGCTCCAGGTGGACATAATCGATGGAGACAAGCTCGAAAGGTTGCGTTGTGGTGATGTTGACAAGGGGCGCTCTGGTTTGTTTGGCTGGCTTCTTCTAGATAATGCATCGGCACACTTTTGTGATGTAGTGTTCGATTTCAGCTGCCATATGAGGCCAGTAAAACCGCTCCCGAGCAAGATGGATTACTCTTTCTGGCCCAAGGTGCCCAGCATGATCATGCAGCTCGGTGTAGACCTGTTGCTTGAACTTCTGAGGTAGGACGAGTTGTGTGCGCACACCAGTCTTCCGCCAGAGGATTCCGTCACCGTCTACCTGGAGCTTTCCCCACTCGTGTAGAAGTGATATGACTGTTGGTACCTCACCTTTCCGTTCTTTGCGTGTTGGCAACCTTCCCAAGGTCCTGTAGTGTAGTACCCTTTTGATGCCAGGGTCATCCTCTTGGGCCAACTTGATTTCCTGCTTAGTGAACTGCTGAATGGGTGTATGTACTGTTCCTGTGGTGGAGTCTTGGACGGAGAGGGCATGTGCCCAAGCTGTCTGGCCATTACACTGAGCCGTAATCCCTCGACCAGTTGCCTTCATCACATCTGGGGATACCGCCTCGGTGTGGACACTCTTCAGGTGCTCGACACTCTGTGGGATACGGGACAAGGTGTCTGCATCGCCATTGGCTCTACCCGGTCGGTACTTGATCTCCAAGTTGAAGTCAGCTAACTCGGCAACCCAACGATGCCCTGTGGCATTCAGTTTGGCTGTGGTGAGGACATAGGTTAAGGGGTTATTATCTGTGTATACTGTGGTGTGTTGGGCGTAGTACAGGTAGTCACGGAAATGTGCCGTCACCGCCCATTTGAGGGCAAGAAACTCGAGCTTCCCGGCATGCATGTGGTAGTTTTTCTCGGCTGCTGTTAGCGTCCGGGAACCGTACCCGATGACTCGTAGTTTCCCATCTTGCTTCTGATACAGGACCGCACCGAGTCCATCTTGGGATGCATCGGTGTGTAGGACAAAGGGGAGAGAGAAGTTGGGATAAGCCATTACCGGGGGTCGCTGCAAACAGTCGAGGATAGACTCCAGGGCATCCTGGTGGCTTGTCTCCCATCTTATCGGTTCATTCTTTCGTCTGAGGGACCTACTCTGTTTGCCCTTCAGGTTCTTGCGTTGATGGTGGTTTTTCGGAGCACACTGCGTCTCAGGTTGGCCTTGTTTCAGCAGATCGTACAACACTTTAGCACGTTTGGAGAAATTAGGCACATAGCGTCGGTAGTAGCCAAGAAGACCAAGGATTTGTTGAACCTCAGTGATGGTTGTTGGTCGTTTCTGCCTCAGGGCCTCAAGTGCCGACGTCTCCTTTGGATCCATGCTGTGGCCATCCGCTGAAACTATACGTCCTAGGTACTTTACTTGTGGTTGGAAGAGGGAACACTTGGCTGGTCTTAACTTCATACCATGCTACTTCATACCATGCTCCTGCATGCGACGGAGAACTTTTCTTACCCTCTCGACGGCTCTCCTCTGCCATGAAACCCTGGTGATATGCCTTGCCTTGATCTAGGGTAGAAAACCAGCAGTTGCCTCCTAAGCTATCTAGCATATCTTGTATGCGTGGGATGGGCTGTTTGTCAGTGATGGTCTTCAGATTGAGCTGTCTGTAGTCCACACACAGTCTTAGGGATCCATCTTTCTTTCTCACGCAGACGACTGGAGATGAATAGCTTGAAGAAGACTTCCGGATCCATCCTTTACTTAGGAGATCTGTGATGTAGTCCTTTACCTCACGGTACAAGGGTCGAGGTATCGATTGATAGGTCCGTTGCACTGGGATATTATCGTTGAGTGTGATGCTCATTTGAGGTTTCTCGATGCTTCCCATGTCTTGTTCGTTCTGCGCAAATGCTCTAGATTCTTCCCGGAGCATCTTTGCTGCTATGACCCGTTGCTCTTCGGAAAGATGCTCAAGGTTGATGGGAGGGTCCCAGGTACTGTCACTGTTGAGGTTGGACACGCTTGCAGCGGTGCCTGCTTTCATCTTTGCTGAGGTTGTATGTTGTAGAGCACCCTTGACTTCTGCAGGGAGTATTGATTTGATTGCCTGTAGCATGCCAAGGCAGGTCCTTCTCCCAATGGTGACATCATGGCCAGTAGGGTTAGAGACAAGGATGTTGATACAACAAGAGCTGCCTTTAGGGATTGTTACCACGGCATCACTTATCTCCAAGCCATCCGACCACTGTTGTTCTACATCAGCTTCGAACATCACCGTCGTAGATTCAGATGCTCCGGTGTGAACGCGGCATTGAATACTGGCACACGAACCTTTCTTCACAGTGACATCTCTCCTGCCTGTCTTCACCGTGCAGAGCTTTGATGATTCTGGCTGTTGCAGTAAGTTCACCAAAGCTTGCACGTTCTGCTTCCCAGTGGCAGGAAAGGTGTCCTCCATGGCTGCCAACAGTGATTTGGCTGAATACTCAGGGTCTCGTACTAACTCCTCCAGAACATTGGATCCGATGATAGGGTTACTGAGGGGGTCACTTGTCACCAACACTGGAACTAATAAGGGCTGGTGGCTTCCAGTTGGAAGCTGAAATTCTGCTTCAATGTAGCCATCGTACGGGAGCTGGGCATTATTGGCAGTCGTCACCATCAGGGTGTTAGTCTCAAGCAGGTCGGTCACTGGTCGAACAACTGCATGAGACATGTTCTGGCTGACCCACGAAGAAGACACAAGAGAAACCTGGGCGCCAGTGTCCCAAAGGGCTTTCGTTGCTCTTCCTCCTAGGTTGCACCGGATGGTACACTTTGGGCCGACTAGCTTGACTAACCTGGAGCCCTGCTGGGTGAGTTGTGTTGACAATGTCATGAGGGCTACACTCTCTGGCACATCTGTTCGGAGTGGTGGTTTAGGTGAATGGGGTTGGGGTTGATCATTAAGAATTGTTGGGAATTGTTGTGAGGTCAGGGCAGTTACGTATCCCCTCCGCTCGCCCTGCTGTCGTTTCCCGACTGCTTGGTCTGTCTCCGTTGCTTGCAGCCCCTTCTGAAGTGCTCAGAGCTGTCACAGGCGAAGCAATGGTCACACTCTGGACCCTTCCCAGCTTGACGACAGCTATTGCAGCCCCATTCGCGGGATGGAGGGTTTCTGCTGCCACCTTCCCTGGACTTGGGCTTCTCAGCTGTTTGCTTGTTGGAGAATTTGAGAGCAGCCAAGTCTGCCTGAATTTGTTGAAGTTGCTTCATCAGGTCCAGCTGTTGCTTTTCCATGGCACTCACTTCCTGGACCTTTACGGCTGTCTTGGCCTTCTTCTGTTTTGCCAGTCTCACGATCTCCCGCCCTTCCGCAATATTCAGTTGTCGGAAGAGGGCTTCATCTGAGGTGTTGGGGTCAAAGAACAATGGCTTCAGCTCGCCTCGAATGTTATCGTTTTGGAGCCCGGTATTCAATGAGTGCAGAAACATGTTCTGCACCAGTCCAGGATCATACTTAATGGTGGACTCCATCTTTGACGCCTTCAGGATCTTCTGTCGGATCTTCAAGAAGTTGTGTGCTGACTCCGTACTCCCCTGCGAGGCAGACGAGAGTTCTTGGTACATCTCCGTGGCGTTCCCCTCTCTATAGTGCGCTTCAAGGATTTCCCGAAGGGTTGGCAAGGTTAGCCCCTCTTTGCTCTTCAGGTAGCTCCTCAAGCGCATGCCTGGGCTGATGGACCGGATGACAGCCTCTACAATCTCAACCTCTTTGTAGGATTTCCGCAAACCGCTTTCAATCTGCATGATGAGGTTACTGTGGGAGAGCCGGTCCTTTTGACCAGGCTTCCCAACCTGGCCGCTGATTCGAAACTCCTTTTTAAGTAGGCGAACCATTGGGTTCACTGGTAGGGCAGGGGGGCTGGGGGCCGGTTCTGCTGTGGATGTCGAGCTTGACTCTGGGGTGGCTGGGGGGTCTGTGGAGGCGCTTGACGTTCCTGGAGTGATGGTCTTTAGGAAGTCACGAAGGTCTTCGAAGACCTTTTGACCTTTGTCCTCCATGTCTTCGATGGTCTCGCTGTTGAGGTGGCGGGTCAACCTCCGGATGAGGGCCAGGCGTGCGCTCTCCTTGCTGGCAGTGTGTTCATCAACACCCAGCTTCGTGCACACCTGATGTAGTTGCTCCTCCTGCAGGCAGCCAATCCGACTGACTACAATTTGCTGCAATGCTAGCAGGGCCTCCATGCTCTTGTCTGCTCCGTCCTCAACTGCGTCACTGAACCAGGTCAAAGGTGTTTCCCGTCACTCTCGACGCCAACCGGTCGTCCTCACTGCCTCCTGCCGTTCCAGGGCACTATCTGCTGCCGGGGACATTCACGAGGATAGCTGTCATGCAGTAATGCATTCACATGCATTTACTACGTCCTGGCAATGTCGCCAGATTTGTTACCCAGCTGTCATGTGGTAACGTTATTTCTATTGGGCAAAGACAAAAGAGAACACTGTTGTGAATACGTCTGGTCACTTTGCCAAAATATGTGAAAGTGTTTATTCAAACATCATAATAAACAAACAATGTACAAGAAAAAGGTTAAGTCAGTTTCCTAAATAACAACACTTTAAATCAGTATGGCCAAAACTATCAAACTTCAGGAGAAACATCACTTTAAAACTAATGGCCAACTACATGTACTATCTAACCTACAGGGGAAACTTAACTTAATAATCTCGTGGCCACAACTACCAGAACTCTTATCTGCCATGTCTTAAAGATAAACACACTACTCAGGCTGGCCAGCACCCTTGTTGCTATAGCAACAGACTTTCCACTGTATGGCTCAACTCCAGCCAAGTCAATAGCCTGGGGCATACTACTGCTCCAGTGCTACCCTTACTGTGTGACAGGTGGGCTTTCCATTACTACACACACAAGTACATCATTGTTCTAGCTAACCTAATTAGTATTCGCCCTCCACAACATGGCAAGGCCATGCTTCAGCTTATCTATATACACTCAGTGCTTGCAATGGAAGTTTCCTTGGCTAAATGGTGAAACTTACATTCAATGTCATAATCTACTAGCACAGTTTACTATAAAACATACATGGTCCAGTTTCTTAAATAAATGAAATCGAAGTTATCAACTCCACAAACTTTCACCAAACTTTCCTCAAATCCAGGAAACTTAGTGAAACTTTCGTTGAATAACTGAAGTGAATACCTAAAGTTGAGTTGCTAAAAAACTAACCAAACTTATATCATCTTAAATCTCATCCAAAGTTACATAAAAGTGAATATACAAACAATAATGGAAACATCTAAGCATCATAAAACAACTTCAATCATGTCAAATCTCTAGGGTACTTGGCAAAAGAGTAAAGTTGACAAATTCAAAGAACAATTTACCTTCAGCCAAGTGATCAACTCAAGTCATTGATTGTATACTCCAAGTAAATGAAAATGTGAACAACAGAAATCAAGAAACCTAGATGTGTATAAAAAGAAAGAAACATTTGTACGTACCTATTGGGCAAAGACAAAAGAGAACACTGTTGTGAATACGTCTGGTCACTTTGCCAAAATATATGAAAGTGACCAGGCACACTCACATGCACTCTGTGTTGTCTTTGGCCAATTCCAATTTTGTATGGGGGTGTTACTTTCTACAAAAACTTCACTCTAGAAGGGTTTTACTACAGAGGGGTTCTAAATACCTGTTGTTATATTACTTTGCTTTATGCTCACGTTTTGCATGTGCTGTTTTTGCATTTGTTTTCGATTGTTTTGAGTCCCACATGTTCTGGTCAGGCGCCTTTGCTCTGGTATGGGGCACGGGTTCTGACATGTGATTTGCCTTGGAGTTTAGTATAGCAACGCAGGTTTGGTCGGGGTGTTAGATCGTTTTAGCCTTTGAGGTCAGTACACTTTTAATGAGGCATTTAGGTGCTTTTTGCGAGGTATTATTTTTGTGAGCCATGCTTTCGGAATAGACGACATTTTGAGTGTTCCTAATTGTTTTAGGTATCTAAAAAAACCACACACATTTTGAATATAGGTATCTAAAGCGCATATCTTGTCACCAAACCGGCACAGTATTCTGCACAGCTTTGTTTAGTAAGACAAAAAAGGGTATTTTTTACCGACCATAATATCAGACACAACAGTCATATAGTTTTGTCCCTGTTTAACAAAATTAAATAAACAATTGTTGATGAAATCTTGAAAAGTCTCTCTAAACAATAAGACGATACTGGTATTTTTAGCCCTTTTGTTGCAAACAATCGTCGTTAAAAAAAAGAAGAAGAAGAAGAAGACAACCGTATTAAAATTGAAGCTTTTTGTATTATTATTATTATTATTTTCTGATAATGAAACCAAGGATCCTTCAAAAGCGCTCAAGGCACTGTAGCTCGTAAGCAAACCCCTTCTCTTAGCGATAAGTGTTCTGGGTTCTTTTACGTGCATTATACAATTGTATAATGTTATAATGGGAAAGATATATACACACATTATAAATTATACAACACACGGGACCTACAACTTTACGTCCCATCCGAAGGACGAAGCAATAGTGGTTTAATTGCCTTGCTTAAGGACACACGTGTCGACGGCCGGGATTCGAACTCACGCTCTGTGGAACAGAAAACACACTCCACATTATTGGAGTCCAAGAACACTGCCGGTTATGTCAGCATGTCTTCACTTGCTAAGTGCCTCCACTTGCTAAGTGCCTCCTTCGACGGTGGCAGATGCATTTCAATCATAAAAAAACTGAACCCATGTGCCAAATATGTTTGTATATAGTAATGCGATGCAACCGTTTTTCAATTTTTTGGGAGGAAGCCAATTTAAGCGCTATTTAAGCAGAAACTTATTCAAGCCTTGCTTATAGGGGTTTAACCCGGGAGAAACAGCCAAGGGGCAGGGTTTGTTTCAGGTCATTCCGCACAATATTATTATGACCTAAGACACGGAAAAGCCGGCATGCGTAATCGCCATGGTCCGTCCCAGGACAGTGCTAAGATCCCGTATTTTGCATATAGTAAAAGGGACCAGGCCCGCTCTGGGCAAACCCTATACGTTCCAATTACAAAGAAGTTCTCCATTGAAGTCAAGTACATGTATATGGAATCCGCAATAATTGTACGATTTAAAAGGGTTCTCGATCGTCTCGGGGTACCCGGATCAGTATAGGATATGAACCGTGTAGCTTGTGAGCAGCCTATAGCAATATTTAGTCTGAGTACTGGATTCGTTAGCCTTATTATGGATCTTCGATAAAAGATAACAATTACTGTGGGCAATTAACTTCTTTGAGGACCAAGGCTGATTTGATTATTTGATCGATTGAGAGTTTGGCCACTGCCGTTTGGTCACCGCTGTTATATATAACACAACCCCGATAATTTATGGCTGTCATTGCCTTGCTTTTCATTTCCAAACTTGTTTTGATCGGAGATGAAATACCGTTGTCTCACTATACGGGAGTGGTTTTCAAGTTCAACTTCTGAGGTCTAAGGCCATTTGTGGTCAAGTTTTAAAATAGGCCGGAGTTTAAAACCTTTTTTTTTATTTGAAAAATTGGAGTCCAGATTTCAACCAAATGTGGCATGTATGTGTTGTAGCCTTGTGATCGTGTCAAAGGTGAGGTGTTTAGGTCAAAGTAATTTAAGGTCAGTGATACAAATGTTTTAAATTGTAACAATGCTCTTATTTGGGTTTTATCGCAGTCACCCTCGGTAATACTGTATATAAATATGGGTAACTAAGGGTGACAAAGACGGTTATGGAAGGAATACCAGGGAGAAAAGAGTCAAAGAAGACGGAGGGGCAAACTAAGAACACAAAACGGCATTGCATGGCAGCAGACGGCTCGAGCTGAGCGAGATGAGCATTTAGTGAAGAGGCTTTTCTCCCGCTGTGGTTCGGAATAAAAAATAATTGGAGTTTGCATGTGAGGGTGGTTTTATTAGTTGCAAGTATACGGTTCTTCTGGCTTAATTGAAAAGCGATCCAGGTGCGTTGTCGGAGAACCCCTTGGTAAGTGCTCCATATTTCTGGTCAGACCTCCAGACTCCAAGCAAATAGTCTGAGTATGTCAACAAGTCCAACAACACTCAAACCAGCACGGGTTTAAACAACTGTAATTGTTTTGCACCCTTAACATCCTTCCCCGGGAAAAGGTTTTTCAACCTCGCAATATGTTAAGCGCGGAGGGTTTTGTTCTGTACCATCTGAAATTCTCCTTTTCGGTTTGGGGGCTGTAGTGTGAGTTACGGCTCGTAGATGTTGGTAGCGTTATTGGTTTTCAAAATATCAGTTGGTCGATAGAGAAGCACTTTTTGGGGTTGAACCTCACGAGCCACTGATTTTGCCAGGAGCACAGAGTGTTGATGTCTTCTTGCAGGATGTTGTTATCTGCAGGTATGCTGATCCTCCTGTACATGATACAGTCATCTGCCAAGAGCCTCACGGTAGAATGAACTTTCTTAGGCAGATCATTAAGGTAGAGGAGGAACAGGGCCGGACCCAAGACGGTTCAGAACTATAATGTATTCTTGTTGGCAGCATTCGTGTTTTAGGATGGGCCTAAAAAAAAAAAAAACGGGCCTTGACATTCAAACAAAACTCAAATAAGTTGTAGCGCCTTGAGCAGCGTGTGTACTTGGGCGGATGGCAGCCTCGCGGCACGTTTCTTAGTGCTGGCTGGCTTATGGGTGCAGTCTTTTGAACGCATTTACGAGTGGAAATGGCGCGCATTGTTGTTTAGCATCAGGTATGATGAAATGGTACAGCTATGATGAAATGGTACAGCTAGTACCCCCTTTATCACAATAGAACAGCCCAAAAGGCAAGCCCTTATGCTGGACGCCCGTTGAGACTGTTTTTGTAGGTGGACAATGATCTCATGAATATTCATATAATGCACAAAGCCAAAATAATTTGTGATTCGACAGCGCCCTCTTGTGTTTTAAATTGGACAATAGATTTCCGGTTTTAGGCAATCTGAACAGTTGGCCGTGTTTGGTGGCGCGTATAATGCAAGAAGGCGCGACCGACTTCTGTCTGTCGATTTGTACTAAAATGCACAATTTTACGCTAGACTAGCGTGGTTAAGATCAGAGGACGGGCCTCCGCATAAGAGAGAACAGTGGATGGGCCCTGTGTGTTTAATTGTAATCTAACATGGTTAAGATAGTAGGGTGCCGTGGCCGAGTGGTTAAGAACACCAAACCCAAGCTCTGGTGTTTCTGTTCAGCAGAGTGTGGGTTCGAGTCCCGGTCGTGACACTTGTGTCCCGTGAGCAAGACACTTAACTATAATTGCTTCTCTCCACCCAGGAGTAAAATGGGTACCTGTGAGGGAAGAGATGGTTATTGTGATTGATTTAGTAGCGCATATATTGCAGCACAGGCTGTATACTCCCCAGGGAGCTGAGAGGGTTTAAGGATTTAAAATGGCCCAGTGATCAGGGGTAATAATGTTGGAAGCGCTTTGAGATGCCCTTCGGGTGTGAAAAGCGCTATATAAATCCAAGTTATTATTAATATTATTATTATTATTATAAGTTTTGCAGCGGACGGGCCCTGCGTTTTGGATTTTAATCTAGTGTAGTTAAGATCAGAGGATGAGAGATATTTATAAGTTACGCAGCAGACGCGCCCTGTGTGTTGAATTTAAATTTAACATTGTTAAGATCAAAGGATAAGATATAATAGAAGTTACGCAGTGGATGGGCCCCGTGTGTTAAATTTAAATCTAACAATGTTAAGATCATAGGATAAGATAGAATATAAGTTCCGCAGTGCACGGGCCCGGTGTGTTGAATTTAAATCTAACAATGTTAAGATCATAGGATAAGAGAGAATATAAATTCCGCAGTGGACAGGCCGTGCGTGTTGAATTTAAATATAGCTTTGTTAAGATCAGAGGTTAAGAGAGAATAAAAGTTACACAGGGTGCGTTCAATTAGCTCACCCGGGGGAGTTAGGGTTAACACTCGGGGGATGGCACGAGGAGAAGCTAATCGAACGCACTCGTGTTTTCCACTAAATGTTCTGCATGGTTGTATTTTTTAGTTGCATGCATTTCAAATACAATTCTACAACAACAAAAAACCTACAAAATAAATGAAAAATCGGAATATTTTGCAACAAAATATTTACCTTTCCGCCATCTTTACGCCGCCCTAGACGTCGTCGACTCGACTACGCATGCGTGTGACGTCATTCCACCAGAGACCCTGCTACGGGAGCAGGGTTTCTGGTGGCTGACCCGTGCCTAGCCACGAGTACACGTCAGAGCTAAAAGAACAGCGCGGGGCTTACCCGGGGCGCCCCGAGTGAGCTAAACGAACGCACCCACAGGGGACGAGCCCTGCGTGATGAATGTTTATCTTACATGGATATCATCAGAGGATAAGAGAAAATAGGAGTTACGCAGTGGACATGCCTTGTGTGTTGAATTTGTAATCTAACATGTTTATTTTTAGATCAGAGGTGGGGCCTCCGCGTGAGAGACAATAATAATTCCGCGTGGAAGGGCCCTGCGTGTTAAATTTGAATGTAACTGAATAAGGTCAGAGGACGGGCCTCTGCGTTTGAGACAAATAGAAGTTCCGCAGTGGATTAGGCCCTGCGTGTTAAAGGTAGTATGCACCCTTGGTAAATGTTGAATTATTATGAATGGGCGAATTCGGACGGTTGTATTTTATAGTAAATATCTTTTAACTGACCTGTCCGAAGTTTTACAGTCATAAATGCCGAGAAAAGCACAGAAAACAGCGTTTGTTTTCAACCGGCGTCGAGCAGTTATTCTTATGTTATTTGTGTTTTCTCGCGATCGCCGCCCGGCGATCGCATATTTTTTCTTTATAGAATTTTATTTTTCAGAATATTTACAGGATATCGAGCGCAATCATTTTGCTGGATGCCTAGAATCCTTTATTACTTTCAGATGAGTAAGATATTTCTTAATAATTCGGTAGTAAATTTGTGTGTGATATCTGCAGGCCTCTGCATGACAGACAAAAGAAGTTCCGCAGTATAAAGGCCCTGCGTGTTAAATTCGAATGTATCTGATTAAGATCAGAAGGTGGGCCTTTGCATGACAGACACAATAAGTTCCGCAGTAGATAGGCCCTGCGTGTTAAATTCGAATGTATCTGATTAAGATCAGGGGGTGGGCCTTTGCATGACAGACAAAGTAAGTTCCGCAGTAGATAGGCCCTGCGTGTTAAATTCGAATGTATCTGATTAAGATCAGAGGGTGGGCCTTTGCATGAGAGACAAAATAAGTTCCGCAGTAGATAGGCCCTGCGTTTTGAATTTGAATGTAACTGATTAAGATCAGAGGGTGGGCCTTTGCATGAGAGACACAAGAAGTTCCGCAGTAGATAGGCCCTGCGTGTTAAATTCGAATGTATCTGATTAAGATCAGAGGGTGGGCCTTTGCATGAGAGACAAAATAAGTTCCGCAGTAGATAGGCCCTGCGTTTTGAATTTGAATGTAACTGATTAAGATCAGAGAACGGGCCCCTGCATGAGAGACAAAGGAGGTTCCGCAGTGGATAGGCCATGCGTGTTAAATTTGAATTTACCTGATTAACCGTAACCCCCTAGGCCTTTGGGCTAAAGAACTGCGTACTACAGAATAATACTTAGTATTTTGTAGCTCTGTTCTTTTCTCTATGGTCTCTCCGTGACTGATGATTGGGTGTGTACTGACAGAGTACTGATACTGCCAACTACAAAATACTACTTGTGGCAATACAGGTCAGTAATACTTACAAAAAAATGCAGTAGTCCAGCCTTGACCCATTGCTGTGTCCCAAGAGACAATTTTTGCTGTAGAGTTTAGAACACCCTACGCAGCATACATGGGCCATGCACACTCGGCAAGCTGAGAGACCCAATGCAAAAAAGTACTACGAGTGCAATTAGGGGTGTAGTACCAAATACTAAAGATTATAGGCATGACATTTTATCATTAAGTGATCAAATGCTTTATTCTCAGTAATTCTCTGTTGGTGATTTTATTTAATGTGTGAAATAACTCCTCGGAAATTGTCACAGAATCACACTTGAAATATATCACAAATCAAATTAATTAACTGCGTTGTATAAAGTTCGCCATAAGAAATTAGCTGTGATGTACATACAATTTGTTTGGATCGTCACTGTTAAAGTCCCATTGTAGAATTATGCTATTTACACACTGTGCATGCATGAATTCCTATGTATCCATGTGAAAGAATTACTGCACAAAATACCATTGCAAACTTTGTGGCAACACAGGATCCTGTGCTGACCATGAGCAGCCAATCAGCTGCGGGGTTGGCAAACTTGCTAATGAATATGCATTACCAGATGGTAGTATTATGTAGGCTTGTGTGTGTGGTACTTTGCAAAAGGACATTGCACTGTATTACATAGAAACCCACTGTATGTTTATTGTGTGAATGTAGCCTTACTAAAAATTCAATAATTTGGAAGCAGTACACTATGAAGGTCTGAGTGTGTACATAAGTAAGGGCTTCTCTTGTACCAATGGCATTAGAAATTGGGGGGAAATTGATGATTCTGCACAGCATCAGCTTCTTAGGTGGGAAACTTTTTCATGGCTATACAGAGCTCTTTAACAGCTTTCTGGCCATGCATATATATCAACAATTTTGTTAGGATTTCTTGACAAAAATTGCATTTTACTTTTTGTAAAAAACACAAGATTCTAAATAAGATACAGTGATATTACACTATATATGCAGGTTGTTAATTAGCCAATCAGATTAGAGGGTTTGGACCAATGAGAGCTTATGTTACACCAAACTTTCAGCCAATGGGGCGACATCTTAGTCTGCTAGCTAGTTTTAGTGAAAAAATGTGTGCAATGTTTAAGCTCACTTTGTCACAGTCCTTTGTGCAAAGCACAACAATAACAATTAACTGTAAAATTTAATTTATTCTGATTCTACTCTGAATTGTAAATTGGGTCTGATCTGAATTCATCCCCTTTGGCCTGGATTGACTTTGGAAGTTCAGTAACATTAGTAGGCCCGACTCTAGTACTAGCTTGAGTGGACCTACCGGTAACGCCGGTGTTGGGGCCTGCCTATAGGCCTATTCACCTTGTCATCGGCCGGTTTATCTTGTTACTTCACCGGAGTTTATTGCATGTATGGTGCCAAGGAACTGGATTGAATTCATCATCTTTGCCTAGTAGTAGTAGTACTACTAGTAGTACTGCCAGGATACTTTGGTAAAATTGTAGGCCTTCATCTTCAGTTGGGTGTATTTCTTGAATAGGCCCTACATCACCGGAGTTTTGGGCCAAGGATAGGCCGTTGTGGATTGGTTATCATCAGGCTAACGTGAGGCCTATAGCAGGCCTACCTATACTGGACAGATTTCACCTGGTCACCCGGCGTTTACTGTGCAAGGGATAGGATTGATGTCATCACTTGCCTCCGACTTTCTTCTTCAGTCATTCACCTTATGGATATAGCCTAGCAACGGGATTATATTGTGCCTGGATCTGGATAGCAGTATCACCTCTTCAGTCATTCACCTTATGGATATAGCCTAGCAACGGGATTATATTGTGCCTGGATCTGGATAGCAGTATCACCTTTGCTTTGCTAACATCAACTGTTCCACTGGATTTTTTAGCATTAGGCTATTGCCTAGGCCTAACTTCAGTTCCTTCACTGGACCTTGCTGCTAACTGTTGTTCGGGATCTGTTGTTCGGGATCTGTTGCAGACTTTAGCAAGCCAAGGACTTGCATGATTCGTGTCATTCCTCGGACTTTAGGGTAATCGCCTTAATTAACAGTAAACGTTAACAATAACATGTACATGTAGTTAGACGTTAGGCGACAATGCCGCGGCCAGCTCGCGAGAAGCGGCCACCGGCGAGGCTGGGAAATGAACTAACTCGCAAACGCTCACGGGCAGCACCAGCAGCATCTTCAGTGCGTCGTGCCCCAGATGTGGCGGTTGTGCCTACGGTCAGCACAGCTGTTGCACCAGCAGAGACAAGTCAATCGGGTAGGCCTAACGCCGACAATAATTCATTGCCATTATCTGAATCTAATGTTGTTGGTAGTCATGGTAGTAGTGTTACTGTTAGTAATAATTTTGCTGAGTGTAGGCCTAGTGGTAGCACTAGTATTCCTAGCAGTAGTGGGTTGTGCCCTAGTATTAACATTAGTCATGAGCAGGCCTCTAGTTTCAGTGCCCCTCTCCTTGCTGGTGCCATACAGACATCAGCTCAGCCAGAGCCTATTCCAAGGGTGGATGATTATACCCCATTGGGAGGGAATGTCCCCTTGGCCCTAAAGGAAAAAATTTGGCAAGGGACCTATATTGATCTCTCTTTGCTACTGCAAGATAGTGCGGCAGCGGTTCTAGCCAGGTCTAATCAGGCATCTGAACTTACTCTAGCTGTTGAAGGGAATCAAATGGTGGTGCGCCAGGCAGTTGCAAATCGGACTAGGAAAATTGATACAATAGATAAATGGGCATCAGCGTTTCATACGTTTATGGCTATTTATTTATTGAAGCACCCCCACAGTTTCGCAGAGTTACTCAAGTATGCGGAAACGGTGCGCATGGCGGCACTACAATTTCCTGGTTTTGGGTGGCGGCGCTATGACGAGCAGTTTCGTCTTAGGCAAGAAGCACACCCTTCCCGGTCCTGGGGGGCCCTTGATATTGAATTGTGGATAACTGTAGCAGCTGCGCCAGTAATGGCAGCAGCACAGTCAGGCTCCTCGGTGGCGTATACTGCGTTTGGTGCTCGGGGTCAAAAGAAGGGTACATGTTTTGGCTTCAATGGTCCCAGGGGATGCCATTTTCGAGCATGTAAATTCATGCACAAGTGCAGCAAATGTTTCGCTTTCGGACATGGGGCTATGTTTTGTAGGTCTGGCCAAAGACAGGCTGGTCAAACTCAAAGGAATGTTGGGCAATCCAAATCCATGGGGAAACCTGAACAGGTGGGTATGGCTGGGAAAACCCCCTTGAACAATGGGTCTCAAACTCGGGGTCCGTTTCACGGAGGAAAGAATTTTCGTGCCCCCAACCCCAATTAAGTTAGGGGTGTTAGCTTCATGGCTGACCATTTATCCTAAGCGGGAAGATGCTACCACTTTACTAAATGGTTTTTCAAATGGTTTTTCCATTGGATTTAAAGGTCCTCGAATAAGTCGGGATTCTCACTGTCTCTTGTCTGCCAATCAAAATCCAAATATTGTAAGGGAGAAATTGGCCAAAGAAATTGATTTGGGACGAATTGCAGGGCCTTTTTCATGTCGGCCTTTCCCAAACTTACAGTGTTCACCCATTGGCTTAGTACCAAAACATGAGCCAAATTCTTTTAGGCTAATTCATCATTTGTCTTTCCCTCGTGGGGGTTCAATTAATGATTTCATTGATAGAGACCAGTGTGAAGTTCATTATGCATCCTTTGACGAAGCTGTTCACCTTGCAGGGGGTGTGGGTAGGGGTGCCTGGTTGGCAAAAGCCGATATCAAATCAGCCTTCCGGCTCCTTCCTGTTTCCCCTGCGGATTATGAATTGTTGGGATTTTCCTTTGACGGTGGTTACTATTACGACAAGTGCTTGCCCATGGGGTGCTCCATATCTTGTGCTTTGTTTGAGAAATTTAGCACTTTGTTAGAATTTAGAGTCAAGTTCATGGCCAGGTCCTCCCTGGTTACGCATTATTTAGATGACTTTTTATTTGTTGGTTCTTCTCAGCCATCTTGTTCAGCGTTACTTGTTACCTTCACAACAATTTGTGATGAGTTAGGTGTACCACTAGCACATGAAAAGACAGAGGGCCCATCTCAAACGATCACTTATCTAGGCTTGGAAATTGATGCATTGCGGCAGGAAATTAGGGTACCAGATGTAAAAGTACAGAAAATATGTACCCAAATTCAGCAAACCTTGTGTAAGACTAAGATCTCTCTAGTAGGGGTGCAATCTCTGGTAGGCTCACTCAATTTTCTGTGTAAAGCAATTGCTCCTGGACGAGCATTTATGAGGCGTTTAATTGCGCTGACTATTGGGCTCACTAAACCTCACCACAAAGTCCGTATAACTAAAGGAGCACGGCTCGATTTGTTAATGTGGCTTCAGTTTTTATCTCATTTCAATGGTGTGTCCGCTTTCTTGAATCATGAGTGGGACGCCAATGAGGCCTTAGAGCTGTTTACTGATGCGGCGGCAAGCATTGGTTTTGGGGCGTATTTTGGGGGTAAATGGACACATGGTAGATGGTCGGATGAACTGATTCGGAATCCACCATCCATTGCTTTTTTGGAATTTTTTCCGGTAGTGGTTGCAGTGAAATGTTGGGGCTCCCAACTAGCCAACAGTAAGGTGCTATTCCATTGTGACAATACTGCAGTTGTGCATATTGTCAATAAGCAAACGTCAAGTTGTCCTCGCATCATGCATCTGTTGCGCATGTTTGTGCTAGAATGCCTCAAATTTAACATTATGTTCAAGGCAGTTCATGTGCCAGGTACACATAATGAACGAGCGGATGCTTTGTCCCGTTTTCAGATGCAGCGGTTTCACAATGCATCCCCATATGCAGAGCGAGACATGACTCCGCTACCAATCCTTCCCCAAGTGTGGTAGAAGGTGAGATGAATCGCCTTTTAGAAATTGCAATTGCCCCAAACACGAAAAAAGCATACACTTCAGGATGGAATGCATTTTGTAAATTCAGGGGTGGGAGACCAGATACCAATTCTTCTGCTTTACCCCATGAAATTCGAGAGTTTGTAGCATGGTTGTCTTTAAGAAGTTTGTCACCTGCCACTATTTCAACATATGTTGCGGGAGTTGGATTTTTTCATAAAATCAACGGTTGGCCAGACCCCACACGGGATTTTTTAGTGACCAAGCTTTTAGAGGGTTGTAGGAGGGATCGACCATCGGTAGATGCTAGATTGCCAATATCCTTACCAATTTTGGCAGACATGGTGAGGGCTCTACCCCATATCTGTTCATCCAATTTTGAAAGTGTGATGTTTAAGGCTGTGTTGCTTTCTGCATTTTTTTGATTCATGCGGGTAGGCGAATTCACTGTTCATTCCAAATGCAAAATTCAGAATTCCATTTTGTCAATATCTGATCTCGAGTTTTGCCACATGAATACAGTAGACTCGTCCATTCTAATCTCATTCCGAGGTTGTAAAACAAACCAGACAGGCCCTGCTCAAAAGATTCGCTTAACTCGAGCTCAAGATTCAGCTTTATGCCCAGTCACTGCACTGCAGGACTATGTAGCTATTCGTCCCTCACTTTCTCAGCCCTTATTTTGTCACTTTGATGGTAGTCCTTTGACTAGGTATCAATTCAATGCAGTGTTGAAAAAGATCCTCTCCTTCTGTGGGCTGCAAGGCTTGAACTATCGGGCTCACTCTTTCCGCATTGGAGCAGCAACTGCTGCTTTTGAGTTGGGGGTTCCTGAGGCTGAAATTCAGCGCATGGGTCGTTGGCGATCAGACGTAGTTTTTTCATATATTCGACCTGTCCCCACTTCTACTTTGCCTGGTAGTTAAGAAGTTATCTCTACCGCTGTAAATTTGGTTAAATTTCCACTTCTTTTGACTTGTTCACATGCACAGGTCCGATCTGGGTCATTGGGGATTCCATTGTGCGATGGGCCAAACGGCCTCTTAGTCTGTCTCGGACCGTACTTTGGAGTGGACGTAGCGGGGCTACAATATGTGATATGTATTCCTTACTGGCTGGGATGACTGGGCCGCCCCCTTCAGTGATAATTTTTCATGTGGGCACAAATGACCTGTTGTCTGTCGATGCGTTTTGCATGCGCCAGCGTATTCTCGTCCTGATGGAAGAAACCAAATTGCATTACCCACAAGCCCAAATTGTTTGGTCGGATATTTTGCCTCGTGTTTTTTACTTTGGTACAACAGCGCAGGCTTCAATGGACAGAAAGCGACGTTCCATTAACAAATGGGCTAAGTCACGCTCTCATAAATTGGGGGGTCATGTTATTCATCACGCTCAGTTTCATTGGACAACCATGCACTTGTTCAGGTACGATGGGGTACATTTGTCGGAGGCAGGAATTGAGCTGTTCGTATCCAACTTAGTGGTTGGCATTTTAACCCTCCTGTAGTTCCCTACATTAATGAGTTTTTTATCCTGGTGCTTGTCTTTCCCTTGGGACGCGTATGGCGCGTGTGGCATTTTTGGACGGGAATTTGACAGACACAGGTTAAAATATTTTCATGGCGCTATCGTAACAGCCAATAAGTCTATTCCAGTTAATATTAATTGCCATCATACAATGTACATAATATGACAGTAATTTCAATTTGTTGTGACAGGCACTGTAATGGCTCCCTGGAAGTTCACCAGGGGTCATTCCTCCCGTAGCTCCTTGCGTTAAGCGGGGGAACATCCGGTGCCTGGATGGTTTACTAGTTCAATTTTGATATTTTCATTCAAGAGTTTCTTAACCGGTGTTGAAATGCCTTTTCGTCTTGGATATTTTGTATGGCCTGGTGTTGCCATTTTGTTATGGTTATTGTGTCACATCCATTATGTAACTGGGTCGGGCGTGCCCTCGTTATCAGGGTCTGGTGTGCCCTATGTATCAGGGTCTGGTTGTGACAGGGTCTGGTGTGCCCTAATTTTATGGTGGGCCTGGTGTGCCCTATTCATGGCTGGGTTGGTAAACCCAGGGGGTCCGGTGTGCCCCACTCTAATTCATTTGTTTGCCAGTTTGCCCATAGCAATGGTATCTGGCAATATTGTGTTTCAGAATAAAAATAGAGCTGTGGCATAATTCCATTCAAACAAGTTTATGGTGTGTCGATTATTTCATCAGTCTGAGAATAATGCACGCATGTAGGTGAGAGTACTACATACTACTTTTTACTGCAGTAGTCAAAAGCAGCATTAGGTAGGGTTAGGGTTAAGATCAGAGGACAGGCCTCTGCATTTGAGGCAATTAGAAGTTCCGCAGTGGATAGGCCCTGCGTGTTAAATTTCAATGTATCTGATTAAGATCAGAGGACGGGCCTCTGCATGGGAGACAATAGAAGTTCCGCAGTGGACGGGCCCTGTGTGTTAAATTTTGAATTTAACCAATTAAGATCAGAGGGCGGGCCTCTGCATGAGTTACAACAGAAGTTCTGCAGTGGTTGGGCCACGTGTGTTATATATGAATCTAACCGATTAAGATTAGAGGACGAGCCTCTGCAAAAAGAAAAGAAAAAGAAGAAGAATATTTCATAAAATGTTTAAATGGTATTTGTTTGTACGAGCATGCATCCTTAATAACATAAACAAGTTTCGGCCAATCCTTGTCTATTTTTTATTGTTGTGGTCATCTTTATTCCACTTCTTAGAAGTCTTATAATTGGGATCGGAACTTTTGCCAAAAGTCCTCAAAAGAATTATAAAAAGGACATAGCGGCACGTAAAAAGGTTGCCATAACCAGTTTGGCCTAAATTATACACGAGTTTTAACGAAGTGTTCTTTATTTTGCTTTCAGTTTCCTGAATGACGGTTAATGATTGATCGAAGTCGCATTTTTTCTTCACAGATCCTAAGAACCGTTTCGATGGTGAAAAGCTATGTTGTTGTTTCCACGGTCGCCGGTGAACCTGGCAAAAATTGCGTGTCGACGGGTCAGCAACTGTCCATCGGTGCAGCCGTTCTGCAAAACTGCCCGTTTCCAACGTATAGATGAATCCAATCAAACATACACGGACATTGTGGGGGCCAGTAGCCCTGTATCCCTATAGTAAATTAACGTCACATGGTCTTCCTGAGAATGAAACAACATTTTCTTTGTATTGTTATCTGTTTGTGTGTGAAAAAGTGCCTGAGTAAAGTGGTAATGGCAATAATTACTTAGGTAATAACAGTGCGAGAACCTGGTTATTACTGCGTGGTAATGACTGGGTTGGGGGATGACCGCTGGTAATGGATCTCGAATACTATTTGTTTAGATGAAGTGCATTTTGAAAAGAAACATACAAGCTTCTTGATACATAAGTAAAAATAAGTCTAAAAGTCTCCAGTATTAAAAAATCTGCCAAAAACTGAATGTTCATTTTTTCCTAATTCCGGATCGCCCGTAAAATACATGCATTAACTACACGCGCGCAAGCGATTTCATATGACGTGTTCTGTTGGACCATAGAGAAATTTCTCCATGGTGGGACAAAGTTTATCGGCTCGTTGCCGTTTTAAACTTTATTGGAAGTGAAAGTATTTGAAATTTATTTTAAACTGTATTTATATAAATTAATGAATACTTTATCAGAAATATAGGCTTGATTCGGGTTGGTTTTAGCGTGATAATTTGTCATGTACGAAGCAGTTTTTTACTCGATCCGAAATTGGTTAAACTGATCCGCAACTAGAAAAAGGGATGTCGGTATATTTGACGTCGTACATGTATTTTCAAATAAAGAAGAGCATAAATATCGAAACAAAAACTGTAGTTTCTCCATCACTCAAGGTAAACTACTAAACCTATTTCATTTAAATTTCGAGGATTAGACTTGCCGAAAACAGCCTGAATATTTTTTGAAATCCGGAACTAGGAAAACGTCTGTAATGTGGCCATAATGCAGCCCAAAGCCGGGGTTTAGAAAACGGCCCTTGATATTACCCATGACATTACTACATATAATGACCTGCACGTGATCGAGTCTCGGCCAATCAGAAGCCTTCAACTCTCCTAGGTATTTATTAAAATAAAATAGATATTAACTATATACAGTTACGGTAGGCATTGACCCACAGGGGGAAATTTGAGGAAACGGGGCGCTTTATGTATGCAACTCGGCGTCGAGAAAAGTCCCACACGCAGCATTTCTCTTTTTTGTTGTTCTGCGCATATTTGCGGACTTGTGAAGCTCATCTGCACAATTAATAATTTATCAACTAAATGAACAGCGTTAAAGGTATGGGGCGGTCTTGCAGGTTCATTCAGGACGCATTTCCCAGTTCCGCAGTATTTTTCTTCCCGTGCTCGTTTGGCGTCTGCAAGTCTATCGAGATGTTCCCGAAAGCGAGGGCGGAGTTCTAAGCGAGGAGTGACGACACGATACCCGTCATAGACGCTCCTTGGCACCGTGGAGCATGGAAGATGTACATGTATGTTTAAGATATCTTGAAGGTTGCAATTGCGCCGGATGGTTCGAACTGTCGCTCATTAGGTAGCATTCCTCGCCCTAATAACTCTCGGCTTTTGATGCCTCGTTATGTAGGGCTATCCGCCCTCTGGCCACCTACAGTATCAAACTGCAACGCGCTGCCCGCAAATGTCGGATATTCTAACTCGGGAGCTGGTCCTTCAGAACCTGCCTCCGCCGATCTGGTTAGCATCGATAGTCCGAATGGCTACGCACGCCCCCGTCGACAAGGGGCGACTTTCAAATACAAGTTAGTTTTCATTGCACGTATTTCCACCGCGTCTGTCGAATAATACGTTAGCATTTACGGCAAAGCGCCATCAGATAGGCGTGGAGTTCCCCGCTTTACCGGATGGATGGTGGCGTTGTGCGTGTGGCGTTGTGCGTGTGGCGTTGTGCGTGTGGCGTCGTGCGGGTGGCGTCGTGCGGGTGGCGTCGTGCGGGTGGCGTCGTGCGGGTGGCGTCGTGCGGGTGGCGTCGTGCGGGTGGCGTCGTGCGGGTGGCGTCGTGCGGGTGGCGTCGTGCGGGTGGCGTCGTGCGGGTGGCGTCGTGCGGGTGGCGTCGTGCGGGTGGCGTCGTGCGGGTGGCGTCGTGCGGGTGGCGTCGTGCGGGTGGCGTCGTGCGGGTGGCGTCGTGCGGGTGGCGTCGTGCGGGTGGCGTCGTGCGGGTGGCGTCGTGCGGGTGGCGTCGTGCGGGTGGCGTCGTGCGGGTGGCGTCGTGCGGGTGGCGTCGTGCGGGTGGCGTCGTGCGGGTGGCGTCGTGCGGGTGGCGTCGTGCGGGTGGCGTCGTGCGGGTGGCGTCGTGCGGGTGGCGTCGTGCGGGTGGCGTCGTGCGGGTGGCGTCGTGCGGGTGGCGTCGTGCGGGTGGCGTCGTGCGGGTGGCGTCGTGCGGGTGGCGTCGTGCGGGTGGCGTCGTGCGGGTGGCGTCGTGCGGGTGGCGTCGTGCGGGTGGCGTCGTGCGGGTGGCGTCGTGCGGGTGGCGTCGTGCGGGTGGCGTCGTGCGGACGGCGTCGTGCGGACGGCGTTGTGCGGACGGCGTCGTGCGTGTGTCGCGTTGCGACGCGGTATGGGCGACGCGGTACGGGCGACGCGGTACGGGCGACGCAGTACGGGCGACGCGGTACGGGCGACGTGGTACAGGTGGGGTACGGGTGAGGTATGGGTGAGGTATGGGTGGTATTTGGGGCGAGATATTGTGGGAATGGGTGAGGCTTCGTGGTCCTGGTTCGGAGCGAAGAATCTCCCCATATATAAAATTCTAGTATAGATTCTGGGGCCCGAACAAAGCAGCAGTGCAAATAGAGTACAATACAATAGCCTCCCATCGCAAAATTAAATTAATACATTTAAAATAAAAATCATACAACCGTTCAAAAGTCAAATTTATTGGAAAAGGTTTTAAAAGTCTGCATGAAATTCAATATTTTTGCACTTTGGGGAAATCTTTCAAGATTTGTGACATTTTTTAGATTTTTTTCTTCAAGTTTTCAAGATGGGTCTCAATCTTTTAAGATCTTGAAAGATCTTTCAAGCAGTGGCAACACTGCGAAGAACTCATCTTACAGAATGACCTGTATTGCATTGAAACCTGGTGTAACCTTAATCATATGAAACTCAATGTTAATAAATGTAAATTGATGACTATTTCTCGTTCGAGAACTCCATGTGAATCAACTTATCAGATAGATTCTCACAACTTAGACCGTGTTGACGATTATAAATACTTGGGCCTCATTATTTATAGTGATCTTACTTGGAACCATCATGTAAATCCAATGGTCTCTAAATCAACTAGTCTGGTTTCATTAGAAGATTGACAAATTGTAATAATCCTCAAGTTCTTGTAAAATTATACACCGCCACTGTAAGACCTATTCTTAAGTATGCTGCTCCAGTTTGGTGTTTACGTTCCACTTTCCAAAATAAATCCTTGGAACAAGTTCAGAGAAGATTCAGTCGTTCCTGTCTGGGCCTCTTCAGACGCCACATACCAAACTCTAATAGCAACAACATTGAGTACCCATTAAGCCAAATGTTTGTATAACAAATTCGATATCCCGTTTGAGAATTACATTTGTATTAATCGTAGACATGAAAGCAACCTTAAATCTTCCCATCAGTTTTCCAGAACAAACGCTCTTAAGCAATCACTTTTCATTAAATTTTCCGCGTCTGTGGGATTCTTTGCCGTCTGACATTAAAGATAGTCTGGTCTTGCATGGTGTGAATAACTTTACTACCAAACTGAAAACATACTAACTAACCCTGGGATAACGTTATACCTTAATTATTGTCAACACATTATCTCATTTGCTTATTCGTTTACATTATGAAGGATTTTGTCAAAACAAGGTAGAGGTGGAAAACAATTGCATTCTGTATGGGTTTTTCCCTTTATAGTTTGTATTTGTATGTTATTGATTTGCTTGATTTGCCTGTCTGTTATTGATTTGCTTAATTAGGCCTTCAGCTGACACTGAAAAACAGGCTGTAAAATGCGTTTCGCTCCAGCAACTCTGGGTCTACTTTTTAATGCACATAGGCCTATATGAGGTTCATTACATCACAAACACAAGGTAACAAGTTCTCCACAAAAAATTCTGCAGTTATTTTTGTATACCTCATTAAAGTTATTAACAATCACGTATGCTAAAATGCATGTTTTGTGGTTTGAGGCCTTACATTTGGCACTTTCAGTTTTAACAATACAGCACTGCGGCACCTGTATGACAAATCCTATACATTTTATATTAAAAGACAAGTGTTTATGTATTTTGAAAATTTGGTAACAGCAAATTATCTTTGTTTTTTGTTAAATGGAACCACAAAAAAAATAATTGTGAAACAAAATTGGCATACAGGGCGCTATGATTGCTATACGTGCCAACAAAACCTACTAAAAAAACAAAAACAAAATTGAATGGAAATTGTTTAAAACCTTTTCTGAACTAGTACACGTGACCATTGTTGTTCTTATAATATTAATATTAAAATATAATATTAACATTTTAATAAACCCCTACTTGTTACAAAGATAACCATTTTCCTTGTAAAAAAAACAAGCTTATAATTAAAAATAAAAGGGCCATTAGAAGTCAAAGATGGGTATAGTTGCAGAAAGAAACCATATATGTCAGCCAACTACATGTACATGTAGTATGTTTAAAAAAACATACATATTCGAGATGTGATAAATATATGGCACTAAATATATGGCACTTAATATATTATTTTATGTTAGAACGAAGATTAAGTTCGGACAATCTATTTTTGTAATAGCACTGACGTTCGAGCGTGGGCGTCACGGCGAGGCCCCGCCCCCGCTGTGCCGACGGACCCGGCTCGAAATCGCTCCGAATGGAACGAAACGTCTGCCGCGCCGCCGTCCACAGCATCCCCCCCCGACTCAGTATCATTCCTGCAGAAGATCCAGGGAATGTCCTGACGAGGCCCCGCCCCCCGTGTGGAGCCGCTCCCTGTGGAGCGAGACGTCTGCTGCGCCGCCGTCTACATTATTAGCCTCTGTCATGACCTTTCTAAAAGGTCAACGCGCTGGAAAATGTCAAAATGGCGGCGCTTAACAACAGCAACCACGTGTGTCGTCGATGTCAAAACTGTATGGCTTATGACAGAGCTCTAAAGGCTGTGGCTAAGTCGGAAGAATAAACCGTAGGCATATGGCTGAATGTACTCCTAAACCGTAAAATTACGAAAGAGAAAGAAACGGTGACTGAAAAAAATGGTCAGTTGGTGAAAGTGTGCAGCGCTATACGTACGCGCGTAGCTAGCTGTACTTCGACGTTTACATTGTTTATAAACAATTAGGCCTAATGTTGGGCCGACTTTTCTCATGCAATGTTGCCAAACTTCTTTGTTGACAAACTGCAAATTCATTGTACATTTACCATGTTAATGTTATTAATGCTTGCTATTTACCCTCTGTTAACAATTTAGGTGTAAACTTAGTCCGAAAAAACCCAAAACGGTGGCGTCCAGAAATTTGGCACACAATCGACCGAGTGTTCCCTAAGTCGTGGCGCAATTGAACTGAACAATTATTAGAAAATCCAAGTTTAATATTTACGAATTTCTTTTAATAGTAAAAGTCATTTATGACCCATGCGAGGTTTAAGTCAATAAAAGGGTGAAAGATACTAGATTTCACAGGCGTTTACATTTAATGTGACAGTATAACAAGTGTTTAAAACTGGTTGGTTTTTAAATTAACATTGCAGGATTCAGGAATGTTGAGGTTTAACGTCCATATAGTAATTATGTGAACAAAGTGCTTGTGTGTAAAGCCCCAAATTTACATTTGATGTCAAAACAAACAAAAAATGCTTGTATGAATTGGACCCAGAATTTGTTTACTGTATGGCATTCAAATATATGGCATTCAAATAAAGCTTCAGTTCAGTGCCACTAAACAAAATTAAAAATTAGTTAAAATGTTGGGCCTAACCGGTTTTCTAAGGAGCATAAATACACGGCGGGTCTTTTCAAGTGCAGGAAAGCAAATCTAGTTTTATGATTGGCCATTTGTTTATAAGTATTTCCCCGCAATTCACTAATAATCTGTTGTCCTTCCTCCATGGTATAGCTAATTACGTTAGTCTTACGCGGGAGCTCGGAAGCCATATTGACAAATGTCCGCAAAACGCTCTCTTCGGTTGATTTTCGTCAATTCATGACAGAGGCTAATGGGGCGGCCCCCTGTCGGACCCGGTAGCGGTTCCGGACAATATATGGGGAACCATGCATCCCTGCTATCTTCATATCTTCCGCACTGTGGGCAAGGTCGGCGCGACAGGCTGTCAGTATTTTGATGTGACCTCCCATTTCGGCAGCCAACGACGGAGTAACATTTGCTGTTCTACTTGTAGCTGGTGCAGGCCATGAATTGGGAAGGGATGTGCAGGAGCTTTCCTGTTTCATCCTTATCACTGCCAAAACAAATATCATCAAATAATTAATCAGATCAATAATACACAACTTCAAATTTAACTACAATGGCTAACCATATGTTATAACAAAGCGTCTTGAAACAAGAGAGCGTTAATTGACAATCCAAACAATAGATTAGTCACTAAAAATAATTTCCTTACTTACAACTGTCAATTGCAAATAGCCTTACAGCCACATGAGAACAGGCCTCGCCAAGTCCAGCCATGCAGGTGCAATGCCCGTTGACTACAACACCAGTTTTCTTACTCACTGTCCACGCCTCTAGCGGTTTCTTGGATTAATCCTGGGAATGTAACACCTGTAAATGAAATAAGAAACCTGTCATTACCAACACACTCTCGTAAAAGTTGGTACCTTAATCCTGTCTTAACTTTTTCTTCATATTGGGGCTTGTGGTTTACAGACTGGCAGTTTTATGTGCGGTCAGGGAATTTCAGTCTTTCAACAGTGGCTGGGTCAGAGGAGGGTCAACTTCATGGTCAACCCCCTGGAGAAAGGACCAGGTCAACCTCATTATAGCAAGCATAGGGAACTGTACATGTACACATACGCTACACTACACACACACTCTGGACTTTGGCACATAACAAAATAATGACTGAACTATAAGATTTTATACTGAAAGCAAGAATCTAATAATAGGAACCAAAGAGTGGTAATACCAGAGAAATAAGATTACAATAAAATATGGATCGAACAAATATCATTGACCCCAGCTAAGTCAAATTACTAAATTTAACTTTTGTAATACATTTGCATACTCAAATTAAGTAAATCAATCTTAATTCTCCAATAGTTCGTCAAAATGAGAAATCTAGCTGATAAAGAAAAGTCTTTACAGGGATCGTATACGTTTGGTAAATACTCCAAAAATTAATGGCAATAAAAACTTACTTGGTAAGAAGCATACAGCAGCTTTGGATAGTATAATGCATTTTTAGAAACTTTTCACTTCGAAGTTCTGCGGTTTTTGAAAAAGATATCACTTTTATCCCCCAAAATTTGAATCTGAGAAGCGTTACCGTGCATGCAGTGACGTTTCTCAGATTGTGTATTCCAATGCGGATTATTCTTCCTGCGTGGACATAACCGCTCTAGATTTTTGGCAATATCTCAAAATTGCTACCACCTTTTGAAATTAAATCTTTACAGGTTAGTTTTATGGTATATATCTATAACTATATAGGATTGAAACAAACAATGGGTTCCAATTACCAAACGTATACGATCCCAGGTAGGATACACCATTTGCAGATATCAAAAATATTTACTACGGTACCAAATTAGTAAGAAATATTTGACTCATTTGAAAGTAAATGTTGATTCTAGGCATCCAGCAAAATGATTGCGGTAGATATTCTGTAATTATTCCGAAAAATATAATTTTATAATGAAAAATTCGCACTCGCCGGACGGCAATCGCGAATAAAACAAAGATAACATAAGAATAACTGCTCGACGCCGGTTAAAAAAAAAAGCTGTTTTTCGTGCTTTTCTCGGCATCCATGATTGTAAAACTTCGGACAGCTCAGTTAAACGATATTTACTATAAAATACAACCCCCCAAATATACTCATGATAATTCAAGCAATTACCAATGGTGTATCCTACCTTTAAGTGCACGCCGGCCATAACTCTGCTGAGGCTAAATAGATTAACACGTCAGTGATGAATGAACAAACTTACATTTTTTACCAAAACCAAAGTAAGTTCTCATGAAGCTAACGTGCAACTTCTATTGTTAAATAGAGCAAGGTTATATTGATGTAAAATGGTGTTTGGATGCATTATTGCATAATTGTAGTCAGTAGATTAATTTTGCAATATTGTGGCTCGTTTGTTCTCATTATTGTGGCCCGTTTGTTCTCATAATATGGGGCAATTGTTTTTTTGTGAAGGTATAACGAAAAAGACAATACTTAGCAGTTACAGATCCTAGTGTTTCCAAACCCTCACCAATCTCGATTTGCAGTGAAGAATATGTCTGTTCATTATTTGGTGAGGAAATTGTAAATAAAAAACAGGAAAACTTCTCGAAAACGTGACATGATAAAGTTCTTAGGAAGATTTCAAAGGAAACTAAAACGATTGAAGTTGGGATCGAGTCGAGTCCGTTGTATCATCAAAAATTATATAACTGACATACAGATCCTTGTTATTGATTGGTGGATAAACTATGGTCTATATTGTGTGCATGCATGGAATAATAAATGAACTAAATTTTAATAAGATGAGGTAAGATGAATAATCAAATATTTTTTATAAACACTAAAACCATTTTCTACAAATCTCGAATCTCTTTTTACCTGGCCCTAACGTGCCTATACAATGTACATGTACATGCACTAAAAACTCGCATCCTTTTTCTATAAATCTCGCATCCCTTTTTTAACCTAGTCCTACCGGGCTCTACCGTGCCTATATACAATGTATATGCACTTAAAACTCGCATCCCTTTTTTTATAAATCTCGCATCCCTTTTGGGGGCCTGGTCCTATATACCGGGCTCTACCGTGCCTATATACAATGTACATGCACTTAAAACTCGCATCCCTTTTCTACAAATCTCGCATCCCTTTTTTGACCTGGTCCTACCGGGCTCTACCGTGCCTACATACAATGTATATGCATTTAAAACTCGCATCCCTTTTTTATAAATCTCGCATCTCTTTTTTTGGCCTGGTCTTACTGGGCCCTACCGTGCCTATATACAATGTATAAATGCACTTAAAACTCGCATCCCTTTTCTACAAATCTCGCATCCCTTTTTTGACCTGGTCCTACCGGGCTCTACCGTGCCTATACACAATGTATATGCACTTAAAACTCGCATCCCTTTTTTATCAATCTCGCATCCCTTTTTTTGGCCTGGTCCTATACTGGGCTCTACCGTGCCTATATACAATGTACATGCACTTAAAACTCGCATCCCTTTTCTACAAATCTCGCATCCCTTTTTTGACCTGGTCCTACCGGGCTCTACCGTGCCTATATACAATGTATATTATATGCACTTAAAACTCGCATCCCTTTTCTACAAATCTCGCATCCCTTTTTTGACCTGGTCCTACTGGACTCTACCGTGCCTACATACAATGTATATGCATTTAAAACTCGCATCCCTTTTTTATAAATCTCGCATCTCTTTTTTTTGCCTGGTCCTACTCGGCCCTACCGTGCCTATATACAATGTATAAATGCACTTAAAACTCGCATCCCTTTTCTACAAATCTCGCATCCCTTTTTCGACCTGGTCCTACCGGGCTCTACCGTGCCTATACACAATGTATATGCACTTAAAACTCGCATCCCTTTTTTATAAATCTCGCATCCCTTTTTTTGGCCTGGTCCTATACTGGGCTTTACCGTGCCTATATACAATGTACATGCACTTAAAACTCGCATCCCTTTTCTACAAATCTCGCATCCCTTTTTTGACCTGGTCCTACCGGGCTCTACCGTGCCTATATACAATGTATATTATATGCACTTAAAACTCGCATCCCTTTTCTACAAATCTCGCATCCCTTTTTTGACCTGGTCCTACCGGGCTCTACCGTGCCTATATACAATGTATATGCACTTAAAACTCGCATCCTTTTTTTATAAATCTCGCATCCCTTTTTTTGGCCTGGTCCTACTGGGCCCTACCGTGCCTATATACAATGTATAAATGCACTTAAAACTCGCATCCCTTTTCTACAAATCTCGCATCCCTTTTTTGACCTGGTCCTACCGGGCTCTACCGTGCCTATACACAATGTATATGCACTTAAAACTCGCATCCCTTTTTTATAAATCTCGCATCCCTTTTTTTGGCCTGGTCCTATACTGGGCTCTACCGTGCCTATATACAATGTACATGCACTTAAAATTCGCATCCCTTTTCTACAAATCTCGCATCCCTTTTTGACCTTGTCCTACCGGGCTCTACCGTGCCTATATACAATGTATATGCACTTAAAACTCGCATCCCTTTTCGATAAATCTCGCATCCCTTGTTTTGGCCTGGCCCGACCGTGCCTATATACAATTAATGTACATGCTTACAACTCGCATCCCTTTTCTATAAATTTCGCATCCCTTTTTTGACCTGGTCCTACCGGGCTCTACCGTGCCTATACACAATGTATATGCACTTAAAACTCGCATCCCTTTTCTATAAATCTCGCATCCCTTTTTTTACCTGGTCCTACCAGCTAGGCCCGACCGTGCCTATATATAATTAATGTACATGCTTACAACTCGCACCCCTTTTCTACAAATCTCGCATCCCTTTTTTGGCCTGGCCCTACCGGGCTCTACCGTGCTCTACCGTGCCTATATACAATGTACATGCACTTAAAACTAGCATCCCTTTTTTATAAATCTCGCATCTCTTTTTTTGGCCTGGTCCTACTGGGCTCTACCGTGCCTATATACAATGTACATGCACTTAAAACTCGCATCCCTTTTCTACAAATCTCGCATCCCTTTTTTGACCTGGTCCTACCGGGCTCTACCGTGCCTATATACAATGTATATTATATGCACTTAAAACTCGCATCCCTTTTCTACAAATCTCGCATCCCTTTTTTGACGTGGTCCTACCGGGCTCTACCGTGCCTATATACAATGTATATGCACTTAAAACTCGCATCCTTTTTTTATAAATCTCGCATCCCTTTTTTTTGCCTGGTCCTACTGGGCCCTACCGTGCCTATATACAATGTATAAATTCACTTAAAACTCGCATCCCTTTTCTACAAATCTCGCATCCCTTTTTTGACCTGGTCCTACCGGGCTCTACCGTGCCTATACACAATGTATATGCACTTAAAACTCGCATCCCTTTTTTATAAATCTCGCATCCCTTTTTTGGCCTGGTCCTATACTGGGCTCTACCGTGCCTATATACAATGTACATGCACTTAAAACTCGCATCCCTTTTCTACAAATCTCGCATCCCTTTTTTGACCTTGTCCTACCGGGCTCTACCGTGCCTATATACAATGTATATGCACTTAAAACTCGCATCCCTTTTCGATAAATCTCGCATCCCTTGTTTTGGCCTGGCCCGACCGTGCCTATATACAATTAATGTACATGCTTACAACTCGCATCCCTTTTCTATAAATTTCGCATCCCTTTTTTGGCCTGGTCCTATACCGGGCTCTACCGTGCCTATACACAATGTATATGCACTTAAAACTCGCATCCCTTTTCTATAAATCTCGCATCCCTTTTTTTACCTGGTCCTACCAGCTAGGCCCGACCGTGCCTATATATAATTAATGTACTTGCTTACAACTCGCATCCCTTTTCTACAAATCTCGCATCCCTTTTTTGGCCTGGCCCTACCGGGCTCTACCGTGCTCTACCGTGCCTATATACAATGTACATGCACCCAAAACTCGCATCCCTTTTCTACAAATCTCGCATCCCTTTTTTGGCCTGGTCCTAACGTGCATTTATATACAATGTATATGCACTGAAAACTCGCATCCCTTTTTTGGCCTGGCCCGTACGTGCCTATATACAATGTATATGTACTTAAAACTGGCATCCCTTTTTTTATACCAATCTCTCATCCTTTTTTTTACCTTGTCCTACAGGGCCCTACCGTGCATATATACAATGTATATGCACTTAAAACTCGCATCCCTTTTCAACAAATCTCGCATCCCTTTTTTGGCCTGGCCCTACCGTGTCTATAAACAATGTACATGTATATGCACTTAAAACTCGCATCCCTTTTCTACAAATCTCGCATCCCTTTTTTGGCCTGGTCCTAACGTGCATATATATACAATGTATATGCACTGAAAACTCGCATCCCTTTTTTGGCCTTGCCCGTACGTGCCTATATACAATGTATATGCACTTAAAACTCGCATCCCTTTTTTTACCAATCTCTCATCCCTTTTTTTACCTGGTCCTACAGGGCCCTACCGTGCATATATACAATGTATTTGCACTTAAAACTCGCATCTCTTTTCTACAAATCTCGCATCCCTTTTTCCCCTGGTCCACACCGGGCTCTATCGTGCCTCTATATACAATGTACATGTATATATGCACTTAAAACTCGCATCCCTTTTCTACAAATCTCGCGTCCCTTGTTTACCTGGTCATAGCCTACAGGGCTCTACCGTGCCTTTATATACAATGTATGCAATTAAAACTCGCATCTAGTCTTTTCTACAAATCTCGCTTTTTTTTTTTACGTGACATGATGAAGTTCTTAGGAAGATTTCAAAGGAAACTAAAACGATTAAAGTCGATCGAGTCGCCAGAGTCCGTTGTATCATCAAAAATTATATAACTGACACACAGATCCTTGTTATTGATTGGTGGAACTCACACTACGTGACATTCATTATTGCACATGTACAATAAGTAAAGACAAAACGGCAGAACAAGAGCGAACAGCTAAACAAACACTGGAATAATGCGAACGGAAGTCATGGCAACTGTATCTTTATCGGTCAATATACTTATATTTACACCGCAAAACTTAGTGCTATACACAATGTTGGCCTTATGTGCATGTTGGGGACAATTAAACCATTCATACTCAATCTTATTTGTATCTGTCTTCATATTTATTGCCAATGAATAAATGTGAACATAAAAGATTAAGACAACAATTTCAACAAACCGATGAAAAAAGTGGTGAATTTCTCCAAGCTTATATTGGAGACGCCATTGCTTTGCAACAGTTTGAAAAAAAACCTATTTATGTCAGGGGACGCCTATTACAAGTACGTGTATTAGACACCAACTAGTTCAGTTAACCTATACACATGAAGTAAATTCTTTTGAGAACACGATTACGCCTTTATAGTCCAGACAAAAATTACGTTTCGTTTTTGTTTCTATATTACGAAGCAACTACGTACGAGTTGAGCCACCTGTTGTTTTGAAAACAGATTGACTATGGTCTAACCTATTTTTTGACCTGAATTAATAGACAGATTTCATTTTGAAATTAAAGTGTTTGTATGGGTTTAGCTATACGCATCCGATATGTATAACCATTTGTTTATTATTCATTTTGAATTACATGTGTATACCTCATTTAATTAATGTTTAGTCAATTTATTTTGCATTATTCCATGCATGTGCATGTACACTAAACTCATCACAAAAAGTACCGAGACACTAAACAATTAGCCAATAATTAACGGTTCGAAATGGTATGAATTAATCGAAGCAAAACAAAAAATGCATACTTTTTTTCTGCGTATTCTGATACCACGATTGTTGAGATACGATGTTGCGGAGCAGAGTTATTGTCATTTAAATAGTCTGAAGAAACCAACCCTCGATCCTGAAAACCTCAAGAACTTTCGTCCTGTATCCAACCTTTCATTCATATCCAAAGTAATAGAGAAGGTTGTTTATTCACAAATTACTGATCACCTGAATGAACACAATCTACATGAACCATTGCAATCTGCGTATAGGAAACATCATGGAACAGAGACTGCTCTTCTAAGAGTAAAGAACGATATTCTTCGGGCAGTTGACAATAAGCGTGGCGTGTTCCTTGTTCTCCTAGATCTCTCTGCAGCATTCGATACTATAGACTATGATATTGTATTCCACAGCCTTCAGTTCATCGGTGTTACTGGTCCAGCCCTGCAATGGATCAGATCATATATATGTAATCGAACTCAGTCTGTGAACATTAATGGAACCTTATCATCTCCCATCTCACTTTCTTCTGGCGTCCCTTAAGGATCAGTACTAGGTCCCTTATTTTTCACAATATACTCCGAGCCTATTGCCGCTATTGTACGAAGACATCAACTTCAAGTTCATTGCTACGCAGACGACACACAGATATATGGATCATTTCAACTGGGAAACCAAGACGATGAACATTCCGTGAGACGGCGTATTGAACAATGTGTTTGTGATCTAAAGCAATGGATGACCAGGAATAAATTAAGATTTAACGACGACAAGACCGAACTTCTAATTATCACTTCCCAACGTAGCAAGGATAAAATCAGCTGCAACCAGATGCAAATCGGGACTTCAAATATTGAACCTTCTACGATTGCACGTAATCTTGGCGTCATGTTTGACAGAACGATGTCAATGGAATCACATGTCAAGAAAGTTTGTCAAACGTCATATTACCACATTAGAAACATCAACAGCATCCGCCGAATCCTGACTGATGAGTCAGCTGCCATTCTTATCCATGCTCTCGTGACATCTATAGGTTGGATAATGGCAACTCACTTTTGTTTGGATTCACCAACACTCTCATGCGCAAACTTCAACGTGTACAAAACACTGCGGCTCGTGTCTTATCCCGAACACGGAAATTTGAACACATTACTCCAGTCCTGAGAAATCTTCACTGGCTTCCAGTCAAACAGAGGGTTGCCTTCAAATTAATGCTAATTACATGGAAAGCCCTCAATGACAGTGCACCAACATATCTGCAGGATCTCCTCACCCAGTATTCCCCTCATCGCCACCTAAGGTCATCTGGCAAACATCTTCTTGTGATACCAAGAACTAGAACATTGTATGGTGACCAAGCCTTTTCAGTCTCGGCCCCCACTCTTATGGAACTCTTTGCCTCAGGAAATTCGTAGCTGTCAATCTTTACAAACCTTCAAATGCCTTCTTAAAACATTAATGTTTAACTCAACTTATAATTAGAATGCTTGTTTTGTTTCAAGTGACTTGGAAATTAATTATTATTGTACAGTAACTTTTCTTAAAGCGCCTCGGAACATGTCTACATAGATAGATGGCGCTTTACAAATGCTTGTATTATTATTATTATTATTATTAGGTCCAGTTTCAAAAGTGACAATCATCCCTACAGAAACAGATCAGCCAATAAGATATGACCATCGGCGAGATGACCATCGGCGTATCATTACTCGGACACTCTCGATAGAAGTGACATTTAATTGATTGTACACAAACCATCGGTACCGATGGTTCGTGTACAAATCAGAATGGGCCAATAAAGAAGCAGCGCCCATAGTTTGTGCGCTGACAGATATAGCCAATAAGAAACCAGTGGTCGTCGTCCTCACAGTGACCACGATGACCGAGATTTGCATAACGTTACGATGCGATGAAACACGATCGAGGTCAAATACGCACAAGATATCGCTATGCATGTCCAGTACGTACAACTGTGTTCATGCATACTACATGTACCTACACGTAATACGATAGGGTGTGATACTTGTGAGTTGTATCATGGAGGAATTAGCCTACTGGCCTCATGTTACGGCATGCGTAGGGATTTTACACTATACCCGGTCCTATATCACCATGTTTTAAACTTCGCTATAAAATACTTGTATGTTTTCATCGCAGACGCAGTTAGTCAGGATATTTTGACACTTGGCCGACCGATGATTAAACCATGGAGAAATAGAAAGGTTCCTCCATGAATAAACAAATGAGACATCAATCCTTGTCGCATCTAATTCAACAGAATGCCATGCACAAATTAAATGTTAAGGCAGAACAGACCTTGTTTAATACCTAACATAATCCTCTTGGATAACTGAGAAAACAATCCTGAGATCCAGGGAATACAATAACCAGGCAATATAACCAACACAGCATTTTCAACCATTAAAAAAATGATGGTTATTATACTTGACAAAAACAAATGTTACATTAGTTGTTAAATTTATAAAAATCGTCATGAAAATATATAGCCTTAAAGTCCAGCGATAGTAATTGTTTCCAGCTGTTGTCCTTCATTTGGCATTTAACTCTCCCAATATACAAGGAGATTAAATCTTGAGATAAGAAATCCTATAGTATAGTACATTATACTAGTTACATGCAGTTACAGACAATGTGAAAAAAACCCACTCGGTTGTGTTTAGGTTTCGAACAGGTTATAATATACTGGCGATTATTGTTTGACGTAGTGTATCCTTCCTGTACTCTGCACGCCAATTTAGCAATGACTGCGAAATAAGCTTGCCAATAATTTCAATTTCTTGTGTCATAGGAAATTAGCCTGAAACTTAATTGGTGAATGTATGCGTATCTGTCAGTATGCGTAAGGTCTTGCAGTCCCACTGCTTCCCTAGTTAACGATCTAGGGCAGCAAAGCTCTCTGGAGAGTATTCGTCTCGGAAACCATTCTGTGTGTTTAGCCCAAAGATGATCTACCCGATTGTCATAAGGGATGCTCATTTTCACAAGTCTCTTTTTTTCCGCCAAGCGTCTTTCCAGTTGTTTCCCAATGGTTCTCCTATGTAGAGCGTCGCTGCTCGATGTCTCTTCAACTCACTCCTCCTTGCTTTCTTTGGCGGCAAGTTGAGTACTCCGAATACGTTTTCGCAAAACGAAATTTATAGCCAACACTGCCTGTTTAGGGGTTTATAAGATTCGGGAAATCCTTTTGGATTGAATAATTTTTCTGTCACCAATGCGCCGGATAATATGCCCAGATGCTTCACACTCTCAATTTTCTTGAATTGTTAGTGTATCGATAACATGGAATATTTCACTTTCATCTGTTTCCAGAAAATTGCCACAGCTCACAATGCAGTCGCCCATAGATAACTGTGTCACCTCATTTAATTTGGTGTGATCCGTGAGTTCAAAGTTAGCATTGTGCGAATATTGGGTAAATGTGATTTGCGTTGTTCTTTAACGGGTGCGTTACGGCCTTTCCGAAAACGATCATGTTTTCCCCGGTTTTTTATAATTTTGGGTACACGTTTACAACAAACAGTTCGACGTTATAAGGCCACAGATCTCTCGTTGACATTGACACTCATCCTTGCCACTGGTAAGGGTAGTCGCTTGTATATTTTGCTTGAAAAAATCATTAATTTGGACAGTTGCTTTGACGAACTTGCCATTTTCACAGAAGACAAACTCATCGTCTTTCACAATATAACACCATATAATAAGCAAAAGATGGTTCGGGTGCAAATTTGCAGTATGTTATGACCTCACTGTTGGCAAGAGCAAAAAGGGGTGCGAGAAAGCAAAAGAGTGGTGCGAGCGCAAATGTGCAGTATGTTTTGACTTCACTGTTGGCACTTGGATAAAAAGGGGTGCGAGAAAGCAAAAGAGGGGTGCGGGCGCAAATTTGCAGTATGTTTTGACTTCACTGTTAGTCTTGGTCAAGACCAAGCTAGCCCGTTCATTTGTTCCGCGGCGCGCCGTCCGTATTATCTGGGCTTATTGAGGGCGCCCTTAATTATCGCCAGATTCCTGGATTTCTTCCACTAACTTGGTCTTGGCGCAAGCGTCACGTGAACCCGAAAAATTCCGAGGACATTCCAAGCATAGCTCAAAGTCGCCGGCGGCTACCTGACCGGACGTGTAAGAAACCACATTTGGCTATACGTCTAAATTGTAGTGTAGGTCAGGTAGCCTCCGGCGACAAAAAATAGAAAATGACGCGATACAAGCAGCGTAGCTATGACGACGCAACAATTCAAATTCTAACGGCTCTTACCAAAAAATAGCACAATGACTACAATGACTGTGATATTCTTAGGCATTTCGTCTGGTGTTGACCTTTGCTAATGCGAGTTTTATTTTATAAAAACCTGGAAACACTCGAACATCGCGAACGTTAAGCAATTCCTCCAGTTTTTGGTCACGTGACATTAACGGCTAAATAATAAATGAAAAATCACAAATAGTCAGAAATATTTGGTCTGGGAACCAGACTATAATAATCGAACACTACATTAAGCAAAAACGCCTTAGCGCGCATGCGGGGGCGAGTAGCTATTTGAGCTATGCGTGACGCTTGCGCCAAGACCAAGTTAGTGGAAGAAATCCAGGAATCTGGCGATAATTAAGGGCGCCCTCAATAAGCCCAGATAATACGGACGGCGCGCCGCGGAACAAATGAACGGGCTAGCTTGGTCTTGACCAAGACTACTTCACTGTTGGCACTTGGATAAAAAGGGGTGCGAGAAAGCAAAAGAGGGATGCGGGCGCAAATTTGCAGTATGTTTTGACTTTACTATTGGCACTCGGGTAAAAAGGGGTGCGAGAAAGCAAAAAAGGGGTGCGGGCGCAAATGTGCAGTATGTTATGACTTCACTGTTGGCAAGAGCAAAAAGGGGTGCAAGAAAGCAAAAGAGGGGTGCGAGCGCAAATGTGCAGTATGTTTTGACTTCACTGTTGGCACTCGGATAAAAAGGGGTGCGAGAAAGCAAAAGAGGGGTGCGGGCGCAAATGTGCAGTATGTTTTGACTTTACTATTGGCACTCGGGTAAAAAGGGGTGCGAGAAAGCAAAAGAGGGGTGCGAGCGCAAACGTGCAGTATGTTTTGACTTCACTGTAGGCACTCGGATAAAAAGGGGTGCGAGAAAGCAAAAGAGGGGTGCGGGTGCAGATGTGCAGTATGTTATGACTTCGCTGTTGGCAAGAGTAAAAAGGGGTGCGAGAAAGCAAAAGAGGGGTGCGAGCGCAAATTTGCAGTATGTTTCGACTTCACTGTTGGCACTCGGAGAAAAAGGGGTGCGAGAAAACAAAAGAGGGGTGCGAGCGCAAATGTGCAGTATGTTTTGACTTCACTGTTGGCACTCGGATAAAAATGGTTGCGAGAAAGCAAAAGAGGGGTGCGGGCGCAAATAGTTTTGACTTCACCGTTGGCACTCGGAAAAAAAGGGGTGCGAGAAAGCAAAAAAAAGGTGCGGGGCGGGCGCAAATTTGCAGTATTTTTTGACTTCACTGTTGGCACTCGGAGTAAAAGGGGGTGCGAGAAAGCAAAAGAGGGGTGCGGGCGCAAATAGTTTTGACTTCACTGTTGGCACTCGGAGAAAAAAGAGGTGCGAGAAAACAAAAGAGGGGTGCGAGCGCAAATGTGCAGTATGTTTTGACTTCACTGTTTGCACGGGTCCCTAGAAGATTATTATTTTTTCATCGAAACGGTGCTTGTGCTCGAACCCTGTTTTATGTGTTTAAAATATATACAACGTTTTTACAGTGTACTAGCTGCAATCATGCTTTTTATGAAAGGTTTCACGTATACAAATTTCATTTATCAATTCTGATTTGTTCACCAACTAGTAGCCTATTACAAATTTGAGACAACTTGAGCCTAGCTCAATCCTGAAGTTTCAGGGATAAGAACCTTTTATTTTTCGCCTTTTCAACTATAACATTTTCAACATCACCCTAATATGTCGTGTCTCTATTTGCTTTCATTATACCCTAATCCCAGTTTACCTCTATACCTCTGTACTGTGGAGACCGAAAATGGTAGTTTGCTTCATGCGACTGGCAACTGGAATCGAACCCCTCATCCACTGATTCATGGGCCATGAACTCTAAATATTGGGTAACAACTGTTGTATTGAACAGGAAATATTGAACAGTACATTCAATAATGTTCAACTTTCATTATGGTTCACGAATGCAAACAAGCTTTACATCAGCAATTGTACGGGATAAGATAGTACAAGAAATGGTTTACTGCTTGCGCGGGCAGTTATTATTCATTTATCGTTGATCATTTGGAATTTGTGAAGAAATAATATATATATATATATATATATATATATGCATATATATATATATATTTTCACATTATATATATATATATATATATATATATAAAATCAATCACAAAAACTAGGATAGGTTTTTGTTCACCATTTTTTTTTATTCCGACAAATTTGTTTCGTGGATATACCTCCACTCGTCAGGGAATATTATTTTAATGGCATTCTCGAAACGTTCTACCTGTGCATCAAGTTATAGGGGGGGCGCGCGAACGCAATAACGCGCGCTTGGATTGCGGGCGTATGTGGGCAACTTGACGCGGGCGTGGGAAAATTATATGGCCGCGCCCGAACTACCCGGCCACGGCTTGACATCGCACACGAGTCCATGGGAAGTGGCTGCAGTAACTACCATAGGCCCGCGTGTAACTTGAAGCCGCAGCCAAACAATTCGGACACGGCCTAACGTTACACTCTGGGCGTGGTTTTGGCGTGCTTTATCAGTTTGAATTTAGCCGCGTGTCGGCATGCGCTAGTTAGCTCAGATCTTTTGTTTAGAGTAGCCTTTTCTGGGTGGCAGATGATATAGAATTTCTCCATAGTGCACAAGTTGCATTGTTTACTGATGTTAGAGTACGGTTGAGCATTGCTCAAGATTTTCCACTTAGTTGTGAATTCAGTGTTTTTGTCTTTTAGCGTCCATACATGTTTTGATAGTTCTGTCTGGTTCCTGTGCGCTTCTTTCTTGAATGATTGTCGGTGGTTTCCGAGTCTTTGCTTAAACTCGGTGCTGGTTAGGCCTACATACGTCTCTTCACTCGTGTTGGTTTTTACAGTGGCTTGGTAGACGATGTTTGGTGTTCTGCATCTTCCATCCAGGGGGCATTCATTCTTTACTCTGCAGTTGCAAGGTTTGGTTTCTGGTTCTGGTGCCTGCTTCTTTATTATATTTTTGTTGTGAGCGTCCAAGGTTGACTTCATGTTAGGCATACAACTGTATGACAGCTTCAGTGTGTTCTTGTTGAAGATTTGTTGCAGTGCGTGTGCTTTGGGGAAACTCTCGTTAACGATCTTCAAGAATTGGCGTCCAACGTTGGTTTTTACTCTTAAGTCAAACGGCGGGTTGTACCAAGTGACGTTTCTTTTTCTGGATCGCTTCTTTCGTGTATTATGCCCATTTGGTACGCTTGTTTTGAATTCAAGCTTGTGGTCGTAGCCGCTTTCCTTCAATGCCTCCTGGTATACGCTGGTTGCCTTCTTGAATTCGTCTTCGTTTGATGAAATGTCCGAGAGTCTGCGATTGATGCCTTGTGGAATTGCTCGAATGACGTTCTGCGGGTGATTGCTCTTTGCGTTCATGTATATTGGGGTGTTTCCTGGTTTTAGGTATGGCCTATGCAATCCGCGATTGAGGTCGAGCGTGACATCAAGATAGTTGACAATTTTTTTGTTTGCTTCAATAGCTATGCGAAGTCCGTTTCTTTTGAATGTTTCGCATATCTCCTTCTTGATGCGCTCTACTACGTTCGGTGGCTCGTGGAAGATGGCCAACCCGTCGTCCCTGTAGAGGCCAATCGCATTGCCGTAGTGGGGTTTAAGTTGGGACAGCAGGTAGACGACGACTAGTTCACAGCATTCTGCGCCGTCATACGATCCCATGGTGACGTCAAATAGATTACTGCTTTTCTTTACCCATGGTTCGTTATGTCTGAAGAGCAATGTTTGCTTGGCATGAAGGATAGTTTTCTTGTCCAATGGGGCGATCTCTGCGTATTGTGATGCGTAGTCTAGTCTACTTGATGCACAGGTAGAACGTTTCGAGAATGCCATTAAAATAATATTCCCTGACGAGTGGAGGTATATCCACGAAACAAATTTGTCGGAATAAAAAAAATGGTGAACAAAAACCTATCCTAGTTTTTGTGATTGATTTTATATCGCTCCTTTTATAAAGTAGAGCACTCTCCGAAGTTAAATCGGTTTACAAACACGTATTAAATGCTCCATCTGTATTGACGTCGAGCACTCTTCCGAAGATTCTTCAACATGGATAGAACATCGTTCAACTACTCGATGAAGAACATCCCCTGTGCAAACCAAGGAAGCTACCTAGGAAGACTAATTCAGCAAACAGAAAAACTGATACGAAACATGCGCTGGAGAGCCTTCTTCTTCCTCCACCCAGAACTACAAGTGAGTAAGAAAGATAATTACGGATTCAGCTCCAGCAAAACACCTCCTGTCATAGAAGAAATGCGTGTTTTTGAAAATAGAATGACGGACTTAATCCAAAACATTGAGTTTGACAAGAACACCAACGACTTCCAATGCCAATTAAAGAATGACATCAGGCAGATCAATGAAGAACCAAAGCTGATAGTAAAAGCGGATAAAACCACGAACTTTTACAAAATGACACCGAACGACTACGACGAACTGGTTGATAAAAACATCTGCAAAACGTACAAAAAAAGCACAAACAGACAAGTTAACAAAATCAACGACGAAGCGAAAAAGATCGCAGGGGAGCTCCAACTGGATGACCGAATTGATGTGATTGCCCAGCGCGAACCATTTATCACGCTAAAGGACCACAAGCCAAATTTTACCAACGTTCCTACTTGCCGCCTAATCAACCCCTGCAAGTCGGAATTAGGCAGAGCTAGCAAACAGATCACGGAGAAGATCGTTACAAAGGTAGCGGAAGCAAGTAAAGTAAACTTGTGGCGAAACACTAATGCCGTACTTGAATGGTTCAACGACATCCCGAACAAGACTGAAGGTGTGTTTATATGCTTTGACATTGTTGAATTCTACCCGTCAATCACCGAGAAACTCTTAAATGACGCACTAGACTACGCATCACAATATGCAGAGATCGCCCCATTGGACAAGAAAACTATCCTTCATGCCAAGCAAACATTGCTCTTCAGACATAACGAACCATGGGTAAAGAAAAGCAGTAATCTATTTGACGTCACCATGGGATCGTATGACGGCGCAGAATGCTGTGAACTAGTCGTCGTCTACCTGCTGTCCCAACTTAAACCCCACTACGGCAATGCGATTGGCCTCTACAGGGACGACGGGTTGGCCATCTTCCACGAGCCACCGAACGTAGTAGAGCGCATCAAGAAGGAGATATGCGAAACATTCAAAAGAAACGGACTTCGCATAGCTATTGAAGCAAACAAAAAAATTGTCAACTATCTTGATGTCACGCTCGACCTCAATCGCGGAGTGCATAGGCCATACCTAAAACCAGGAAACACCCCAATATACGTGAACGCAAAGAGCAATCACCCGCAGAACGTCATTCGAGCAATTCCACAAGGCATCAATCGCAGACTCTCGGACATTTCATCAAACGAAGACGAATTCAAGAAGGCAACCAGCGTATACCAGGAGGCATTGAAGGAAAGCGGCTACGACCACAAGCTTGAATTCAAAACAAGCGTACCAAATGGGCATAATACACGAAAGAAGCGATCCAGAAAAAGAAACGTCACTTGGTACAACCCGCCGTTTGACTTAAGAGTAAAAACCAACGTTGGACGCCAATTCTTGAAGATCGTTAACGAGAGTTTCCCCAAAGCACACGCACTGCAACAAATCTTCAACAAGAACACACTGAAGCTGTCATACAGTTGTATGCCTAACATGAAGTCAACCTTGGACGCTCACAACAAAAATATAATAAAGAAGCAGGCACCAGAACCAGAAACCAAACCTTGCAACTGCAGAGTAAAGAATGAATGCCCCCTGGATGGAAGATGCAGAACACCAAATATCGTCTACCAAGCCACTGTAAAAACCAACACGAGTGAAGAGACGTATGTAGGCCTAACCAGCACCGAGTTTAAGCAAAGACTCGGAAACCACCGACAATCATTCAAGAAAGAAGCGCACAGGAACCAGACAGAACTATCAAAACATGTATGGACGCTAAAAGACAAAAACACTGAATTCACAACCAAGTGGAAAATCTTGAGCAATGCTCAACCGTACTCTAACATCAGTAAACAATGCAACTTGTGCACTATGGAGAAATTCTATATCATCTGCCACCCAGAAAAGGCTACTCTAAACAAAAGATCTGAGCTAACTAGCGCATGCCGACACGCGGCTAAATTCAAACTGATAAAGCACGCCAAAACCACGCCCAGAGTGTAACGTTAGGCCGTGTCCGAATTGTTTGGCTGCGGCTTCAAGTTACACGCGGGCCTATGGTAGTTACTGCAGCCACTTCCCATGGACTCGTGTGCGATGTCAAGCCGTGGCCGGGTAGTTCGGGCGCGGCCATATAATTTTCCCACGCCCGCGTCAAGTTGCCCACATACGCCCGCAATCCAAGCGCGCGTTATTGCGTTCGCGCGCCCCCCCTATAACTTGATGCACAGTTAGAACGTTTCGAGAATGCCATTAAAATAATATTCCCTGACGAGTGGAGGTATATCCACGAAACAAATTTGTCGGAATAAAAAAAATGGTGAACAAAAACCTATCCTAGTTTTTGTGATTGATTTTATATCGCTCCTTTTATAAAGTAGAGCACTCTCCGAAGTTGAATCGGTTTACAAACACGTATATATATATATATATATATTTATATATGTACTGTTAGGGGGAGGGGGGGGGGGGGGGGGGGGGGTCCCTGTATATTGACGATGTCATGTTTTAAATAGGCATATTTGTCTTTTTGTATTTAAATTGTTTTCGTTTCTTTTTCTGTATTTAATGTTGGGACCCCAATGGAAATAAGCCTGTAAACATTGGTGTAGTTTATCACCAAAGAGACGGAATAATTGTGCCAGTATCAAAGCCCATAAGGGGGTTGAGAATAATTATGTCCTTGAAGTACAAGTACACTGCTGATTCGCCAACTCACGTCACAGTTTGAACAACCTGAATGCACTTGTTATTCCTTTGTTTGATATGTCTGAACAATTGAGTTAATAATTAATGCATCTTGCAAATCATGCACCCACCGATTCAGGGGGTGTTCAGTAAACCGCGAAGAGAAACTCACGCAATGTCTGTTTATTTGTATCTAGTATGTTTGGTGAAGTGACACGACTTGCAGTACATGACAGTGCAATATCATATTCACTATTTGTGCTTGTACTTATTCAAAGACACCGGGCATTGATAGAGGGCGGGAATGTGGGATGGGAAGTGGGGGGGGGGGGGGGGGGGGGGTGGGGGGAGTGGAGTGGAGTGGAGTGGAGTGGAGGGGTGGGGTGGGGTGGGGGGGGGGGGGGGGGGGGGGGGGAGTGTGTTATTTTATGAGCACTAATATCTGATCGGCAACCTGTAACTCGTTCTTACGCAGATTTATTTATTTAATTATTAACCACACGCCTAAAAGTTGCAATTTCATACATAAAACACTCAAGGTGTAGAAGTAATCTTCTATCTTTTCTTTCATCCTGTAATTGGCGCTCGCGCTGTTGAATGAAACAAAAACCTTTTACGAGAGCCAATTGTGTTTATCCCCAGTTTGCTTGGAAACTGATAACACGGTCCCCTGTGCTTGCTTATTCCTAGATGGAGAGGGCAAATGAGGGTGAACTGCATGGCTTACCGTGGATACAACAGATAGTTATCATCCGATTTTCCCTCCGTAGGTAAGTAAAGCAACACTGTACAAAGAATTCAATTCTTTGGATGTGAACAAAATGGTTGTGTGTGCAGATGTGTTCTAGCATACACCTAGTTGTGGGGGCAGGTTCTTTTGTTTGGAAAAAGCTGACCGAGTGGAGGGGACATTTTCCTGTCCCCATATCATTTTGGGTCTCCACAGTAAAGGGGTATAGAGGTAGAATTGGGTTAGGGTATAATGAAAATAAACGGAGAAGACGACAAATTAGGGTGATGTTGAAAATGTTATTTTTTGAGTTTGAGTTTAGAGAGATTGTCCTTAGCACACGAACCCTATGGAGTGTCTCCATAACGTCATGTACGAAAAGAATTGATGGACGTATGTGTGAAAAGAACATCCATTTTGACAGTATTGTTATTGTTACATAAAAAGAAGAGCTTTTATCGAGATGTTAGTCGCTTTGGGGATAGTGAGATGAGCAATGGATTGAAAGATTTATATTTCAAATCCACCACTTCTCATTTTTGCATCGACTCTTTTCATTCTGCATATTTTATACCGTTGGAATAATTTAAATTTAAGGGGAAAGACACAGGGATCTAATGTCTTGCAGTGATTTCAGTGAAACCAGTGAGGTATCCACGAAACTTGCTTCATGCGACTTTCAACTGGAGTCGAATCCCTCGCCCACTGATTCATGTGCCATGAACTCTAAAGATTCGGTAACTACTGTTGTATTGAACAGGAAATATTAAACTAGAAATATTGAGCAGGAAATATTCAACAGTACATTCAATACTTGTTTACTTCCATTATGGTTCACGAATGCAAACAAGCTTTACATCAGCAAATGTATGGGATAAGATATTTAAAAGGAGGGTATTGTGCTTGCGTGGGCAGTTGTTATTTATTTATCGTTGATTATTTGGAATATGTGAAGCAAGTCTGATGGCCTTTTTTTCTGTATGGTGAGTGAATGGTCCATCGTAGTAAATCCTGTTAATAAACATTGGTGTAGTTCATTAGCGAAGAGACGGAATAATTGTGCCAGTATCAAAGCCCATAAGGGGGTTACTAATAATTATGTTCTTGATAGTCCAGTCAAAATACCAAATGTTGTATTGTTGACCTCAAACAAATTGTAACAAATCTTTTTTCACCATAGTGCACTTCTATAGGGTCCCTAGAATTACATACTAAAAATCTTAAAAAATCCAAGTGATGGATTGCATAAATCGTTAATCCCTGCCGTGTAATATGTTTATTCCCATATTTGGGTATATATTTTATTTTTATTTTTCGAAAAGTTTATTTTGGTGATTCTACTTACACATCCTTACAATAATAACATTTTCTAAAGCATGTAAGTGACTGAATAATTTTGAAAATAGACTAATGGTTCAAAATGACTATAATTTTTGCCTATAATTTGCACGCATTTACCTTGTCTTCAGATATCAACAAGTAGTCAGTATGGACGAGCTTCAAATTCACCAAGCTGCTTACTGGCACAGTTATCGTATTAAAACCTTATGAAAACTCATTATGAACAATGATAACATTGTGATATTTAGCCCAGCAAACAACAACTGGGGGAAAATCGTGTGTCCATAAATTGGGCTAAAACGTAGGTGAAGGGTTACCTAAGATGAGAAACTTGAACAAGTTCAAGGAAACCCCAAAAATTAAAGATTGTTGTTGCTTACAATAATCATATCTACGTTAGAATGTATTTTGAGGATTTTCTTGAACTTGTTCAAGTCTCCCATGTTAGGTAACCCTTTAACTTCTTTTTCGCCTAGTTTATGAACAAACCATTTCCCCCAAGTTTTGGTTTGCTGGGCTAAATATCACAATGTTATCATTGTTCATATGATTTTCCATAAGGTTTTAATATGATAACTGTGCCAGTAAGCAACTTTGTGAATTTGAAGCTCACCAATACTGACTACTAGCTGATATCTGGAGACAGTGTAATGTACGCACATTTATAGGGTCACGAAGTTGTCATTTTGGATAATTAACATGTTCTCATAATTATTCAGTCACTTATACGCTTTAGAAAATGTTATCGAAGTAGGGATATGTAAGTAGAATCACCCAAATAAACTTTTCATTTAAAAAAAAATATATTATATACCCAAATATGGGAATAAATATATTACGCGGCAGGGATTAACGATTTATGCAAATTAGTCATTTTTCCACCACTTGAATTTTTTAAGACTTTTAATATGTCATTGTGGGGACCTTTTAGAAATGCACTGTGGTGAACAATTTTTTGTTACAATTTGTTTGAGGTCAAAACTTATTTTTCCTGGACTATGAAGTACAAGTACACTCTGAAAATACTGCTTTTAGAGCGTACAGAGCCTACGTGGGACGAGCCGGGTAGACATGCTGATTTGCCAACTTATACGTCACAGTTTGAACAACCTGAATGCACTTGTTATTCTTTTGTCTGAACAATTGAGTTAATCATGAATAAACCTTGCTACACACCGATTCAGGGGTTGTTCATATGCAGTAAACCGCGACGAGAAGCTCACGCAATGTATGTTAAGTTGTAGATCTGAAATTCAATGCACTGAGGTATGTCTATAGTGTGCTTGAACCGTCAATTCGGGCGATTCACAATGCAGTGCGCCACCAAGCGTTTGACTCAAAAGAGCCACTTTTAAACTTTACGGTCGACTTCTTCCGTATATCATACTGTAGTGAAATATCTATTCTTCATTGTTCACGCGAGGTACAACACAAACATAAATGTATCCGGAAGCGTCGTTGATTAAAACATTGTTATTTGCAGAAAAAAATTGGAACTTTAATCGTGCGCGTCCAAAAAGACGTAAAAACCGATGAGTTCATGCAAAATGAATACCGTTTTTCAAACTGATGCCGACTTTTTCCCATGATGCACCGCGGGTATAGCAGGATTTGCGCCTCCAACGGCAGCTTCTAGGTATTGTGAATCGCTCGAATTAAATCTCTGAATCTCAACGTGTTCAACGAACCTATAACTTACAGTTTTCTCAAAATGAAGTGCGAGTTGTAAACATTGCAGTACATGTACATGACAGTGCGATATCATTATTCACTATTTGTGCTTGTACTTAACTTCCTTGTCAGGAAGTGGCAACAAACAGACGAGCGCCGTATATCTTCTAAACATGTTTACAAACTGATAGCAAGAAAAGTGTTACTCGCTAAAAACGGTTGTTATATAATATTATATTAATTCTAACAAGGATTTTAAAAAGCAAAATGTGTTTCTTGAACATTTGAAACTTTACGTTTCACCTTGTCTCAGTTTGTTATGTTTGCACGAATCATCATTTATCGATGGATGATTAAAAGTGTATACACAAACAATGCATTATGCTTGTATGAACAGTATACTTCACGGGTGGGAGAAGTCTCAATGCCTGAAGCTTGACAAAGTAAAATCTTGCATGTGTGCATAGTTTCTACAGCCGCATGTAAATTGTACATGTACATGTACATGTACATGTACATGTGTACATGCACTGCGGTCAGCAGTCCAAGCCCGAAAAGGTCATCTCCCAGGCTTGCGGCTTGGCCGCTGTCATGGGGATCGTAAATAACCGTCTGATCAAGCTGGTAAGGTTTGTACACAAAACCCCCCGTGTCGGGGGTATTGTGTAGAAATATTAAGGTACTGTGGCGGAACCGGCAGAGGACCTAGATGGGGACTGGTCTTATTATCCCAGGACTCCAACCAACTCTTATTATCCAACAAATATATTTATTAGCCTCGCGCAAGGATGAGCGGCTATCCAGACGCAAGGGGGGACAATTAACGAACGGCGGACTTAACCTAGGGGCAGTTCGTTTGGTGGAAATATACCACCGTTTTATGACAGTGTTTAACTTGATGTAATAGAAGAGCACTAAATAATTAGTCTTAATATACCTCACAATGTAAATAAACCTCACAGTGACAAGTATTCCAAAGACGATCAATAATTGGTCTTATTCTCCTTCAATGATTCTAGAGTAATTAACTTTACATACAAAACAGAATACACAATAAACCTCACTAGCTCGTAAATCAACACCAGGGGTCAACTGCACCCTTAAATAAACCTCACGGAGCTCAGTAAGCCTCACTTGGCTCAGTAAGCCTCAATAATAATATCTTTAATTATAACAAGGGTCTAGTGAAACTCCTATAAATGACTAGGCTTCCAATAATCCTCACATGGTCAATTGCACCACTTGATGAGAATAATCGGGCTTTTATACAATATACAATATAACGTTCGGGGGCTAACACACCTCTAACCGTTAATACAATTATAATTCTTATATCTTTTATAGAAAGATAAAGAAACGCAAACTAGCAGAATAATAAAACACTTAGCAGAGCAACCTAATTAATATGCACAAATAACCCTCACTAGAAAATCGTATACCTCAACCAGGTTCAGCTCACTGGCAGTGAGCTCAAGGTATACCTCACGTAGTTTACAATAACCCTCAGCTGACCAGTTATTCAAATGACACGGAAACCCCCAATGTCTATCAACAAGGTTATAATGATAACACTCCTGAGAACTTGAGAACGTTACACTCAGGTCTCACTATACACAACCCTAGTCCTAGCGTCAACTCACTCTGACCCGAAGCCTCACGAACTTCCGAACCCGGCCGTACCAGAACGTCAACTTCAACGCCACCAGAGCTGAACGCTACCACCCGAAGCTTGCTTGGTCTCAAGTAGCGGAACTCACACACTATCTCGATAGGTCTCGTTACAACGCCACCATTCTACGAACTGAACAAAACCCCAGGCCGGCCACGCGCTAATTATATGTGCATTACCCGAGCAGAAGCTACGCGCGCCGGTAATTGGTTGCCTAACCCTGATCATGCAGCCGCACGTTGATGATTGGCCACTGCGCCAAGTATCACGCAGCATGAGCACGTGATTCTGCATGAACAATATATGTTTAGAATAACTAGACTCAAATACGAGTCGGTATATACCCTGTTCCGTTACACAGGCCCCAGCTAAGCTTGGTCCGTCTCGGACCAAATAGCTTAAATAAAATTTGAGGAACAGGGCGAACATTAAGTTTATACAGTTATAACATCCAAAATTCATAAAAATTCGTGTGAGGTTTACCCACTCGACAACTGTCATGTGAGGCTCAATCAACCTCACGTATCCCTAGGCACTCGACTCCACCTATACATGACTAAATCGCCCTCACACTTGTGAGGTTTACTTATATTAGACACTTCAAAAGATCACTTTAAAATATATACCTTAAAAATCATCAAAATATGAGGTTTACATCAACCGCACTATAACTGTGTGAGGTTTACGACACATCATCGACAATATACAATATCCATACATTTCTACAAATCCTATATTCCTTCCTCCAAGAGGTTGTTCATTTTAACTACGCTGGCAATCAAGGGAAATCAAGGGACATCTACGTCTTTGGCTTAAAATTCCACACACAAACAAACGACTATATCATGAACACTTAAGTACACAAATATATAAACTGTAAATATTAAACCCGACTTTGAAAATACTTTGACCGAGCCCTGTATAAAAATCTACATGTAGGCCTCTTAGGGATTACTGAATCAGCAGGATTAATACAAAATCACACACAACAAAAATAAGTAATTCGTCAGTAATTGGTGCCTAATTTACAGTTAGTCTACCCCAACATGCTCTGGTCAAAATGACACACACTCTCGTTCTACTTGCGGAGATTGTACTTGTTGGCTTGGTGTACTTTTGGTGACGTGATTCCTCATGCACCAGCTCTCCGTCAATGTAGACGTTGCGGACGGTTCTCTCCTCGACCACCGCCATCTTCATGCGCTTGGGTGGTCGTTCCTCCACTTTCTGGGTCGCATCTCTCTCTTACCGCTCTGGGCTGGCGACGACCACGGGACACAGAGGGGGCACGGAGCTTGGGGACTGCGACGGAGACCCATCTCGAACTTCCCTCATCTGGGTGAAGAAGGATCTCGGCTTTCCCCGGAGTCGGACTATCGGGGATGCCCTGCTCACCAGTGGGGATATGGGGCATGGAGACAGCGAAATAACGGCCTCCCTAGTAGGACTCTCTGGGGCTCTGCTCTGGGTAGCTGGCGCGGGCCTTCTCTCCGGGGTCCGTAGCCCCCACTTTCCTGACAATATCCCCCTGTCGATGGAAACTGGCGAGCTGATGCCTCGCCGGGCCTCTTCCACCTGGACTTCTTTAACCTTCTCACACTCGTCCATCCTGGTAGGATGACAGAAACGGTAGTGCCGCCTTAGATTGTCCCGTCTCTTGTCTCTGTAATTGCACTGACCACAACACAAGTAGACCAGGGGCCCATGCACCAGTTTATTGTGTCTCCAGCAGCCTTGACTGGTGGTGAATGTCTGCAAACACTGAGGACACTTCACAGCCATCAATGAATTTCCTGCCAACAGGAACAAAAACACAACAAGAAACACTAGGTTAATAACACACTCTTGAGGAACTAACCTAATGTCGATACCTAACAGGGAGCCTGTGTTCCCTCCTGGGATACCGTCTTCTAATTTCCCTAGGACTATTTACAAATTCTACTGTCTCATTTCTACTTGGACCGACGACTTGAGCCTCAGGGTGGTCTTCATCGACTCCTGGCTCTACACCAACCTCTGCCATCGGGCTACTAGGTGTGGTCTCAGGAACTTTATCTAGTTCTTCGACCAAGAGTTCCTGCACCATTTTAGGCTGGTACTCCCACGCCTTCAACGTCTCGCCGGTGTATGGCTTCAGTCGGTCGCCGTGAACTACACAAGCCTTCCTTCCAGGCTTTAACTGAATTCGGTAGGTCACATCGGAGAGTCGCTTGACCACCAAGTACGGTCCTACCCATCGAAGTTCTAGCTTCTGACATCTCCCCTTCTTCTTCGTCTTGTTATACAGCCATGTACCCTGCGGTCATAATTCCGCCTCTGGTTTCTGGCACTCTGCCTCAAGCACTCTCTGGCCCGGCCATGAGCCTCTTGCAGATTCTGCCGCAACCGCTGAGCGAAATCCGTCGCTGTTGTGTCCTCCACTGTAGGACACTCAACCAGCAAATCAACTGGGAGCCTCGTCTCCCTCCCAAGCATCATCATGTTTGGAGACTCGCCAGTTGACTCTTGGGGAGTGCACCGGTAAGCAAAACATGCATACGGTAAACACTCGTCCCAGTCACGCTGTCTCCTCCTTGGTTCAATCATCACAGCAACCATATTCACCAATGTCTTGTTGAAACGTTCAACCATTCCGTCAGACTTCGGGTTGTACGCTGTGGTCCTTGTCTTGGAAATTCCCAGGACTTTACACATCTCGCCAAACACCGCCGACTCAAAGTTTGTCCCCTGATCGGAATGCAATTCCAAAGGAATGCCAAACCGACAGACAAACTCACTGACAAACTTGTTCGCCACCGTCTCTGCCTTGGCATCAGGCAGAGCGTATGCCTCCATCCATTTGGAGCAGTAGTCACCAACTACCATGATCCAGACGTTGCCATTGTCACTCCGAGGGAGTGGCCCCAGCAAGTCCACAGCCACTCTCTCCATAGGCTCGCCCACTAAATACTGTTGGAGCGGGGAAACTCTCCTCTTCGCAGGAGATTTCCTCCTCCCACACAGCTCGCAACATCGGATGAATGACCTCACATCCGCGGTCATTCCCGGCCAATAATATTGTAACTTGACCTTGGCCAAAGTCTTATTGACCCCTAAATGGCCACTCGTCCGGCCACCATGCAGCTCCTGAAGTACGACCTCTCTAAATTCCTCAGGAAGTACCAACCTCACGGACTTCCCATCGTCGGACTCCCAATTTCTATAAAGGACACCGTCCTGCACCTCCATCTGATCCCCAGAGGACCAGGGGGTCTTGTGTGCCGAGGAGGCGGCTGACACAGTCTCCCAACTGGGACGACTGCCCGACTCTTTTGCCCTAATCATCCAACCAATACTTCCGTCACCAAGTTGACCCTCTCTGACTGCATCCTTAGGCAAGTGTGGTTGAGCAAAGATGCCCCTCACCCTTGCCTCTGGGATCTGCACGTCAGAGTCAACCTCATGGCGACCATTATCAACCTCACTAGTCGTTGTCACCTGGGCCCCCTCCGATGCCTCAACGGTCTGTGGCGCTTCATCAGCGTCAGCACGACCACACTGTTTGCAGGCCTTCCGGGACAACCCATCAGCATTGCCTTGCTTCCGCCCAGGTCTGTGTTGAATCGTCAAATCATACTCGCTGATCACTTCCAGCCACCTGGCAAGCTGACCCTCGGGGTCCTTGAAATTAAGCAACCACCTGAGAGCAGCATGGTCGGTTCGGAGTAGCACCTTTTGACCATACAGGTACTGTCTAAACTTTCTGAGGTAGACAACTCCCGCCAGAAGTTATCTCCGAGTAACACAGTAGTTCCTCTCTGCCTTGCTGAGTTTACGGCTCGCAAAGGCCAGGACCTTCTCTTCCCCATCATGGATCTGAGACAAAACCGCCCCAATTCCATCCCCACTAGCATCTGTATCTAAGATGTAGTCACTGTCTGGAACGGGGTATGCCAACACCGGTGCTGTTTGCAGCCTCTGTTTCAACTCAAAAAATGCCTGTTGGCAGGCATCCGTCCACTTGAACTCACGCGACTTTTCAGTCACCGCATGCAACGGTGAAGCAACCTCAGCAAATCCCCGGACAAACTTCCGATAATAGGAAGCGAGGCCTAAAAAGCTTCGAACTTCCTTGACACACTTAGGGGTTGGCCAATCGGCCACGGCCCAAACCTTCTCAGGGTCGGTAGCCACACCCTCAGACGACACAATATGTCCCAAATAGCCCACTGACCCCTGAAACAGGAAGCACTTACTAGGCTTCAACTTCAAACCAGCTAGCCTCAACCTTGAGAAGACGACTCGCAGTCGTTCAATCTCCTCCTTCACAGTCTTGCCAAACACAATGACATCGTCCAGGTATATCAGCAGGATGTCCCACTGAAGACCGGCCATCACCTTCTCCATCAACCTTTCAAATGTCGCAGGAGCGTTGCAAAGTCACCTGTATAAACCGTTCCGCACCACAAAGGTTGACTTCTGGCTGGCGTCCTCATCGAGGTCGACCTGCCAATACCCGGACGCTAAATCGAGAGTGGAAAACCACTCTGCACCCTCCAACGCATCTAGTGTCTCGTCGATACGGGGGACAGGATAAGCATCTTTGATGGTTACCTTATTCAGACCCCGATAGTCGACACAAAATCGCTTAGTTCCGTCCTTCTTTCGAACTAACACAACATTTGCAGCCCAGGGACTATCAGATGGCTCGATAACCCCTCGCTTTTGCAAATCTCCAACCTGCCTCATTATTTCTTCCTGATTACACAGGGGATGGCGCCGAGGCCTCTCCTTGATAGGCCTGGCATCGCCCGTACTGATGTGGTGCTTCACCACACCAGTCCGCCCTATGTCACCCTCACCAGAAGAAAATACATCCTGAAATTCTACCAGGCATGCCTTCACCTCCTCATGATATTCCTCATTGAGGTTGACCTTACTACGGTCGTATATATCATGCAGGTAACTTGGCAGGCCTCCATAAACCTCACACCCACGACTATTACCCGGCAACACTACCGAGTCAACCTCAACTGTCGCAATTGTGCCCACCGTTGTTCCCTTTCGAACAACCCGTCTCTCCCCATTCGGATTAAGTATCCGCAGCGGGATATCCTCAGCTTGTGGCTCAACCAGTGACCGGGCTAGCAGTAAGCCTCGCTGTGCCAACTCGCCTCCACCTTCCACAGGCTCGATGATTGCCGGCTGTCCAAATGCCTCACTGACACCGCTTACTGTACAGGCACAACAGCCGCATGGCCTGCCGGAATCTCGGTGGTTTCAGCCACTATCACTCTTCCGATGAACGGCTCACCGGCACCACTCATACACCTCATTCGTTCCCCGTTTAACCTCAACTCGAGGGTACGGAAATCTAAGCTACCTTCAGTAGGTAACAAGAATTCCATGCCTAATATACCGTCATACTTGACATCAGCAAAAATCACTCGAAGTGGGTAAGCTGTCTTACCCATCTGTACGTCCACCCAGGCAACTCCCATCACAGCCAAAGGACTTCCGTCTACCTGCTGAATGTTGGATTCTTCTGCCTCAAGCACCGGCCTCTGTTCTTTGGCCATTCGGTGGTAGACTTTACTACTGATTAAAGTGTCTGTTGACCCAGAATCAACCAAAAACCTGCATTTCACTCCTCTTACCACACCATTAACAAACAACCCGTACCTAGGACGAGGACCACTCATTGGCCGAGTGCCTACTGGCTCTCCGGCTTTTGAGTCTCGTCTCTTCCCGGTTGTGTCTGTCCCTGACTCTGGTTTGGACCCTTGGAAACGTCCAGCCTGCCCGCGGGCCCACCGGTCGGCTGGCTGGCGTTTCCCTGCTGCCATCTCTCTCTACGAGGTTTAGCACATTCCCGCGCGAAATGGCCAACCTCACCACACTTGAAACAGGTCAACCCACCAGGCGCTTTCCCCGCAGGCTTTGGCGACGGTCTCTCATGAAACCTCGCCTGCCTCTCAAAAAACCTCGCCTGGTCAACCGAACTCAAACCGTGCTTGGTGAGCCCTTCCAGCAGCTCAACTACTTTCTATTTTCTGTGACTGCTGACCGGCACTTTCTTCTAATTTTAGAAGCCGCCTCTCGGTGTCAGAGTCAACGGATCTCGCAAACTTCACAGGTTTCCCCTCAGCTCTTCGGTCGCACTCAACCTTTTCAAAATTGTCCGTCTCAAGGGCAGCACGTATTGCTTCGTCCAATGTCTTTGGGCGATCGCGATATACGCCTTCCCTCACAACCTGACTTGTCACCGCATCAATGAAATGGTTCTTCCCTAGGCGCTCTCGCGCCTCTTCGGGAATTTCAGGGTAGGCCTTCAACGTCAAATCACGTATGGCTTGGCCCAACTCCTGCAGAGTTTCCTTAGGACCCTGACGTCGATGCCTCAACTCAACTAAATAATTTTCGGCCTGCCGACCAGGACCGAACCTCTTTGACAACACCTTTACAAGTTCACTATAAGTGAACCTTTTTGACCCATCACCGAGAATTCGGAGTGCCTCGCCTTGGAGGCTAGCAGCCAAAAACTCGGTTGCTTGCTCCTCACTCCACTGATTCACCTGCTTACACGCCTCAAAGTGGCGATAATAGTCGTTCCAAAGAACTTTACCATTGTACCGGTCGGGGGTAATTGTAGGCCTGTGAGGCTTACCACCGTGAGGCTTACCGCACACCTCGTTACCCACTAATCTCGACTCCCTTTTAAGTGGCCATGGGCCACCTCCAGGCGAGTCAACCTCACTAAAAACCTCGTTGGATTTCCCCACAGCGGGACAAGTTGCAAAACTCAACAACTGACTATGTAAGCCTCGCTGATCCCTGTCAGCACAGTCATCCTCATGGTCCTTGAAGGGATTGCCACAAGGAGTACGCGTGTGAATATACCTCACAGGCGTACTCTCCGCGTGCCTTGCTCCCTCTGAAACCAAATTAGGTGACGTGCCAACACTGGAACGCTCCTTTGCCTTCAACGAGGCATACCCTGTGGTATCCTCAGGCAACTTCCAACTAATATCAGAATCCACCTTAACCAGAGGTGTATCCCTTCTTTCAGGGGTACCCTCACCGACTATTTTTGGCTGTCCCCCCTTCTTGACAGCCTCTAACTCTGAAGAAAGACGAGCTTTCTCCCACCTCAACCACTGAACCTCCATTCTAGAGCGGCTCAGTTCATCCAGGACAGAACCCGTGCCAGCCTCAGCTGAGGTGACACCCCCGTCCTCACTCATACTGATGTTTCCTCCTGACTAGGAAACTCGGTCTCAACCCAACTCTCTACACTGGGCAAGTGACCAACTCGTCACTAATAATCCTCGCAGTGTACCTCAGCGAGGTTCACTGCCGACAATCAAAACAACTTTATTTCTAAACCAGTAACGACCCAGATCAGCATTACCTGCCAACCTCGTTACCAATTCACCCTCGCAGTGTACCTCACAGAGGTGCACCCACCAACAACAATCAAATGCAATTTTTATTTCTCTTTATTACACGTTCTCAAATTACACTATACAATCATAAAATATCCCACTTCTGACACCATTTGTGGCGGAACCGGCAGAGGACCTAGATGGGGACTGGTCTTATTATCCCAGGACTCCAACCAACTCTTATTATCCAACAAATATATTTATTAGCCTCGCGCAAGGATGAGCGGCTATCCAGACGCAAGGGGGGACAATTAACGAACGGCGGACTTAACCTAGGGGCAGTTCGTTTGGTGGAAATATACCACCGTTTTATGACAGTGTTTAACTTGATGTAATAGAAGAGCACTAAATAATTAGTCTTAATAAACCTCACAATGTAAATAAACCTCACAGTGACAAGTATTCCAAAGACGATCAATAATTGGTCTTATTCTCCTTCAATGATTCTAGAGTAATTAACTTTACATACAAAACAGAATACACAATAAACCTCACTGGAGGTAACCCTCACGTGGTCCCTTTTACCACGTATAAAACTAGCTCGTAAATCAACACCAGGGGTCAACTGCACCCTTAAATAAACCTCACAGAGCTCAGTAAGCCTCACTTGGCTCAGTAAGCCTCAATAATAATATCTTTAATTATAACAAGGGTCTAGTGAAACTCCTATAAATGACTAGGCTTCCAATAATCCTCACATGGTCAATTGCACCACTTGATGAGAATAATCGGGCTTTTATACAATATACAATATAACGTTCGGGGGCTAACACACCTCTAACCGTTAATACAATTATAATTCTTATATCTTTTATAGAAACACTTAGCAGAGCAACCTAATTAATATGCACAAATAACCCTCACTAGAAAATCGTATACCTCAACCAGGTTCAGCTCACTGGCAGTGAGCTCAAGGTATACCTCACGTAGTTTACAATAACCCTCAGCTGACCAGTTATTCAAATGACACGGAAACCCCCAATGTCTATCAACAAGGTTATAATGATAACACTCCTGAGAACTTGAGAACGTTACACTCAGGTCTCACTATACACAACCCTAGTCCTAGCGTCAACTCACTCTGACCCGAAGCCTCACGAACTTCCGAACCCGGCCGTACCAGAACGTCAACTTCAACGCCACCAGAGCTGAACGCTACCACCCGAAGCTTGCTTGGTCTCAAGTAGCGGAACTCACACACTATCTCGATAGGTCTCGTTACAACGCCACCATTCTACGAACTGAACAAAACCCCAGGCCGGCCACGCTTATTATATGTGCATTACCCGAGCAGAAGCTACGCGCGCCGGTAATTGGTTGCCTAACCCTGATCATGCAGCCGCGCGTTGATGATTGGCCACTGCGCCAAGTATCACGCAGCATGAGCACGTGATTCTGCATGAACAATATATGTTTAGAATAACTAGACTCAAATACGAGTCGGCATATACCCTGTTCCGTTACAGTACCAACTTTCACGACAACGTGCTGGTAATGGTATTGCTATGTTGCAAGCAAAATTGCAGCCACAAATGTTTAGCCAAAACTAATATCTGAGGCCAATATTACAAGAATGTGCAGTGGATTTCACGTATAAACAAATTCCATCAACACAAAACCATTACAATAAAATCAATAAATTCACTCTGCTTAATTAATGGATTTGCGGTGAAGCTTGGGGAATCTTAATTACTGAATTACATGTACCTTGGATGTGATAATGAATTTGACCTTCCGAAGATAAGCTTCTCACCCATCCTGAGGCAAAGTATTTTTAAGCATCAAGGCTTTTAAATGCTTTGAGACTCTGTCCACTGTAACCTGTGGTATGTTATGTGTCAAATATTCAATCAGTTTATAACTTTATAATTATAAAATCCCTGTTTACTCATGACACAAAATAATAATAAAATAAAAATCTAAAATCCAGTCAAGACCGGTTTCTAGTGAGTATGAAGCTAAATCTACTCCAGTAAAACTATAAGCTATCAAAAATTAAGTGTGGCTAAATTTGCTTCCCGTTTATTGCCCCGGTACAATTTGGGAAGTCCCACCGCTCAGCGAACCCTTTGTTGATTGATATCCACTCATCCGGAGTCGATGGCGCTGTTTAACGTGTGGACTGACACAAGCATCTAACGTTAACCAACAGCCCTGTTTTATTCCATGTACATGTATAACATACGTCACCGGTACGGTGCACTAAAACACTAAAGAGCCGGCTACATTGCATTACCATAACATCTCCCTTTCTTTGGAGTTAAATGTTTTGTACATGTACATACGTTTTTAAGGTTTCCACAGCAACTTCTTTTTTTTAATTTATTTTTTACTAGCGTCTCTGTGGTCATGCTTTCTAGCTCCCAACCCCACGTCTGAGCTGTCGCACTCGATAGCGACCTCTTTCTTGACCTCGTAGAATTGCAGTACAGTAGCATGTGTGATCAGTTGTTTGATTGTGTCCAGCGCCTTGTCATGCTGGGGCATCCAATCAAACATGACACCTTTGTCCGTGAGTCGTCTCAGTGGCTCACAAACTTCGCTGAGCCTGGGCATAAACTTGGCGAGGTAGGTTACTACTCCAAGCAACCTCTGTACCCCCTGTACATCTGTGGGTTTGGGCATCTCTTGCACCGCTCTCACTTTGTCAGGATCGGGTGCCAGTCCTTGGGCGCTGATGACATGGCCCATGTAGGCGACACTCTGCATCTTGAATTGATTTTTTGGGCGTTGAGCTTTAGCCCACGCTCTCTAGATCGGTTTAAGAGAGCTAGGAATGCCGTGTCGTGCGTTGCTTCTGTTTCTTCCTCTGTGTGACCTGTGCCGTATATGATAATGTCATCAGCGATGACCTCAACGTTTTCTAGAACCTCTTGGACTTCATCCAATCTCCGCTGAAATTCCTCAGGCGCTGAGGAGATCCCGAACGGCATTTGAAGCCAACGATACCGACCATGGGGGTCCAGAACTTTGTCAGGTAGCTTGACTTCTCGTCTAGTACAACCTGTAGGAAGCCATCTTTTGCGTCAACAACCGAGAAGACTTTGGCCTTTGCAAGTCTCGGTGCCACTTCCTCAATGGTCGGTATTGGATAGTGGTTTCTTTTGATGCCTTTGTTCAGATTCTGGGGGTCGAGGCAAATGCGCAGTTTGTTTCTTCACAACCACCATGCTGCTTATCCAGGACGTTGGCTCGTCCACTTTTCGGATGATTTTCTCTTGTTCCAGACTCTGGAGCTTTGCTTTCAGCTCCTCTCGTATTGGGAAAGGTACTCTGCGTCTGGTGTTCTGTACTGGCTTTATCATCGCATCCAGCTCAATGTGATAGCGTCCTGGAAGTTTACCCAAGCCTGTGAATACGTCCTTGTACTCTTGCAGTATGTGGTCTTTAGTTAGGGCTGTTGCCTTCCTGACTGCATGAACTACATGTTCCTGGCTGAACTGGAGCAGATTCAGTCAGTGCCTCGCTGGCTCTGCCTGAGAGCAAAGAGGTTGGTGCTTTCTCGACAACAAGTGAATGAGCTTTGTTGTTGATGGTTGCAATGGCTCTGTTGTCACTTTCTGGTAATCATGAAGTCGCAGTGTGCTGCATGTAGCACCAGTGTCTATCTGGAACTTCAGTGCTGCTGGTTTGCCACCTGAGCGAGGTTTGATCTGCAGATTTACAAAGTACTGTGTGCCGACTGGTACTGTATGTATATTGTAGATGCTCTCATCACTGCTGAGATCATATATTATTCTCTCATATGCCATGAGAGCCGGCTACATTGCATTACCATAACAGGCGCTACCATTGATGTACTCTTTAGCGTTTCCCAAATCCTGATTGTGCTCTTACCAACACGGTAGTGGACGGCTATTGATTGCTGAGGGTGTTTCATAAAACTTTTAAATTAATCTTATCCTCCCAAAATCAATCTTATCTCTCTTGATCAATCTTATGTTTAAGATCAATCTTATTTCTGTTTTATAAAAACTTTAAGAGTGATATCAGTCTTAAAAATCAATCTTAAAGTTACAAGTGATCTTGATCACTTGTAACTTGTGCAGGCAAATCAAACTTAAATGTCACATGTTAATCACAAGGATAAAGTGGCGGGAAGTTGTAAAGCTATTTACCGAGTAGATGTACAAATGTACATTAAGGTTCATACATGTACATAGCTTGTCATCATAGCGGCACATTTTTTGCTGATTGAACAACACAATCGACGTGCTTTTCGTGCTCAGAGAGTTTTTCGGGATAGAGTTAACCCACTAGATAAGTACAATGACAAAGAAATGTTCAAGAGATACAGATTCACAAGGCAGGGATGCATGCACATTATCGACCTTCTTGAAGAAGAATGCAGCCAAAATCAGCACGAAACCATGCCATTCCTCCCAGCTTACAAGTCTTCACTACATTACAGTACTATACATCAGGATCACTGCTAACTTGTGCTGGGGATGAGACAGGCATCAGTGTTGCTAGCGCCTCCAGAGTTTTGAGAAGAGTCACCAATCTTCTTTGTGACAAACGCAATGACTACAACAAATCCCCTCACACTCCAGCAGAATCGGATAAGGTTAAAGGGGAATTCTTTGAGCTTCATGGATTCCCAAAGGTGGTAGGAGCAGTTGACTGCTTACATGTACGACTTCATGGTTGCCCCTGGGGCCCCAATGAACATGTTTTCATCAACAGAAAGGGTTTTCATAGTGTCAACATCCAGCTGATCCGTGATGCAAATTATAGATTGACCAATGTTTCAGCTAGGTGGCCAGGCAGTGCTCATGACAGCAGAATTCTGCAAGCCAGTCGCATTGGCCAGATGTTTGGGGAGGGAGTTTTGTCTGGAGTTTTATTGGGCGACTCTGGTTATCCACTCCGCCCATGGTTGATGACACCCATAGTCAACCCAGAAAACGCTGCCGAAGCTGCATACAACAGGTAACAATATCACTAATTTGTGCTTAAATTAGAGAGCACTGAAAATTGGTTCTTTGTGTAAAGGTTATGTATTGGGATTGATTTGACGGATAGGCCCTATGTAATTATAGTCCCCCCCCTTAAAATATGATTTTTTGAAGGGGGAACGGGGGGGGGGGGGGGGGGGGGGGTGGGGGGGGGGGGGGGGTGGGGGGGGGGGGGTGTAATGTGTGAGCTATGTTTACTGTTAAAACTACATCCTTTAAAAAAAATGTCACATTTTGTCAAGCTGTTCTTGAAATGAGTTTTATTGCTCCTTTTTTATTTGACTTGAAGTTGTTAAATGTCAAATTATTTAAATACCTCTGAATATTAACAATAAATAACATTCAAACTGTACAACTACCGTTACGCAAGACAATTATATAACATTCAGAAATTTACAGTCATTCATACAACGACAATCATTTTCATACAATGTTGAAATTAAACTAAATTGGATGTCTGAATAAATTAGATTTAACCCTACAATCATTACTTTCATCTAACTCCATTGTATGTTGCAGTTTATAAATACACCGTTGATTTAAAGTGTTGACATAAAACAGCCCGATAGCTTATTAGCATTTTTAAATTTCCTGAAATACCCATTTATCATCTTACTTAGCTTTATAATTTTCACATTTGTTTGCAGGGCACAAACATCAACAAGAGCTTCCATTGAGCAAGTAAACGGCCAGCTGAAGAATAAATTCAGATGTCTTCTGATTGGAATGTCCATAAAACCAGACCGTGCCTGTAACATTGTGACAGCATGCTGTGTCTTGCACAACATCAACAAGTTACTGAGAGAGCCAAACCTAGATCAAGAGAACGACGTGGGTGTGCCAGAAGATGAGGTTTATCCTGAAGCTGTGAATGACGTTAACATTGACAGGGAAGCAATAAGAGCACAAATAATAGCTGACTTGTTTACACCTCCCAACCCGCCCAATAACTAATTCTAAGATGTTGTTTTCCCATTGCCAGTAGTAATATTTGAAAGGCCAATGAAACGCCTTTCAAATGCATTCCATCAATCAGCACCTTCATTTTTAATCTTCATATTGCCATTTTCAAGGGTTTTGTGCAACTTAAAAACAAAATTAAATGCAAATGTCCATACCGATATTCAATGACATCGTCAGGGTTTCAGCTGATTCAATCAAATTTTGGCTGAGATTTTTTCCAGATTTGTTGATTCATTGTTGATGAATACTAAAGAAAAAAACATTTTAGTTTACAATTGGAACATAAAACTCGCCTGGGAAAATTCCTCAATATAAATGTATCTCATGCTCCCATTCACGAAGATTATTGGTGTAAAAATTTTGGGTACAGGCTACTACATGTGTTTATCCTGTGAGCGGTCATATGTGATGGAAGTATGCAGTACTTTAATAAATAAAGTAAGACAAACAATTGAATGTTATACTGCTTTACTGCCAGTTACTAATTTATGTACATGTATAGTACTTTGGAATTTCTATGCATTTTACAATTTATCAAAAATGTTAAGGAAAGGAAAACCACAAAGGAAAGAATTTGTTTCAATTGTTTTGTCTTTCTTCCCTGCGTATCTCCTCCACTCCTATGTAACATAATAACTTGACCTCAGATGACTTTTGACCTCGGTATTTGACTGTTAAATGACCATCATATTAAGTTTACAATATTGCATGCATATGAAGTTTGATTACAATTCAACAGTCAAGTTTTCAATTAAGACCCGTTTTACAATTTAAGCGTGTTTTATAACTTTGACCTCAGAACTAGACACAACCATGATATGAAGGTTACACTACACCCAAGTTTGATTGGAATTGGACTGCAACTTTGCATATAAGAGCAAAAACTAAAATAACACTACAGACTACTATATGTACAGAAATAGTGATTGCATAGTCTCTTTCTGAACTTCATTCAGGCGCGAGACAAAAAGGTTCCAAAGTGGCTTGCACAATTAAAACATGCATTAAAACTATTGGAAAAGTGCCCCCAAAACCCAGAAAATGTTAACAACAAACTAAAAAGCTTTCCCAACAGGGAATAAACAGCTAAAAAGGGTAAACAGAAGTAACGAGAGAGAGATCCGTTTCTCTCCCCCAACCCCCGACAATTTATTGCATACTCTGGACAAATTTTTCCACTGCCCCGGCTCTCAAAACCTGTAGTATTCCTTCATATCTTAAGTTTTTTCTTTTCAATGTCCAGTCTCTCTCTGGCTACTTCAAGTTTCTCCCTCTCTAGATCAATGAACTGATCCTTGGCCGACTTATCAGTAGTGGATGTCTTTTTGGATTGATCCTTCACTAGTTGAAGTTCTTATCGGAGGGTCTGCAGTTTTTTCATGATGCCACTGTCTGGCTGCTTCTCATTCTCCTCCTCAAGTTCCTGCGTTTGAGAAACTTCAGATTCCTTTAGAAACTTCAGATTCCTTTAGAAATAAATAAAGAACACTTGCATCAGTGCAAGGGAAAGCTAATTTTAACCCAATTGGAATCTGAATTGATTTGTAATGTCCAATACTGAAGAAGTCAACCCAAATTATAAATAATAAAGGATATCTCATTAAAAAAAAATGGGGGGAACCATATGACAAAAATGTTGTGCTATTTCTATATGGTTTATTAACAGCACAATGCACAAATGTCCTGAGTCCAGCCTTTTGCATGTGTCCTATGTGGAACACAATTTTGCCCACACGTTCAATGCACAATGTCTACACACAAGGAGTGCACAATGTGTGCATTTTTGTGGTGGGAATGTATTGAATGGTCTTTTACCCAGAAGTTCCCCGATTCCGAAAAAGGTACAGCAGCATGATCATGTACCAACATGAACAAGAACAGGAACGGGCTCTAATAAAGAGCCCCTTTGTGTGACGCGGCTAAACAAATTATAAGGCAGCAATACCCCACACTTACCTTGGATTAATATACTGGGAAGCATTCGGAGGATGCTGGGTAAAGCCTGAATTTAGCTTCTGGTTCTACATCATCTAGGACAACTTCCAGCACCTCATTCTTTTTTGCCTGTGGTCCCCCACCTTATAAGGAAAACGGAGTAGTCAATGTGGTAATCATGGATGATGTTTATTGACGAGAACATGTATACATGATGTTTATGCAGATTTTGCTTTACTTCACATTAAAATCTGTGACTCGGATAGCCACTCAATTCTCCATGATTTGCGAAATAAAATACAAACCTATACACAGACAGTTTCTTCAATTGCTGATAGCAAGTTTGTTTATGTAAATTAAAATGTCAAAAATCTTGATAATAATCTTACCTGTTCCCCCCGTCCTGCTTTGATGATATTTGTTGGCATTGGACTTCATTTCTGTCCATTTCTTACGGAAATCCCTCCACCCACGCTCAGCTCCCCCACTCACCCGCAGCTTGCTAGCCGCCTTCATCCAGTATTTTTTTTTTCGTTCTTCAACCTACAAGTGTAGGTAAAACAATGATTGCCAAGTTCACATATTTTGTACTATGGTCTGGTGGGCAAAAATCATCACGTTTTTCAATCTCAGGTGGTTAACAAATTACATAAAATGTTGTTTACATTTCGGTGTCTATTTTCACTCAGCCTTTTTTGGGGTGGTACAGTATTTCAGTAATGAACTCCTTATACTATTATGAGAAACTGGGAGACCATTCTCGCGGTCGGACATCCGGGAACCTCGTTTATCTTTCATTGTTTATGCACTTTATCGCAAAGGGACAAATTTGAGGTTTAACGCATGTTGTTATGCACAGCTCGCCCCTTTGTGACGTCATGCCAACCGCGAGAATATGCGATACTGTAGTCAGTCATCAGTACGCCAATTCCTTGACAACATTATCACCAAACTACCTACCCTACTGCTACAATGACCTGCTTTGCCAAATAGCCTCTCCCGGTTTTCTTTTACAAAGTCAACAAGCTCCATTATTTCTATTGTCTGCCAGTTTCTGGCCCGAGACTTTCTCCCTTTTACCTCGTTGCTCTGTTAAATAAAAATAAAGTACAAGACATTATGTTAATGTTACATTGCATTGAACACAATTCCACCGACACTGATTCCCTGCCAGTGCTATGTACCGGTATGTATAACAGCATGTAACAGCATTGTTCGTCACAAACTTTTAAGAATTGCATAGGCCTACAACACAAATAAATGTTTTGCACAATTTCAAAAACGGTTTTCATCATGAATTGACATGCATGTATTTACAGAAAGACACAAATTTGTTTGTGATTATTGATTATTTCGCTTTCAGTTGTACACTGTCTCTAGGATAACGCAGAAGACACATTGCTGCAACTTACCATTTTTTACGCCTCTGTAACCTGTTGATAGAAAGAAAAACATATTGTGTAAATGAACAGTCCAAGTTCAAATAAAAGAAAAGGCATTGCAACCTGAAGGACACAATGCACGAGTTGTAATAATAAGATTGAAGTATACCATGTTAAGATCATGAATGTTGCTGTTAAAATTAACAGAAACTCGGAAACCATTCTTCCAAGTTTAGATATATTTTGAAAATGGATTATGAACCAAATTCATCAGCCTATGCGTTGATTTTTCATTATTGAAAGATAATTTACTTATATTCTAAAATGATACTTGAAGACTGGCTAAAACAAATTGCATCTTTCTGACAATTACCAAACTTGCCACAATAACATTTTTAAATAAAGATTGTTTAAGAATTGCGGAAGTCATTTTATGTGTACCAACAAAAGAATACACAGCCTCTTCAATAAAATAAACCTTTGCCCCCATACATGCCTGACTACTTTCGCTATTGTTATGGTAGTTGACTGTACGTCTTGTTCCCTGACCTAATAGTATTGAACGTCATAATCTTTTACTCTTGCAACTATCAACTAAATGTATCTCTGACTTATTAAAACAATCCTACAAAGCCACGGATTATACAAAGGAGAAAATGAAATTTATTTCAATAAAAAAATACCTAGGACTAACATATTAAAAGTAAATAAAAAGAGAAAACAAGTTTGACCGCGGGACCTTCGGCGTGGAAGTTATGCATTTATTTTAATCAATCTAGCTACCGATAAACAGATAATAAACATTAAATTGATATAAGGGGCCTAGATCCCCGATGGTGTTTTTGCAATAAATAACGATAGAAGATGAACATTGAATACGGCTGCCGTAACGATTATGTCATAGGCCCCCTATATGTTTTTCGTAACGTTTGCCCTTTTTAAAAATGAGAATGTTCACATTTTTGTAGCCTGCCTATAATCTATATAATATTACTGAGTAGGCCTTTATACTAGAAATAAGTTAGACCTACCCAAGCCTAAGGGCGGCTCCACCTAAACCATTGCCAGCCCAGGCCCAAGGAAATAAACGAATTTACAATCAAGTCAGTTAAGCCAGGCCCAATGGCAGACCTTGGCCTATAATATAATCAACATAACAATTAACATGTATGCCCTGTACTGCATCATGTACATGTATAATGTAGTATACATGTACAGGTACATGTACATGTATACTGTACAGCATGTACAGCAGCCTAGCCTACATAGCTGTTGTGAAGGTACTACTTTATATGCACAGCGCATTAATACACCGTGACCTCAATACGTCACTAGGTAGTTCCAGACACTCCAGTAATAACAGTAAATCTTGTAAGATTTAGTCACGTCATGTTGTCAGTAATAAAGCATTACATTCGACTCCATAATACAAGTCTACCGATATAGTATTATTACATGGTGGCAGCGGTTGGATCAGGCAAGTGTCTCATCAAGTTTTGACAATAACTGTGTGCAGAATTTGATCCGATACGGCTGCCGTAACGATTATGTCATAGGCCCCCTATATGTTTTTCGTAACGTTTGCCCTTTTTAAAAATGAGAATGTTCACATTTTTGTAGCCTGCCTATAATCTATATAATATTACTGAGTAGGCCTTTATACTAGAAATAAGTTAGACCTACCCAAGCCTAAGGGCGGCTCCACCTAAACCATTGCCAGCCCAGGCCCAAGGAAATAAACGAATTTACAATCAAGTCAGTTAAGCCAGGCCCAATGGCAGACCTTGGCCTATAATATAATCAACATAACAATTAACATGTATGCCCTGTACTGCATCATGTACATGTATAATGTAGTATACATGTACAGGTACATGTACATGTATACTGTACAGCATGTACAGCAGCCTAGCCTACATAGCTGTTGTGAAGGTACTACTTTATATGCACAGCGCATTAATACACCGTGACCTCAATACGTCACTAGGTAGTTCCAGACACTCCAGTAATAACAGTAAATCTTGTAAGATTTAGTCACGTCATGTTGTCAGTAATAAAGCATTACATTCGACTCCATAATACAAGTCTACCGATATAGTATTATTACATGGTGGCAGCGGTTGGATCAGGCAAGTGTCTCATCAAGTTTTGACAATAACTGTGTGCAGAATTTGATCCGATTGGATTAGAACAAATCCAACGAACGGCACTGCTGGCCGGACACATTCCGCCATCTTGACACGTGAGCTACAGTACAGCGCTACGTACGTGTACCACGTGCCGTGTAAGACCGCATTGAACAGTGCAAATACAACTACACGCCGACGGATCTTCGCATTGAAACGAACATTATCACTGTAATTTTAGAGCAATGGCTGATACAATACGTCATCCAAAGATGGACTGGAGCCATCCAGATCGCCCTCAGGCTTATAAGGAGTTTAAGCAGACATTGAATATGTGGTTTCAGGTCAAGAACATTACACCTGATAAACAGCACAACTACATATTTGTATGTGCAGGTCGCGAGGGGCTCAGGATTTTCAACACCTGGGGCCTCACAGATGAGCAGCTACAAGATCCTACAAACATATGGGATAAATTTTCGAAGCATGTACAGCCTCATGGGAACTTACACAGGCTTGAATTTCAACGGTACAAACAGAGTGATTCAGATTCTGTTGATTACTTATATACCAGTTGCAAGGTTAAGGCCATGAAATGCCAGTTCAAGGAAAACGCCGCACTCGAGGAACGCATCATTGAGGTACTGATTTCAGGTATCAAATTCACACAGACGCAAAATAAATTGCTAGGCAAGGATGACAATTTGTCTTTGCAAGATGCTCTCGACATATGCCGTACCCATGAAGCTAGTGTTAACCATATGGCTCAACTCGGCAACATCGGACATGATGCCAAGGTGAATATGGTAAAACTTCGCGGTCAATGTAAAAACTGCGGGGGAAGCCATCCATACAAGCCAAGGGACAGGTGCCCAGCATATGGCACTACATGCAAAAAATGTGGTAAAACTGGACATTGGCAACAGGTATGCCTCAGTTCTGCTGGCAAAAGACAAAGCCCACAACAGCGACGCCAACCACGACCCAGATCAAGCAGTCGACCTCGCGGATCATACAGGAGAAGTAACACTCCGAAACCGAACAAACGTCAAAGTGAGGTTCACTACGTTCAGCAACAGGACTTGGATGATGTATCCAATGATTTTGAGAACATGAGCTTTAAAACGGTCACAATCACGCAACAGATCGACGGTATAAACAATACCAACGACAAGCGAGTAGACAATCGCGACCAAGTGTTCACGACGCTCGACATCAAGCTCAAACAACGGCCAGGCAATCACACGCTCACAGCGAAAGTTGACACGGGTGCACAGGGAAATATCATCCCTCTCCGCTTATTTCGCCGCATGTTTACCACGTTGCTGGATGCAGAAGGATTTCCCAAACCTGGCGCTACAACCCCGATAAAGGGAATCCTCACAGCTTACAATGACACACAAATAACGCAGCATGGCAGTATAACCATTCCATGCAAATTCAACAGTGGCGAGTGGATAGATGCAGAGTTCTTCATTGCTGACGCGACAGGACCTGCAATCATTGGACTACCAAGTTCACGCGCACTAAAACTCGTCACGCTGAACTGTGCCATACGTACACCCGCAACGCCTCCGCCAACGCCCAACGTCGCAAACGTGGGGCCCATACGCAACAAGGAGGACCTCAAAGCCCAATATCCGGATCGATTCACCGGGATTGGCAAGTTTCCTGGTCAATTTCACATTACGCTGCACGAGGACGCGCAACCTTCTGTACAACCACCTCGCAAATACCCCATCCAGCTCAAGGATGAAATGAAGGCTGAACTTAACAGGATGTCAGCGTTGAATGTAATAACCAAGGTAACAGAGCTCACAGACTGGGTGTCGTCACTTGCATTCAGCAGGAAAGCAAACGGCCAACATTGGATCTGCCTCGATCCGAAAGACCTGAATCGAGCTTCCAAGCGCACCTATCACAAAACGCCAACGCTCGAGGAGATCACTCACAAGTTTAGTGGTGCACAGGTCTTCAGCAAACTTGACGCACGTCACGGGTACTGGTCCATATAGTTGTATTCAGAGTCCAGCTACCTGACCACATTCAATTCGCCATTCGGACGATATCGCTTCAAAAGACTACCATTTGGACTCAAGGTATCGCAAGATATTTTCCAAGAGAAAATGGATATGATATTGGAGCAATGCCCCGGTACCATCGGCATAGCCGACGACGTTGCAGTGTTTGGGCATGATATAGAGGAACACAGCAAAAACCTTCATAACCTCATGCACGTAGCTCGCAAGTACGGACTGATCTTCAACTTGGACAAGTGTGATATTAACATTCCTAGCATCAAATTTGTTGGGTGCTACTACGACGCTCAGGGGGTACACCCTGGCCCCGCGAAAGTAAGTGACATTCACTCGCTACCATCGCCAACCAACGTCAACGAGCTGCAACAATTTCTCGGTTTGGTTCAATACATGGCACTATTCATACCGAACCTCGCAGATCATACCGATACCATACGCGCACTTGTACGCAAGGACAGCGATTGGCAATGGTCAGCGTCGCACCAGAAGGCGTTCGACAAAGTGAAATCAATGATCAGCACCGAATGTACACTAACGTACTTCAACACTCGGAAACCAACAGTCATCCAAGTTGACGCCTCGTTAAAAGGGCTCGGTGCAGCTCTTCTACAGGACAACAAACCTGTCGCATTCGCGAGCAAGGCTCTCACCGACGCTGAGAAACGCTACGCGAACATCGAACGTGAATTGCTCGCTGTAGTGTTTGGTTGCACTCGTTTCCATACCTACATATATGGATCAAAGTTCACTGTCGAGTCGGACCACAAACCGTTAGAGAACATACAACACAAAAGCACGGCCAACACTCCGCCACGACTGCAGCGAATGATGTTACGCCTGCAACCATACGACTACAACATAGTCTACCGCCCTGGACGCGAAATGGTACTTGCAGACGCACTTTCGAGGCTTGGCCCAACACGCGGTCCACGGATTGACCTCGATACGACCATATACGCCGTACAGTTCTCTACAGACAAGCTAGCAGGAATACAACGTCAGACGCAAAGTGACAAAACACTACGTCTTCTCACTAAAACTATAGTCACTGGGTGGCCGAATGACCCAAAACAACTACCCAAGTGCATCCGCCACTACTGGTCCAACCGCGATGAACTGTCGGTTGATGACGGTCTCGTCATCAAGGGCGAACGAATCGTCATCCCTAAGACAATGCAAAGCGAAGCATTGCAAAAGATTCACGCGGGACACCAAGGCATCAACAAATGCCAGCTCAGGACCAAAACATGCATTTTTTTGCCTGGCATCAACAAAGACATTGAACAATTGGTAAGCGCATGCAGCACATGCCAACAACACCAAAAAAGCCAACCCGCGGAGCCACTTATTCCTCACGACATTCCGCAGCGACCGTGGCAAACCATAGGGACAGACATGTTCCACTACAACAACGCTGAATACTTGATAGTAGCGGATTACTATTCCAAGTGCCCATTCATCAGAAAAGTGAGTGGACGGTGCACAAGTGCCACAGTCATACGCCTCACAAAACAGATATCCGCAAAGCAATGGTTTCATAGAGAGAGCCATCCAAACTGTCAAAGCTACATTGACAAAAGCCCAGCAGTCCGACATGGACATAGATCTCGCTCTACTTTGCCTACGCACCACTCCGGTGGACAATGTTATTCCCTCACCAGCGGAACTACTATATGGACGCAAACTTAGGAGCAAACCTTTTGAGGTACCGTGTTACGGATTTTGATAGGGAGGTCCCTATCAAAATCCGTAACACGGTACCTCAAAAGGAAGAGATCCATCAACGCCTTGTTGCTCGTCAGACTAGTCAGAAAGATAACCATGACAAGCATGGTGTACGTGCCCTACCCCCTCTCACTGTAGGCCAGCGTGTCAGCGTACAAGATCAACAGTCTGGCAATTGGTTACCCGCTGTCGTGAGAGACAAATGTACAGAGCCACGATCGTACATGGACGAAACACCAATCGGACAATCACTACGGCGCAACAGGAGACAATTACGCCCACGTGAAACGGAGAAAAAACAAATCCGCTTCACCGACACACCACCAGTTGAATTCCCTCAACTAACACCCACTCCCAAACAGCAGGAAGACAAACCTTCCCATGGACAAAACAACTCGCAGAAAACAGACAATAACTCTGATCAAACTTATCATACACGCACCGGTCGTGCTGTGACCAGGCCAAAACGGCTTATTGAAGCTTAAGAAAAGTCTGAAACAGTGACACTTCAAAAAGATAGTTGACAAACTCAGATATTAATACTGATGTAAACACTGCTATTTTGTTGACAAACAAAGTTACTACTGTTGATGATATCATTTTTTAATTGTAGTTGAACAAGTAGTTAGAAACTGTTTTATATTGCATGTATGTTTAATGTTTTTGCATATCAGTGAACAAATTTATATCATTGCATCTCGCATAGTGAAGTATTTTGTACCAGTGTTTTCAGTTTTGTATTGATTTGGATATGCCGAAATAGTCCTTCATTGAGCAAGTCATATTGTTGTAGCAATTCCTCGAAAAGGGAGGATGTGAAGGTACTACTTTATATGCACAGCGCATTAATACACCGTGACCTCAATACGTCACTAGGTAGATCCAGACACTCCAGTAATAACAGTAAATCTTGTAAGATTCAGTCACGTCATTTTGTCAGTAATAAAGCATTACATCGACTCCATAATACAAGTCTACCGATATAGTATTATTACAGCTGTAGCTTAACAACACAGACAAAGACACAGACTAAGCAAGGGCCCAAGCCCAAGGCAAGGCCAATAATCTGTTCACAGGAATTTCCACTATAGGTTTACAGATTATACTTGCAATTATGATTTCAATCTGACACAGATTTTAAAATACTAAATAAACTGCTACCCACCAACACACAGAAATAGGCCTGCCAACTGAAAGTTGAAACTTACCAATTGTTGTCCTGTTTGCAGTGTGGTGGTATTTCTCCGGGGTACAATGGGCCGTATGCATAAAAACTAGCATTTGCTTTTACTACCAATTTTCAAGCCTTTACTGGAATCTGTATGAATAAAAATGATGCAAAAGGTTTTACTGGAAAGTATTTGCTAAAGTATTTAATTGTTAATTTTCAGCATTTGCTAGAATAATATTTGATCCATTTGGTATGAATAAAAATGAGTAAATGCTTCAGATTTGCAGTATTTACTCGTAATTGTTCAAGGTTGGGTCGGGGCTACCTTGAAAAAAGAGAAGAGAAGCAAATACTAATATGAAAAATAGAAGCTTTTGTATATGTGGTTAGGCAGGAAAAGTTATGAACATGGAAGATGGATTGTCTAGGATTAAAATACGACCAGTTGTACTGATTTTGGGGAAGAAAATGAGACGTAGATAATTTCTTGCAATATTGCTGAGAAAGAAAACGGCATCGTGACTGCGAAGCAGTAACTTGAGGTTCCGATTTCATTCAAACACCCCTGTCAGCGTACGAGCATACATACGCGTATTATATCTCCGCAGGATAGGACAGCGCCGTTTGAAAACTATGCGTCCGTACCATGTCGCGAACCCTGTCAACCTGATGCGTCGCCAATATAAAACATGTTCATTTGCAAACACCAGCCAAGTGTTAATAAAATGTAGTGAAGAATTATATCTTGGTTATATCTTGATAATGATACGACCTCTAATGGGGTAGTCCCTGTACTACATGTAAAAAGAATTGTCCGTCCCTCAGTATTATATAACCTTACCATTCTACATGTTCTTCAAATTATTACTGTTATTTAATTCCAAGAATGATCTACTGGACTAGATGCCCGACACTTTGTAAGTTCAAACACCATTCTTGATTTCCAAATGCTATGGAAATGCTCGCTGAACTTTTAAAAACGGAGTCGAGACCTCCGAAGAAACAAGCCGAAAGATCCGCCGAAGATAGTTGACCCTGATCCTTCCAGACCGCGTCGTGCAGGGCCTGCACCGTTTGTTTACGCCTGGTTATTCTGTCAAACTCAGTGTAGTGTTTATATGCTTTCCTGGAAGCCCACCTGCAGTGATCCATGATGTGCTCCTCCTATTTCTAAGCTCCGAAGAGGCGTAAAGTGGCAGCGACTCCCGCAAGGTTCCCATGGGCCGCGCGCGATCTTTTTTTCCCGTACCACTAACGAGCTATGGTCGTATACTAATGCATTATGCGAGTTGCAAGTCAGGTTCTGAGACTTTTTTTCCCTGGGAAAAAAAGCCTCCAAACCACAATCTAGTAAAATGAAAAAGTTGCAAATTACTAACAAACCTATACAAAAAAAGTAATAAATAAAAAAAATAAAAAATAAATGGGTTTTCATGTGATTCGATCTCTCGCCTCCGGATTAATAATCCTGTGCATTATCCACTACAGTACAGCAATGCCTCGCTCAGTTGCGTGGCTTTAATAATTAAATAAATAAAATAATTTAATAAAGTGCCTTCCCGCACAATTCTATATGTAATAGCTCGTTAGCTCGATTTTTGGTCCGTACCACTAACGAGCTCAACTGCACTTTACACTGGATACCCTGGTGCTTTAGCCTTAATGAAAATCAAATACCAATAGTTGTGTAGATGAACGCGCTGTCTACAAAATAGTAACCTGCCCACTCGAAGCCACAAAGGGTTTAACGATTCAGACAAAAGTATTTGCTGGTAACCTTGCGCATCATCAGTGGCTGAAAAGAATTCATTATTGTCAATGAACTTGGTAATCTCGCCCAAGGTAACTAATTTGAAAAGATTTTGTCCCTTCATCGACATAAATAGTCTTAGTTTTTGGGGTTCAATGAATGAAACATTTACACATCTGGGCGGTTGAATTTCGCTCGTCTTCCCCAAAAGTTCCACGGAACCTTGTATAAGCCTCTTGGTTAAGTTCTCATTTGTGGGGGTACGTCGAATTGTAGATTTGTTTGTATATATATTCTTTCTTTTAATATCTACCCCTTTACGCTGCCATCTAGATACAACGGGACCATCCACAGACTCGCCAAAAACGGAGTCCTAAAGATCCGGGTTCACATTCCAGGCTTTCCAGCTACTAACTGGTCTGGATCTCTAAAAAGCAGTGCTTGCACATCTGGTAAGGCACGACCTGAAATGACATCCAGAGGGTTTGGCGCACAAAAGCTAGGGACACTTACGGGTTTCCCGGATATGTCCACCTAACTGAGGACTTCCTTCCTTCGCTTTGCTGCTTGCGCTCCGAAAGGATCAAAACACCGAATAAAGGACCTCTCCCACGCGTGTCTTCTCAGTCAAGTATCGCAAAGTTACTATTAGTGTTAAAACGTTTAATACTAGGGTAGGAACTTATACATATCGTCAGCGTTTTTACGAAGAGACGAATTTGGCCAAAAACATTATTTTTTCAAAATTCGATAGCAACGAACATTATGGCGAGGTTAATATTGTCAAAATCAGTCTGAATCATTAAGATTGCGAAAATCATACAGGGGAAATTTCACCTAAATCGTATTTTCAGTTTTCACGAACAGCCAAATTGTATTTTGTCCCTGCGTAGATAGAAATAACGTTGCTCCGAGTGCAAAAACAACGCGCGTATAATGTATATACATTGTATATACATTGTATATACATTCACGAAGAGACAGATATCTGCAAAACAAGTTTTTAAGTTTTCACGAAAAGACAAATTTGTGGGCTATGGGCAAAAAAGCCACCACCGTAGATTTGTAATTTTCACGAACAGACGAAATATAATTTGTGAATTTTCACGAACAGCCAAATTGTATTTGTCCCTGCGTAGATATAAATAACGTTGCTCAGAGTGCAAAAACAACGCGCGTACAATGTATATACATTGTATATACATTCACGAAGAGACAAATTTGGGCAAAACTAGTTTTTAAGTTTTCGCGAAGTGACGAATTCGTGCGCAAGGGCAAAAAGCCACCACCGTAGATTTGGAATTTTCACGAACAGACAAATTCATATCTACATTAATTACTCGTCAATTAAGTTTGTTAGTGTTATTTAATAGTTATATTGTTATAGTGTTAGATCTCACCTCTCTGTACGTACCAAATATAAGTTAATATGTGCTTTACAAATAGGCGAAATCTCTTTTTCAAAGAGTGACCAACTTAAAACCTGATTTTCTCAAAACCAATGTGCAACTCCCCGTGGCAAAATTCGTCTCTTCGTGAAAACGCTGACGATATGTGACACGATAAAGCGGAATGAGTCGAATGTCGGCCCCGGCTTAGTTTTCATGTACATGTAAAGAGGGCATCTGTACGTTTTAAAAACTGAAAACCCCATGTTGATACGATGTTTTGATACGATGTTATGTAAATTTGTTTAAATACCAACGAAGAACACAGTTCTGATTAAAACATTTCTGAGATTCCCCGACATCCGACTCATTCCACTTGATCGTGTCATATAGGTGCCCCCGAGAAAGGACAAAAGGACAACAAGAAAATATATGATTCCTTTACGTCATTCATAGTTTTATTTTGATATCTATCTTTATGCCTCTCCAAAGCCAACAAAATGCATCTGGTGCTTATACATAAGTTTATCAACGTATGGTATATGTTCCAGCCAAATATTAAAATGCCCAAGGGTATGCACTATAAAGGAGAGGCCATATACTTGCTGTCATAACCCATCATCGAATGCCCACGGACCAAACCTGTCAGAATGTTATGTTAAAATGATCTTCCAATGCTTATATCATTGACCAACCCTGCATTTTAACTCGTTTTTCTCTCTAACCGTAACCCCGACCATGTTGGCCCTGCCGAAAATTTTCTCTAGGCTGGTAGCCCAGTCTCAAGGGTCTAAACACACCCTCTTGTGGCCCCGTTCATGCCTTAGTGTCGGCCGAAAAAGGCGTTATAACCTGTAAGATTTAGAAGGACTTTCGTAATGCCGCCCTCTTTTGTTATGCTGTTTCTTTGAGATCCTAGTCTGGTACTGTAATTTGTTGGCATAACTCATAGGTTTGGAAGGGTCACCAGACCACTGCACATGTACAGTTTAGCACACATTAATTCCATTGCTAGAACAATCCGATTTGATACAATAGGGAAGAGATAGTTTCACTAATTATTTCCCCGAGATTCTTTGAGGAGAATAGATGGAATTAGAACTGGACGAACAGAGAGTTTATGCTTTCATTCTGGAGCTTCATTTGAGATTCCTGTATTTGATTCATTTATTTCGGACGCACATCAGTGTAAGTGGAATTAATTTTTATGTAACTTTTAAAGTAACCTCTTTATTAAAGCTTTATTATTGATTAAATAGATTTAGAGTGCAGAGTTTCTTAGCAGATCGAAGTAAAGTGGGAGTTTCGCATTTAGATAGTTTAAAGTGTATTTGTCCATTAGGGCCTATGTATCTCTGTAGATTTCGAACCCGACTTTCACTGATGTAACTACCCAGAAGTTTACAATAAAGAAGTTTGGAAACTGTCAACCTGTCTCGAGTGGCACATGTCAATCTTACATTCGAAATACTCTGCAACTGGGCACAGTAAGCTGAAGATCTCACTCCATGATGCTACACATTTGTGTTTGATGCAAGGCAACGAAAAGCAGGTGAGATCGTTCCATTCAACTAACCACTGACGAGATAGTTAGGAGGATCGCACATAATTCCACTTCTTCAACATGTCGCTGACCGAGATGAAGAAAATCAGGGCGTTAGCAAAGGGTCGTTTCACCAGAATTTGCCATGCCATTGACACAGCGATCGAGCAGGGCAAACCCATCGAGTACACGACCATGTTGGCATTTGATTTGAAGTCGGCATTTGATAATGTTTATGCGAAGCACCATGGTGTCATCTTACACTCAGACAGTGAGACGACTGATGATGATGAGTGGATTTCCTCGCTAGAACAAAAACATGACGAAGCAAGAGAATCACTGATGCATTACGATGTCCAAAGAATCCCAGACAATTGCCTCTTTTGCATAGAAAGCACAGCTTGAGAAAGAGGCCAAACAGTTGTCCATCGATAAAGCCAGAAACCTGAGAAATGTACACGAGGCCGACTTCAAGCAACTTTGCAAGGGCATTTCCATGTCTATAGCAAACAACTCCATTGAGGCTGTGAAGGATGGAAGGAACGAGTTAAAGCAACTGATGGAGGAAACAAAGACGGCTCATGTGAATTACATCCTGATGTTATCAACAGACCAGACCAAGAACGAAAATGTATAGATCGAAGCAATCCGCAAGCAGTACAACGAAGCAAGCGACACAATAGGCAAGCTTTTTGATAGTCACACAGCTACCTCATACGCTCCCAAGGGGAAAGTCAAGAACGGCATCCAATTAGAGAAAATGCGTCTGCCCGTCTTTGACGGCGACATTCGCAACTATCCAAGATTTCGGTCCGACTTCGAGAAATTTATCCAACCGGAGACAACTGCGGATCAGTCGGCTTTTGTCCTGCGAAGGTCGTTGGGTGAAAAAACCACTAAAAGTGATAGGAGCAATTGATGATAACGCTGCAGAAATCTAGGAGAGGTTGGATAAACGATATGGGGACCCAATCAAGATGGCGGACTGCATCATGCAGAATTTCTGAAAATCAGATCAGTGAGGGACGGAGGCATGGAGGCATGGAGCGAGAAATGTCTAACACCAGAGTTGTTAGCGACATAGAGCGAAAGTTACCCCCCATGGTGCGGAGAGAGTGGTCCAGGTCTCTTTACGATGAGAAGACTGATGTTGATCACACTGACAGATTCCCTGCTCTTCTTCAATTCCTGATCAAAGAAAAGAAGATTGTTGAGTATGAGTCATCAGAAATACGAAGTCAGACTCACAGCAATTCCCCAAGGGCTACTATAAATGCAACAGACGTAAAGGAGAAAAGTGAGACTACCATAAGACGAGACACAGTCAAAAGGTGTCTTATTTATGATGACGGTAAACACACTACATCGGAGTGCCGCGTGTTTACAGGGAAATTGGCACAAGAGAAAGCCCAGCTCATAAAAGAAAAGGGAGCTTGCTACTGCTGTCTCAATCGAGGACACAGAGTAACCAATTGCAGAAAGAAGAAAAGGTGTGGGATCCAGAACTTTACTCGTCTACATCATCCGACACTACACAGCGAAACACAAGGAATCGAGCAAATCGTCACCTCGGCAGTGAACAACCACACCGTGGCGTCATCAAAGTCCAACGAGGCGTGTCTCCTTCAATTGATGAAGATCAAAGTTGGCCCAACTGTGTTGTGGGATGGTTGCGCTACCTCATCACTAGTCACTAACTCGGCAGCTAAAGCAGCAGGCTTGAGAGGCATCCCTGTCAGAGTGTCAATAACAAAGGTTGGCGGAGTGACAGAAGAGATTGATAGCTTTCGCTACTCTGTACCTCTCACCGACAAGCAGAGCTACCTGGTACACATCAGGCCTATTGGATCAACTGCATCACTGCAGACATAAATGATATAAACATAGGGAGTGTAGTGGATCTCTTCATGGACATCACCCTGAAAAAGATCGAGCGCCCGAAGGAACAGGTGGACCTCCTCGTCGGTTTTGAATATGCAGGATATCACCTAACACGACCACAGGCTGTAGATCACTTACTCGTCCTGGAGAACAGATTCGGCAGATGCTTGGGCGGCACACATCTAGCCATTAAAGAGAGGACCAGACGAATCATTACTGCTACAGCAATAATTCACCATGTTGCAACCTGCAACCTAGACGACTTCATGAAGTTGGAGAGTATGGGAGTTGAGTGTAACCCACGATGCGGAAATTGCAGATGCGGCAAGTGTCCAATAGGATCAAAGAACTACACTCTAAAGGAAGAGCGAGAACTGGCACTGATTGACGAGCAGTTCACTTTCCAAGGAACCCACTGGGAAGCGGAATACCCGTGGATCAAGGATCCTGCTAACCTACCAGATAATAGACAGGTTGCGCTTGCCACCCTGAAGGCACAAGAAAGACGACTGGGGCGCGATCCTACCAAAGCCAAGGTGTGTGACATGCAGGTGAAGGACATGCTGGATAGAGGTGTGGCACGTGAGATCTCAAAGAAAGAAATGGATTCATATCCAGGATCAGTACACTGCATCTCTCATCACGAAGATCTTTAACCAGAAAGTAAGAGCACCCCGGTCAGGATTGTCTTCAACAGCAGTGCCAATTATAAGGGGCATGTCCTCAACGATTATTGGGCGAAGGGACCTGACATGATGAATTCCCTCTTGGGAGTATTGCTTCGATTTCGAGAGAACGAGGTTGCTCTGGTTGGTGACATTCGCAAGATGTACCACAGCAATTCCACTACTTTGAAGAACAAACATTGTCATGGATTTCTCTGGAGAGGAATGCAGATCAATGAAGATCCCAAGATATACTGTATGAGAGTTGTCAACATGGTTGATCGGCCATCCGCAACCATCGCAACTGTTGCACTGAAGAAAACGGCTGAACTTGACAAGGACGAATTTCCCAAAGCAGCAAGCACGATCCAACAGAACGTGTATGTTGATGACATTCTCGAGTCCGTAAAGACCACAGATGCAGCTCGGACTCATGCACGAGAGATCGATCAACTGATCAAACCGGGAAACTTTGTCGTCAAGAACTGGGTTTTGTTCGGGAAAAGGACCAGATGCACCCAAGCACGAGTGGTCCAGCAAAGAGAGCAACGAGAGGGTACTTGGCATCTCCTGGAACCCACAGCAAGATGTGTTCCACTTCATCGCCAGAATTAACTTCGCTCCGAAGAAGAAGAAAATAAGACAAGGTTCAGACTTGACTGACGATCAGATTCCAGCAGCTATCCCTTCCGCTCTTCCGGATCAAGGAGTGCCAAAGGCCGTTGATGAAAACCTTGACAGATGACAAGACGGTGTTGAACAAGCATTACGCTAAACTGTGTCCCAAGATCAGAGAACGTGGCGTTCTTGTGGTAGGAAGTCGTGCTGAGAGACATGTACACTTCAGTTACAACAAACAAGAAGTACCACTACTGCCTCATCACCACCACCTTTCTAAGCTGTATGCAAAGCATGTGCATAACAGAGGCCATCCTGGTTCACAAAGCACTGTCTCAAAGATAAGGTCAAAGTACTGGATTATCAACCTCTACAAAATGGCCAAGAGCATTCGACACCACTGTGTACCATGCAGAAAACAAGAGAGAGACATGGCCTGCCAAAAGATGGGACAGTTGCCGATGGCATGACTTAAACCATCACCACCCTGGAATCACGTGGGGGTTGATCTGTTTGGACCGTTTACAATTCGTGGTGAAGTGAACAAAAAATTCAGAGGAAAGGCGTATGGTGTGATTTTCAGTTGCTTCACTACACGAGCCGTTCACATTGATCTCGCCACTGATTATAGTGCGTGGATTCCTGCAAGTCCTTAGATGATTTATATCACTAAGAGGCTATCCAAGTGAGATGTATAGTGACGGAGGCACGCAGCTAGTAACGGCTTGAGGGAACTCAAGCAGGCGATGGATGGATGGGACAAAGATGGTCTTAAGGAGTTTGGGGTAACCGAAGGCATGACGTGGAAGTTATCCATGGCTAATTCACCGTAGCAGAACGGGGTAACCGAGATCCTGATCAAGGGAGTCAAGAAGGCAATTAACCATGCTATTGGAAACCAGATCCTTCAGTTCAATGAGCTTCAGACTATACTTTACGAAGTGGCCAATCTAGTGAACGAGCGACCCATCGGGCGACATCCCACTAATCTAGAAGATGGAACCTACCTTTGCCCCAACAACATGCTGCTTGGGCTAGCCACTGTGAGGGTACCGAACGGGCCTTGGAGAGAGACGAACAACCCCAGACATCGTGTTGAGTTTGTTCAGAATATCATAAGGGCCTACTGGATCAAGTCGACAAGGGACTACCTTCCGTCTCTCATTATCAGACAGAAATGGCACCACAAGAAAAGGAACTTGCAGAAGGATGGCGTGGTGTTGGTCCAAGACAGTAACGCGATCCGAGGTAACTGGAGAATGGGGATTGTGGAAGAAGTGCACCCAGATGAAGCTGGCAACGTGAGGAACGTGCAAGTGAGACTGAAGAGTGCAGACAAGGCTGCTCAGGGTCGAACTGCGAACTACACCATAATACGAAGAGCTGTTCAGAGACTGCATTTGTTCTTGTTCCTGCCGGCGGCGAGATTGATTAATTTGATATTACTAACAGACTTTTTGGTGGGCGGAGTGTAAGATTTAGAAGGACTTTCGTAATGCCGCCCTCTTTTGTTATGCTGTTTCTTTGAGATCCTAGTCTGGTACTGTAATTTGTTTGCATAACTCATAGGTTTGGAAGGGTCACTAGACCACTGCCACATGTACAGTTTAGCACACATTAATTCCATTGCTAGAACAATCCTATTTGATACAATAGGAAAGAGATAGTTTCACTAATTATTTCACTGAGATTCTTTGAAGAGAATAGATTGAATTAGAACTGGACGAACAGAGAGTTCATGCTTTCATTCTGGAGCTTCATTTGATATTCCTGTATTTGATTCATTTATTTCTGACGCACAACAGTGTAAGTGGAATTTATTTTTATGTAACTTCTTAAAGCTTTTCATGTAACCTCTTTACTAAAAGCTAAAGTTTACACTTCTATTATTGATTAAATAGATTTAGAGTGCAGAGTTTAAGTGGGAGTTTCGCATTTAGATAGTTTAAAGTGTATTTGTAAAACATTATCTATTATGTATCTCTGTAGATTTCGAACCCGACTTTCACTGATGTAACTACCCAGAAGTTTACAATAAAGAAGTTTGGAAACTGTCAACCAGTCTCGAGTGGCACAGGTCAATCTTACAAAACCTAAATGCTTTAAGGGCAAACCTCAGCCGTTTGTCATAATCTTTATCCGTTATCGATTTATACATATACATAGCTATACCCTGAACCTTGGATTCTATGTGTTTTTGTGCCACAGTGGCGTGAATTCGTCAACATACTTCCTGAATATTGACATCACATATGCCACATTTCGTAGCCAGTGACAGTACAACCTTTGAGAAGCTCCAGACGCTAATGGCCCAGTCACAATTCCGGCGATCTGTCGGGGATTAGTTTTGGCCGGGGGTCGTCGTAGAAAATAAAGAATCCTTGAACAATCCTAGCAATAATCCTAATAAAAGTGGAGCAGTCACATTGTCTGAGATTTTTTCAAGGATTTTGACCCGGTTTTGTCGAAAAATCGTGGGATTAGCCTCCGATCGCCTCCGATTGCATCGGAGACGATATCTGCGAGCATCTTTTCTTTTAATTTACTACGATTCCACCGTACGATTCGTCGGAGACGATCACAGAAAGCGTACGAATCGTCGCAGGGCGCCTCCGATTCAGTCGGAGGGCGCCGGAGACCACTCGCAGACATTGAATCTCAACCTGAATTTCAAATCCCACACAGAATCTTGCGACTAGTCTCAGATTATTCGGAGGACGCCTCCGATTAATCGGAGGGCATCGTAGGTCATCGGAGATTGTGTCTGGGATGCCCAAAATGGGTGAAAAATCTTGCGACCAATCTTACAATTTTAAGTTCAAAGTTGGGGACCGCGACGGGTGTGGCGATGCCAAAAAAATCTGCGACAAGCCGCAGGCGTCCGGAGAGCGCCTCCGACGGGTGCAAAATCGTGAGATCTGTCTCAAGATTTTGTTCAAATTTCCCGGTTTTACCCATCGCCGACGCATCGCAACTGATTTGTGACTGGCCCATTAGTTTGTGGACCTCCAAAGCGGATTTCGCCTGCATTACATATAAACAAACAAACAAACAAACAAACAAACAAACAAACGCCGACGGAACGTGCCACTAGCAGGCCAACATAATGTGGATGGATAATGTGGTGAAACAGTTTTGTAATTACATGTATTAATAATTGATTCATAAATTTGGTCAATAGATGGCGCTCGTCCGACCACCGTTATTGTCAGATTGCTTGCCTACTTCTAATAATAGAACGTGTATCCATGCGACAGAGTGATCTGCATTCGGGTTTTGGAGTAAGGATATATAGGGCGAGATTAGGTATTGTTTCATGCCTAGAAAGGGGGGGGGGGGGGGTATTTCATGTATTTTATATACTTGTATATTATAACAGATTACTAAGTTCCTTTAGAGTAATGTATAAATGGTTATTGTAAGCGACCGATGGGAGAGGTAAGCAAGACAGCGGTGACCAGGTTTCGCGGGACCGGGATCCGGAACTAGTTCTAGGTCAGGAGAGAATTGGGAGAGAGTTGGATCTTCCCTCATGACTTGAGACTGCGTAAACTCTCGTAGCTGAATGAATGATTGTGAAGGATGTAGATCCCATTCAGCCTTGGTGCCGCGACTGGCTGTCTCATCCCTTTCAACTTCATGCTCTGAGCAGGGGCGTCAATCCCATCTCAAATGTGGGGGGGGGGGGGACATTACTGAAGTCAAGAATTATTAGAGGGTAGGCGTGCCAAACCTCTCTATTATTAGAGAGGTTTCGCACGCCTACCGGTACGTTTACGGATACGCATACGGTAACCGTAACAGTACGCGTTAAAGCAGATATCAATCTTGTTTCGCAAACCGTGACCGATAACAACATGCATGACAAATGTACAGTCGCCACCGACACCTTTTTTCAGTCTATTTTTCTTTTCTTTTTGGGGGGCACTGCCCACAAATTACACTCTACATTCATGGGTTATATCACAACGCGAGTTCACAAGTGATGTTGGCACGGCCAGCATATCATGCGGCCGGCATAATTATGACAAGCCCAGACGGCGAGCGTCTTCCCGCGAAGACCTAGGAATCCCCCAAAATCTCATGTTTTGGATTGTTTACTTATCCTATTTAAAATGTCTGGTTGAAAGGAAACAAACCTCATGTTTTACCGTTCTCGAGAAAACCCTGTGGTTTACATCGGACACGATATAAGAGGGAGAACTTGAAGGGAGAACCTGAAGAGAGAACCTGAAGAGAGAACCACGTGTTTCTGGGGGCGCCATACCCATACCCATACCCGGGGCGCAGTGGTCCCCTGACTCTAACACATACTTATTTACTCGATAACAAATTGTCAAGTCGAAAATTTTAACATGAATAATTTGTTTAGGAACTAAAGTGCATTTAATACTAGCTTTGTAATTTTAATTCTTACTTTTCTGGTGAAAATAATTCGCATAAAAATGTTATCGGTGGAAACTATTAGAAAACTATTTCCGCAAACGAAATGGTGCAAAGGATTTTGAATGTAGTTTAGAAACACAAGAAAACCTGGAATAATTCCCATCTGCATTTTTGTTGGTGTCCTGTGAAATTAATGAGATAAGGTTTTATTCGTTTACTTTTTCAAATAAGTTACGGAGAAGTATCTTGAAAAGTATTTATCAAGTATCTTGAAAGTATTAAGCCCAGATTCAATCGGAGGTGCCGGTAGGCCTATTTGTTTTATTCCACCGTCGAACTTAATTCAAATAATAAATCCCAAGTCTTTGAACTTTGATTGACGGCCAACTGATAACAGTAACAATTTTAACGAAGTTATTTGTTATTGTTTCAGTGTGATGGAAGTGAAGAAAAAAATGTTCAGTTATGGTAAAATGAATGAACAACCACTATTAAAATGCAAGTGAAATGTTCGGGCAAATATCTCTTGCGCCGCGCATTTGGTCGTCTGCTACGCGTACTTAAACCTTTGCTTCGCGTCTTCGGCTTCGGTTCGCCTGCGACTTCGGAATCACTGAGAAGTAAATAGAAGGTTCGCTAGAGTTGAACACGATCAAGCACAACCAATGGCACACGCACTTCACTGAACTGTTGTACACACAAAACTTTCTCAAACTAGGCTACAACTTTACCAAAAACACAGATTTCAACCACAGCCGAAGTCCACACACAGCCTACATGATACAGTATGAATATGGCTGAAAAACATCATTTACTGAATTATCGATTTCACGGGGCTATGTTACAGCAACAAATAATATAAATTTAGGACAAAAGTGAGATTACGTCTGGACGAGATAACGCCTGTTTTCACGCGAACAGTAGGCCTATGTTCACGTATGTACATGTATGCACACGTACGAACTACACGTAAAGATCGAGTTCGCGCGCGCACATACGTACGCCTGCATAGGGCGGCCAAACCCGCTAGTAGCGCGTTAACGTCAGGTTCATCTGTTGGCCCCGCAACCGTTGTTGGAATTGGATGGACTCCGTGTAAATCCGTCACACTTACGCCACCACTCCGCTATTCTTGACAGTTTCCACTACAGTACATATTGCCCTATTATGAGATACACGAGTTCAAAAACATGGGGGGGACATTTGATATTGTGTCCCCCACCCTTCAAAATATGAGGGGGACGTGTCCCCCTGTCCCCCCCAGGATTGACGCCCATGGCTCTGAGTCTGTTCAACGATTGGGACCCAATTGCCGGTGTGTGTATGTACTATGTACTTCTGCTGCGAAGAGTGTTCGCGTAATTCTCGCCCCAACGAGACCCTAATTCACCTCGAGGCGCAACCCCGCGCATACTACAATAATACTGTTGTATCTGCCTAAACTCCACCGTACCAATGTAGAGCGCATTCACCACTTTTTACAAAATCGCTTTGTTGTGTTTTCCATTTGCTTTAATGTTTGTTTTACATTGTTCAGTTGTGCTCACATGAGGGCGCTATTCATTGTTACTGTGACCATGCTGTTTATGGCATTCATGTTGGTTTTCACGAATTACAGCCACGACAGTACCACGACAGTAAGCTCGTCTCTTGTGTCCATTTATTTTACAAACGCAACACGCTTCAATTGTAATCTCCTTGCTATACACCAGTCTTGGCTCACTCCAGTAAACAGACGAGAGTTCTTCCACCCTGCATGTATCCCTATGCTACCAGAGCTACGTACATGCATACCCAAATTAAAATGACTTGAAAATGGGGGGAGGGGGCAACTACATTTATTATGTTGCCTGCAATGCTAAGGGCACTATGGTGACATTGAGTGATAACCGACCTCTTTAAGTTACTTTACATGATGTTTTAAATGTACATAGATGTATCTGCCTATACAGTCTTATTCTTCTTATATTAAAAATACCACCTGTTTATTTATTGTTAATATAATTGACAAGCCCACAAATTCATGTATTTTCTATGAATCTATGAGTTGCTCAAGGCTCAGCCCTTTTAAGCCCAGATACATCATCTCAATTTAAAGCAGGTGCAGCTCTATATTAAAGGTCTACGCAGACCTTTCGAGGGGAATTGCTGTTTAATAATTTAAAATTTAATTTATGTGGTTGGAATTGAATATGCCAGAAGGTACAATGGTTAAAAGAGCCCATTCTGGACTTTTAAGCTCGGTATACTCGGTTAGTATTACTGTTATGAGTACATGTACACCATTTAATTTAAAAATTGTAATACCTCTCGTGAAAATATGGCTGTACCCGACCTCAGAATATATTTTATCAGTAAATACCAGTAAGAATCGTTTACAGTCTTCATAGACTAGGCACACAAAGGTGAAAAGTCATCTGGAAAGCAATGTAAGCCGCAAATCATGCTCAAAGTGGGCAACACATCTTTTAATAGTAATTTGACCCTGCTGATTATGAAAATGCCTGTTGCCAAAAAAACAAATCAACCGAAAGCCCAAATTCAAGATGGCGGCTAAAATGGCCGCTAAAACAGGAGAAACCTTGACGCATGTCCTATTAGCGCAAAAGATAGTTATTCGGATAAAATAAAACAAAATAACCAGTTAAAGAAGAAAATTGAGAAGCTCCAACAAACAGTTGAGGTCCTCGCCCTCAAGTCGGCTTCCCCACAGCTTCCCCTTGGTCCCGCACAGAATTCCTGGAACGGCCTATTCCCACCAGAGTACCAGTCCCCCGTGCAGGTCCCCCGGTGCTACAACTGTGGAGAGCCAGGGCACTTTGCCCGAAATTGCCAGATTCCCCGTCAACCCTACATCCACCGACCACCACCCGGTGCTACCCCCCGGCCGGAAAACAGGCGCCCTCAGTTGTCGGGAGCCAGACAGCTGGAGGGGCATGGGATGGCTCAGCAGATCAGCGACATTTTAATAAGGCTGTTTCCAATTGTTACTGCGTCAATGTTCTGTTCGGTACACGTAATTGCTTGCATCCAGTCCAGTGTCTGCTCGATACAGGTTCAATGGTCTCCAATGTGTCTGAGCTGTACTACTACCAGTTTCTGAAACCACGAGGGTTTGAGATAAAGGCGATTCCAGAGTACTTCCGACTGCTTTCAGCAAATGGGGCAGACATACCATATATTGGCTGTTTTGAGGCAGACGTGACCGCACTCGGCACCAACATGCCTAACCGACTCATACTTGTTATTAAGGAGAATAACGGAGTAGCGAAGCCTGTTGGCCCACCATGCATTTTAGGAATGAATGTTTTGGGGGAGTGTTACGGTCAGGGATACTTAAAACAGCTTCGAACCGAGAGACAAGGGCCAGCATGGGAGAGAGCCTTAGCAGTAACAGGGAAGAGAGTCAAGTTTTCGGCCAGAGATGGAATAAGTCGTGCATATCTACCAAAGGGATCATGAGGAGCTGCAGTTGTCCCTCGGGGCCAGACTGTCACATTTTGGGCAACTGCTCAACCGGGGCCTGATGGTATGACGTATGAGGCAATCCTGGAACCAGACGAGGGGTCCAACTTAACTTTCTCACTGTAAATTGGGCGGTGCTTGGTTTCAGTATCAAACGGCATGTTTTGGTGGCTTTGACAAATGACAGTGAGTGTGACGCCATCGTCCCAAGTCATACCTGCATAGGCACTTGTATCTTGCGGAGTTAATCAACTCAGATGCTGCCAATCAGAATCACCCCGACCCTTCTGTCATCCAAACGGCCTTTTGTTCTTCAACGATGACCCCGGACCCCACTGGTCTACAGACGGGCGATTTTGAGCCAGAGATCGAGTTAACAGCAGATCAACAGCATCTTTTCAAGACATGACCGAGACCTTGGTTACTGTGACACCGTGAAGCACACCATAGAGACGGGTGACGCGGCCCCGATCCGGCAACGATACAGGTCACTTCCGCCATCACAGTATCAGGAAATTCGCCAGCACATACATGAACTTGTCAATGCTGGGATTGTTCGTAAAAGTGTTAGCCCCTGGGCATCGCCGATAGTTGTTGTTATAAAAAAGGACCAAACTATCCGTCTGTGTTTTGATTACAGGAGGCTAAACTCAGTTACTACCAAGAACTCCTTCCCCTTGCCCCAGATCGATGAATCACTCCAAGCCCTTGGGGGAGCGAAGTACTTTAGCGTTCTTGACTTGACGTCAGGATACTACCAGTTGGCCATGGAGGAGAAGGATCAAGAGAAGACAGCATTCGCGACGCCATTCGGGTAGTATGAATACACAAGAATGCCATATGGGCTTTGCAACAGTCCAGCAACATTTCAACGCCTCATGCAACGTTGCCTGGGCGATCAAGCCCTGCAAAGCATCCTGATCTACCTAGACGATATCGTTATATTCTCATCGACCTTTGATGAACACCTTGAGCGGCTAGAGCGGGTGTTCTATCGTCTGCAGCAGTATAGGTTGAAGATCAAGCCAGCAAAGTGTTCCTTCTTCCAGACTCAAGTCATTTGGTAGCAGCGGGTGAAGGAGTGAAACCAGACCCTGACAAGATATCCGTGGTTCAGGATTGGCCACAACCAACGACAGTAACTGAGCTTAGGTCTTTCTTGGGCTTCACAGGGTTCTTTAGGAAGTTTGTCCACCAGTATTCCAGCGTCGCGTCTACTCTGTTCACCTATCTAAAGGGGACTGGAAGTAAGGGCAACGCGAAGACGAAAACTGGGAGTAGGAAGGTAGACCTGGATAGTGCAGCAGTTTCGGCTTTCCTGGCACTAAAGACAAAGTTAACTGAGGCGCCAGTTCTGCAGTTCGCTGATTTCAGTCGACCTTTTCGTGTTGAAACTGATGCTAGTGCGACTAGGCTGGGGGCAGTACTTCCCCAGGAACAAGATGACGGAACCAGGACAGTGATTGCCTATGCATCCAGATCTCTGCGGCCAGCAGAGCGCAACGATAGGCATCACTCATCATTCAAGTTAGAGCTACTAGCTGTTCGATGGTCAGTCTGTCAGGCCTTCAAGGACTATTTGATGGGAAACCAATGCACAATCTACACGGATCATAATCCACTGAATACTTAGATACGGCCAATCTCAGTGCCCCAGAGCTCAACTGGGTTCAGCAGTTGTCCGCCTTCGACTACAAGTTAGAGTATCGACCTGGGAAGCGTAACCAAGCTCCTGGTGCTCTGTCTAGGCTTTCCCAGAAGGATGATAGTTCTCCAAAGCCCCTCCATCTGGGTCCCGAGTTGGAAGTCTCCTCTGGTGCAGTACGTGCCACATGTGGTCCCACTGACTCTAGTTTGGCGGCGCCGCCAGTTCTACTTCATCAGATAAGAGTGAACCAGCAAGATGGAAGTCGCTGCTTACCGGGGTATACTGCAGCAGAACTCGGATCCCTTCAAAATGGTGATTTCGTACTCCAGAGAATCGGGACTTACTTTGGGAGAGGCTACCGACCGACCCGTCAAGAGAGACATGAGGATCCTCCAGCAGTAGCTGCAGTACTAAAACACTGGGATCAGCTTCAGCTGAGGGATGGGGTGTTGTACCGGCAGTCAACTTTCTGGGGGAAAGAAGTGTGAGCGCCTGGTGGTGCCAGCCCAACAGCAGGAGGTAGTACTGAAGTCCTTCTGTAGCCCGTGCGAAGCATGTATAGCGCCCTCTTGCGATAAGTGGGACAGCACGCTTGTTCGCTCGCTCGCTTGCTGGACGCCATGTTGTTCATGTTGTTTTACAAGTTCTTGCCAAAACAAAGCTAATTGTAATTGTTCTAATCAAGCCTGTGGCTCTCAGGTAAGATGAAAGGGAAATCAAGTATTCAGGGGGGTGACACAAACTCGATATATCTTATTAAGGATAGACTACACCGTTTAATTCAGTGGGTTATAATCACATGTGCATGGGGTGACTTTTTACATGTACATGTACAACTTGAATACTTACCGTTTCATAAATCAATGGCGGGGTTCCTTGTAATTTACTTACCATAAAGATAAAGGGAGGTTAACTAACTAATTGACTTATTTCTGGCTTTTCTATATTTTAAGATTGTTTCCATGATTCTAGTGTTTGAACTTGGGAACTGTTATGTTATGTATTACATGACATTGTTTTGTGTGTGCTGGATCCTTATAACACACATAGCCTATAGGGGTGTGTCATGGCTAGGTAAATGGTGTAATGAGGAAGCCCACCAGTCGGCATACATAATTTTATTGTGTGCATTTGTGGGCAAATCACACTTGTGGTACATATGTGGGCAAATCAGTTTTAGGAAATGCATTTATTATTGTTGTGCTCTTTTTTTCGCTCTCAGTTCCCCCCTTTAGATTGTGATTGAGGGAACACATTCGACCTACATCATTGGTGTAGAACTGTAGAATCGCCTCGTGACATTGGAGTCAAGGCGTTGTACCTTAGCTGGTGTACGTGTTTAGGGGCACTCTGGTTTGACCTCTGCCCTTTAGCCTGAACTGTGTTCGGCAGGAACTTGTAGGCCTTGTAGTCCAGTGTGACAGGACCTGCATTGCGGTACCCGACTGCAGATTGGGAATCATCCGGCAATAGTCCTTGGATCTGGACTCGGTGCATCTGCTAAAGTCAAGGGACTCTGGAACGGAGGATTGAACTGTGGACACTTGAAATCCACGAAGTTGGACACTGACGGTAGAGTCGGAACAGTAGCTTATTAACCGGTTTATCCTTTTTTTATACTGCGCGCAGAAGTACATGGCCATATCCTTTGACTTTAATAATTGTTAAAGTAGTTACAATTTGCATGAAAAATAAAACATTGTTTCTTGTCCTATGAATTTGTGAATTTAGTTGGTGATTTAATTTTGCTGGGTTACCGCTGAACACACAAAATAGTCCAACGGCTTACACTTCCATGATGACATGGGTCACTTTGGGGTAAAGCGAACCCTCAGGTTGATCCAGCCCCTCTTCCTTTGGCCAAACATGGAGAGTTCAGTCAGTGCTTGGTGTCGGCAGTGTGTGAGGTGTGGTGTCAGCAAGCAACCTAACCGTTGCACAAGACCCCCAATGGGAACTCTCCGGGCTACCGCCCCATTGGAAGTAGTAGCGATGGACTTTACGGTGCTCGAGCCGTCATCAAGTGGCCACGAGCACGTGTTGATCCTCGATCTATAGAGCCCAATGAGCCTAACAAACACTTTTCGGCTGTTTTCACCGTCAGAACGCGAAATGAACTACCAACACTCCCAAATGGTCTATAGAGCCCAATGAGCCCCCAGTCAACATTCCCTAGTGGGCCCCACATGGGGCCCAAATGGGCTCCCTCATGGGTCCCATGTGGGCTGCCCAGTTGGGGCCCACAGAGATTTGTCCGCCGGCGCCACTTGGGCCCCAAATGGGCAAGCCCACATAAATTCATGTGGGCCCCGTGTGGGTCCCATGTGGGTCCTGTGTGGGTCCTGTGTGGGTCCCTTCTGAGCTTTAACCGGGGTATAAGTGGGCCCCACATGGGGCCCAAGTGGGCTCCAAATGGGCTCCCTCATGGGTCCCATGTGGGCTGCCCAGTTGGGGCCCACAGAGATTTGTCCGCCGGCGCCAGTTGGGCCCCAAATGGGCAAGCCCACATAAATTCATGCAGGTCCTATGTGGGTCCTGTGTGGGCTCATTCTGTGCTTTAACCGGGTTATAAGTTGGCAAAATGTACGTATAAGGTGGGTCACATTAATGGGCAGCCCAGCAGTTGTATAGTTCCATCTGGGCCTTGCATCTCTTGTACACAAGTTAGCATGGGCTCGATCATTATTCAATTTAATTAGATTCATTTCAATTAAATTAAATTAGGAGCACCCACACTATGAAATCGGTTTATTGTGGGATATTACGGACCGGATATACTATAGCAAATTCAGGTCGTGGGAATAGAAGAAAGCATGCAAAACCAGTGACAAACAGTTGTACGTGTGTCTTGTCAAAACGTACTTTAATAACCAGAATTCGCAATGGTAATAATTATTTGGAACTTATTAATAATTTAGATTATTTTAAAACATGATTGAGTCAAATGCACGGCCAACTCGATGCCATAAGAGAACTGGGTTTACTAACAATAGGCCCTATGTATCTTTTACAAAAGACGGTTTAGTTAATCCAAGCTATGCAGAATAAGATCATAAAATGGTTTCTTTGATGGATATTTCTAGGATATACTGTTTCCCCAATTCCAAACAGGACCTAATAAACACCTTTTTATTTCTCTGAAAAAAAATATCTAAACTATAGATGAGTCCGACTAAACATTATGTCCATGTGTACAGAGCTTTATATTATAGTGTAGCACAATTAGCTGTGGGAATCTTTGTGATGGGTAAATTGGTAAAAATACTAAATATACTAAATCTGGATTTAAGTCTATTGCATCACGGCCAAGCCACTCGTCTTTGAAATAACTCGGATGAAATAATCGTTGAGTACCTGGGAAATATAATTTGACAGGCAGGTTAAAACGCCACGAAATGTAGTTTGCCAACATTTACAAATGCACGATGAATGAAATAGTCTTTATTTTACCACTGTAGATATTAACCTGATTAAAACTATCAACAAGTATACTTCCTATCAAAACCCAGTTTATAAACGGCCCACTTAGCCTACCAAATCCCCACACTGGACCCATACATCGTGCCCATTTGATGCCCACGCCCACTGAAAACCCACCGTCGCCCCACACAGGACCCATGTGGGCAGCCCATTTCAAACCCAAGCCCACCTAAGCCCATCAAACCCAACCACAACCCACATGGGGCCCACTTGGGCTTGCTGGCTGAACCGATGTATTCACTAAGTTCGCTTGGGCCATTCCCACGAGAGACCAACGGGCGGAAACAGTGGCACGTGCCCTAGTCAAACACCTGATAACACCTTATGGGGCTCCGCTCAGACTTCACTCTGATAATGGGAAGTGCTTTATAGCCGGAGTCATTCAGGAACTCTGCCAGCTGTACGGTATTGGGCGCTCGCATACCACTCCGTATCATCCCGGGGGAATGGGCAATGCGAGCGTTTCAATCGCACCCTGCATAACCTACTTAAAGTACTGCCTGCACAGAACAAGTCAGAATGGGCAGTTAGTTGCTACCTACAACAACACTGTACAAAGCTGTACGGGCTATGAGCCTTTCTTTCTACTCTTCGGGAGATCAGCACGCCTGCCCCAACACCTTGTCCTGGGTGTAGACCACCCCCAACTAAATGGAGATACACCACAGCACTACGTGAAGAAGCACTTGTCACAGTTGGACACTGCCCGCAAGCTAGCAGCTTCTAACGTGGCCCAGACAGTTGAAAGCAGGACTATGGCTCACAGAAAGGATGTATACGAACAACCACTGGGCATTGGAGAGTACGTCTTGGTCAGGGACCGTACACACTGGGGAAGGTGTACAATCCAGGATTTTTGGGAGGAATCACCATACTTGGTAGTTGGGAGACCCTTTGAGGGACAGCCAGTCTATGAAGTGCGCAATTCAACTGGACGTAAAAAGGTTCTCCATCGAAGTGAAGTAAAGCCGAAGTCAAGCCCCAGCCAGCAAATACCGCCACTGATGAGTTGGCGACACCGGACACTTCTTCTACGAGCCTAACAGCCAGCAGCGAAAGCAGCGCTATTTTGGGTGAAACGCTTGGTTTAGCAGATCCGGGTCTTACTGATAAGGAAGACGACTGCGTAAGTTCGTTGCCCACCGCTGCCCCAGAGGTATTTGTCGCAGAGCCAGCTGAAGCAGTCATGACAAGGGAGACTTGAGGAGCAGAACCAGTTACAATTCAACCCAAGGCCACAGCCGGGAGTCCAGGAGAGACCGTGCGACCTGACATCAGAGCCGAGGACCGTGGAGGGACGAGACCACGCCAATCGAGACGAGTGACCAAGGGAAAGCCACCCAGCAGGTACCAGTTCAGCAGTGTCATCCGTCTACTTTACCAGGTCAGAAGATAAGCTACTCGAACAGAGACTGAGTACGACTCTTGCTCCGAGAGCGACTCGGACCATTAACTTTTGAAAGCTAGATCTGTACCGCAGCAAGCTAATCAAATGTTACAGACTGTTTCGACTAAAAGCTGTCTGTACACAGCAGAGTTTTCGTAAAGGAGACACAGAAACTCGCTTTCCACTGAGTGTAGGTTGTTACTTGATTTTTCATTGGGCCAGGTGCCCCTGTTCTGGTGTTTGTAATTGATGTTTTTAAGAGGTTGCAGTTTTGTGCATAACAAATTTTGCCAAGTTTTTGCTGTTAGTTAATAGGAGTTTTGCTCCAGGCTAGGCTTCGGAGTAGTCGCACCACTGTAGGCCTTTTCGTCGTCGGGGCGACGACGTTGTACTTTGGGAGAGGATGTAGAGTCGGTAAGGCATCGCACGGAAGTCTGTCCCTTGGAGCGGTTATAGCGCCACCATGCGGCCGGCGGCAAACGCTGCCTGCCTGCCTCATGTTGGACTTGACCGTTCCAACCCAACTTTCAGGTATGAGATTTTCTGTGTTTTTAATGTTTTTAATGTTAGTGTCGTTTAAACTTATAGGGCCTAATTGTATTATTGTATAGGTTCCCCACGTATGCTAGGTTATATGTGAAACCAGTCTGAAATTTAGTATTAAGCAGGTTTGTTTTGTTACATTTTATCCAACATGGCGCCGCCCATTTATTAACGCTGTTTTCGGCCAAGATGGATATAGATACATGTACATAGATTTATATTATGCACTCGTGTACGAAATATATTCCCATGTTGTGTGTTAAAGTAGGACTCGCATTATGTACTCGTGTTCGCAGTGTATCATTTGTAAAATTAAGACAAACCTGTGTTTTTAGACTCTGTCAGACGTTGTTATAAGTAAAGGGCGCCCTCACTCGTTGTAGATGACAATACTATGCATTTTAACCAACTCCATTGTATTTTAAAGTATGTCTAGTTGGATGTAGATCGATTTACTATTTTATTGAGACTGAGATGATGCACCTTAGTATTTTATGATTGCCAATGTGTAAGTTAAATCAGTTGTTCCTGTAATAGACTTTACTCCTAGTCCTGCTAGAGTTTATGTCGAATTATTACATGTATTTACCAGCCACTAGTTTGGCCTAGATTGTGACGTCACCGTCCATTTAGGTGGAGTACTAGTCAGTGTGCGGCAACATACTTCATGTAACCTTGATTTTACTGTAATTTCTAGTTAATGTTTTAATTAATTATGGAATTTTCTTTTCTTTTTAACCAACTACATTGTATTTTAAAGTATGTTTAGTTGGATGTAGATTTTCTTTTTCTCCTTTTGTCGTATGTTTGTTATTGTCAATAAAAACGCTGCCTACCTGCCGTTCCAACCCAACTTTCAGCCAGTCTCGAACCCACCGAGTCATTTCATGACCCCCTCCCACAAGTCAGAAGTGGGATTGGCTGACGAGACAAAACAAATAGTAAACCGAGGTAGGCAACAGCATCTTTGTCTGAGTGTGCTGCCTCATGTTGGACTTGACCGTTCCAACCCAACTTTCATCCAGTCTCGAACCCACCTAGTCATTTCATGACCCCCTCCCACAGCTTGGTAGACGGTGTTTGGTGTTCTGCATTTTCCATCCAGGGGGCATTCATTGTTTACCCTGCAGTTGCAAGGTTTGGTTTCTGGTTCGGGTGCCTGCTTCTTCATTATATTTTTGTTTTGAGCGTCCAAAGTTGACTTCATTGACAATCATTCAAGAAAGAAGCGCACAGGACCAGACAGAACTATCAAAACATGTATGGACGCTAAAAGACAAAAATTCACAATTAGGTGGAAAATCTTGAGCAATGTTCCACCGTACTCTAACATCAGTAAACGATGCAACTTATGCACTATGGAGAAATTCTCTATTATCTGCCACCCAGAAATGGCTACTCTAAACCAAAGATCTGAGCTAACTAGCGCATGCCGGCACGCGGCTAAATTCAAACTAGTAAAGCACGCGAAAACCATGCCCAAAGTGTAATACTAGGCCGTGTGCGAATTATTTGGCTGCGGCTTCAAGTTGCACGCGGGTCTATGGTGGTGACTGCAGCCACTTTCCATGGACTCGTGTGTAATGTCGAGCCGCGGCCGGGTAATTCATATATTTTTTCCACGCCCGCGTCATCGCGCAATCCCAGCGCGTGTTTTTGCGTTCGCGCGTTCCCCTAACTTGGTGTGCAGGTAGAATGTTTCGAGAACACCATTACAATTCCCTGACGAGTGGAGGCATCCACGAAACAGATTTGAACTAAAACCTATCCTAGTTTGTGATTGATTTTATATATACATATATATATATATATATATATCCAATGAAATCGGCATCTATCACAATCCAAAGTGCTCGATACATCTCTGTAGAGCTATAATTATGAAATAAATTCAGGATACGAGTTAAAATCACTTTGGCATATTTAATTCTGGACAGACTGTTTCGTACCGTGTGGCACTCATCAGCAGAAATATATATATTGTGGCGAAAATCGCCAGGACGCTTATTTAATGAGAGTTAACTGAATTATTTTTGCCTAGCTTAATAATATCCCAATTCTAGAAACTTTGTTTATAACTGACTCTAGCCTAGCTGGAATCTTGAAGTTTATCTACATGTAATAACATTTGTTGAATTGTATGCTTTGATCTTGTTTCAGTCATAATTCCTCGGGGATGAACTTTCAGCTGTACTTACGCTGACTCCACGTAGTGTGTTTATGCCGTAATTTACTGAATGAACGTATTGCATGCTGTACGTACGTACACACACATACATGTACATGTCAATGTACGTGCGTGCGAAACGACTGTTAGCCGCACCAGTACATGTACATGTACTATTGTGTTGTTACAAGCTACCGTAGACTGTTGTATTATCTGGCCAATCATCGCTGTTGTATGAGATGCGCGTTTCGCGCACATGTGGTGCGCGTCCGCATCGTGCCTATAAATTCCGCTGATTTCCGATTATTGGGGTTCTGTTCCATCGGAGCAGGCCGCGCAAGATCTCAAGACAAGACCTCAAGGCATATTTTAGAAAGCCCCCAACCGTGCCTAGATCTGCGCTATTGGGCTTTGTCGGAGAAAACCACATGGACATTTCTGTGTGTGTAAAATCCGACGCTAGTAATAAAGACTAAAAGAAAGTATAGTTTATGCGCTGTAATGTTTTTGAGCTATATTCCTGTTGTATAACAGACGACAGAAATAGCGGCCATCGAATCCTTAAAGCTATCCACGCTACCACTTAATAATCTCATGCCACAGCTTTATTGGAATATCTTTGTTTACAATAATAGAGGGCGCTGTTTTAAAGATGTTCAGCTCAGATGTACTCGAGAAGTTTCAATAAACTAAATTACCATTTTGATTGGTTGAAAGAATTACTCCCTCTTGTGGATATTATCTTTTATTGCTCCCCACATTCCCTCCAAGAATCCTGTCTCACTCATCTACACTTCATTAAAGATTCCGGCAGATAACTGGGACTTAATTTTATTTAGGGGTTAGCCCAGACTGACATTAGGCGACCCGGAATCGTTACATTTTGGTGGCAGCGGTGGGATCTCATTTTTGGTGATAAAATTGAAAATATGGAATACCAAGTATCCGAGATCCAAGACGAATCCACGATGAGTGAGTCAAGAGAAGAAAATGAGGGATTAGTTGCAATTTCCGATGAACAAGATGCAGGGGAAGATATATTTGTTCAAGTAACAGAGGGCGGAGATGCAAGGTCAAGTTTTTCAACACCGTGTGACCAAGAACAACTCATACAAGAAGGTGAAGCTGTACTTGGAAGACTGATGACAGAGGGAGAGTTACTCAAACGGGAGCTTAACAAGGCCAAGGAAAAAAACAAGACAAAGATTGGGGAAATGTTGGAAAAGCAAGAATCAAGAGAATTGAAGGGAGATGTTAGAATGCGAATCAAGCCGACGACTTATGATGGAACAAGTTCATGGAAAGATTACGTTGTCCAATTTGAGATGTTGTCTGAGATGAACGGATGGGATGAGAAGGTGAAGGCTATGTATCTCGCGGCAAATTTAAGGGGTTCAGCGCAGTCCGTACTTGGGGACTTGGACAGTGACAGACGCCGTGATTACAGTGCATTAGTTGCAGCATTGAGCAATAGATTTGGATCGGAAAACCAACAAGAACTGTTCAGGGTGCGTCTGAAGAATCGGCAAAGAAAAAGAGAAGAAACCCTACCTGAACTTGCGCAAGTTATAAGGCGACTGACAAGATTGGCGTACCCAACAGCTAAATATGATTTGCAAGAGACATTGGCCAAAGAGCACTTTATTGATGCTCTTTGTGATACCGAGATAAGATGGCGAGTATTCCAGTCCAAGCCCGACAGCCTCGATGATGCTGTTCGTATTGCCGTGGAGTTGGAGGCATTTCAAGCGTCTGAGCGACAGCGTGGGTTTTCCAGAAAAACGGCAAGAGTTGTGTCATCGACGGATCAGGATGAGAGTAGCAAGAAAAGTCAACAGATTGAAAAGAGACTTTCAGAGATGTCCGCTGAAATCTGTTGTATTTCCGAAGCAATTGACAAACTAACAAATGACAGGAACCCAAGAGCTGTTTTCCAAAACAAGATGCAAGAGACAAGTTTCAAGGACCGTAATCGACAGTACGGCAGACAGCCACATGATAGAGATAGAAGACAAGCTCCAATTTGTTGGAATTGTGGTCAAGCGGGACACATTGCGCGCGAGTGTACGGAACAAAAGCAGAACAGTTCACGTAACATGCGACCGGGAAACGGACAGCAGCCGAACCTATGGTCCGAGCCTCGGCTGAGAAATCAAGAAACAAGGGACCAACAATAGAGACAAGTGTTTCACCAGGAAATGATGTAGGTACACAAGGCATGGAAGTGATTGCGCAAGTGCATGGTTTACAAGTACATTTCCTGGTAGATACAGGTGCAAGTTTGACAATTTTGCGTCCAGATATTTATTACAAGATTGCACAGATTTCAAGACCAATACTGAATTCAACTGAAGTAAACGTGGCCATGGCTGATGGTGAACTCACTCCTTGTCTGGGATGGGGAAAATTGGAAATCAAAATTAGTGGCACTGTAAAGAGCATAGTGCATGATGTTTATTTGGCAAACATTGAACCCGAAGGAATTTTGGGTTATGATTTTCTTCAGAGACATAACTGTTAATTGGATCTTGGAAGAGGTGAAATGCGAGTTGGTCACAGACAAGTTAAATGCTGTGTTTATACGTCATCAGCAGTTCCGTCGTGCAGTAGAGTGACAGCAGACAAGACCGTGACAATTGCACCAGGAGGAGAGGCATTAATACCTGGCAAGTTGCAACTGAAAGACAGAAACTTCAAGTGTGGTGTTGTTGAACCAGAATCAAGATTTTCAAGAAATCACAATGTTCTAATAGCCAAGACTTTGGTTAATATTCAGCAAGAATTAATACCAGTGAGAGCATTTAACCTCAAAGATGAACCAGTAACTGTTTACAAGGGCGCATGTATTGCTATTTGTGAGTCGGTTGACAGTAACTGTATCGTTCAAGATCAAGATAAACGACGGGTAGCTGTTTTGAAAGAGCACCATACTCAAGAGAATGATGGTGAGATTCCAGATCATTTGGTCAAACTATACAGGACAAGTTGTGAACATCTGAACAAAGATCAACAAACTCAATTCTCAAGAATGCTGAGAACCTACCAAGATGTTTTTGCAAGAGATTCAGACGATCTCGGCAGAACATCGGCAGTTCGACATGAAATTGAAACGGGATCAACGAAGCCGATCCGACAACCACCGTCTTGGCTACCAATTCATCAACGACAGGACGCAAGAGAAGAAATTGACAAGATGCTTAAGCGGGGGGTCATAGAACCATCGTCTAGTCCATGGGCTTTGCCCATTGTTTTAGTAAAGAAGAAAGATGGGTCCACAATATTTTGTGTAGACTACCGAAAGATCAACACTGCTACAATCAAGGATTCGTACCCTTTACCAAGAATTGACGACACATTAGATACGTTGTCAGGGTCCAAGTGGTTTTCCACTTTAGACTTAGCAAGTGGGTACTGGCAAGTGGAGATGGCAGACAAGGACAAACAGAAGACGGCATTTGCTACCAACCAAGGACTTTATAAATTCAAGGTGATGCCATTTGGGTTGTGCAATGCACCTGCAACCTTTGAACGGCTCATGGAAAGAGTTTTGTCGGGTTTGCAGTGGCAAACGTGTTTGGTGTATATTGACGACATCATCGTGTACGGAGACAGTTTTGAACTGTCTATGCAGAGATTACAGGAAGTGCTGACAAGAATCAGAAGGGCAGGGCTAAAATTAAGTCCGAAGAAGTGCCACATTTTCCAGAGGTGTGTCAACTTTCTAGGTCACGTGGTGTCGGAGGAAGGAATACAGACAGATCCGGTTAAGACGGAAAGTGTCAAAAAATGGCCAACACCAAGAACAGTGACGGACGTTCGTAGCTTTCTCGGGCTGTGTTCATACTATAGGAGATTTGTCAGAGGATTTGCAGAGATAGCAAGACCATTACATCGACTGACTGAAAAGATGCACAATTTCGCATGGAGTCAAGAGTGTGACTGTGCATTCAAGAAGCTAAAGAGAGCACTAGTTTCGGCACCGATCTTAGCCTATCCTTCAAGTGATGACACATTCATTTTGGACACGGACGCAAGTAACCAAGGTATAGGAGCGGTCTTGTCGCAGGTACAAAACGGGCAAGAACAAGTCATCGCTTATTTCAGCAGAGCGTTGACGAAAGCCGAGAGGAACTATTGCGTAACAAGGAAGGAGTTACTGGCTGTTGTCGCATCGACAAAACATTTCCACCATTACTTGTACGGCAAGAAGTTTCTCATCCGCACAGATCACGGCGCTTTGCGTTGGCTGACGAATTTCAAAACTCCCGAAGGCCAAATTGCAAGATGGTTTGAGGTAATGAGCACGTATGAAATTGAAATTCAACATCGACCTGGCAAACAACATGGGAATGCAGATGGTTTATCAAGGAGACGAGTGATGGCATGTGATGAGTGCCACCAGTGTGACAGAGTAGAAAAGAATGAAGGAGACGCACAGATCATCAAGCACAGTTTAAGACAGCCACGTCAGCCTCGAACTGATGAAAGCAGAGTTAAGGAAACAGGTCCAAGCTCAAGTAATCCACATTGTGGAACAGTCACAAGAAAATCAAGCAAAACACTAAGTGGAGAAGACGTCCCTGATGAACCAATGGAGGATGAACTAGTAACAAAACAGGAAATCCGAGAGGAACAGAGAAAAGATAAAAGCATTGGCAAGATACTCCAATGGAAAGAAACTTTCAAAGTCCGACCTGAGTGGTCTGATATTTCCCTTGAGTGTGCAGAAGTAAAGAGTTACTGGTCACAATGGGATCGATTAGAGCTCCGGGAAGATGTTCTATGTCGACGATGGGAAACACCGGCAGGCGATCGAGTGACGTGGCAAATTGTTCTTCCGAAAAGTTTGAGAAGAAAACTGTAGTGACAAGACTACATAGTGACAAGACGTGTGGTCACCTCGGGCAAAACAAAACAAGAGGACGAGTAAGATGCAGATTTTACTGGAACAAATGGCAACGAGATGTGAACCTCATTTGTTCAACCTGTGACAAATGTGCGTCAAGAAAATCCCCAAACAATACAAGACGAAGTCGCATGAAAACCTACAATGTTGGAGTACCCATGGAGAGGGTTGCCATGGACATATTGGGACCGTTACCGCTAACGAATGGAGGTAACAAATACATTTTGGTTGTAGGTGACTACTTCACGAAATGGACGGAGGCATACGCATTGCCTAATCAAGAGGCAACTACAGTAGCCACTGTTTTCGTAGAACAGTTCATATGCCGGTACGGAGTGCCAATGGAACTCCATACTGATCAAGGACGGAATTTTGAGTCACAACTTTTTGAGGAAGTTTGTGAGCTCCTTGGCATTGACAAGACAAGAACTTCAGCGTTACACCCTCAATCAGACGGAATGATTGAACGCGCCAATCGCACACTAGAAAATTTACTAGCTATGTTCATAGATGATGAACAGAAAGACTGGGACAAGTGTCTACCGTATGTAATGATGGCATACAGAACCGCTGTTCATGAGACAACTGGGTGCTCACCCACTGAAATGATGTTAGGAAGAGATGCAACTCTACCTGCAGATTTACTTATGGAACAACCAAGAACACAAGACCGCCAAGAAAGTCAGACCGAATACGCATCTACCCTCCGAGAACGACTAGAGAAAGTCCATGACTATGCAAGGGGACACATCAAAATTTCAAGTGACAGACAAAAGCGAAACTATGATCGCAAGGCAAACTCTGGAGGATATCGTGAGGGTGATACAGTTTGGTTGTACAGTCCGAAGAGAAAAAAAGGATTTTGTCCCAAGTTTCAACTACCTTGGGATGGGCCCTACGTAGTTACAAGTCGACTAAGTGACGTTACATATCGAGTCCAGAAAGGTGCAAGAGGGAAACCTCGAGTAGTGCATCACAACAGATTGAAGCAGTACACTGGGAAAATGCACCGACATGGTACAAGAACAAGGCAACGTCGCCACAAGGGAAAACCCCGGAGATGACAGATCAAAGAGAAGTACCAAGTCAAGACGAACCCGAAGAAGTACCAAGTCAAGACGAATTCGAAGAAGTGCCCCGAGAAGAGAAACGGGACGAAATTGGTTACGCAAAGAATCAAGGAACGCGTAGTCGCCGAGAAGTCCGACGACCAGCGAGATATAGAGATTAGAGCAAGCAAGAAATAAATGGCAAGCTTCATTATGAAGAATTAACCAATAAATTTAAGAATATTCCAGATGAGATATTACGCTATATTAATGATGCAAGAACTTTAAGATGATACTGACGTACAAGACAAGAATTCAAGAGGAATTCAAGATGTACAAGTAGTTAGTAGTGGAGGGAACACTACGGATAATTTAATCAAGTTATTGCAAGGGATTATGGAGAATACAAGGACAAGGTGAATAAAGTGTAATGCAAGACGTCATGACGCTACAAGGATGATGAACAAGTGACACATATTTGGGAGGAATTTTTAATTTGATCCCTGGCCAGGAACAAGTTATTCAAAAGCCCAAGAGAATATGAAGCCATTCATCACAGAAAAGCAAATTCATGATGTTAAAATACCTAACACCTTTGATCTACGTAGAAGGACCGTAATCAAGTTCTGGACTCTATTGTTGTGCTCGATGTGCGTTATGGGAATGCGCACCAGGGCAAATAGTGTTTTATAAAGGGCGCCCTCGTTGTTTTGCGGAAGAGCCGCATATACTGTAGATGTATGTGAGAGTCCAGTTTTGCAGTAATTTGTCAAGAAACTGTGATAAACAGTGTGAAAAGTGATTTGAGAAGTTGCTCAAGAATTAATTTTTAAAGAAGAAAACGGTCTACAAGCCAAGAGAAGGCAGTTGACCTCCAAATTGTGATCCAAGATGGATTAAAGACGGCAGCGTAATATTCAAGTATTGTTTTCTTTGTATTTATCAACAATTAATTTAGAAAGATTTTGACTCGGGACTGGTGAATAGAGAATTCCCCTAAAGTAAATTAAACGAACCACGGTTTATTTACATCGAGAGCAGTAGCAGATGAATCAACGCACAAACAGTGACGTCACGCAATTGGGCGCCAACTTCAATCTCCCTGAGAAAAGTGGTCAATTTGTGAAACGAGCATCGATCACATGCACGGCGCGTGATCGCAGGGCCGGCTGTACTACGCGTACGGGATTGCGCTATCACTACCAGTACAGTTTAGCAAGAGATAAGAACGAGAGCAGACAAACAGCAGAGAGCAACATGAGCAATCGCCAGAGAAACGAAGGATGGGGAAAATCTCGGCCACCCACGGTGCACATCTGCAAGATGTGTGACAAGACCTTCCCTCAGTTTTCTTACTCCCAACAACACATGATGAGGGAACACAAAATGCATCCCAGAGATTGTCGGGAAGTCGCCCCTACTGCGAGATGCCAGTCCAGGCCTAGCGTAAAGTCAACTGTCACGGTCAAGTCAAGAGTAACGAGGCCAATCCCGACATGTAAGCCTACGGCTCTGGCGACCAAGAAGACAGGCATGGCAAGATCAAGAAAGGATGACATCAGGCGCATCGTTGAAGCGACTCGTCACAACAAGACGGAAAATTTGGCGGAGAATATCCTGGAGACCATGACGACCCTATCTCTGCCGAAGTTGTCACCCTTTCAATCCCCATCTCACTCGCCGTCTCTCGTTCCATCTCCCCAGCCTACAGTAACGGCCTCGCCCATATCAAGTTGTGCATCACCAACCAGGGACCCGTTTGCACCCACGACGCCGGACAAGGAACTCTTCTCTGAGGACGGAGAGACAGACAAGACAGACACAAGCAAGACACTACCGCCGCCCACCGTCAAGACCGTCGAACCACCGCTTCAGTCTCCGGTGACAAGCCTGACTGCGCCCAGTTACCTGAGGAACGGCCCTCCACAAAGCTCTGCGGGAGCCGAGGTCAACTTCTTGAGGAAAGAGGCCTACTCTCGAGGCCTCGTCAAACAACAAGACAGCCAGCTGCATCAACTCAACAACGGCGTCATCTATCGCCAGGTAGTCGAGGCTGCACACTTCCCTGACGGAAGTATCTACTCGGTGAGATTCAACGAGTATTTGCTGCCGGCCAACGCAGCTTTCAGCAGGCCGCAGTGGCAGGTCGGCTACACTAGATCAACTTCTTCGGCAGCACCAGAACAATGAACAATTAACCATATGACCGTCCCAACAACTACATGTACAAGAGACTGTACCTGACTAAACATCTAGACGTTGCGCGATGTACATTTGGACAATATCTTTTACGTTTGGTTTAACGTTAGAATGTTTATAATTATGGTGATGTATACGTCAACGCGGTTAGTAATTTCCCCAACGTTATTGGAAATTAGAAGCTGTTTTCTATTTTGTCAAACATGGTAAGTCAACATTAGACATAGGCTAGCATCGATTACCTCGAAATTTTGGTCAAATGTGTGTGTTCTAGCATGTTTTTGATGGTGTGAAAACCCGCACGCTCAGTTATTTAGTACTCGCTGTTGATAACATTTATTTTGTGCATTTCGGAATACCCGCCTTCCGAACTTCCAGGTGTTTATTGACTGACCTGGGAGCACGTCATGGTAACCCAATGAATCTTTAGCCTGTGATTGGTTAGTTTTTACCCACAACTCCTGGCGAAGAAAGTTTAGTCAGAGCCTTTGTTGTCAATCTGCTCGCGTACCTCAGTATTATACGAGACTAGGAACCAGAGTCCCAGCACGCGAATGACGATTTTAAAACTTGGGGTAATTTATATATTTCGATGATAATTTATGTGGATCTCCGACCAATAAAACTGCTACTGTGCTAGGTCAGGATAGACTCTTTGTTTTTATAGTCCTGGAATTGGCTCTGATGTTCGGAGTTGAAAGACCTAAAGTAAGTTTTTATGTTTTTACTCGTTAGACGGTGTACTGACTACTGTATTTTCACGGGATACAGTAACTCTAGATTAGAACGCACGTGTTTTGACAAGACTATTTTCGCAATTATAAGCGACTTCAAGGAATTGCTTGATTTTAACATAGAATGGTTGTGATTAATTGATGTAAATTGGTTCTTAAGTTCAGCTCTCTCTTTTATGCGAATATTATTGTTGAGGACAAACTTACTGTTTATTGTTGTTTAAACTTTAACTTTAACTAGTTTAAGTGAACATGATTTTTAATTTGCTCATAGTCATAGCAGTTCGAAGTGTTCCAAGATTAAAAAATTTGAATAATTGTTTTTAGCATTTAAATGCGAGGACGCATTTGTTTGTTTTAAGCAGGGGGTAGTGTGGCGAAAATCGCCAGGACGCTTATTTAATGAGAGTTAACTGAATTATTGTTGCCTAGCTTAATAATATCCCAATTTTAGAAACTTTGTTTATAACTGACTCTAGCCTAGCTGGAATCTTGAAGTTTATCTACATGTAATAACATTTGTTGAATTGTATGCTTTAATCTTGTTTCAGTCATAATTCCTCGGGGATGAACTTTCAGCTGTACTTACGCTGACTCCACGTAGTGTGTTTATGCCGTAATTTACTGAATAAACGTATTGCATGCTGTACGTACACACACATACATGTCAATGTACGTGCGTGCGAAACGACTGTAAGCCGCGCCAGTACATGTACATGTACTATTGTGTGGTTACAAGCTACAGTAGACTGTTGTATTATCTAGCCAATCATCGCTGTTGTATGAGATGCGCGTTTCGCGCACATGTGGAGCGCGTCCGCATCGTGCCTATAAATTCCGCTGATTTCCGATTATTGGGGTTCTGTTCCATCGGAGCAGGCCGCGCAAGATCTCAAGACAAGACCTCAAGGCATATTTTAGAAAGCCCCCAACCGTGCCTAGATCTGCGCTATTGGGCTTTGTCGGAGAAAACCACATGGACATTTCTGTGTGTGTAAAATCCGACGCTAGTAATAAAGAATAAAAGAAAGTATAGTTTATGCGCTGTAATGTTTTTGAGCTATATTCCTGTTGTATAACAGACGACAGAAATAGCGGCCATCGAATCCTTAAAGCTATCCACGCTACCACTAAATAATCTCATGCCACAGCTTTATTGGAATATCTTTGTTTACAATAATAGAGGGCGCTGTTTTAAAGATGTTCAGCTCAGATGTACTCGAGAAGTTTCAATAAACTAAATTACCATTTTGATTGGTTGAAAGAATTACTCCCTCTTGTGGACATTATCTTTTATTGCTCCCCACATTCCCTCCAAGAATCCTGTCTCACTCATCTACACTTCATTAAAGATTCCGGCAGATAACTGGGACTTGATTTTATTTAGGGGTTAGCCCAGACTGACATTATGCGACCCGGAATTGTTACAATATATATATATATAGAAAATGTGAAAATATAAATATAACAGTGCTCACCGGAAATAAAACCGAGCTTTCGGTGCGAATGCACCTTCTTCAGGGAGAATTATGGCTTGTTGTGATGTCCCGCTGGTAGAACAAACGCGGAGAAGGTGAACTCCGCGTTCATCCTGTCAGGTTGGAGCGTGCCCAGTTGGAACATCACACGCTGTTCCAAAGATCGGCGCTGCGTGTCCGACGATGCCGTGGAAACAACGCAGACGCTCATGTCCTTGGTTGAGTGAGATGGCGCGCCGAAGTGTTGGGCGACAGCCAGGCCTGGTTGTTTCAGCCGAACGCTTCGGAGATGCTCCGTAAAACGGTCGGCAAGTCGGCGCTTGGTTTCTCCAATATAAAGCATGCCACAGCGAGTACACTTAATACAGTAAACAAGATTAGTAGTGGTACATTTGAAATGGCCGCGGATGTTGAAATGGCCTCGGGGACCAGTGATGGATGATGTATTGTCAACATGTGCACAAGTTTTGCATCTTGGACGCTTGCAGGAAACAGTTCTGAAGGGGCCGTTGTCGATGGTACAAGTGGTGCTGGGGAGTGTTGACCGAACAACATGGTTGCTGATGGAGCGGTCACGTCTAAAGGAACACAGTGGGTTAGTAGACTGGGTGAAGATGGCGCAGGTTGCTGGATCTTCCTGCAACGTCTTGAAGTGCTTGAGGAGGATATTCTTGGCAGCCATGTTTAGGGGGTGGTAGGTAAGAACAAGAGGGATACGACCTTGTTGCTTGGGAGGGGCTTGTTCCATGGCGGCATTGCGGGTGACCGATGAAACTCTGCGAAGCGCACCATCAGTCACAGATGATGGGTATCCACGTCGTTGGAAAAAACCTTTCATTTCTTTGCCTCGCTGTTTAAACTGGTTATCCTCGCTGCAAATACGACGGAGGCGGAGGAATTGGCTATAAGGGATGGCATCCTTGCATTTCTTGGGGTGAGACGACTCATAATGCAAGTAGCTGTGAGAATCGGTAGCCTTGTAGTGGACTGAAGTGGAGAGAGAATTGCCATTGATTGACACACTGATGTCGAGGAAGGTGATGGTCTCATTGGAAACCTCAGAGGTGAATTGCACAGCTGGGTGAAGGTTCTCCGCATACTGGATGAACGTATGGACGTCTTCCATTGACCCAGAAGTGGCACCGATGATGTCATATATGTACCGTTTGTACAGCAACGGTTGAGGCCCAGGATAATTTGACATTATCTTCTCCTCGAGAAATCCAATGAATAGGCACGCGTAACTGGGACCCATGCGCGTGCCCATTGCGACGCCAGTGGTCTGCAGGTAGTGCTTTCCGTTGAAGGTGAAGTTGTTAAGGGTGAGGACAAGTTCGGCAAGCCTGATGAGGGTATTGGTAGGGGGGTCACGGTCTGGACGGCGGTCAAGAAAGTGACGTAGGGCTAGTAAACCATCGGCGTGGGGGATGCAAGTGTACAGTGATTTGACGTCCATACTGAACAGGTAGTTAGAGGAGCCCGTGAATTCAAAGTCGGCGAAAGTGTGGAGAGCGTCATTGGTGTCCTTCACATATGAGGGCAGTTGGTTGACAATAGGGGAAAGCGCAGAGTCAATGAACTGTGAAATCAACTCAGTGGGGCAATTGCAAGCTGAAACGATGGGCCGGCCGGGATTATCCTTCTTGTGAATCTTGGGAAGCATGTAGAAAACGGAGGTTTTGGGATATGAAGTGATGAGTTTAGTAGCATTCCCGGGTAGCTCACCTGTGTCGATAAAGGCCTTGATTGTGTCAGACACGATTCCCTGGTGCGAAGGGGTGAGGTCGTGGTCGATCACTTGGTAACTGGTATCTGTTAGTTGTCGCTCAGCTTCGGACAGATATAGATCTTTACGCCAAACCACAGTTGCTCCACCTTTGTCCGCTCTCTTAATGACATAGTCTTCTTCTTCCTTGAGTGATCGCAGGGCCTGTTGTTCTGCAGAAGAGATGTTAGACCTGGTGCTACGGGTGTTAAAATTGAGGCGACTAACGTCAGAGCGACAATTCTCAATGATTCGGTCGAGAGACTTGTTGAGGCCAGTAGGTGGACACCAGTTAGATTTTTTGGGGACTAGTTTATCAATGGTACTGATTGTAGGGGTATCATCACGATGAGCAACAGTGGATGAACTAACCTCTTTGTCGTGGAAGTAGGCTTTAAGACGCAGACGTCTGTAGAACATTTCAATATCTCGTCGAGTAGAAAACTCATCAATAGACGCGTTGAGAGCTAGAGGGACAAAATTCAAACCACGCTGAAGAACAGATAGTTGGACGTCAGTCAAGGGTAGATCCGAGGGGATGGTGACAACCAAATGTTCCTTGTTAGAAGCTGGGTGCGGATGATCATGGTCAGGTTGGGTGGAATCTGGGCTCATGGACTGCAATTTTCTGTTCTTGACAGCACTTAATTCTTCGTGCAGTTCAGAGTTGAGGTCGTGAATAATTCCACGAATTAAATAGGCATGTTGAACGGTAGTAACAGAATACAGGTGATGACGAGTACTACTAATCTTGTTACCGAGAGTGCGAATTCTAGCATGCATACTGTCTAATGTGCACCTCATTAATTTACGGAATGACGAGGTCAATATGCGTCACTTCTCGTTTTCTGGTATTCTTTCTGGCACTCATCAGCAGAATGACATAGAATACCGTGTAGCATCTTCGTATACACATGGAATCAGGCTTGCGTTGCGCGCGTTATGTATCGAACCCTGATCGCGCTCCGCGTTTATACGTTATTGAACTTATTGCGCGCGTTACGTCACTGACCCTAGCACGCACCTGTCTCGGTGCCTACACTTAGAGACGATTTCGCTCCTCTTATTTAGTGTACCTAGGTTGGGCTTGCATATGATTATGTATTTCTCTGCTATACACAAGTTGCATCTTTTGTTTACATTAGAGTATGGTAGTGCTCCTTGGATAATGTCCCATTTGATTTCAAAGTTCTTTCCTTCGTCCTTTAGGGCCCATACGTGTTTGCTCAGTTCGGTCTGTGCTCTCTTGCTCTCGCATCTGAACGACTGTTTGTGGTTCGCCAGCCTCGCCTTGAATGTTGTGGAAGTTAGCCCGACGTACGATTCTATTCTTCCCTTCTCACTCGCGACGGTGGCCTGGTAGATAATGTTTTTACTTAGGCACTCTCCGTTTAGTGTTGCGGGGGCAGCTGCACATCTTATCTTTGATTTCTTCTACTTGCTTCACTTTTCGCTTGTTGGCTGACTGAATTGCTGTTTTGACGTTTGGCATGCAGCTGTAAGACAATTTACCGTATTCCGGTTCAGTATCTTGTGGAGTATATGTTCCTTGGGAAAGCATCTATCGATGATCTGGAGAAATCTCTTACCAATGTTGGTCCGTACATTTTGGTTGTATGGCGGGTTGTACCACGTCACTTCTCGTTTTCTGGTATTCTTTATTTTCTTTTCACTTGGTTTGTAAGATAACTGGTACCTGTACCCGCTTTTCTGGGATGCTGCGTAGCACTGAAGAGCATAGCAAATGTGAAAAGATAAATGTAACAGTGTTCACTGGAAATAAAACTAAGCTTTCGGTGCGAATGCACTTTCTTCAGGGAGAATTATGGCTTGTTGTGATGTCCTGCGGGTAGAACAAACGCATTAAAACCAAGTTATCAGCCAAACATTTTCGTGTTTTTCATGCGAAGCAAAAAACCAGCTGGTTATCAATCCAAAACAATAAAGATCACGTGAAAATTTAGTCTGTAACCTTGTTTTTACCAAGGACAAATTTTCATGCAAAGCAAATGTTTGTGCTTAGTAGCTCCGTGAAATTGGCCCCAGGTTGTTTCAGCCGAACGCTTCGGAGATGCTCCGTAAAACGGTCGGTAAGTCGGCGCTTGGTTTCTTCAATATAGAGCATGCCACAGCGAGTACACGTAATAATAATAATAATAATAATATTTAAAATGTATATTGCGCCCCTTACATACAAAATGATCAAAGGCGCAGAACACATGTTAAAAAGCACAGAATGAAAACAAAAGACAAAGAAAAAAGACTGATCACCAGGTCAGTGCCCAAACAAAAGTATGGGGATACGTCTGTCCCGCCAACAGAGAACTAATAGTTACTTATTACATAGGCCTATCCCTGCTGGCATCGGTAATGTCCTGATCTTTTCAGGAGACAGACGCCTCAAACCCTATCTATGCTAAAAATCTAAACAAACTGGCAAGGCGACCATAGAAGAGAGACAAACAAAAGAACAACACCAAAAACACACTAAAAAGCGGGTTTAAAAAGATGGGTTTTTATATTACATTTAAAAGAGGTAAGTTTCTGTTCGCTACGTATATGAAACGGTAGCGCATTCCAAAGCTTAGGGGCTGCCACAGAAAAAGCCCTATCACCAAATGTAGTCAACATTTTACCAGAGGGATAATCTAAGAAAATACCATTATTCCCTGACCTAAGTTGATATGAAGATACTTTCCGGATGGAAACAAGATCCTGTAAGTACTTTGGAGAAAAACCATGAAGAGCTTTGAAGGTCAACAAAAGGATTTTAAAATGAATCCTGTACGAAACAGGCAGCCAATGTAATTGACGAATTAGAGGTGTAATGTGTTCAAACCGGTGTGTGTTAGTAACAATTCTGGCTGCAGCATTTTGAACCCTTTGCAGTTTAACTATCTGTGACTTTGGCAGGCCATACAACAGGCTATTACAATAATCAAGACGACTGGTCACAAATGCATGAATTAGTTTTAAAAGAGAGTCTTGCGTTAGGAATTGACTAATGCGTTTGATGTTGTGAAGATGGAAAAAGGCTGCAGAGCAAGCTTTATTGATGTGGGTATTCATTGTAAGTTCAGAATCAAACCATGACCCCAAATTACGAACACATGTTGTAGGGAAAACTTTAACATCGCCTATCATGATATCAGAAATATTAATTGTCTTTAACTGCTGCTTTGATCCGATGATCACAAATTTACTCTTAGCATCATTAATTAGAAGACGGTCGTGCAACATCCATTGCCTGATGTCCCTGATGCAATTTTCCATTATAGTTACAGCAGCATGACAAGATATATCGTCAGGTCTAAAAGATAGATACAGCTGAGTGTCATCGGCATAACAATGAACATCAGGCAGATGATGCTCAATGATGTCAAACAATTTAGAGGCGTAGACAATGAATAAAAATGGTCCTAAGCAGGATCCCGGAGGAACACCACAGTTGATATTAAACTTTTCTGATAAGATACCTTGAATGGATACGCGTTGGCTTCTATCTGACAAATAAGACGAAAACCAATCGAGGGCTTTGCAAGTGACTCCAAATTTAGACTGCAGACGCTTCAATAAAATGACGTGAGCAACAGTATCGAACGCTGCACTCAGGTCTAAAAGAATAAGCAGAATAACATGTTGGGAATTCATCCTCATCAGTAAATCATTTTTAACATTTATAAGAGCCGTCTCTGTACTGTGATGCTTCTGGTAAAATAAAGTTGGTCACAAACGGCCCTCTCAGTTAATTTAGAAATAAATTGTAAATTACTGATTGGTCGGTTTGTGTTTTTTTTAATAAAGGGCAAATTAAAGCTTCTTTCCAGTCAGTAGAAAATGTGCCAGATACCAAAGATGAGTTTATAATTGTGGTAAGTACTGGAAGCAAAACATCAAGGCACTCGCCCACAAGGTTAGTAGGCATAGGATTCAGAGTGCATGATCCCTTAGAAGAATTGATAACAAGCTGTTTTACCTGTGACTCCGTTAATGGTATGAAACTATCAAACAAGATACCAATGGACAATGTGTCAGATGTAAAAGAGAACGTTCTGTCAACAGAGGTTGAAACTTCTAAGTCATCAAGTTTAGCATGAATACAATGTATTAGATATTTTCTTTACAAAAAAGCTACCCATATCATCAGCAAGGGTCATTTTATCTCTAAAAAGTGGAAAGAGGACGTCATCACTATGCCCAAGCAGCTTTTTAGATGCTCTAAATTATTTCTTCTGGTCGGAACTATTACTTTCGATAAAGTCTTTGTAGAAATTGCAGCGAGCTTTGTTAAAGGGTAACTGAAATTCAAAACTTTAATATGGCGAAATATATCCCTTAATAACACTGAATACTTAACAACTGCACAAACTTCATATTTGTTTATGTTTGCTCATTAATCGTGACCCTAAAATGAAAAGCAATATGCGCCGTGCCCAGCCCACAAAAGCTGGCTATACCAGGCTAAGCCTAGCCTTGAATACAAGGCTGCACTGTATCCACAGGGAGGGATCATCGTTTGTCATAACACCAAACGTGTACATGTATAGCCCGCAATGCATTATTATAGAGAACCAGCTGAGTATGTATAATAATGCATTGCGGGCGGTACACGTTTAGTGTTGTGGCAAACGATGATCCCACGTTGCGGATACAGCATAGCCTTGTATTCAAGGCTAGGCTTAGCCTGGTACAGCCACGCTCTATTCTTACCGTGACGTCATATTTTATGGGCGGGGCACGGCGCATATTGGTTTTTATTTTAGGGTCACGATTAATGAACGAATATAAACAAATATGAAGTTTTTGCAGTTGTTAAGTATTCAGCATTATTAAAACGTTTTTCTCGCCATATTAGGGGCCATTCAATATTTTCAATGTTTTAAAATTTCGACTTTTGGTCGAAATAGTGGGTGGGTGGGTCAAGATAAATAATTGAAAGTCGAAATTCACTTTACTTTTCATTGAAAAAAATAACAGCAAAAAAACCCCCAAACCACAATATTCCTCCATGCCTGAAACAACTGCACACCATGCGTTCCGATACACGATATTTTTCCAACTTCTTTCTCGTGAGACACTACGAGCTATATGTACATTGTGTACATGTATTATGTACCGGTTGCGGTATGTGACGAGCGACCCCACTATGTGAAACACCACGCGTGGAGGTGGTTTTTCATTGGAAATGGAAACTAGGCGTTTACAGTTGTTAGGCCTTGCAGTGGTACAAGGGTACCAAGGGCGCGTTCCACCCAAGCGAACGTTGCCAACGTTGGCCAACGTAAGCGTTGTTCGCCAGAGTGGAACGCAATGTGCGCCAATTATTATGTTGGCGAATGTTGGCGAAAATGGCGAACGTCATTCCGAGCTGTTCGCTGTTGGCCAGTGACGTATTTTAAAGATGGCGAAGAGGATAGCAGGCGGCAGTGTTATTTTCACGGTTTTGATTTACGTTTCATACTTTTCGTTATAAACGGTGAATTGTTTTGAGCAGTTACATGGATCTTCTAAAGAAAAATAATGAGTTGGACAAAAAGCAGCCAACCAAACGATGTCACTGTCACTGGGCGCCGCCATTTTAATAACCGTAATTTAAAACATATCGTTCCACTTCGACTGGCGCCAACTCAAAACGTAGGCGAACGTTCGCGTAAGTGGAACGCACCCCTGGTGTGCTAGATCGGCAATACACGATAAACATGGCCGCCACCGTGGATGACGTCACAACGTGCGAGGTACCTACAAATCTCCGGAGTTTTTTGACGGTGCAGAAGCAAATTAAGAAAAATCCCTGTTTACCATACGAACGTTTTGTGTGCGCGTCATGTTTGCTCTTTAAAAATAGTCCAAAAGAAACTTGCATAAATCTTTTGGGCACCTGTGCAAAAGGGGCAGACCAACAGCTTCATCACGCCGTCACTAAACTGGACATTTACAGGTGCATGTACATGCACATGTGTATGTAAATGTGTTTGGATTTTGTTACTGCATGACAAATCAATTTGTTATTAATCGAAATTGGGGGTGGGTGGGTGGGTCAAACAAATTTCGACCAAAAGTCGAAATTTTTAAACATTGAAAATGTTGAATGGCCCCTTAAAGTTTTGAATTTCAAGTACCCTTTAAGAAGAAAGGTTACCTTATTTCTTATTAGCTTATATTCTGAAAGATCAGAGGCCATGCTAGTTCGTCGCCACTTCTTTTCTGCACGTCTCCTCATCCTCAAGGCAGAGTTGATTTCTTGATTAAACCAAGGTAGACGGGGCCTAGTGGTGACCATCTTGGACTTTATTGGGGCATGTGTGTTGAAGGTACCAGCTAGTGTAGTGTTGTAACAATTCGTAAGCTCCTCAAGACCTTTAGGAGTGTCCCTGCACAGCCTAGAAGAGACTAAGTCACCTTTCAAGCAATTAATGTCAATGGATTTAATATCCCTATATAAACAATCTGTTTAGCAGGAAAAGCAGACTTGTTATGTTGCAAGTTGCAAATAACAGAAAAATGATCAGAGAAAAGGTTACAGTAAACAAGATTAGTAGTGGTGCTTTTGAAATGGCCTCGGGGACCAGTGATGGATGATGTATTGTCAACATGTGCACAGGTTTTGCATCTTGAACGCTTGCAGGGAACAGTTCTGAAGGGGCCGTTGTCGATGTTACAAGTGGTGCTGGGGAGTGTTGGCCGCACAATATGGTTGCTGATGAAGCGGTCACGTCTAAAGGAACACAGAGGGTTAGTAGACTGGGTGAAGTTGGCGCAAGTTGCTGTATCTTCCTGCAACGTCTTGAAGTGCTTGAGGAGGATATTCTTGGCAGCCATGTTTAGGGGGTGGTAGGTAAGCACAAGAGGGATACGACCTTGTTGCTTGAGAGAGCCTTGTTCCATGGCGGCATTGCGGGTGACCGATGAAACTCACCATCAGTCACAGATGGTGGGTATCCACGTCGTTGGAAAAAACCTTTCATTTCTTTGCCTCGCTGTTTAAAATGGTTACCCTCGCTGCAAAGTGACGTAGTGACGTAGGGCTAGTAAACCGTCGGCGTGGGGGATGAAAGTGTACAGTGATTTGACGTCCATACTAAACAGGTAGTTCGAGGAGCCCGTGAATTCAAAGTCGGCAAAAGTATGGAGAGCGTCGTTGGTGTCCTTCACATAGGAGGGCAGTTGGTTGACAATAGGCGACAGCACAGAGTCAATGAACTTGGAAATCAACTCAGTGGGGCAATTGCAAGCTGAAACGATGGGCCGGCCGGGATTATCCTTTTTGTGAATCTAGGGAAGCATATAGAAAACAGAGGTTCTGGGATATGAAGTGATGAGTTATGAGTTTAGTAGCATTACCGGGTAGCTCACCTGCGTCGATAAAGGCCTTGATGGTGTCTGACACAATGCCCTGCAGGTGCGTAGGGGTGAGATCGTGGTCAATCACTTGGTAACTGGTATCAGTAAGCTGTCTGTCAGCTTCGGACAGATATAGATCTTTACGCCAAACCACAGTAGCACCACCTTTATCAGCTCTCTTGACCAGTTCGCGCCGGAGAACGTATTTACACGCAACGTTTTGGATGACGCATAAACACGTCAAGGGCAAGGCCGGAAATGTCTGCCAGCAGCGAGCAAGGCTGAACATGCGTGGGTGTGCTTCCCGGTACCACCGGCCTTAACCCGCCTCGGACCGAGTTTTGTTAAAAATAAATCACCCAGCATCAGATTAGGCCTTATGACCTGGATCCTGCTTTATCCTCCAGTGGCAAAAACCCCAAAGCCCTCAATCCTGCAAAGTCCCTCGATGCATCAACTTCTAAGTGACCTCAGTGATCCTGCAAAGTTCTGCAAGGAGAATTTTGGAGGATTTTGGATGGCTAGGGTTAATGACAAATGTTAGACTTTGTGGATGATGATGATTCTTGTGGAGTGTCGTGGCCGAGCGGTTAAGAACCCGGTTTTCTGTTCCGCAGAGCGTGGGTTCAAATCTCGGTCTCGACACCTGTGTCCTTAAGCAAGGCACTGAAACCACTATTGCTTCGTCTTTCGGATGAGACGTAAAGCTGTAGGTCCCGTGTATTGTATAATAATAATAATCATTATTATAATTATAATGCACGTAAAAGAACCCAGTAACACTTATCGCTAAGAGAAGGGGTTCGCCCCGGTGTTCCTGGCTCAATTGGGAAAAATAAATAAAAATATATATAAAAAATCACTTTCTATCTCAGTGTGCTCCGTAGTCATATATGAGTCGATGTGGCCGGCTGCCACAGGCGCCTTTACGTGCCAGCGGCTCGACTACGTTGTAGCTGCGTCCTTCGCAATTCAAATTGTATAACTGCTGGGCCCCTCTGAAAAACAGTGTTTCACTGAGAGGTTACCCCAGGGTAAATAATAAATAAAAAAAATAAATACTCTTTTTGTTCAAATCTTCCCGAGACAATGAAGCATATTCTGCTTGATTGTTAACAAGTTAAAGAAATGGATTTAATAAAAAAATAATTGTGGGAAAGCCATGCTCATGTTCGTTTAAAGATGGACTACAACGAAAACTCACACACTAAATTTATTATCGGACCTTGTTTATGTTGTGTTCAGGTAACACTTTATTGTTACGGTCATGTTTTTCTCTAAATAATTTTGTTGCAATTTGACCGAAAAAATTAGACCTCGATTCTTCGATTTTGAAATTTCCCGCCCTGTACTGGTTCCCGGCAAAGATCCACTGAAAACCACAATGAAATCCACGATATAGTACCAGCGGACTTGTAAACCAGCGAAAAGTGATGACGTACTACCCATGAGCAACCGAGAGTAAACAAAAAACGCCATGTTATTCCGTGTGTATTATGTATGCGTTTTCATGCAGAGGCATGAAGTTTTTACGAATCTTTTTTTTATAGTGTATCACTATCAGCTACAATAATGCCAACTTCATGTGTTGTTGGTGGACTGGATGCACGAGAAATTGTTCGAAGAATCCAGAGATTCATTTTGTGCAATTTCCGCGGGATCCTGCGTTATCAAAGGAATGGGTGAAGTTCGTAAATATTACACGAAAGGATTTCACCTTCTGACCTTCTCGGCAAGAAGTAGGCCTTTGATTTGTTCAGCACATTTTTCAGAGGACTGTGTTGAACCTTCAAGTGCTTTGAAAAATTCACTGGGATTGACAACAAAGTTTCGTTTAAAGCCTGGATCGATCCCCACATTGAAAGCGCCAAACATCGAGAGAATTCGTACTACTACCACCAGGCCTACTGCTTCTACGTCGGCCGAGTCATCGGCAACCGCCGGGTCTGCCGTGGCCGCAGAGTCATCGCCTTCTCTCTCGTCTGGTGAGCTCCCCTCATCGCTAGAGCTGCCATCACTGTCCTCAGAAGTACCTCCACGAAATGCCTCTTCCTCATCTATACTGTGGTCTTCCCAATACTCGCTGCTATCGGACATTTTTCGCTGTTTTTCGGTCGAAAATAGTTGTACCAAAATAAAGCCTAGCTTGTCCGCTGTTATTCCGCATTGCATTGTACGGTAAAAATGCACGCACACGATCGACCCGAGTAAATGGTCATGGGTAGTACGTCACACACAACGTATGAATTATTCATGAGTTAAGGGCTTTTGCTGAAACTGAGTTTTTCTGGGTCGTAGAACGCCGATTAATTTTGGGTTTTTTTTGCATGAAGGAACAAGATTTATTGAATACTAATGATATATTAGTAATCATTATACATTTCTCGAACAAAAAAAGGCAACAAAGCCTTTATCATTATTCCGTTGTAGTCCATCTTTAAACATAATTAAGTTATAAATCTCTTGTTTTAGATACAATATTGATCATCCTGATTTTATTTTGAACCTTTGCATTATTTTGTTATTATTTTTAACTGTATATTTAAGCACGGGTGCCTCCACTTGAGTATTTATTCAGATTCAATTATGTGGAAAAAAGATTTGCCAGTATAAAAACTGTGCATAACTTTGTATTTAAATTGAAAATTTTCAAACTTAGTTTGTGCAAACTGAATAATAATTGTTTTAATGAACAAAGAGCTGTCCTTACAGCAAACCTGAAGGGCGCCCTCAATAGACATTGTTTTTACACCTGTTTTTTAGCCATGTTTACAACGTTCGTTTTATTGCTAAAAGTATAACCGAATTGTCTACCGTTTAAAACCTTGTTTGGTGTCAGTTAGCTGAAGCCTGTAAAACATAGAGTCTTGCCACAGTAGTGAGTATTTGTTAAGTTACATTTTAAGGTGAAATAAGCTTTGTTTAGAAGGTTAGACTTTCCATACTTTTTGCCACGTTTACGGATTAAAGGTGACTGCATTTATCGAGCTCACATGTGTTTACATGTACACGTACTTGCATGATACGGTTTGAGAAGTGTTCAGCCAGATTTGTTAATTAGTGAGAACATTTCAGATTTGTCTAACAAAGTATCAGATTAATATAGGATGATAGGTAGTTGCATTTACTGGGTTATTTTCTAGATTTTTGTAGTTTTTCAACTTAAAGGTGACATGTACTTTTGCAAGCATGCTTAAGGATTTTCTGTTTATTTGTTTGTTTCAGTTCGAATAACTAAGATTAAAGAGGACAACACAACCGGAATTTACAACAGTTAATCATCAGGTGTTGTGTCTCTATGTCTCTATACGAATTGCAAGATTTCTAGTCCGTAAATTGGTTCTACACTTCCTGACGATCCACAACAATTATATAATTTGTTTTGTTTTGTATATTTTGTTGAGTTAATAATAAAATAAAAGTCGAAAAGACTCTCTGGTGGTTAATTTTATTGGAATATTTTTCAATAGTTACATAGTATTTCTGCATTCGAAATGAAGTGATTTTGTGTGGTAACAGATATAAAAGGTCAAAATCTCAACGTCAATGTACGAAGCTGTTGCACGTTCCTCGTTCGACGTTCAATATTCATACTATCAGCTCCTTATTCTACATTCAAATGCCAAACACACGTTCGAATGTTGAGAACAGTGTGCTATAAAATGTGCAATATCGCAGAACTCGGCGCAGAAATGTGCGATAAAATGTGCAATATCGCAGAAATCGGGGCAGAAATGTGCAATAAAATCTGCAATATCGCAGAAATGTGCGATAAAATGTGCAATATCGCAGATTTCTGCGCAGAAAATGGGCGATAAAATCTGCAACATCGCAGAAATCGGCGCAGAAATGTGCGATAAAATGTGCAATTTCGTAGAAATCTGCGCAGAAATGTGCGATAAAATGTGCAATATCGCAGAAATCTGCAATAAAATGTGCGATGTCCCTTCAGGGCCACCATACATTTCCCCCAAATATCCTAAAGTCCACGGGAAACAAAAATATCGCCTGCGAAGCACAAGAGAGCACCCGCTGGCGTGGCGCTAGAATCACGAATGGCTTGATGTTTCTTCTGTCGCCCTCATTGTCTTGAGCGTTACAAAAAGTTACTTTTCGCCATCTGTTTTCTGGAGTAGTCTGACCAACATATTATTTAGTGAAATGTTCTTCACCGTTTACGAAGAGAAACTTGCGAAATAAATGAACAATTATTTTAAAAGAAATTTACACCATCTACGCGTTCCTATGAAAATAACCCGTCTGGTATGTATAATTGGTCATGTGACTTTTACAGTCTAAACAGTACATACAAGTTTTATACATCATCGCAAAATAACAATAGCTCACAGTACATATCATGTACCCACATATACCACACAACACGTACACGTACATCAATACAGAAAACCAGACAGCAGCCCGGACGCGCCGACCGCGCGCGTAGACGTACTGTTACATTTTGGACATGTGGCGTTTATTCGTAAATGCGACTAGCCGGTTTCACCCGAGAAATCTCCCATTTGTTACGACTTCCACGTAGTTTTGATGGCTTACCACGTGCGTTCCGAACACCAGAGGTGATAGAGATTGTTGGGGTGATTTTTGTTGTCCGTCTTCTTTCGGCGTTTTTCCGGACGAAGGAACAACACACTGGGGCTTTTAGGGAGTGTTGTCGGTGCAGCATGCCATTTGGTTTCGAAAAGCGGAAACCGACCAGCGACATGACACAAGGTAGGCCTATTTGTTATTAATTATATTCTCTCGGTTTTCAAATTCCCTGATCTACAATAATCAGACATGATATTAATATTAACCGTTTTGGATACAGTGGCGTACGCATGCTGTTTGTGTGGTTTTTTTTTTTGGGGGGGGGGGGGGGGGGGGAGGGCATGTTCTCCCTTCCGGAGGTCCGCCCCCCCCCCCCCCCCCCCCCCCTGTACACACACTCCTCCCCTAGGCACACACCCATCCCCGTTTTGTTTTTCAAATCCCTGCCCTCTACGACATGGGTCTGTTGGTTTTAAAAGTGGATTTAGATTTCGTATACTATATGAACAGCTAGGGCTAGTATTATCTATTAGTAACTATTACTAACTACACAATTGCCAGGCACTTTCGCTTTAGCTGATTTTATTATTTTATTTTGTTATTTTTGTTTTCTCTGTGTGGAGTTCAGGACTCTGTTTATTTCATCATCATCAAATCAATTACATTAACTCAAAACAAATATCACATACAAAAAACAGGAAACATTACACAAAATTGACATTCTATAAATTGCATTGCAGGAAAAACAAAAACAAACCTGACTTATTTACAAGTAAAAACAAAAAGGAACTATCACTTAATGTTGGAATACTAGAGTGGAAGTTAATAATCAAAACATAATAGTTCAGCTTCATCAATAAAACACAACGCATCATTTTTCGCATAGCACGATTTAAAAGACTCCAAATTCATTCTACTCTTTTCCAAAAAGAGGAATCGCCTCAAGCTTTGTTTAAACTGTAAAATAATGTCGACATCCAAAGCTAGTGTGTAATTATCAAAAGCCATTTTGCACCGTATAATCCATATTTGTCTCAGCATTTTAACAATCACTATAGCTTCAAATGAAAAAGGTATGGTTAATTTTACCAATTTTATGGAGGATATCTTTAGTCGGCAAAATGCGGTGTTTTAACTTAAAAAGAAAATGTTTATCTTCATGATCCATCAACAAATTCTTGTGAATATTTCCCCAAATAATTGTCCAATCTAAATTAATACATTGGAGAATATTACCCCAAACATACTGAACTTTAGGCGTAACAAATTTACGAAGAACTAGATTCCTATAACTGGCTTTCGCATTAGTTCTAGAAATCTCAACGGACTCTATGTCATTCACATTGTCAATAACCAGCCAGTTGCAAATATGATTAGGAGGTCCCTGTCTCCCTTCATCAATAAGTGTTGGATCGATGTGCTGTCTCAATCTACCGTCTATTCTACCGGCATTGATGTATCAGATTTTACACCTGTTAGCAATTTCTTGAAACGGAATCAATTTTCCACCTACAACGACATCTTTTAAATGGTGGAAACCAGCTTTTTTCAGAACGGGACTATCAAAAACGGAACCGTCAAAGGTGACGCAGGTATTGTTCCACAGAGGGATCTCCCCCGATTCTAAAATACTTGAGATTTTGCGGTTGATTTTGCCCCCTGCACTTTGGAATGCTTGAATGAGATGTAAACAGATGTCGTTTTCGGTCGAATGTTACCATTGCTGAACACAAACCAACCCATAGCATTATTGCTGCTGGCTCTGTTAATCCAATAATCAAAAAAATGTTTCCAACTCCCTTCGGTAGCCAAGTATCGAGGTAACCACTGGAGTTTCAGACTCAATAATTTGCAATTCTTTGGGACCAATACAAGTGTTCCTTTTTATTTTATCAATGTTCTCGTCCCAAAGGAAGTTCCAAATAACTTTGCTCATTTCTTTTGCTAGATAATCGGGACAAGCAATAACACTGCCGAGATAATTAATTCCCGACCCAACCAGTGTGTTGACAATCACAGCCTTACCTTATTAAGTTAAATTTCGTTTTGACCATTTCTCCAGTGTACCTTTCATTTTAGGACCCCAATTATCTTCCGCAGTTACCTCGTTACCAACCACAATGCTCAAATTTTTTATTTTAGTACAGCAAGTAAAATTACAGCTGGAGCGCTAGGGAGATAATTTATATATGAATAGTTACGACGATGGCCGGTCAGTCTGCAGAATACCGACTTGCAAAACCGCAACTATTTTGTTGGTTTGGCATACTGGCCCTAGTCTTGATCCAAGACCAAGCTAGCCGTTCATTTGTTCCACGGCGCACCGTCCGTATATATCAGGGCTTATTGAGGGCGCCCTTAATTATCGCCAGATTCGTTCCCCTATCTTGGTCTTGACGCAATTGTCACGTGAACCCGGACAATTCCGAGGACATTCCAAGCATAGCTCAAATAGCTACTCGTTCCCGCATGCGCACTAAGTCGTTTTTGTTTAATGTAGTGTTCGATTACGAAATGCCTAATAATATCACAGTCATTGTAGTCATTGTGCTAGGCCTAAACAAATTGTCAGGTCGGGGAACCAGACTACTATTATTATACACGCTGTGTGTTTCAATTTTCGAGTACGAGTGTATGCCTTTTGCGGACGTGTTAGAAACCACATTTGGCTAGACGTCTAAATTGTAGGTCAGGTAGCCGCCGGCGACAAAAAATAGATAATGACGCGATACAAGCAGCGTAGCTATGACGACGCAACAATTCAATTTTAACAGCTCTTACCAAAAAATAGCACGACTACAATGACTGTGATATTATTAGGCATTTCGTCTGGTGTTGACTTTTGCCAATGCGAGTTTTATTTTATAAAAACCTGGAAGCAATTCCTCCAGTTTTTGGTCACGTAACATTGGCGGCTAAATAATAAATGAAAAATCACAAATAGTCAGAAATATTTGGTCTGGGAACCAGACTATAATAATCGAACACTACATTAAACAAAAAAGACTTAGCGCGCATGCGGGGGCGAGTTAGTGTAGGTCATTGTGTTATTTAGTGAACGGTTCCTATAGAATCTGGAAACTTGTGATTTGTTTATTTTCTATGATCACACTGAACACAAAACAACCTGTTTTCATTTTTTTTATTTATGTCCAGTGGCAAAATTTAAGATGGCCGCCAGCATATACCGAAAAAGCAATAAATCGTTATATTTGAACCAACGTATTCAATATAAGCACAATGATAAGCTTAGTGAAATGTTGATTACAATATATTTGTATCTACATCTGGGGCCAATTTCATAGAGCTGCTAAGCAAAAACAATTGCTTAGCACAAAAAAGTCTTGCTTATTCAAAACAGGTTACCAGCCAAAATTATACGTGTTTTTCATGCTAAGCAAAAAAACAGCTGATTATCAATTCAGAACAATAAAGATCAGGTGCAAATTTGGTCTGTAACCTTGTTTTTGCCAAGGACAAATTGTCATGCTAAGCAAATTTTTGTGCTTAGCAGCTCTATGAAATTGGCCCCTGGTTGTATGAAATAGACTGTCTTCAATGTTTTCATCTATACTATAAAAGATGTTAAATTCGCCATCTTGTCCCTGGGCGCCGCCATCTTGGAACGCAGGGCCGCGCCATCTTGGCGCATGGTTGGCGCCATGTTGGCTTTTGGTCGGGCGACTCGTCGCCGCGCGTGTGTGCCGCCGGCGTCGGTACGGTGCGGCGGGGTGCCGGATCGTTCGCGACGGGGAATCCCCCGGGGAATAAGATTTAAAAAAAAATCGTATTCGTCCGAAGTGAGATTTAAAAGAAACGGACGTTACCGATAAACGCGTAATCGCTTTTCGATTGCCTGTCGATGTCTGTGGGCCTTTTTGCGTGAACTATTGCGTTATTTTTGCATTGTCCTTGCCCGGAGTTCGGGCCGAAGCCTTCCCGAAATCGTACTACCGTAACTCGGTTACCAAATTGTTGGCTGTTTGCGATTAAGCGGCGGCTACATTAGCCTTGGTCAAGGCGTTCATCGTTACCCGTCCGTACGTACAGCGCAGCGGTAATCGGAGCTCAAACTACGACCTCACGCGGCCACTATTATATGCAAACTAACTGAGGATACTCGAACGCCTTGGATCATTAGGTTTTGGGGGCGGTGCTCATTATGCTAATAGATTAAGCTGACCTTTATAGTCGTTTTCTTATTGGTCGATCGTTGCGTAGAAACTGCATAATTTGAGCTAGCGGTGAAAGGTCATAGCTAGCTCGCAAGTGTTTACGAACACCGCCATCGTTGACATATTTTATCGGAGAAAGTTGAGTGATTTTTACGAAGGCTTGTAGGAATTACACATGAAGATTTGAACTGTCTTAATTGCTTGATTGGTGAGGGTCGCAGTTATTTTCGCTCGTTTTGCTGGGTATTTTCTTGAATGTTGACATTGTTATGGTCAAAACTAGTTGTGTTTAGCTGCTTAGTTTTGAGTTTTCAACCGCGGTGACTGGAGAAGGCCGCGACTCTATTGAAACGTGTCGAACTCGGCCCTATATTATGTCGCACACATCTAATCCAGCTGATCTGAAAACCGTGGCTCGGTAAAACGCGGAACTCTGATAATTAAATGCCTTGCCGGCTGAATTTTGCCAAGAAAATAATCTGAGGAGTTATTGGGGATATAAGACACTTGTCCCTGTTTAAATTACGATATTTCGATCACTTTGAAGGTTGGTTCTGCAGCCGTAAACATGCCCCCTCCCCACAGCGTTGGACCATGCTTGGACCACAATGTGGCGATACCGCACAGACCAGCATGCCTGGGTTAATGCCGATTATGCGGCGATAAGGAACTGACCGAACACGCTGAAAACTGACGCTGAGTACCTGTACGTGCGAGCTCCGAGCAAAATGGGGCTCAGGCTGCCTGAAAAATGACGGATTTCCCATAACCTGTCGGCAAATTCACAAAGACCACGAAGAAAGGATTCTAATGGCCTTTCGCTGCTCGGGTCTAAAATCTTCGAGGGATAATATTTGCGCTGCAAAATTCAAACAACACGACAGATCTCCGGACGAAAGACGACGCTGAAAATCTGCCATTTTGTCTTAAATGTCATGCTGCATCAAATTTGATGACGTCGGGTTTCAACCGCGTTGTGATTGGACACTTCACATCCTAGCCCCGCCTATACTTATCTGTATTCGCATACGAGGTCATGCGCCACAAATGTGGCGCAAAATATAGGAAAAACATAAGATTTCAAAAACCCAATGATCCAAGGCGAAAAAGTAGCCTCAGTAGATTTGCATAAATAGTGGCCGTATGAGGTCGCTGTTCGCGCTGTATCTTTGCATGGGGCGCAAGCTAGCAGCGGGGCGCGCGCACAGTGTATTTCTGGACGGATAACGACGAACGGATAACGACGAACTCGCCTTGACCAAGGCTACGGCTACATGCGTTACGCGAAGCCTTCGCAAATTAATTGTATCCGCCTTGCTCGCGCGGTGGCCGAGTTGGCCCCGTCACGTGTTATTTGAGCTGGTGCCCCGATTTATACTTCCTTGGTTTACTGCGGAGTAAACATAGTACCAGTTGAGCTCCGGCTTCGTTTTCGGGTTCGAATTCGTGCGCGTCTACCACGTTTCAGTCACAGGTTGGGAACGTTAACAAATGATTTATTCCTTTCGTGTTGCTTTTTGGGCAAATGTCTTTGCTTCACATCGTCGATACTTAAATATTACAACATTATCTGTCTCAAAACACTCCGAAACATATCGCTATTGCCTCAATTTCAACTTTGATCGCGCAAAAATGTCGCGAAATTGTATGGCGATGGTGGATATGAATATGCAAATTTTGAACCGTGACTGCATTACGTCAGTTGAGGGCGCACTGTCAGATGGCCGGCCTGTTGGTTTTTTTAATCTAGGGTGACGCGGGAGCGTCACGCCCAACGGGTTCGCCCGGCTGGGAGTGGCAGCGCCGCGGCACCCTTACTTTGCCAGTGCACCGATTTTGCGTTAATTTTATTCTTTCTTTCTTCTTCAGTCCGACTGGAATAACTCGCGATCGCTCCACGGAATCGAAAAGAACCCAATAACGAAAATGATCAGGAGATCAAGGGCATGAGTTCTATTGGGACAGAATTTTGATTTTCGACTTCTCAGAGGGGGTTGTCATACGAATCTGACCATTTGACAATGACAAAAAAAAAAGTGAAAATGAATTTCCTCAGTTCGACGACAGAGGGGGTTGTCATACGAATCTGACCATCTGACCAACCCAGTCTCCTTCTTAAATTGTGTACATATCACAATTGACCAATTGTGTGTATATCACAATTTAAGAAACTGTACATGCGCAGTAATACCGGCAAAACGGAGGTTGGTCTTGAAAGAGTGAATAAACAAGTGTATGATGTTCTTATTACTTGAATTAGTTGGTTTAAGTTCATTACTTTGTTTTGGGGTAGAATAAGGGAAAAGTCGGGTTAGGGTACAGAAAGAAAAACAAAACTTGAGATACAATGCAATTAAACTTGCGTCAAATAATAACAATAATAAGAATTGCTGTTAATGCGGTAATATGAATTGTTTTTTTCTTAGTTTTTAAATTGTTTTATTCTTGTAAACAAAACAAACATCAATGAAATTTACACACAGGCTATATTATTTACAAGGTAAAAGGGGTTTGAACGTACAACTTGTTTGGGAAAAACGCTAAATTAACCCACCACCAAAAACATTAACTGGTCACTGTAGGCTGAAAATGATATCTTTACTGCTAATTTTAATTCGATCATATTTGGCTCTGTTCCTAGCTAACCATAAGGAATAACGAAATTTACTAAGTTCACAACAAATTAATTTCTCAACTTTTTTACTGACATTATCACAAAATGAAGAAAACACAAGTGCATTTCGATCAACTAATATATGGGTTGTCCTGCCCAGGCGCTGCCTGAGCCATGCGCCCACCGGTTCCGCCACACTGCACTCAATGAAAAGGTGGTCTCTGGTCTCGAGTTGAGCGCAGTGCGGGCACGCGCCTGTGTCTGTCGATTGTTTCCTTAATCGGTTACCGGTGGGCAGCACGTTATGTACCATTTTGAAATTCAGTGAAATTTGTTTGTTCATCAATCTGATACACAACGTGCGATTCCAAATCGTGGCCCAGGGCAGGCCCGGGCGATCTTTCTGGACTTTGGGCTTGGTCCCTCTGGCTTCGAGTACGGCAGCGAGGTGTGTTCTGAGTTTAACTTTAGACCAGTCAGCAGTAATGTCTCGGTGGCTACGAAAGGAAACCAAAACTAACCTGTAAAAATCAGAGGGGAAATCACAATGGGGCATATTTTGACGAATTAAATTGGGGTTAACACTACGCAAAGAAAAACCGCACCAATACCGCGCTAAAATAATCCACTTAGCCGGTTTATCCGAGACAATACTGCTGATATGGACACCCCGCATTGCGGCCATTCTGCTATCAAAGTCGACCACGCCCATCCCCCCTTGAGAAAGGGGGAGGGACATGGTCGCCCGGTTGACATACTCCACCTTACTATTCCATATGAACTGAAAAATAATTCTGTTAATTTGTTTGATTTTTCCTTTCGGTGGGGGGACAACCTCGGCTACATACCATAACTTTGAAAACAAAAATTGATTAGCAATAATAACCCGCCCCCTCAAACTAAAATCACTACAACTCCCCCACATTTTCATTGCAGCATTTAGCTGCGCGACTTTCTCTTCCCAAATTTTGTTCTTTATATTATCATACCCAAAATAAAACCCCACAATTTTTGCCGAAGTTGCCCACCTGATGTCAACCGGACCAGACATTGTGTTTTTCCACCTACCCAGGTAAACGCCACACGTTTTCTGCCGATTCAGCTTGGCACCGGACGCGAGCTCGAATCTTCGGACGAGGTCAAAACATCGGACGACGGACCTCTCGTCTGACAGGATCAAGGTGGTATCATCGGCGTACATTGACACTCTGGCTTCGGACCCCCCCGGAAGTTTAACCCCATGAATTTGACTGTCAGCCCTTACCGCGCACCCGAAGGGTTCCAACGCTAAAATATAGAGAAGGGGCGACAGGGGACATCCCTGCCGCACCCCCCGGGTGAGCGAAAAGGGCTGCGAAATTAAACCGTTACAATTCACACGACTATAAATATCCCTATACAAAATATCCACCCACTTGCAAAAATTGTCTCCGAAGCCAAAATGTTCAAGGACTTGCTTCAGATACCCCCAATCGACCCTGTCAAACGCCTTTTGTTGGTCCAGAGAGACGAACACCGCGCCGATGTTTTTCTGGTCAACATAATCTTGAACATTACGTAACAGGTGTGCATTGTCTAGGATGCTTCTCCCCGCCACCGAGCAAGTCTGGTCAAGGTGGATGATTTTATCCAGCACCTTTCTTACTCGGTTGGCGAGGATTTTAGTCAACACTTTGTAATCGACATTCAACAATGATATGGGCCGGTAATTAGAAATATCTTCCCTGTTCCCCTTATTTTTATACAATAAACTAATAATACCCTCCCGCTGCGATTTACCCAATTTACCCTCCCCAAAAGAAAAGTTCAAAACATCACATAAGGATTGGCCCACATCATCGAAGAATGTACGATAGAATTCGGCGGGAAGTCCGTCCGAACCGGGGGACTTACCCGCCGCCATGTCGAACAATGCACACCTTACATCGGACAGGGTCACCGGCCCCTCGAGTGATGCTCGCTCGTCGGGGCCGAGTTTCCTGTCCAATGTGCTCATGAGAAAGTCCGTCTCACCCTGATTAACCGGAACAGCCTTGTACAAATCTTGGTAAAAATCAACACAAATGTTAGACATGTCATTGAGTTCAGCGGTCACACGGCCGTCCCGGTCACGCAGGGCGGACATATGCTTACTATCTGGGTTCTGGAGGGTCGGGTAAATGCAATTAGATTCGCCATAAATGTTGGGTTGATTGCGGGAAACAATAGGATTAGCCTGAAAGGAACGGGATTTTGTTATTTGGGCACGGGTTTGAATTAGATCAGGGATTAAACTATTATCGCCGTTATCGACTTGGGTTTGTAATTTGTTGGACTTTCTCAGGAGCTCCTTAAATTCAAGATTACGTCGCCGAGCCTTATCGGCAGAAAAAGCAATTGCCGCTCTCTTAATTTCAGTTTTCCCCTCCTCCCACCATTCATTGAGATTATCGAAAAAAATTATGTGTTCCTCCCAATTTTCCCAAAGTTTTCTAATCATAGAACAAAAATTCCCATCCCGAAGTAACAAAGTATTAAATTTCCAAAAACCCCTTCCCCTTTTACAGTTATCAAATTTGATTTTAGTAGTGATGATGTCATGATCAGATAATGGAAAAGCGGCAATTGCATTGTGAGAAACAGCGGCTAATTCACGGGACATGTAGATGCGGTCAATGCGCGTGGCACAGGTGTTGCTTTTGTTGTGCCACGTAAAGCGGCTTACATTTGGGTTTTGGACTCTCCACGCATCTACTAGACCGAGCAGTTTCACGGTTTTGTGTAATTCTTTAATCCCCCGTGTGCTGTAGTAATTGTCTGATCCCCCCTTGGTATCTTTTTGTAAATTTTCTATGCAGTTGAAATCGCCCCCCAGAATTGTATGCCGAATCCCCCGGCAGTGAGACGGCAATTGTTCGAGGAAGAATCGCCGTCTATCACTCGGAGAATTCGGACAATACACATTGATAATACGTATTTTTGTTCCCGTGAGTTTTAATTTGACTGTGAGTGAAACCGCTCGACCGTCATTGTCCCGTAAAAAGTCGGCCGTTTCCCATATGTGGCGCTTGGATAACAAAATGGCCGCGCCACAACTCGAAGTTGACCCGAAGGACCAAAAACCCACGCCATCAAATTCCCGGGCCCACGCCCTGGCCTCGGAGAAGCCAGAGACATGGGCCTCCTGCAAGAGCAAAATGTCAACACCTCGCTCATTGCAGGAGTCGAAAATTTGGCGGCGTTTAATACAATTTCTTAGCCCATTTACATTAATGCTACTAATATTTAAAGAAGAACACGTGATCGAAATGCAAAAAAGGACACACAAAAACTGGAACAGAGCCATAATTCAAAAGGGTTAAAACCAAAAACACACTTATTTGGGGGTAGACCGCACCTTTTTCTTTCTTGTTTCTTGTTTTTCCTTCTTCCGCCGAATCGTCGACCACTCCACAGACGAGTCCGATGAATGGTGACCGCGTTTGGCGGAGGCGACGGAGGACATGGAAACGACCGACCCGTCAGAATCGTACGCCTGGTTCAGTCGTTCCAAGTCCAGTTTTAGAGTCTCCTCCGCCTCCAAAACTCTTTCGGCCCAGGTCTGAGTTTCGGTCGCGGCACTCCACTCGGGGACGACGGGCCTGCGGGGCACACCCGACGAGTTCCGCAAGTGGTAGGCCATGGAGTAGTCCGAGATGTTGGTGGCCGTGGATGTTGCCGACTCACTACTGTCCGTTGTTTGACTCTCCATGGCCGGGGAACACGCCGCGCCCGTACTACGCGGATTTTTTCCCGAGACCGACGGTCTCGGGGAAGGTGCGTCTCGGGGTGGAATGTTTGCTGTACGGGCGGGCTTGGTAACAGTTGGGGCGGGTGTGCCTGCTGTGGGTGGTCGATTCGGCGGGGTGCTAGGTGATTTAGTCGGGGCGCTGGGCCGGGTGGGCTTGGGTTGTCTGGCTGGCTTCGGGGCGTCCTTCGGTCGGGCATCCTTCGGTTGAGCGTCCGGTGGTGGAGGGTTGGTCTTACGGGTGGGTGGGTCCTTGCTGGATGTCGTGGTACGGGGTGGGTCGGGCTTGTCCGCTGCTGATGTTGCCCAGGGTGGTCGGGATGATTTTGTCGGCAGCGGGTCGCCGCCGTCGTCGCCGCTGTCCGAGTCGCTGTCCGATCCGGTGAGGTTCGAACGGCGCAGGTGACTGGCGTATGACCGGGGGCACCGTGAGGCATAGTGCCCCGTCACCCCGCACATTCGACATCTCACCGGCACCGGGCATTCGCGGCTGCGATGCCCGGGTTGATTACAGTTGTAACAGACGACGGTTGGGCAACCCGCTGCTAGGTGTCCGACCTTCCCGCACACACGACAGGTCTGCTCTTGGTTGTCGTAGGTGACCCTCAGCAGGTATCCACCGACACGCACGTATGAGGGGATCGGTCGACTCAGTTCCACCCGTGCGTGTCGGTGGCCGTTTTCCCACCCGATGTGACGCTGCCAGTGGCCCCGTCGGACGCCAAAGACCTTCCCGTAGGGTGACAGCGCCGAGGAGATGGTGACGTCGCTCAACTCAAATGGTGCGTCACGTACGGTGATGAAAGCCAGCTTCTTCGACACCGGTATGGCTGTGATTCGCTGTGTCCCGATGGATAAGCTGGCTTGTAGCATCTTGGTCTTGGCTGCTGCAGTCTTGGTAGTGACGCACCATTTGTTGTTGGTTAGCTGCTGGACGCAGACGACGTCGTTCTCCCCGGCGGTCTTGGCCACCAGGTCGCACATCTCGGCATACCCCTGCTTCTCATCAGTAGTCAGGAACGTAGAGAGGTCCCGTTGAAGTTCGTTCGTGGCCATTGTAGATAATGTAGATGAAATGTACGAAAAATAAAGCCCAGAAAAAAACCGCCGTGTTGATCACGGTTTTTCCCTAACCCGACTTTTTCCTTTTCCAATCCCAAACTTAAACAACTACTGCAACTAATAAGAACATCATACACTTGTTTATTCACTCTGAGGGCCAACCTCCGTTTTGCCAGCATTACTGCGCATGTACAGTTTCTTAAATTGTGATATACACACAATTGGTCAATTGTGATATGTACACAATTTAAGAAGGAGACTGGGTTGCAACTGACATGTGAATGAATTTCCTCAGTTTGACGACAGAGGGGGTTGTCATACGAATCTGACCATCTGACATGTGAGGGTGACGCGGGAGCGTCACACCCAACGGGTTCGCCCGGCTGGGAGTGGCAGCGCCGCGGCACCCTTACTTTGCCAGTGAACCGATTTTGCGTTAATTTTATTCTTCTTTTTTTCTTCTTCAGTCCGACTGGAATAACTCGCGATCGCTCCACGGAATCAAAAAGAACCCATATAACGAAAATGATCAGGAGATCAAGGGCATGAGTTATATTGGGACAGAATTTTGATTTTCGACTTCTCAGAGGGGGTTGTCATACGCATCTGACCATCTGACATGTGAATTTCCTCAGTTCGACGAAAACGGCACTAAAAGCATATGTGAATGAATGCATTCCTAAGTGAAACTCGGTGCAAGAATGTGTGATATTTCTTGCGTTTTTGTGAGTTTCGGGCGTTTTAGCATTTGCTAGTGTCAGTGCGCATGTACTGCGCAATTGTGCGGCGTTGTTTGCAAGTGTGCGCTGCGCAAATGCCGCCAAAACGCTTGCGCACACAACCACAAATTTCAGCTCTGGTAATAATTTTCGCTGTCTGAATCGCTTCAAATTATCGGCAATTTCGGTCAGTTCTGTGTTTCTGTCTAACTTTCTTGCTTCTGCCACAATTTTGTTTCATTTCCTGCTGAAAATTGTCAAACTATTTCGCTTTTTTGCAGCAGTCACAGTGTGCCCTTTGTAGTGAAGCACAACGGCAACTTGACGCTGGGCAATATCATAACAATCGCAGACGTTCGCCGATGACAACGACGACGCCGACTCGCAGGAGGGGGGTGGGGGGAGGTTAAAAAAAGTAACAAAACACCCGAAATAACGAAGCTAAAACGTATTTTGGCTTCAAAAGTGACCAATTTAGACAATTAAGACAGAAACAACGAAGTAGCAGCTGCTATTGACTAGTGCTATCTCCTCACAGGGTAGGAGCTAATGGGTATACGGAGAACAATGTAATGGTGTACAGTACTATATAGTATATACATACTAGTAGCCCGTAGGTCTGTGGCAAGACGCAACACCGTAGGTCTGACGGCAAAGTAGGCTGATTGGTTTATTTAGAGTCGGGTAGGTTAGTGGCTCGACTAACTGTAACGGGTGGTTCTGTTCTGTGTGGGAACAACGTGTACCGAGGTGTCAACTTGCATCTATACTCAACAACCGTTTGCTGTTTGTTCGCACATCGGCAAACTTACATTGTGTTTTTTTGCAGGTTTCCTTCGCTCAAACAAAACACAAAACTAACAAAAATAATGGCGCGCAGTGCGGCCGACAAGCGACGGCCACCCAAGGCGTCGCCGCGTCGCCGACTGCGTCGCAAACCCTACGGGGCGCGGGAGAGTGAGCTGCCACTCGTCGACAGCAGCCAGTCGCAGTACACTAGCGACGCGCACGAGATACAAGCGCACATGCCCAAGTCGCCCTGCGGCGACAACACCGGGCCGCAGGCGGCGCATCGCGCGCGGGCGCACTCGTGCTCGCGCGATAGGGCGCATAAGATCAATCGGCGTCGGCGCAGTCACTCCGCGCAGCCACGCGACGACACGCGTCCGGCCCAGCACGTGCAGCTGCTCGATCTACACGCAGTTCATGCACATATGGCTGGACGCGCGTCGCGACCGCATGGCGCGCATTCCGCATCGAAAGCGACGCCCCGAGTTCCATGCGCCGGCGCCGCTCACCATCACCAAGCGAGAGAGTGAGCTGACACTCTGCAACAACAGCCCGCCGCAGTACAAGGGCACCTCACTGCCGCACAAACAGAAGTGTGCCGGCAAGTGCAGCCAGCTGCCCTCCGAGTAGACTTGATCCAAGTCGGGATTATGTGGGAACATTGCTCATGGTCATCCACACTGTGCGCCTCGCGTCACGTCCACGCTTATCAGTAGCGCGCCCTCATGCGCCACCCATGCTCATGTGTGGTTCAGAAATCCCGACTTGACGGATGTGCCACACGTTTGTACACAACCTATGGGCTCATCTACCGAAAACGGTAGCGGCCAATCAAATTGCAGAATTGTATAAATTAGCATATATCTGTAACAATATGAACTTTGACCCAGTTGTGTGACGGACATACGTGAACATTGTGATGTACAATGTACATACACATGTGCATAGTGTACATTATGTGTAAATGTACAAACGGTTTAATAGTCTTGCTATCGTGTACATTGTCCGGCCGTTAAGTTTGCACTATACCATACTCTAACTAAATAAACGAAGTATGGACGCAGTTATTTAATTTGAAAAAGGCATCTAGTGACAGTACTGCCTACCATTCCTCCATAGTCCGTTAGCGGTCTAGCGAGTCCGTACCGATTGGCGGACTTATTTGGCATACATCGATAACCATGTGATGCGTATGCAAATAATTTATGAATAACTACATATCACCGCGGGGGGTTTGATTGGCCGATCCGTCAAGTCGGATTTACTGCACTGACATGATGACATCGCGTTGATGCCGATAGCGGAACGACAACCAGATGACGGCGCCTTTTTTCTAAGGCCAACAAAGCACATAACTATTCGGCCGGATTGACGAAAGCAAATTGGTAGTCTTAACTCCATGGTAAGTCCGACTTGGGTCAAGTCTTCCCCTCCGAGGACATTTGTGCGCGCCTCTACGCGGCATACGAGAAAATGCGCCGACTGCGCACGCACAAGCGGCGTATCGCCCGCCTCTTCAAAGAGGATGCGCAGTGGTGGGCGCACACGGGCGTCAAAGCGCTGCTGCCGGCGAGTACACAAAAAACTCCACATCTGGGCAATCGGTCGGGGGAAGGCGCTCGCTCGACTATAAACAAAAAACCCCGGACGCCAGATGGGGAGTTAGTCGAGCGATTGGGTGAGGGACTGCACCCGATGATCCCGAGCCAAAAGCGCGCATGCAAACTTCTTACTGTTCAAACACAAGCTACTAAATAAAAGGAAGTGGACAAGTCAAAGGTAAAATGCTCTGAGAGCATAATAAAAGGGCCAACGGGTTTCCAGTTAAAGTAAAATGCTGTGCGAGCATTCCAGCTAAAGTAAAATGCTGTCTCAGCACTGCACTCGCGTCAAAAAGGAAGTGGACAAGAGAATGCCAACGGGTTTTACCTCTTACCCCCCCAACAAGCGCAGACCGAGCGAAAGGTCAGCAGGTGTGGGCCACTAGTTCGGTGTGGGCGGGTCGAAACCGTTGCCCTCCCACCGAGCAGTAGATGTTAACTGGTTAGCACCGTACCGTAATCACTGCATTTATTTGCATACACTAATGCTGGTGGGTCATCGTAAGATAGCCATTATGGCTTGGATGGAGTTCAATTTTGGTTTTGCGTTGCTATAAAGAGTACTATCACCAATGTTCGATATACGCTGCGCGCTCTCTTGCACTGACGACACTGTCTGAGAGGTCCTAGGTGCCGCTATGCACGCTCTTCTACTCTGGCGCATACTAGCTACGCCCATAATTCTAACCTACACCCTCCAGCTAGCCCAAGACACTTGACAGCCTTCGCTCCGCTTTGCATGCACATCTGCGCCGGCGTACTTTCAGCATCTGTCAGCTACACCTAATGCATGAGCGCCTGTGCCTGCATATGGTTGCACTTCATACACTGCAACAGGTCATCACGTCAGTTGACAATGACAATTCTACTTAGCACCGCCTTCTTTCTCCGCCTTTAGACCACCGTACGTAGCTGTGCCTTGCGCGCATTTGTCTCACAAACGCTCGCAAATACACAGCGAACGCACGCTTTCTCTAATTCATCCGACACGTGTGCCGGATTCCAAAAAAACGATGTCACCTTGCTTCAATACTCAACAACTTTTGCACGGAAACATGTGAGCGCCAACAGCAGCATACTTACTACTTGATACACAGCGCGCACAGAGCGGGTAAGAAGTGAACTTCACCGTGGGCCCACAGCGCGCGTCGAGATTATCCGTTAATAAGCCCATTATAAGCTTATTTATAAGCTCGTGCTCATCCGCCCTATCGCGCGAGCACGAGTTATTGTTTACGCGCCGTCCATTTCGTGCCAGTTATTCAGCTACGTGACCACCGACCGCGTTACATAGCCGGTGATCACCTTCCCACTCTCTTGCGTTGCGGCCTTCTCTCTCTCGCAAAGAGTGCAGCGCTTTCCCCTCCAATGCGTGTGTCTCTCTCTCATTGGCTCATTGAGTCGGTGCTTTAGACTACCCGATTGTGAGTCCATGCTGCTATGGGAGGAGGGGGCGAGGTGGGAGGGCAACGGTTTCGACCCGCCCACACCGAACTAGTGGCCCACACCTGCTGACCTTTCGCTCGGTCTGCGCTTGTTGGGGGGGGGGGGGGGGGGGTAAGAGGTAAAACCCGTTGGCATTCTCTTGTCCACTTCCTTTTTGACGCGAGTGCAGTGCTGAGACAGCATTTTACTTTAGCTGGAATGCTCGCACAGCATTTTACTTTAACTGGAAACCCGTTGGCCCTTTTATTATGCTCTCAGAGCATTTTACCTTTGACTTGTCACGATTTTCGCGATGATGTAAATCAGAAATCCCGAAGTGGTTCGTATTGTTTCCCGTACGATTCCTGTTAAAAAAAACCACGAGGCGCAGGCAGCATGCAAGCGAAGATGGACTGCCTATTGAGTATTATTAGTTCGGAAGTCGGGAAGTATTTTTACAAAGATTGTTTGTTATTCAGAGTCGATGGTATTCTACGGAGCCCCTAAAGGGACATATGACGAATAAAAATCACCGTTACGAAATAATTTGAGTATTTTATTTCGTGCACTCAAAATAACTTATTTCGTGAGCTCGAAATGTTGTCGTGGCCACGAAATGACTTCTTGCGCTCCAAGAATATCTGTTCGTGAGCTCGAAGTAATTTACTTTCTAGCTGGTACTCTACTCGGTAAGTTTCGCGATTTGTTTGTCATACAATCCATTATGTTTTTAAGACGTCAACAAGGTGTATCTATAAGTTACGATTTCACCCAGCTAGCAGGTGCCGCGCGAAGCGCGGCATCCTGCTAGTCTTCTATACTATAAAAGATGTTAAATTCGCCATCTTGTCCCTGGGCGCCGCCATCTTGGAACACAGGGCCGCGCCATCTTGGCGCGTGGTTGGCGCCATCTTGGCTTTTGGTCGGGCGACTCGTCGCCGCGCGTGTGTGCCGCCGGCGTCGGTGCGGCGGGGTGCCGGATCGTTCGCGACGGGGAATCCCCGGGGAATCCCCCGGGGAATAAGATTTAAAAAAAAATCGTATTCGTCCGAAGTGAGATTTAAAAGAAACGGACGTTATTGATAAACGCGTAATCACTTTTCGATTGCCTGTCGATGTCTGTGGGCCTTTTCGCGTGAACTATTGCGTTATTTTTGCATTGTCCTTGCCCGGAGTTCGGGCCGAAGCCTTCCCAAAATCGTACTACCGTAACTCGGTTGCCAAATTGTTGGCTGTTTGCTGTTTGGACAATAAGATGTAGCGCCTGTGTGGTTGCACTCAAAACCTGCTCTTCAATTCAAGGCAAACTTTCACCTAATTTCTGCTTAGATTTACAACATTTTTATCATCAAAGTGTTTGTAGAACAACCAGGATCCTGCTGGACACTTTTGAAGGCTGAAGAAGACTGCACTGGAATGATATTTGGAGTAAAATGTTTCACTTTGGATGATGATTGGAGCTGAATTTGCCTCCATATTGCTACATAGAGGCATGCTTGACCGGTTCTTCATTGTGTACTGCATGTACATGTATAGGTGTGCATGTTATTGATCACCATTGTGCACTCCCTTTTGTTTGGATCTGCTGGCCAGCAATCTGTTCAGCATGAGTGAGTACACTGAATGGCAGTGAAGATGCGTGGCACTAGCACTGCTTTGTTTCACCTTGTGTCCTGTGTAACACTGCTGACATTGGCAGCCATGTGTATGGAACATGATTTTCTTAACTATAGTTCTAATGACTTGACTTGGCTTGGCAAAGATGCCAAGAAACGTAGGCTTCCTGCTCATGTGTATCAGACATTGAAGAGTCTGGGAATCTCCGCTGTCAAACCTACTAGGAGAGGGAAAAGATCATGGGCCAAGCAACAGAAGCTCATTCCTGTGATTATTTCTGACAATCGAGAATTTAACCCCATGCAGCATAACCACAAACACACAAAACGACCATCTTCATTGAAAAATGTACCGTTACTCCACAACACCGAAAAGTCTCCTCCAACAAGAGTTGGCTTTTGGAATGCACAGTCTATGATGAACAAACCCACAGAAGTTAGTGATTTAGTCCTTTCAGAGAAGCTGGACATTCTGGCTGTCACTGAGGCGTGGCTGAGAGGCGACTCCCGCGACAGTCCTGCATTAGCAGATATTCAAGCCACTCTTCAAGACTACCGCCTTGTAAAGTTACCTAGACAGGGAAGAAGAGGTGGAGGAATATGTGTCATTCTGAGAAATCAGTACATCACTAAAACCAAGTCCCACTCATTTGAGACCTTTGAATGTTTGGAACTGGCAATTAGCAGCACAGGTCATGACACTATTTTGCTGATTGTAATTTACAGACCTCCAACTAGAAACCACGGTTCGGCACACTTCTTTGTTGAATTCTCTAAGCTTCTGGAATCCGCAAATTTAGCAAGCAGTCACTTATTCATCTGCGGAGACTTCAACATCCATGTTGACAACATTCATGATGCCGATGCAAGAACTTTATGTGACATGCTCGAGTCTGGAGGACTCCGACAAGCGATTAGCCAACCGACTCACAGACGTGGTCACACGCTAGATCTGCTGATAGTGAGGGAAAACGACGAGTCGTTGAAAGATGTAAATGTTCTGCCTTCCATGCCATCTGACCATGCTGCAGTTACATTCGCAGTCACCCTTTCGCGTCCTCCAGCAACTAAACATAGAGCAAAAATCCGCAAGCTTCGGGAGATTGACTATGAAAAATTCAACGATGACATTGTATCTTGCTTTGAGAGAGTCAACAATCTTGCAGAGCTCAATCTCAACGAGAAAGTTGACCTCTACAACATTTCGCTATCGGACACTTTAGACCATCATGCTCCAGCCTCTTTGGGAGATGTTCAACTCCGCCCCCATGCTCCATGGTACGACGAATCACTGAGAGCACTCAAGCAAAACACGCGCTCTATGGAGAGGAAGTGGAGGAAAAGCAAGTCCACAGCTGATAAACACCAACTCAAAGATGCCACCATAGAATATTACTCTGCCTTGAAAGGGGCAAAAAGGGCTTACCATCGTAATAAGATCGAAAGTTCTAATAAGAAAGAGCTATTTCACATCGTACAGAAGTTGACTGTTGAGACCCCATCGCAGGTATTGCCGTCCCATGATTCAGCAATGGAACTGGCACAAAGATTCTCAGAATTCTTTGAAAGCAAAATCGCACAGCTTAGATCACAGGATGGAAGTTTGAAACCTTCAGTACCATCTACAAATACAACGTTGACCGACGAACCTGAGTGTACCCTAGAGAAATTTCACGACATTTCTCAAGATGATGTACGGAAACTCATCAAATCCAAGAAGATAAAATCCTGTTTGCTTGATCCTGTTCCTGCCCGCGTGTTTGAGAATTGCCTCAGTGTCCTCGTCCCAGCAATCACCGACACGACAAACCAATCACTGCAGACAGGTGTCTTTCCCAGTCTTCTCAAATCTGCACTAATCATCCCAACACTAAAACGACCATCTCTGGATCCTGAGACTCTAAAGAATTACCGCCCGATCTCCAACCTATCATACCTTGGGAAATTCATAGAGCGTGTTGTGAGCGAACAGCTGATCTGCTGATGGCCCACTTGACAAACAACTCGCTTCTAGCTTCAAGACAATCGGCATACAGGCAACACCACAGTGTCGAGACTGCTCTCATAAAGGTTCACAACGACCTTCTGCAGTCTCTGGATAATAGAAATGAAGCAGTTCTTGTCTTGCTGGATCTAACATCTGCATTTGACACTGTGAATCATCAAATACTACTCTCCAGACTCAAGGAAAGGTTTAGAGTGACTGGTGTCGCACTGAATTGGCTTGCTTCATACCTCGCAGAGAGAGAACAGAGCGTGACAATTCAAGATGCGACATCTGCACCTACTAGCCTTCGTTGGGGTGTGCCACAGGGATCGGTTATTGGCCCACTCCTCTTCATCTGTTATACGACTCCTCTCCAAGATGTTATACAAGGTCATGGCTTCTCTGTCATGATGTATGCAGATGACACCCAGCTGTACCTGTCTATTAAACCGACAGAAAGAGAACCGACGTCTGAGAAACTAAATGCTTGTCTTCTGGACATCCGCAACTGGATGGAGAGCAACCACCTTGTACTCAATGATAGTAAGATGGAAGTACTGCATTTGTCCTCACGCTTCGGTCCTTCACAAGAACTGGCTTCATTTATTCCAGACACCTTTCCAGTCAAGCCCTCTACTTCAGTTCGTAACCTTGGCGCATACTTCGATAGTCACCTCACTATGCGTCGTCATGTGAATGCAGTATGCAGCAAAGCTTCTCTGGCACTCAGGAGGATTGGAAGCATCCGTCACTATCTAGACAACCACACAACAGAGGTGCTTGTCCGTGCCTTCGTGACTTCTGTACTTGACAACTGCAATAGTCTTCTGCTTGGTTCTCCGGATAAGGACATTGCCAAGCTCCCACGGGTACAGAATTCAGCTGCACGACTGGTATCGCGGTCCAAGAAGAGGAACAACATAACACCCGTCCTAAAGAGCCTACACTGGTTACCAGTTCAATCTAGAATTCATTACAAAGTTATGCTCATCATTTTCAAAGGCATCCACGGTCTGTGCCCAGATTTCATCTCCCAACTTGTTATCCCTTATACGCCATCAAGATCCCTCAGGTCATCCACACAGCAGCTCCTCACCATCGGTTCAGGCAGGACCAAAACCTATGGAGAAAAGACATTTTCAATTGCAGGCCCACGGCTCTGGAACTCTCTTCCACAATCTCTCCGATCCGAAACTGAACTGCAACTTTTCAAGAAACATCTAAAGACCCATTTGTTTAAATTGGCTTTCCAGTGACTGTTATCAACCAACTGACACACAGCTATTTTTTTGTTTTGTTCACCATTTTATTTTATTTTGCATTAATTTTGACTGTTAAGCGCATTGAGAGATCCAGTGGATCTGAAATGCGCTATATAAGAACCTGCTATTATTATTATTAAGCGGCGGCTACATGCGTTACGCGAAGCCTTCGCAAATTAATTGTATCCGCCTTGCTTGCGCGGTGGCCGAGTTGGTGCCGAGTTTGTTATTCGCCATTGGGCGGCCCCGTCACGTGTTATTTGAGCTGGTGCCCCGATTTATACTTCCTTGGTTTACTGCGGAGTAAACATAGTACCAGTTGAGCTCCGGCTTCGTTTTCGGGTTCGAATTCGTGCGCGTCTACCACGTTTCAGTCACAGGTTGGGAACGTTAACAAATGATTTATTCCTTTCGTGTTGCTTTTTGGGCAAATGTCTTTGCTTCACATCGTCGATACGTAAATATTACAACATTATCTGTCTCAAAACACTCCGAAACATATCGCTATTGCCTCAATTTCAACTTTGATCGCGCAAAAATGTCGCGAAATTGTATGGCGATGGTGGATATGAATATGCAAATTTAGAAACGTGACTGCATTACGTCAGTTGAGGGCGCACTGTCAGATGGCCGGCCTGTTGGGTTTTTTAATCAAGATTTTCACGATGATGTAAATCAGAAATCCCGAAGTGGTTCGTATTGTTTCCCGTACGATTCCTGTTAAAAAATCACGAGACGCAGGCAGCATGCAAGCGAAGATGGACTGCCTATTGAGTATTATTAGTTCGGAAGTCAAGAAGTATTTTTACAAAGATTGTTTTTTATTCAGAGTCGATGGTCTTCTACGGAGCCCCTAAAGGGAAATATGACGAATAAAAATCACCGTTACGAAATAATTTGAGTATTTTATTTCGTGCACTCAAAATAACTTATTTCGTGAGCTCGAAATGTTGTCGTGGCCACGAAATGACTTCGTGCGCTCCAAGAATATCGGTTCGTGAGCTCGAAATAATTTCGTGCGCTCGAAATACTTTCTAGCTGGTACTCTACTCGCTAAGTTTCGCGATTTGTTTGTCATACAATCCATTATGTTTTTAAGACGTCAACAAGGTGTATCTATATTAAGTTACGATTTCACCCAGCTAGCAGGTGCCGCGCGAAGCGCGGCATCCTGCTAGTCTATCTATACTATAAAAGATGTTAAATTCGCCATCTTGTCCCTGGGCGCCGCCATCTTGGAACGCAGGGCCGCGCCATCTTGGAAACACAGGGCCGCGCCATCTTGGCGCGTGGTTGGCGCCATGTTGGCTTTTGGTCGGGCGACTTGTCGCCGCGCGCGTGTGCCGCCGGCGTCGGTGCGGCGGGGTGCCGGACCGTTCGCGACGGGGAATCCCCCGGGGAATCCCCCGGGGAATAAGATTTAAAAAAAATCGTATTCGTCCGTGGTGAGATTTAAAAGAAACGGACGTTACCGATAAACGCGTAATCGCTTTTCGATTGCCTGTCGATGTCTGCGGGCCTTTTTGCGCGAACTATTGCGTTATTTTTGCATTGTCCTTGACCGGAGTTCGGGCCGAAGCCTTCCCGAAATCGTACTGCCGTAACTCGGTTGCCGAATTGTTGGCCGTTTGCGATTAAGCGGCGGCTACATGCGTTACGCGAAGCCTTCGCAAATTAATTGTATCCGCCTTGCTTGCGCGGTGGCCGAGTTGGTGCCGAGTTTGTTGTTCGCGATTGGGCGGCCCGTCCCGTGTTATTTGACCTTTATACTCCATTGGTTATTGCGGAGTTTGAGCGCCAGCTTCGTTTTCGGCTTTGAATTTCGTGCGCGTCGACCACATTGCAGTCACAGGCTTGGAACGTTAAAAAATGATTTATTCCTTTCGTGTTGCCTTTTGGGCAAATTTCTTTGCTTCACATTGTCGATACTTAAATATTACAACATTATCTGTCTCAAAACACTCCGAAACATATCGCTATTGCCTCAATTTCAACTTTGATCGTGCAAAAATGTCGCGAAATTGTATGGCGATGGTGGATATGAATATGCAATTTAGAAACGTGACTACGTTTCGGCTTCGGCTTTGCCTCCGAATTCCTGCGCGTCGACCATTTTGTAGTCACAGTTTTGGAACGTAAAAACAATGATTTATTCCTTTCGTGTTGCCTTCTGGCAAAATTTCTTCCTTTCACATTGTCAATACTTAAATATTACAACATTATCTCTCTAAAAACACTCCGAAACGTATCGCTATTGCCTCAATTTTAACTTTTATCGTTGAAAAATGTCGCGAAATTGTAAGGCCTATCGTGGATATGAATATTCAATTTAGAAACGGGACTGCCTTACGTCAGTTGAGGGCGCACTGTCAGACGGCCGGTCTGTTGGTTTTTTTCAATCGTAACGACGTAAATCAGAAACCCCGAAGTGGTTCGTATTGTTTCCCGTACGATTCATGTTAAAAAATCACGAGACGCAGGCAGCATGCAAGCAAAGATGAACTGCCTATTGAGTATTATTAGTTCGGAAGTCGGGAAGTATTTTTACAAAGATTGTTTGTTATTCAGAGTCGATGGTATTCTACGGAGCCCCTAAAGGGACATATGACGAATACAAATCACCGTTACGAAATAATTTGAGTATTTTATTTCGTGCACTCAAAATAACTTATTTCGTGAGCTCGAAATGTTGTCGTGGCCACGAAATGACTTCGTGCGCTCCAAGAATATCTGTTCGTGAGCTCGAAATAATTTCGTGCGCTCGAAATACTTTCTAGCTGGTACTCTACTCGCTAAGTTTCGCGATTTGTTTGTCATACAATCCATTGTGTTTTTAAGACGTCAACAAGGTGTATCTATAAGTTACGATTTCACCCAGCTAGCAGGTGCCGCGCGAAGCGCGGCATCCTGCTAGTCTATACTATAAAAGATGACAAATGCGCCATCTTGTCCCTGGGCGCCGCCATCTTGGAACGCAGGGCCGCGCCATCTTGGAAACACAGGGCCGCGCCATCTTGGCGCGTGGTTGGCGCCATCTTGGCTTTTGGTCGGGCGACTCGTCGCCGCGAGCGTGTGCGGCCGGCGTCGGTGCGGCGGGGTGCCGGATCGTTCGCGACGGGGAATCCCCCGGGGAATAAGATTTAAAAGTGAGATTTAAAAGAAACGGACGTTACCGATAAACGCGTAATCGCTTTTCGATTGCCTGTCGATGTCTGCGGGCCTTTTTGCGTGAACTATTGCGTTATTTTTGCATTGTCCTTGCCCAGAGTTCGGGCCGAAGCCTTCCCGAAATCGTACTACCGTAACTCGGTTGCCGAATTGTTGGCTGTTTGCGATTAAGCGGCGGCTACATGCGTTACGCGAAGCCTTCGCAAATTGATTGTATCCGCCTTGCTTGCGCGGTGGCCGAGTTGGTGCCGAGTTTGTTTTTTCGCGATTGGGCGGCCCCGTCACGTGTTATTTGAGCTGGTGCCCCGATTTATACTTCCTTGGTTATTGCGGAGTAAACATAATACCAGTTGAGCGACGGCTTCGAATTCGTGCGCGTCTACCACGTTTCAGTCACAGCTTGGGAACGTTAAAAAATGATTTATTCCTTTCGTGTTGCCTTTTGGGCAAATTTCTTTACTTCACATTGTCGATACTTAAATATTACAACATTATGTGTCTAAAAACACTCCGAAACATATCGCTATTGCCTCAATTTCAACTTTGATCCCGCAAAAATGTCGCGAAATTGTAGGGCGATGGTGGATATGAATATGCAAATTAGAAACGTGACTGCATTACGTCAGTTGTTCGCGATTGGGCGACCCCGTCACGTGTTATTTGAGCTGGTGCCCCGATTTATACTTCCTTGGTTATTGCGGAGTAAACATAATACCAGTTGAGCGCCGGCTTCGAATTCGTGCGCGTCTACCACGTTTCAGTCACAGCTTGGGAACGTTAAAAAATGATTTATTCCTTTCGTGTTGCTTTTTGGGAAAATGTCTTTGCTTCACATCGTCGATACTTAAATATTACAACATTATCTGTCTCAAAACACTCCGAAACATATCGCTATTGCCTCAATTTCAACTTTGATCGCGCAAAAATGTCGCGAAATTGTAAGGCGATGGTGGATATGAATATGCAAATTTCGAAACGTGACTGCATTACGTCAGTTGAGGGCGCACTGTCAGGTGGCCGGCCTGTTGGGTTTTTTAATCACGATTTTCACGATGATGTAAATCAGAAATCCCGAAGTGGTTCGTATTGTTTCCCGTACGATTCCTGTTAAAAAATCACGAGACGCAGGCAGCATGCAAGCGAAGATGGACTGCCTATTGAGTATTATTAGTTCGAAAGTCGGGAAGTATTTTTACAAAGATTGTTTGTTATTCAGAGTCGATGGTATTCTACGGATCCACTAAAGGGACATATGACAAATAAAAATCACCGTTACGATATAATTTGAGTATTTTATTTCGTGCACTCAAAATAACTTATTTCGTGAGCTCGAAATGTTTTCGTGGCCACGAAATCACTTCGTGCGCTCCAAGAATATCTGTTCGTGAGCTCGAAATAATTTCGTGCGCTCGAAATACTTTCTAGCTGGTACTCTACTCGCTAAGTTTCGCGATTTGTTTGTCATACAATCCATTGTGTTTTTAAGACGTCAACAAGGTGTATCTATAAGTTACGATTTCACCCAGCTAGCAGGTGCCGCGCGAAGCGCGGCATCCTGCTAGTACTATAAAAGATGACAAATGCGCCATCTTGTCCCTGGGCGCCGCCATCTTGGAACGCAGGGCGCCGCCATCTTGGAACACAGGGCCGCGCCATCTTGGCGCGTGGTTGGCGCCATGTTGGCTTTTGGTCGGGCGACTCCTCGCCGCGCGCGTGTGCCGCCGGCGTCGGTGCGGCGGGGTGCCGGACCGTTCGCGACGGGGAATCCCCGGGGAATCCCCCGGGGAAAAAAATCGTATTCGTCCGTGGTGAGATTTAAAAGAAACGGACGTTACCGATAAACGCGTAATCGCTTTTCGATTGCCTGTCGATGTCTGCGGGCCTTTTTGCATGAACTATTGCGTTATTTTTGCATTGTCCCTGCCCGGAGTTCGGGCCGAAGCCTTCCCGAAATCGTACTACCGTAACTCGGTTGCCGAATTGTTGGCTGTTTGCGATTGAGCGGCGGCTAAATGCGTTACGCGAAGCCTTCGCAAATTGATTGTATCCGCCTTGCTCGCGCGGTGGCCGAGTTGGTGCCGAGTTTGTTGTTCGCGATTGGGTTGGCCCGTTCCGTGTTATTTGACCTTTATACTCCATTGGTTATTGCGGAGTTTGAGCGCCAGCTCCATTTTCGGCTTCGAATTTCGTGCGCGTCGACCACATTGCAGTCACAGGCTTGGAACGTTAAAAAATAATTTATTCCTTTCGTGTTGCCTTTTGGGCAAATTTCGTTGCTTCACATTGTCGAGACTTAAATATTACAACATTATCTGTCTCAAAACACTCCGAAACATATCGCTATTGCCTCAATTTCAACTTTGATCGTGCAAAAATGTCGCGAAATTGTATGGCGATGGTGGATATGAATATGCAATTTAGAAACGTGACTGCATTACGTCAGTTGAGGGCGCACTGTCAGATGGCCGGCCTGTTGGGTTTTTTAATCAGGATTTTCACGATGATGTAAATCAGAAATCCCGAAGTGGTTCGTATTGTTTCCCGTACGATTCCTGTTAAAAATCACGAGACGCAGGCAGCATGCAAGCGAAGATGGACTGCCTATTGAGTATTATTAGTTCGGAAGTCGGGAGTATTTTTACAAAGATTGTTTTTATTCAGAGTCGATGGTATTCTACGGAGCCCCTAAAGGGACATATGACGAATAAAAATCACCGTTACGAAATAATTTTAGTTTTTTTCGTGCAATCAAAATAACTTATTTCGTGAGCTCGAAATGTTTTCGTAGCCACGAAATGACTTCGTGCGCTCCAAATTTTTTTTTTCGTGAGCTCGAAATAATTTCGTGCGCTCGAAATAATTTCGTGCGCTCGAAATACTTTCTAGCTGGTACTCTACTCGCTAAGTTTCGCGGTTTGTTTGTCATCGCTATTGCCTCAATGCTCTGATCGTGCAAAAATGTCGCGAAATTGTATGGCGATCGTGGATATGAATATGCAATTCAGAAACGTGACTACGTTTCGGCTTCGGCTTTGCCTTCGAATTCCTGCGCGTCGACCATTTTGTAGTCACAGTTTTGGAACGTAAAAACAATGATTTATTCCTTTCGTGTTGCCTTCTGGGAAAATTTCTTCCTTTCACATTGTCAATACTTAAATATTACAACATTATCTCTCTAAAAACACTCCGAAACATATCGCTATTGCCTCAATCTTAACTTTTATCGTGGAAAAATGTCGCGAAATTGTATGGCCTATCGTGGATATGAATATTCAATTTAGAAACGTGACGGCCTTACGTCAGTTGAGGGCGCACTGTCAGACGGCCGGTCTGTTGGTTTTTTCAATCGTGACGAAGTAAATCAGAAATCCCGAAGTGGTTCGTATTGTTTCCCGTACGATTCCTGTTAACAAATCACGAGACGCAGGCATGCAAGCGAAGATGGACTGCCTATTGAGTATTATTAGTTCGAAAGTCGGGAAGTATTTTTACAAAGATTGTTTGTTATTCAGAGTCGATGGTATTCTACGGAGCCCCTAAAGGGACATGACGAATAAAAATCACCGTTACGAAATAATTTGAGTATTTTATTTCGTGCACTCAAAATAACTTATTTCGTGAGCTCGAAATGTTGTCGTGGCCACGAAATGACTTCGTGCGCTCCAAGAATATCTGTTCGTGAGCTCGAAATAATTTCGTGCGCTCGAAATACTTTCTAGCTGGTACTCTACTCGCTAAGTTTCGCGATTTGTTTGTCATACAATCCATTATGTTTTTAAGACGTCAACAAGGTGTATCTATAAGTTACGATTTCACCCAGCTAGCAGGTGCCGCGCGAAGCGCGGCATCCTGCTAGTGGAATTGGAAACAGTAGCGTTGGTTCTTTTCAGACCAATTTTGTTCAAGGTGTTCTTTTTGTTGCAGATTGTTTCGCCATTTGTATGAAAGAAATAGGAACTCTGGATATAATTATGCACGTGTATCTATCTATCTATACTATAAAAGATGTTAAATTCGCCATCTTGTCCCTGGGCGCCGCCATCTTGGAACGCAGGGCCGCGCCATCTTGGAAACACAGGGCCGCGCCATCTTGGCGCGTGGTTGGCGCCATGTTGGCTTTTGGTCGGGCGACTTGTCGCCGCGCACGTGTGCCGCCGGCGTCGGTGCGGCGGGGTGCCGGACCGTTCGCGACGGGGAATCCCCCGGGGAATCCCCCGGGGAATAAGATTTAAAAAAAATCGTATTCGTCCGTGGTGAGATTTAAAAGAAACGGACGTTACCGATAAACGCGTAATCGCTTTTCGATTGCCTGTCGATGTCTGCGGGCCTTTTTGCGCGAACTATTGCGTTATTTTTGCATTGTCCTTGACCGGAGTTCGGGCCGAAGCCTTCCCGAAATCGTACTGCCGTAACTCGGTTGCCGAATTGTTGGCCGTTTGCGATTAAGCGGCGGCTACATGCGTTACGCGAAGCCTTCGCAAATTAATTGTATCCGCCTTGCTTGCGCGGTGGCCGAGTTGGTGCCGAGTTTGTTGTTCGCGATTGGGCGGCCCGTCCCGTGTTATTTGACCTTTATACTCCATTGGTTATTGCGGAGTTTGAGCGCCAGCTTCGTTTTCGGCTTTGAATTTCGTGCGCGTCGACCACATTGCAGTCACAGGCTTGGAACGTTAAAAAATGATTTATTCCTTTCGTGTTGCCTTTTGGGCAAATTTCGTTGCTTCACATTGTCGATACTTAAATATTACAACATTATCTGTCTCAAAACACTCCGAAACATATCGCTATTGCCTCAATTTCAACTTTGATCGTGCAAAAATGTCGCGAAATTGTATGGCGATGGTGGATATGAATATGCAATTTAGAAACGTGACTGCATTACGTCAGTTGAGGGCGCACTGTCAGATGGCCGGCCTGTTGGGTTTTTTAATCAGGATTTTCACGATGATGTAAATCAGAAATCCCGAAGTGGTTCGTATTGTTTCCCGTACGATTCCTGTTAAAAATCACGAGACGCAGGCAGCATGCAAGCGAAGATGGACTGCCTATTGAGTATTATTAGTTCGGAAGTCGGGAGTATTTTTACAAAGATTGTTTTTATTCAGAGTCGATGGTATTCTACGGAGCCCCTAAAGGGACATATGACGAATAAAAATCACCGTTACGAAATAATTTTAGTTTTTTTCGTGCAATCAAAATAACTTATTTCGTGAGCTCGAAATGTTTTCGTAGCCACGAAATGACTTCGTGCGCTCCAAATTTTTTTTTTCGTGAGCTCGAAATAATTTCGTGCGCTCGAAATAATTTCGTGCGCTCGAAATACTTTCTAGCTGGTACTCTACTCGCTAAGTTTCGCGGTTTGTTTGTCATCGCTATTGCCTCAATGCTCTGATCGTGCAAAAATGTCGCGAAATTGTATGGCGATCGTGGATATGAATATGCAATTCAGAAACGTGACTACGTTTCGGCTTCGGCTTTGCCTTCGAATTCCTGCGCGTCGACCATTTTGTAGTCACAGTTTTGGAACGTAAAAACAATGATTTATTCCTTTCGTGTTGCCTTCTGGGAAAATTTCTTCCTTTCACATTGTCAATACTTAAATATTACAACATTATCTCTCTAAAAACACTCCGAAACATATCGCTATTGCCTCAATCTTAACTTTTATCGTGGAAAAATGTCGCGAAATTGTATGGCCTATCGTGGATATGAATATTCAATTTAGAAACGTGACGGCCTTACGTCAGTTGAGGGCGCACTGTCAGACGGCCGGTCTGTTGGTTTTTTCAATCGTGACGAAGTAAATCAGAAATCCCGAAGTGGTTCGTATTGTTTCCCGTACGATTCCTGTTAACAAATCACGAGACGCAGGCATGCAAGCGAAGATGGACTGCCTATTGAGTATTATTAGTTCGAAAGTCGGGAAGTATTTTTACAAAGATTGTTTGTTATTCAGAGTCGATGGTATTCTACGGAGCCCCTAAAGGGACATGACGAATAAAAATCACCGTTACGAAATAATTTGAGTATTTTATTTCGTGCACTCAAAATAACTTATTTCGTGAGCTCGAAATGTTGTCGTGGCCACGAAATGACTTCGTGCGCTCCAAGAATATCTGTTCGTGAGCTCGAAATAATTTCGTGCGCTCGAAATACTTTCTAGCTGGTACTCTACTCGCTAAGTTTCGCGATTTGTTTGTCATACAATCCATTATGTTTTTAAGACGTCAACAAGGTGTATCTATAAGTTACGATTTCACCCAGCTAGCAGGTGCCGCGCGAAGCGCGGCATCCTGCTAGTGGAATTGGAAACAGTAGCGTTGGTTCTTTTCAGACCAATTTTGTTCAAGGTGTTCTTTTTGTTGCAGATTGTTTCGCCATTTGTATGAAAGAAATAGGAACTCTGGATATAATTATGCACGTGTATCTATCTATCTATACTATAAAAGATGTTAAATTCGCCATCTTGTCCCTGGGCGCCGCCATCTTGGAACGCAGGGCCGCGCCATCTTGGAAACACAGGGCCGCGCCATCTTGGCGCGTGGTTGGCGCCATGTTGGCTTTTGGTCGGGCGACTTGTCGCCGCGCACGTGTGCCGCCGGCGTCGGTGCGGCGGGGTGCCGGACCGTTCGCGACGGGGAATCCCCCGGGGAATCCCCCGGGGAATAAGATTTAAAAAAAATCGTATTCGTCCGTGGTGAGATTTAAAAGAAACGGACGTTACCGATAAACGCGTAATCGCTTTTCGATTGCCTGTCGATGTCTGCGGGCCTTTTTGCGCGAACTATTGCGTTATTTTTGCATTGTCCTTGACCGGAGTTCGGGCCGAAGCCTTCCCGAAATCGTACTGCCGTAACTCGGTTGCCGAATTGTTGGCCGTTTGCGATTAAGCGGCGGCTACATGCGTTACGCGAAGCCTTCGCAAATTAATTGTATCCGCCTTGCTTGCGCGGTGGCCGAGTTGGTGCCGAGTTTGTTGTTCGCGATTGGGCGGCCCGTCCCGTGTTATTTGACCTTTATACTCCATTGGTTATTGCGGAGTTTGAGCGCCAGCTTCGTTTTCGGCTTTGAATTTCGTGCGCGTCGACCACATTGCAGTCACAGGCTTGGAACGTTAAAAAATGATTTATTCCTTTCGTGTTGCCTTTTGGGCAAATTTCGTTGCTTCACATTGTCGATACTTAAATATTACAACATTATCTGTCTCAAAACACTCCGAAACATATCGCTATTGCCTCAATTTCAACTTTGATCGTGCAAAAATGTCGCGAAATTGTATGGCGATGGTGGATATGAATATGCAATTTAGAAACGTGACTACGTTTCGGCTTCGGCTTTGCCTCCGAATTCCTGCGCGTCGACCATTTTGTAGTCACAGTTTTGGAACGTAAAAACAATGATTTATTCCTTTCGTGTTGCCTTCTGGCAAAATTTCTTCCTTTCACATTGTCAATACTTAAATATTACAACATTATCTCTCTAAAAACACTCCGAAACGTATCGCTATTGCCTCAATTTTAACTTTTATCGTTGAAAAATGTCGCGAAATTGTAAGGCCTATCGTGGATATGAATATTCAATTTAGAAACGGGACTGCCTTACGTCAGTTGAGGGCGCACTGTCAGACGGCCGGTCTGTTGGTTTTTTTCAATCGTAACGACGTAAATCAGAAACCCCGAAGTGGTTCGTATTGTTTCCCGTACGATTCATGTTAAAAAATCACGAGACGCAGGCAGCATGCAAGCAAAGATGAACTGCCTATTGAGTATTATTAGTTCGGAAGTCGGGAAGTATTTTTACAAAGATTGTTTGTTATTCAGAGTCGATGGTATTCTACGGAGCCCCTAAAGGGACATATGACGAATACAAATCACCGTTACGAAATAATTTGAGTATTTTATTTCGTGCACTCAAAATAACTTATTTCGTGAGCTCGAAATGTTGTCGTGGCCACGAAATGACTTCGTGCGCTCCAAGAATATCTGTTCGTGAGCTCGAAATAATTTCGTGCGCTCGAAATACTTTCTAGCTGGTACTCTACTCGCTAAGTTTCGCGATTTGTTTGTCATACAATCCATTGTGTTTTTAAGACGTCAACAAGGTGTATCTATAAGTTATGATTTCACCCAGCTAGCAGGTGCCGCGCGAAGCGCGGCATCCTGCTAGTCTATACTATAAAAGATGTTAAATGCGCCATCTTGTCCCTGGGCGCCGCCATCTTGGAACACAGGGCCGCGCCACTGACCTCAACACCTGGACGGATCATTGTCCATATGCTGCTGTGCTAACACTTGAAGTCGGCGCGAACTGGAAGTGCAACATGGCGTCACTGCTGTGAGCCAATGAAATGTCCAGTTGTAGAGGTCAGTGGATTTACCAACCAACTGAACTCTACACCTGGACATTTCATTGGCTCACAGCAGTGACGCCATGTTACACTTCTCTGCATGCCGACTTCAAAATGAAACAATGGATGATCTGTCCATGTATAGAGGTCAGTGGGCCGCGCCATCTTGGCGCGTGGTTGGCGCCATGTTGGCTTTTGGTCGGGCGACTCGTCGCCGCGCGTGTGTGCCGCCGGCGTCGGTGCGGCGGGGTGCCGGATCGTTGGCGACGGGGAATCCCCCGGGGAATAAGATTTAAAAAAAAATCGTATTCGTCCGAAGTGAGATTTAAAAGAAACGGACGTTACCGATAAACGCGTAATCGCTTTTCGATTGCCTGTCGATGTCTGTGGGCCTTTTTGCGTGAACTATTGCGTTATTTTTGCATTGTCCTTGCCCGGAGTTCGGGCCGAAGCCTTCCCGAAATCGTACTACCGTAACTCGGTTGCCGAATTGTTGGCTGTTTGCGATTAAGCGGCGGCTACATGCGTTACGCGAAGCCTTCGCAAATTAATTGTATCCGCCTTGCTTGCGCGGTGGCCGAGTTGGTGCCGAGTTTGTTATTCGCCATTGGGCGGCCCCGTCACGTGTTATTTGAGCTGGTGCCCCGATTTATACTTCCTTTCTTTAAATGGTTTATTCCTTCCGAAAAAAACCTACATCGAAGAATATACAATTATACAATTAACAAGTTTACAATTAAAAAGTTACACTTCTTTTCAATGCCTTAGTTTTCAATACGTTTTACTAACTTTTAAATCATGAACTCCTCACTTTTTGAAAATTTGAAAAATCGATTTGTCTATTATAACAAAATAATGGGAAAACTGTTATTACCCACCACCATAACTTGCTTGTTTGACAAGATGACTACCAATATGTATTCATTTGTTCAAATTAGTTGAAAATAAACGATGGACTGCAAAACAACCTTGGCTGAGGAAACAGGCCCCGACACGGACCTATAGGTACTTTTTTAGACGGCACAGTAAACCATGACTATTAATATTTTTCTTATCAAATTTTGCTTCATTCCTTGCAAGCCAAATCGTTCGTCTAAAAATACTTAATTTGTGTGCCGTCTTAAGTTCCAGTGCTTTTGTTCTTGGTTTGGGAAACAAAGACAAAATTAGCGTATCCGTGTCGGGTGGGTACGCGCGCGTGTTGTTCAGACCGCCCAAGTAGTGACCAAGCCATTTGCCCACCGGCTTGACCACACCACACTCGACGAAAACATGTTCTAACGTCTCTAGTCGAGCGCAATGTGGACACAGACCGGGGTCATTTGACCCGAACCGTTTACGAAGTCTGTCACCGGTGGGCAGCACGTTGTGCACGACTGTGAAATTAAACGAAGTTTGAGTATTAGACAATTTGCTACTACACAGCGTGCGTGACCATGCCGTAGTCCAGTCCTTACCAGGGCGGGAGCGTTGTACCCGCGGCACCAATCCTTCGGTCTGAAGTATGGTTGCAAGGTGTTCTTTGAGTTTTATATGTCGCCAGTCTTGAACTAAACTTTGATGTTTACGGAAATTAAACAAAATGGAACGATAAAAGTCCGGCTGTGTGTCGCAGTGCGGCAGATTCTCACGCGCCAATGACGGGTCTGCACTACGTAGAGACAGACCGCACCAGTAGCGCGCGAGAACCCGCCACTTGCCGGGTTTGCCTAATAAGATGCTGGCGACATGAACACCCTGCATGGCGGCAATCTTGCTGTCTATGTCCACCATCCCCATCCCTCCCTGGGATGGAGGGAGGTACATAGTGTCCCGGCCAACATACTCTGGTTTGTGCCACCAAACAAAACCGAAAATCAACTTGTTGATCTTTTTAAGTTTCTTTTTGGGGGGCGGGGCGACCTCAGCTAAGAACCAAATTTTGGAAATCACAAAAGTATTTATTACTGAAACCCTCCCCTTAATCGAAAAATCACAGTCTTCCCATTCCCCAATACAGTTTTCCAGCTCTCTCAATTTATCTTCCCACATATCGTTTAGGATGTTCCCATAACCAAAAGAAATCCCAATGATTTTAGCTGAAGTCGCCCAAGAGATGTCAACCGGCCCACTTGGTCGATTTTTCCATCGACCAAGAAACACGCCACTCGTTTTCTGCTGGTTGAGCTTAGCGCCCGATGCGCGCTCGTATCTCTCGACCAGCTCAAAGCTGCGGACGATAGACCTATCGTCCGCTAGAATGAGGGTGGTATCATCAGCATACATCGAGACCCTAGCTTCGGTGCCCCCTGGTAATTTAACTCCCTTTATTTTGGGATCGGCCCTGATCGCACACCCGAGTGGCTCGAGGGCAAGGATGTAAAGTAACGACGAAAGCGGACAGCCTTGTCGAACCCCTCGGGATAGCGAGAAAGGCCGAGAAATATGCCCATTACAAATCACACTACTTTCAATGTCGGTGTACAGAATTTCCACCCATTTTCTAAAATTTTCACCGAAGCCGAGGGTCCCAAGGATCCGCTGAAGATACCCCCAGTCAACTCTATCAAACGCCTTTTGCTGGTCGAGCGACACGAACACAGCACACATATTTTTCTGATCTACGTAACTCTGAACGTTGCGAAGTAGGTGAGCATTGTCCGATATGCTTCTCCCCGCCACGGAGCAAGTCTGGTCTTCATTAACAATGCTAGGCAAAATGGTCCGCAATCTGGTGGCGAGAATTTTAGCAATGATTTTGTAGTCGACGTTCAGCAGTGATATGGGCCGCCAATTACCCAACTCTTCACGACTTCCTTTGTTCTTGTACAACAATGTAATCAGACCCGACCTTTGACTTTGACTAAGCCTACCTTCTTGAAAGACACAATTCACCATATCACAAATATCTTGGCCCATATCACTAAAGAACGTCTTGTAAAACTCAGCGGGCAAGCCGTCCGAACCCGGGGACTTGCCCGCCGCCATATCGAACAAAGCCCGCCTCACCTCATTAACAGTCACTGGCCCTTCGAGCAACAATTGCTCGTCAGGGCTCAGTGAACTGTCAATAGAACCCTTAAGAAAATCAATCTCTTTATCATCCGTGTCGGTTTTTGTATACAAATCGTTATAAAAATTCCTACAAATGTTGGTCATACGATTTGGTTCCGTGTGCAGTTGACCTGAACCATCACGGAGGCCTTGCATGCGTTTTAAGTCCGAGTCGTGCTCCTTGGGCCGGAAAGTACTTTTTTTCGGCAGAGGGCACTGGGTTGGGAACAGAAAAATGTGAATTATTCAGAGTGTTGTATTGGGTTTTTAAGTTATGCAAATCGGCTACGCACGCAGGATCTCCGTGATCAATTTTGTTTTGCAGGAGATTGATTTCTCTTAAGAGTTCCTTACGCTCAAAGCTACGTTTTCGTGCTTCGCCAGCAGAAAAAACAATCACTGCACTTTTTAGTTGGATTTTTCCCCTGTCCCACCACTCAACTAAATTATCAAAATCCCCTTTTCGCGCACCCCAATCTTTCCATTCTGAACTAACGGCTTGTTTAAAATCATCCCTTCCCAGAAAAGAAGTATTAAGTTTCCAAAAACCCCGTCCAGCGTTTTGGATTTGGTTCGTGAAAACGACAGAAATTAAATCGTGGTCAGACAGGGGGCATGCAGTGATTGCGCTACGTGCACCCTCGGACAATTCGCGTGAAATGTATAGGCGGTCGATTCTAGAGGCAATTTGGTTATTTTTGGAGTGCCAAGTATATCTTTTTTCTACTGGGTTCTGAACCCGCCATACATCGAGGAGGCTGCTCTCTCTCACGATTTTCTGGATTTCCTTATTCCCCCGCGTAGTGTGTTGTGTAACCCCCCTTTTTGAATCAAGAACCAAATTTTCAATGCAATTAAAGTCGCCCCCCCAAATAACATGTATCATACCCCGTGTGTGGTTACGTAATTCACTTTCAAAGAACTTACGTCTGTCGGTCGGATCATAAACGTTAACAATACGAATATTTGTTTTTGTGTTGGGCATTGAAACCGTGAGAGAAAGCAGCCTACCTCTATTGTCACGCAAATAGTCCGTGGGGCACCACGAGTGGCGTGAAGACAGCAAAATGGCCGTCCCACAACTCGATGTTGTCCCAAAGGACCAGTACCCAACGCCGTCAAATTCACGGGCCCACGCCCTGGCTTCGGAAAAGCCAGAGACGTGAGTTTCCTGCAACAGCAGAACATCAATATTCTGACTGTTGCAGAAACCGAAGACCTGACGGCGCTTTGCCTGCTTCCTCAAACCACATACATTTAAAGACGCAACTTTAAAATTAACCATACAAAAGGCAAGCACAAAACAAGCAACATTGAAGCAGTCCATAAACAATAGAGTTCAAGAAAATCAATCCAAAAGAAAACAACCTACAGTTCAGTTCTTTCTTATTTTCCCTCCTTTGATTTTCCATTTTCTGTCATATTCGTCTGGGGAGTGCCCCAGCTTACTACTTACGGCGCTGACCATGCTGGCGACAGAGAAAGTTGACGCGTTGGAGTCCGAGTCAGAGTCAGAGTCCGAGTCCGAGTCCGAACCCGAGCCCGAATCCGAGCCCGAATCCGAGCTCGAATCCAAGTCCGGGGCCCCAGGCTCGCCGTCGAACACCTCGGCCGCTTCCCGGGCCAACTCGTCCTCCAGCCCGTCGAAGGGGTTAGATGTCACCACCGATTGTGCCCACTCCCGCGTGCGCAACTTAGACGCCTCCTCGGGGGTAAAAATCAATTTTTCCCCGTAGTCCACTGCCGGGGCGGCGGTTGCGGGGCTGGACGGGGCTGACCCAGTTTTCTGCCGTGTCGCGTCTTGACCTGGTGGCTTAATGGGGGGCGACTCGACGGCTTGACGGCTTGACGGCGGGGTGACTTGGCGGCTTGACGGCGGGGAGACTTGGCGGCTTGACAGAGGGGAGACTTGGCGGCTTGACGGGGGGGTGATTTGGCGGCTTGACGGGGGGGTGACTTGGCGGCTTGGCGGGGGGGTGACTTGGCGGCTTGACGTGGGGGTGACTTGGCGGCTTGACGTGGGGGTGACTTGGCGGCTTGACGTGGGGGTGACTTGGCGGCTTGACGTGGGGGTGACTTGGCGGCTTGACGGGGGGATGGCTTGGCGGATTGACGGGGGGATGGCTTGGCGGATTGACGGGGGGTGTTCAAAAGCACCGGGTTGGAGGGAGAGCTGCTCTTGCTGTGTGGGGCCTTGTTGGTAGCTGAACGGTGAATACGTCCGCTACTCACCGCCTGGTCCCAGAAGCCAGGGGCTCTCTCGGCGGATGTCTTCTTGGCGGGTGTCTTCTCGGTTGTCTTTTGTGGCGGGTTTTCGGGGATGATGGCCAGGATGTCGTCTCTGGGGCTGTGTACTCCCTTGGTGGGCGGCGGGAACGCCATGGTGGATGGAGGAGTGTGCTGGGCTCGTGCCTCGGTGGTCTCTTCGTTTTGCCGTGTCATGTTCTTCCATGAACGCGGGCAGGAGCGGGCAAAGTGGCCCTGTTCCCCGCATATCTTGCATAGCCGAGGCTCGGGGCAGTTGGCAGCTCGATGGCCGGTTCGTTCGCAGTTGAAGCATGGTATGTTGGGGCAATTCGCCGCGAAGTGGCCTTCTCCTCCGCAGGCTCGGCAGGTCTGAATTTGCCCTTCGTAGCTTACTTGCACCTGGTACCCGCCGATGCGTAAAAAACTGGGGATTGGTGTTTTCAGCTCCACCCGGTAGTGGCGTGTGCCGTTCTTCCATTCTTGCACAGTTTGCCAACGGCCCCGGCGGCTTGAGATGACTCGTCCGTAGTTAGACAGCTTGGCCGTAACAACCCCGTCGTCCATTTCATCGGGCGCGTTGCGTACGTTGATGAAGGAGAAAGATCCGCCTGCTGATGTGATCGTCACCGGCTTCTTGTTCACCTGCATCTCACTCCGTATGAATTTGTTGGCAGTGATGATGCTCGTAGTAGTAACAGCCCACTTGGTTGGACCCAGCTGCTGCACGCATTCCACCTCATTGCGTCCGGCCACTTTCTGAATGGCCTCGAAGATCTGTCCAGGAGCTGTCCCCTCGCAGAGGTGCAGAGTGACGGTTTTCTTCCGGTCCAGACTCATGGGTTACCCTTAAATTTGCAAGGGAAACAAGGTGTAGAAGAACTTCCGACTTGACCACGGTGTTACCTTGGTTTACTGCGGAGTAAACATAGTACCAGTTGAGCTCCGGCTTCGTTTTCGGGTTCGAATTCGTGCGCGTCTACCACGTTTCAGTCACAGGTTGGGAACGTTAACAAATGATTTATTCCTTTCGTGTTGCTTTTTGGGCAAATGTCTTTGCTTCACATCGTCGATACTTAAATATTACAACATTATCTGTCTCAAAACACTCCGAAACATATCGCTATTGCCTCAATTTTAACTTTGATCGCGCAAAAATGTCGCGAAATTGTATGGCGATGGTGGATATGAATATGCAATTTAGAAACGTGACTGCATTACGTCAGGTCAGTTAAGGGCGCACTGTCAGATGGCCGGCCTGTTGGGTTTTTTAATCAGGATTTTCACGATGATGTAAACTCAAAAAGTGGTTCGTATTGTTTCCCGTACGATTCCTGTTAAAAAATCACGAGACGAAGGCAGCATGCAAGCGAAGATGGACTGCCTATTGAGTATTATTAGTTCGGAAGTCGGGAAGTATTTTTACAAAGATTGTTTGTTATTCAGAGTCGATGGTATTCTACGGAGCCCCTAAAGGGACATATGACGAATAAAAATCACCGTTACGAAATAATTTGAGTATTTTATTTCGTGCACTCAAAATAACTTATTTCGTGAGCTCGAAATGTTTTCGTGGCCACGAAATGACTTCGTGCGCTCCAAGAATATCGGTTCGTGAGCTCGAAATAATTTCGTGCGCTCGAAATACTTTCTAGCTGGTACACTACTCGCTAAGTTTCGCGATTTGTTTGTCATACAATCCATTATGTTTTTAAGACGTCAACAAGGTGTATCTATAAGTTACAATTTCACCCAGCTACCGAAGTGAGTTTTAAAAGAAACGGACGTTACCGATAAACGCGTAATCGCTTTTCGATTGCCTGTCGATGTCTGTGGGCCTTTTTGCGTGAACTATTGCGTTATTTTTGCATTGTCCTTGCCCGGAGTTCGGGCCGAAGCCTTCCCGAAATCGTACTACCGTAACTCGGTTAACAAATTGTTGGCTGTTTGCGATTAAGCGGCGGCTACATGCGTTACGCGAAGCAAATTAATTGTATCCGCCTTGCTTGCGCGGTGGCCGAGTTGGTGCCGAGTTTGTTATTCGCCATTGGGCGGCCCCGTCACGTGTTATTTGAGCTGGTGCCCCGATTTATACTTCCTTGGTTTACTGCGGAGTAAACATAGTACCAGTTGAGCCCCGGCTTCGTTTTCGGGTTCGAATTCGTGCGCGTCTACCACGTTTCAGTCACAGGTTGGGAACGTTAACAAATGATTTATTCCTTTCGTGTTGCTTTTTGGGCAAATGTCTTTGCTTCACATCGTCGATACTTAAATATTACAACATTATCTGTCTCAAAACACTCTGAAACATATCGCTATTGCCTCAATTTCAACTTTGATCACGCACAAATGTCGCGAAATTGTATGGCGATGGTGGATATGAATATGCAAATTTAGAAACGTGACTGCATTACGTCAGTTGAGGGCGCACTGTCAGATGGCCGGCCTGTTGGTTTTTTTAATCACGATTTTCACGATGATGTAAATCAGAAATCCCGAAGTGGTTCGTATTGTTTCCCGTACGATTCCTGTTAAAAAATCACGAGACGCAGGCAGCATGCAAGCGAAGATGGACTGCCTATTGAGTATTATTAGTTCGGAAGTCAAGAAGTATTTTTACAAAGATTGTTTGTTATTCAGAGTCGATGGTCTTCTACGGAGCCCCTAAAGGGACATATGACGAATAAAAATCACCGTTACGAAATAATTTGAGTATTTTATTTCGTGCACTCAAAATAACTTATTTCGTGTGCTCGAAATGTTGTCGTGGCCACGAAATGACTTCTTGCGCTCCCAGAATATCTGTTCGTGAACTCGAAATAATTTCGTGCGCTCGAAATACTTTCTAGCTGGTACTCTACTCGCTAAGTTTCGCGATTTGTTTGTCATATAATCCATTATGTTTTTAAGACGTCAACAAGGTGTATCTATATTAAGTTACGATTTCACCCAGATAGCAGGTGCCGCGCGAAGCGCGGCATCCTGCTAGTCTATACTATAAAAGATGTTAAATTCGCCATCTTGTCCCTGGGCGCCGCCATCTTGGAAACACAGGGCCGCGCCATCTTGGCGCGTGGTTGGCGCCATGTTGGCTTTTGGTCGGGCGACTCGTCGCCGCGCGCGTGTGCCGCCGGCGTCGGTGCGGCGGGGTGCCGGACCGTTCGCGACGGGGAATCCCCCGGGGAATCCCCCGGGGAATAAGATTTAAAAAAAAATCGTATTCGTCCCGTGGTGAGATTTAAAAGAAACGGACGTTACCGATAAACGCGTAATCGCTTTTCGATTGCCTGTCGATGTCTGTGGGCCTTTTTGCGTGAACTATTGCGTTATTTTTGCATTGTCCTTGCCCGGAGTTCGGGCCGAAGCCTTCCCGAAATCGTACTACCGTAACTCGGTTAACAAATTGTTGGCTGTTTGCGATTAAGCGGCGGCTACATGCGTTACGCGAAGCAAATTAATTGTATCCGCCTTGCTTGCGCGGTGGCCGAGTTGGTGCCGAGTTTGTTATTCGCCATTGGGCGGCCCCGTCACGTGTTATTTGAGCTGGTGCCCCGATTTATACTTCCTTGGTTTACTGCGGAGTAAACATAGTACCAGTTGAGCCCCGGCTTCGTTTTCGGGTTCGAATTCGTGCGCGTCTACCACGTTTCAGTCACAGGTTGGGAACGTTAACAAATGATTTATTCCTTTCGTGTTGCTTTTTGGGCAAATGTCTTTGCTTCACATCGTCGATACTTAAATATTACAACATTATCTGTCTCAAAACACTCTGAAACATATCGCTATTGCCTCAATTTCAACTTTGATCACGCACAAATGTCGCGAAATTGTATGGCGATGGTGGATATGAATATGCAAATTTAGAAACGTGACTGCATTACGTCAGTTGAGGGCGCACTGTCAGATGGCCGGCCTGTTGGTTTTTTTAATCACGATTTTCACGATGATGTAAATCAGAAATCCCGAAGTGGTTCGTATTGTTTCCCGTACGATTCCTGTTAAAAAATCACGAGACGCAGGCAGCATGCAAGCGAAGATGGACTGCCTATTGAGTATTATTAGTTCGGAAGTCAAGAAGTATTTTTACAAAGATTGTTTGTTATTCAGAGTCGATGGTCTTCTACGGAGCCCCTAAAGGGACATATGACGAATAAAAATCACCGTTACGAAATAATTTGAGTATTTTATTTCGTGCACTCAAAATAACTTATTTCGTGTGCTCGAAATGTTGTCGTGGCCACGAAATGACTTCTTGCGCTCCCAGAATATCTGTTCGTGAACTCGAAATAATTTCGTGCGCTCGAAATACTTTCTAGCTGGTACTCTACTCGCTAAGTTTCGCGATTTGTTTGTCATATAATCCATTATGTTTTTAAGACGTCAACAAGGTGTATCTATATTAAGTTACGATTTCACCCAGATAGCAGGTGCCGCGCGAAGCGCGGCATCCTGCTAGTCTATACTATAAAAGATGTTAAATTCGCCATCTTGTCCCTGGGCGCCGCCATCTTGGAAACACAGGGCCGCGCCATCTTGGCGCGTGGTTGGCGCCATGTTGGCTTTTGGTCGGGCGACTCGTCGCCGCGCGCGTGTGCCGCCGGCGTCGGTGCGGCGGGGTGCCGGACCGTTCGCGACGGGGAATCCCCCGGGGAATCCCCCGGGGAATAAGATTTAAAAAAAAATCGTATTCGTCCCGTGGTGAGATTTAAAAGAAACGGACGTTACCGATAAACGCGTAATCGCTTTTCGATTGCCTGTCGATGTCTGTGGGCCTTTTTGCGTGAACTATTGCGTTATTTTTGCATTGTCCTTGCTCGGAGTTCGGGCCGAAGCCTTCCCGAAATCGTACTACAGTAACTCGGTTACCGAATTGTTGGCTGTTTGCGATTAAGCGGCGGCTGCATGCGTTACGCGAAGCCTTCGCAAATTGATTGTATCCGCCTTGCTTGCGCGGTGGCCGAGTTGGTGCCGAGTTTGTTTTTCGCGATTGGGCGACCCCGTCACGTGTTATTTGAGCTGGTGCTCCGATTTATACTTCCTTGGTTATTGCGGAGTAAACATAGTACCAGTTGAGCGCCGGCTTCGAATTCGTGCGCGTCTACCACGTTTCAGTCACAGGTTGGGAACGTTAAAAAATGATTTATTCCTTTCGTGTTGCTTTTTGGGCAAATGTCTTTGCTTCACATCGTCGATACTTAAATATTACAACATTATCTGTCTCAAAACACTCCGAAACATATCGCTATTGCCTCAATTTCAACTTTGATCGCGCAAAAATGTCGCGAAATTGTATGGCGATGGTGGATATGAATATGCAAATTTAGAAACGTGACTGCATTACGTCAGTTGAGGGCGCACTGTCAGATGACCGGCCTGTTGGGTTTTTTAATCACGATTTTCACGATGATGTAAATCAGAAATCCCGAAGTGGTTCGTATTGTTTCCCGTACGATTCCTGTTAAAAAATCACGAGACGCAGGCAGCATGCAAGCGAAGATGGACTGCCTATTGAGTATTATTAGTTCGGAAGTCAAGAAGTATTTTTACAAAGATTGTTTGTTATTCAGAGTCGATGGTCTTCTACGGAGCCCCTAAAGGGACATATGACGAATAAAAATCACCGTTACGAAATAATTTGAGTATTTTATTTCGTGCACTCAAAATAACTTATTTCGTGAGCTGGAAATGTTTTCGTGGCCCCGAAATGACTTCGTGCACTCCAAGAATATCGGTTCGTGAGCTCGAAATAATTTCGTGCGCTCGAAATACTTTCTAGCTGGTACTCTACTCGCTAAGTTTCGCGATTTGTTTGTCATACAATCCATTGTGTTTTTAAGACGTCAACAAGGTGTATCTATAAGTTACGATTTCACCCAGCTAGCAGGTGCCGCGCGAAGCGCGGCATCCTGCTAGTCTATACTATAAAAGATGACAAATGCGCCATCTTGTCCCTGGGCGCCGCCATCTTGGAACGCAGGGCCGCGCCATCTTGGAAACACAGGGCCGCGCCATCTTGGCGCGTGGTTGGCGCCATCTTGGCTTTTGGTCGGGCGACTCGTCGCCGCGCGCGTGTGCGGCCGGCGTCGGTGCGGCGGGGTGCCGGATCGTTCGCGACGGGGAATCCCCCGGGGAATAAGATTTAAAAGTGAGATTTAAAAGAAACGGACGTTACCGATAAACGCGTAATCGCTTTTCGATTGCCTGTCGATGTCTGCGGGCCTTTTTGCGTGAACTATTGCGTTATTTTTGCATTGTCCTTGCCCAGAGTTCGGGCCGAAGCCTTCCCGAAATCGTACTACCGTAACTCGGTTGCCGAATTGTTGGCTGTTTGCGATTAAGCGGCGGCTACATGCGTTACGCGAAGCCTTCGCAAATTGATTGTATCCGCCTTGCTTGCGCGGTGGCCGAGTTGGTGCCGAGTTTGTTTTTTCGCGATTGGGCGGCCCCGTCACGTGTTATTTGAGCTGGTGCCCCGATTTATACTTCCTTGGTTATTGCGGAGTAAACATAATACCAGTTGAGCGCCGGTGTGAAAGGTAATTCTGTCCCCCCTGGTAAATGTGTCCCCCCGGACAGACTTACCAGGCCGTGACCCGGTAAATCTGTCCGGGGGGACACATTTACCTAGGTATTTCTGTCCCCCTCCAGGTAATTCTGTCTCCCTGCCCAACGTTAAACGTGTCCCCCTGGTAAAATTGTCCCGTGCAACGTCACAAGTCTAGCACCCACTAGACGCAACAACCAGTGTAGTACAGGTTCACACCTTCATGGTGCATCATTTGTGGCAGACTGTAGGATGTGTAGCGTACTACAAATTACAGGTGGTCAAAAGTGATGCCACATTCGTGCTGGGTATACAAAATTTGTACGCGTGCAAGAAGTCTGAAAATACTGATTACCGCTAATTTCCCTTTCGCGCAGAAACGTAGATCGGTTGATTTAATTAACACAGTTATTTATATTTTTATTTTTTAAATCGATGAAGGGAACGGAAGTACAAATAATAAATACCATGTGGGCTTTTCATTGAAATAACATCAAAATAACCACTTATGTGTGGAACATTGGGGGACAAAATTACCTAGAGAGGGGACAGAATAAACTGGAGGGGGACGGAATTAACGGCTCTAGGGGGACACTTTTACCTAGGTAATTCTGTCCCCCCGGACAATTTTACCGGGGGACAGAATTACCTTCCACGCATGCCGCGTTGAAAGGTAATTCTGTCCCCCCTGGTAAATGTGTCCCCCCGGACAGACTTACCAGGCCGTGACCCGGTAAATCTGTCCGGCAGAACACATTTACCTAGGTATTTCTGTCCCCGGGGGGCCTCCAGGTAATTCTGTCTCCCTGCCCAACGTTAAACGTGTCCCCCTGGTAATATTGTCCCGTGCAACGTCACAAGTCTAGCACCCACTAGACGCAACAACCAGTGTAGTACAGGTTCACACCTTCATGGTGCATCATTTGTGGCAGACTGTAGGATGTGTAAGGTACTACAAATTACAGGTGGTCAAAAGTGCTGCCACATTCGTGCTGGGTATACAGAATTTGTACGCGTGCAAGAAGTCTGAAAATACTGATTACCGCTAATTTCCCTTTCGCGCAGAAACGTAGATCGGTTGATTTAATTAACACAGTTATTTATATTTTTATTTTTATTTTGATAAATCGATGAAGGGAACAGAAGTCCAAATATTAATGAATACCATGTGGGCTTTTCATTGAAATAACATCAAAATAACCACTTATGTGTGGAACCAAATTACCTAGAGAGGGGACAAAATAAACTGGAGGGGGACGGAATTAACGGCTCTAGGGGGACACTTTTACCTAGGTAATTCTGTCCCCCCGGACAATTTTACCGGGGGACAGAATTACCTTCCACACCGGCTTCGAATTCGTGCGCGTCTACCACGTTTCAGTCACAGCTTGGGAACGTTAAAAAAGGATTTATTCCTTTCGTGTTGCCTTTTGGGCAAATTTCTTTACTTCACATTGTCGATACTTAAATATTACAACATTATGTGTCTAAAAACACTCCGAAACATATCGCTATTGCCTCAATTTCAACTTTGATCCCGCAAAAATGTCGCGAAATTGTAGGGCGATGGTGGATATGAATATGCAAATTAGAAACGTGACTGCATTACGTCAGTTGAGGGCGCACTGTCGGATGGCCGGCCTGTTGGGTTTTTTAATCAGGATTTTCACGATAATGTAAACTCAGAAATCCCGAAGTGGTTTGTATTGTTTCCCGTACGATTCCTGTTAAAAAATAACGAGACGCAGGCAGCATGCAAGCGAAGATGGACTGCCTATTGAGTATTATTAGTTCGAAAGTCGGGAAGTAGTTTTACAAAGATTGTTTGTTATTCAGACTCGATGGTATTGTACGGAGCCCCTAAAGGAACATATGACGAATAAAAATCACCGTTACGAAATAATTTGAGTATTTTATTTCGTGCACTCAAAATCACTTATTTCGTGAGCTCGAAATGTTGTCGAGGCCACGAAATGACTTCTTGCGCTCCAAGAATATCTGTTCGTGAGCTCGAAATAATTTCGTGCGCTCGAAATACTTTCTAGCTGGTACTCTACTCGCTAAGTTTCGCGATTTGTTTGTCATACAATCCATTATGTTTTTAAGACGTCAACAAGGTGTATCTATAAGTTACGATTTCACCCAGCTAGCAGGTGCCGCGCGAAGCGCGGCATCCTGCTAGTCTATACTATAAAAGATGACAAATGCGCCATCTTGTCCCTGGGCGCCGCCATCTTGGAACGCAGGGCCGCGCCATCTTGGAACACAGGGCCGCGCCATCTTGGCGCGTGGTTGGCGCCATCTTGGCTTTTGGTCGGGCGACTCGTCGCCGCGCGTGTGTGCCGCCGGCGTCGGTGCGGCGGGGTGCCGGATCGTTCGCGACGGGGAATCCCCGGGGAATAAGATTTAAAAAAAAATCGTATTCGTCCGAAGTGAGATTTAAAAGAAACGGACGTTACTATGGTGTTCTATATGTGCCAACGATTGAAAAAAAAATCGGGCGTTATATTAATTTTTTTAGCGTAATTTTTTTTTTTTTGTGTCTTTTTTTTTTTTTTTTTAGTTTATTTTTTATTTTTTTTAAAAATTTTTTTTTTTTTGGTAAGATTTTTTTTTTTTTTGTAAGATTTTTTTTTTTTTTTAGATTTTTTTTTTTTTTTATAAAGATTGTTTTTTTTCGGCGTCGCATTTTTTTTTTGGCGTTGCATTTTTTTTTTTCGGCGTCGCATTTTTTTTTGTGGCGTCGCATTTTTTTTTTTCGGCGTCGCATTTTTTTTTTTGGCGTCGCATTTTGTTTTTGGGCGTCGCATTTTTTTTTTTCGGCGTCGCATTTTTTTTTTTGGGGAGTCCAGTAAGTACGGAGCCCCTGAAGGGACATTAAAAACAAAAATTATCTGGTGCACACAAAATAATTTGTGATTTTCCGGGAATCCTTGATGGAAATCCATGTTTACTGATTACGATTGGCTAGAGCGTGGAGGCAGAATTTAGAGTAAACAGTAAGTAATCATATTGAATTGTTTAGACAGGCATTTAGTAAGTAGGCCGTACCAAGGTAATATTTTCATGACAGGGGAAATATGTTTCCAGCGTACCCTGAATCTGAAATATGTGGTGAATTTATTATTGAATGTTGAGGATAGGGAGGAACGGTATGTCACTCTAATAGTCTAGTGGGATTTCTAAAAAAAAGGCCTTGCATAAGGATCAAGGGGCATTTTGGGGTAAAAGTTGAGAAACAGACTTTTTATAATAATACAGGTTATATTGAGTTTTTAACCGTCTAATTTGCATAATTTGCATAACCGCCAAATTGCCAATTTTGGACACTTTTTGAATCATTTTCTGCAACAACTCTGTAACCAGGCAGGTAAAAATTAATTGTCTATACCTACGTTTTGAAGGTCAGGGAATGTGATAAATGCATTTATAAGGTAATTAGTGGTAACCCTACTCCTAAATATGCAAATTATTCGCCGCCATTAGAAACAAATCGTTTTTCTCAAATATCTCTGTAACTGGACAAGTAAACACGACAAATGAGGTAGACCTATGCTTTGAGAGTGGGTGATGAGGTCAACTCTTGAGATAGGATCGAAATATGGTTGAGTTAAGGTATACAAATCACCTTTTGAAGGTGAAATTCCTTAGAACATTCAATTTCTAATTGTTCCCAATTATTATTATTCAAACGCTAAGGAATCTAAAATATGCTTTATTTTGCGGTATACATAACCCTAAAAAGTAATTAAATATCAATTAGTTTGTACTAGTATTTACTACATTTCCCACCAACAGTTTTACCCAGAAACGACTTTAGGCCTATAGGTACAGATGTTTTAAAAATAGGTAGGGGACAAATCCAGAAACTGCGTCAGAGAATCAACCAATCACAACAGGTTTTACATAGAGTATTATGAACCACACCTACACATATGTACTTGAATTTAATCTTGAAGTTAATCGGTCAACTTTAAGTTAATTTATAAGTTAATCTTCACATACATTTGAAAGTTAATTTGAAAAATTTGTGTAGATTTGTTATATATTTTTTCTCTATTAGACTATTAGAGTGACATACCGTTACTCCCTATCCTCAACATTCAATAATAAATTCACCACATATTTCAGATTCAGGGTACGCTGGAAACATATTTTCCCTGTCATGAAAATATTACCTAGGTACGGCCTACTTACTAAATGCCTGTCTAAACAATTCAATATGATTACTTACTGTTTACTCTAAATTCTGCCTCCACGCTCTAGCCAATCGTAATCAGTAAACATGGATTTCCATCAAGGATTCCCGGAAAATCACAAATTATTTTGTGTGCACCAGATAATTTTTGTTTTTAATGTCCCTTCAGGAGCTCCGTACTTACTGGACTCCCCCCAAAAAAAATGCGACGCCAAAAAAAAAAAATGCGACGCCGAAAAAAAAAAATGCGACGCCACAAAAAAAAATTGGGAACAATTAGAAATTGAATGTTCTAGGGAATTTCACCTTCAAAAGGTGATTTGTATACCTTAACTCAACCATATTTCGATCCTATCTCAAGAGTTGACCTCATCACCCACTCTCAAAGCATAGGTCTACCTCATTTGTCGTGTTTACTTGTCCAGTTACAGAGATATTTGAGAAAAACGATTTGTTTCTAATGGCGGCGGATAATTTGCATATTTAGGAGTAGGGTTACCACTAATTACCTTATAAATGCATTTATCACATTCCCTGACCTTCAAAACGTAGGTATAGACAATTAATTTTTACCTGCCTGGTTACAGAGTTGTTGCAGAAAATGATTCAAAAAGTGTCCAAAATTGGCAATTTGGCGGTTATGCAAATTATGCAAATTAGACGGTTAAAAACTCAACATAACCTGTATTATTATAAAAAGTCTGTTTCTCAACTTTTACCCCAAAATGCCCCTTGATCCTTATGCAAGGCCTTTTTTTTAGAAATCCCACTAGACTATTAGAGTGACATACCGTTCCTCCCTATCCTCAACATTCAATAATAAATTCACCACATATTTCAGATTCAGGGTACGCTGGAAACATATTTTCCCTGTCATGAAAATATTACCTAGGTACGGCCTACTTACTAAATGCCTGTCTAAACAATTCAATATGATTACTTACTGTTTACTCTAAATTCTGCCTCCACGCTCTAGCCAATCGTAATCAGTAAACATGGATTTCCATCAAGGATTCCCGGAAAATCACAAATTATTTTGTGTGCACCAGATAATTTTTGTTTTTAATGTCCCTTCAGGAGCTCCGTACTTACTGGACTCCCCCCCAAAAAAAATGCGACGCCAAAAAAAAAAAATGCGACGCCGAAAAAAAAAAATGCGACGCCACAAAAAAAAAAAAAAAAAAAAAAAACATCTTTAAAAAAAAAAAAAAAAAAATCTTAAAAAAAAAAAATATATTCTACAAATAAAAAAAATCTTACAAAAACAATAAAAAATCTTACCAAAAAAAAAAAATCTTACAAAAAAAAAAAAAATTACACTAAAAAATAAAAATAAAAGACACTAAAAAAAAAAATTACGCTAAAAAAATTAATATAACGCCCGATTTTTTTTTCAATCGTTGGCACATATATAACACCATACGTTACCGATAAACGCGTAATCGCTTTTCGATTGCCTGTCGATGTCTGTGGGCCTTTTTGCGTGAACTATTGCGTTATTTTTGCATTGTGCTTGTCCGGAGTTCGGGCCGAAGCCTTCCCGAAATCGTACTACCGTAACTCGGTTACCAAATTGTTGGCTGTTTGCGATTAAGCGGCGGCTACATGCGTTACGCGAAGCCTTCGCAAATTAATTGTATCCGCCTTGCTTGCGCGGTGGCCGAGTTGGTGCCGAGTTTGTTATTCGCCATTGGGCGGCCCCGTCACGTGTTATTTGAGCTGGTGCCCCGATTTATACTTCCTTGGTTTACTGCGGAGTAAACATAGTACCAGTTGAGCTCCGGCTTCGTTTTCGGGTTCGAATTCGTGCGCGTCTACCACGTTTCAGTCACAGGTTGGGAACGTTAACAAATGATTTATTCCTTTCGTGTTGCTTTTTGGGCAAATGTCTTTGCTTCACATCGTCGATACTTAAATATTACAACATTATCTGTCTCAAAACACTCCGAAACATATCGCTATTGCCTCAATTTCAACTTTGATCGCGCAAAAATGTCGCGAAATTGTATGGCGATGGTGGATATGAATATGCAAATTGGAAACGTGCCTGCATTACGTCAGTTGAGGGCGTACTGTCAGACGGCCGGTCTGTTGTTTTTTTTAATCATGATTTTCACGATGATGTAAATCAGAAATCCCGAAGTGGTTCGTATTGTTTCCCGTACGATTCCTGTTAAAAAATCACGAGACGCAGGCAGCATGCAAGCGAAGGTGGACTGCCTATTGAGTATTATTAGTTCGGAAGTCAAGAAGTATTTTTACAAAGATTGTTTGTTATTCAGAGTCGATGGTCATCCTGCTAGTCTATACTATTAATCCTGAAGATGGGGCATGGTTGGCGCCATCTTGTGGACGGTTCCCCGTGTGCCGTGTACCTGTTTGCGCGCGGAGGGTGGGAGGGAGCCCGTCTATCCGGCCGCGCCATTTTGGGTCTGGTGTCCTGTTTGCCCGCCGCGGTATAGTGTGGGGTAGCGGATGTGGGGGCCCGTCTTTTGCACGGGCCTCCCGTCGGAATTGCGCGGTGTCTGCGCCGGTCCCGCGCCAGTTTGCGGTGGCGAGGCAGAGTATGGAAGGGAGCCTGTCTACTGTCGTGCTGGGTGATATCGCGTTCACGTACGTACTCTATAAACACCAAACACGTGCATGCAGTATATATACCACACTCACTGATGACTGCCGTTTCTGACGCGTGGCTGTTTCTTTCGAACTTTGTGAATCGACCCTTCTGCTGCAGAATTACTGCTTAAGACTGACAAAAGTAAGTACATTTCCTATAAACATTTTGCTGTTAGATTATATTTTGCTACAACATTAGACTTATAAACATTTTGCTACAACATTAGATTTATGAGAACAAACGGCAACTTAACAAACGGCTGCGAGATTGTCAGTATTCCTTTTAATTCCCCTCCAGCGCAATTTGTTCTTTTTGATTTTTTTTAAAGAAAGAAACATCTGAATCTAAGTAACCATTTCGCTACAGTTTCCCCCTAAAAAACAATATTTTTAGGCCTTTCAGAAAACGAAGTACATTTTCTATAAACATTTTGCTGTTGTTCTGCCTTTTCAGAAATGTTGTTGCCTTTCAGAAAACGAAGTTAGAAAGAAACATCTAATTAAAGTAACCATTTCGATGCACACACCACACATTTCTTTTATCAGATAGTGCAGACAATAAAAAGCTTTAGACTGCTATGCATACACATTTTCTTTCTCTTTGTGCTTAAATGTTCCCCATGAAACGGGTTTTTTTGCAGTGCATTTTAATAGCAGTGAATTCTAAATAATTGTACATTTTGCTCTGTATGTTTCTTTCATAGATCGTTCAGAGTCATTCTCACTTGAATCTGCCACATCAGAAATTCCTGCACCCCCGTAACAGGTACATTCTGATTTATAAGCAGAGAAATAAATGGTACACACACGGTCAGGATTTGTGTAGTACACGCCTAGCCTCAGCTAAACGATTTTTGCTACCGTTTCATGAGGGGCCACTGGGAATTGTGTAGAACCAAATGTATATAGAAGTTAGTGTTTTGATCATCGAGTGACCAGGTCAACATACCAATTGCACAATGATGTCTAACATCTGCAAGCCATTAAATTACACGTATATACAATCCTTTGACAGCTATGCATACAACTTTTTTCTTTCTCTTTGTTTTTCAATTTTCCCCATGAAACAGGGTTTTTTTGCAGTGAATTTAGCACTAGCAGTGAATTCCAAATAATTGTACATTTTGCTTTTTATGTTTCTTTCTTAGTCAAAGTCGGTCAGTCTCATTTGAAACTGTTACAGGTATGTGTCATGTATAGGAATCTGACAGTCAACATTGCATTTTTACCTACAAGAGGATTTTTCAACATTCTCCACGCATTCACCAAAACCCCATTTTTTTCAGCTTTCCCTCTTTCACCTATTTTGTTTCCAATCACAAGTCCACCTTTTTCAGTGCATCTCAACCTACCTATACCGTTTCCCTATAGAATCTTTACCTACCTATCCGTATTTTTCTTGACTCTTTGGACAGCACTACCAGACGCCACTTTTACCGATGAAGACAACGTTCCAACCCCCCCCCCCCCCCCTACCAAACCTGAGGATGACATCTCTGCTGCTTCACAACTAGCCATTATCGAGGAATTTCCCAACCTTACACTTATCAGCCTTTTACATTCTCTTTCTGGATTGATTCAGCCTTTCAAATCAAATCTACACACAGTACATTACCGTTCTCCAGTATCAACCACACATACCACAAGGTTTTATTTTAAGTACATGTACTCTTAATTTCACACTATTTTATTTTTATACTATTATTTTTGGTTCTCTTTATTACCTTTTTAGTACTCCAATTTTAATACTAGGTACATACTACGTGTATAAGACTCATAGACAGCATAAATGCATCCTCTCATGGGATTTCACTGGTTTTTATTAAGGTACTCCATATGTGTGTATAAACTAATCATTTTCAATAGCTATCATGTAACACAGAGCCGTATTGTATAAATTTACTATTTATTTGGGGTTTATTTGCAATTTGTTTGGGTGAATGAGGTTCCAGTAAATTTTAAACAAAATTGAAAATGTTTGGGTCAGGAGCCCAAAAATAGGGTCGGTCGGGAATGAGAACCACATAAAAAGGGCCGTCCTAATAAACCCACCCTGCGAGAGCTGAATAATTTTCCAAAGGCCTATTCGATTTTATATCTAAATGATTTAACAACAAAGGACATAATGATCCTATAAAATTCCTATAAAATTGTCAATACCTTTCTAACCTAATTTGGTATTACAATTTAATTACTAAAATCTGGAAAGTCATGCATGGTCGTGGTTAGTCATAACATTTATGCAACTCTTTTTATTTCCCATTTTGTAATAAAGATCGTTTCACAACATTTAATGTTTTAAATTGTCCCAGTTGTATCCTTTCCTTAGCTGTTATGAATACTGGTATTATTTTGTACCCGATAGCAGGCTATTCAATTTCAGATCCCATTTACAACTGCGTCGTCGGGGAACTACATATTTTCCAACTATATATTTTACAATAGGCCTAATGCATTCGCGAGTAGTAACTTTTTTTTCACTAAAGGTTTTTTTTTCTGCATCTATTGAAATATTATTGGTGTACATCCCGGAGGCTGCCTGTCGACATGGCTGCCTGTCCGGTCGGCATGACTTTGCACTGTATGCAGTGGCCCATGATCTATTTAAGGAAAATAGCAAGGTTTTTATTTGAGCAAGTAATACTTTTAATTGAAAACTTTCTGATTTAATGATGTACAACTGAACTATTTGAAACATGAAACAAACCTTTACCACACATTTGAAAAGCATCATGGAATGACAAACAAGCAAGTTTATACACACACACCTAGCTGTTAGTCTACTCCCTAAGTTTCGAGGTTTGTTTGTCATACAATCCATTATGTTTTTAGGACGTCAACAAGGTGTACATGTATCTATAAGTTACAATTCCACCCAGCTAGCGGGTGCCGCGCGAAGCGCGGCATCCCGCTAGTTCATATTCATTGACAACATCCAAGATGGCGTCCACCAAATTTATATTTGAACCATTCATTTACGTACATGTATAATGATAAGCTATTGACATTTTTGTGATTACAATATATTATTTTCTACCCCCAAGTATGTTAAGAAGTTTTGAATGTTTTCATTAATGTCGTAGAATAAGTCCAAGATGGTGGCCACCATATACAGAAAAATCAAACCATTTATCAACATACTTGTGTTATGGAAATTTACCTAGGCATGTTATGTATCTAACAAACATGGGAAAAACAAAATGGTGTCCATGCACATATCGAATTGGATGCTCAATTATGTATAAAACATTGACCGCGATAAAACATTGAGTGTGCTTGAGAATGGCGAGGAGAATCAACAAAAGCCCCAAAAATCACAAAACAAAAAAGCAAGAGAAAGATCGTTCGAGTCTCGCAAAATAAGTAAAAATCAGAACAAAATCGAAATGAAGGCCAAGAAAAGAATGCCTTATGTGAAAAATCTATCAGACGCTCAACTCTCCAACTGGTAGCATTGGGCAGAGGTCGTAACTTCATCCCGACCCCCCAAAAACCCACAAGGTCGACCATCCTTTGCCATTACCGATCCTTCTTCAGAAAGATGAGATTACGGTTAAGAATGGCAGGGAGAGTCGGACCCATAAGTTCACACCCGTTCAAACTACCTTCAACTTGGACTCCCCAACCTACCTTCAATCTAAACCTAGAGTCATATATTGAAGACACTCTGGAGGAACTGTCCAGACTTAAAATTCAAAATGTCAAACTAAATATAACAAAAGCAGAACGTGTTGCGCTGTCTGGCCTTAAAAAAGACAAGATATTATCATCAAACAATTCGATAAAGGCCGCGGTGTGTGCGTCTGTAACAAACAAGACTACATACGTGAAGGGACACAACAATTAACTGGCCCCCACTATGAAGAAATTAACAGGAACCTGACTTATGAAACCGTGGAATTAGTCTCTCGAGCCATACGCCAACTCTACGTGGACGGACTCATATCGAAAGACATATCCGAGTTTCAAAACCCCCGCAACCACGACATTAAAACACCTTGCCTTTACCTCCTACTGAAAGGTCACAAAAAGTACCAGAAGGAACACGGTTCGTGGGGAGGCCAATCATTAGTGGTTGCGGTTGGCGAGTGCAGATAATGTTCGTCGAGGTAATCAGTCATTTTTGCTGCGACGGTTCGCTCAATGGTCTTGAACAGAAACTATAAGTTTGAGATCGGTCGGTAGTTTTTTAGTTCGTTCCGATCCAAACTGGACTTCGATTCTTGAGTAAAGGGACGACCTGAGCAACTTTCAGCAAAGCTGGTATGCAACCGCATGTCGGTGATGTGTTGATGACGTGGGTGGTGGGTGATAATAAAAAAAACATACATCGCTTGATGGTGCATAGTTCACCAAAGTTAACTTGCAATTCAGGTTATTGTGCTTTATTTTTCCTTTAAAAAAATCCTCCAAAAACCGCGAAGTACAAAAAGAAAATAGTGAAATAGTGCAAAAAATCTAAAAGAAAACCACACTAGGATTTATACTCGGTACGATACGAGACCGTAACCCACCCCCCCCCCCCCCACCAATCCCCCATACCTATACACTCTCTAGACTATTGTTACTTAACGCACCACCCCCTTCAAAACCGCAACATTCCGCAAGCACAATTAAACGCCACAAAACAAAAATTTGCTTCACATGCTGGAATTTGAACCCACAACCTATGGATATCGAAAGCGGTACATTATCCACGATACTATTGCATATCTTCTATACTCATTGTGTTTCAAATGTTGACATTGTCTACAATACCGTTTTATTCCTCTATCATGCCGTTTAGTAAAAACGTAATAAAATCCATCCCATCCCATGCATACCTAGCACGAGGTGCTACTTTTAAAGGGCTGCAGCACAGTCTAATTATAGACCTAGAGGTAAAAAAACCTCCAGGTCTATGGTCTAATTTACAGTGCACTTGCGCAATATGGACACTTGAACCACCGTTGTGCAAGCCCCAAGCATGTAATAAAAGAAAATCATTACAAATGCAAAAATGCAGAATGCAAATAATATAAAGTTAAAAAAACAATTAGGTTTAGTTTGAAGGTCGTTAAAGGATGGAACTGTTTTAAGCCGTGTTCGCACTGGATAAACATTTTGGGTAACGTTACCACGACGCCGGGTAACATTCCGATGGGTTAATCTTCCCATCGTCCGCACTTGGATTTAATTGACGTGGGTAGAATTGCCGAGACCATGGGTAAACTAACCGAGATGGCTCCAAAACAATAAAGAGGGCGCCCTGCGTGACCCATGACCGCGACTTGACGACTGGATCGTCTGTTTCTGACGCTAGTGCGAACAGGGCTTAAGGGGTAAATCATTCCAAATCTGACCACCTGAATATAGAAACATTCGTTTACCGGAATCCGAGTTGATCACGTTGAAGGCAATATTATTTTTTAAATTGTGACGAGTATTGTGAGTAATGAACACCAATATAAGATTGAATCTTCGTAGTTAAATATTGTGGTGCTAAACCATTAACACAGTTGTACATTAAATTAGCATTGAAATACAAACTGCGTTGACGAACTGTCATCCAGCCAAGTTTCTCATATAAATCCTCAGTGTGCATATCTCCAATTTGACATCCCAAAACCATTCTAAAGCCCTGTTCGCACTGGACCTAATTTGGGCAAACTAACCGAGCCAATGGGTAACTTACCCATTTCAAGTCCAGTGCGAACAGCCTGGGTAAATTTCCTCACAGGTAACTTACCCACGCCGCGTGGGTAGTTTAACCGAGCCAAAGGTGCCCAGGAAGATTGACCAGGTCAGTTTAACCGAGCCAGAAAATCCAGTGCGGACGCGACGTCTTGGTTAAATCTTCCATCACCCGGTCGAATGACTACAGGTCACATCAGACAGTGACTTTTCACGGTTAGTTTACCCATGGTCTCAGGAATTATACCCGCGTCAATTAAATCCAAGTGCGGACGGTGGGAAGATTAACCCATCGGAATGTTACCCGGCGTCATGGTAAAGTTACCAAAAATGTTTATCCAGTGCGAACACGGCTTTACCCACGCCGCGTGGGTAGTTTAACCGAGCCAAAGGTGCCCAGGAAGATTGACCAGGTCAGTTTAACCGAGCCAGAAAATCCAGTGCAGACGCGACGTCTCGGTTAAATCTTCCATCACCCATTATGTAAGAAAATAGTTGAGAGCTAGCGTCGGGAACAGACGATCCGGTCGTCAAGTCGCAGTCATAGGTCACGCTTGGCGCCCTCGTTATTGTTTTGGAGCCAGCTCGGTTAGTTTACCCATGGTCTCGGCAATTCTACCCGCGTCAATTAAATCCAAGTGCGGACGGTGAGAAGATTAACCCATTGGAATGTTACCCGGCGTCATGGTAAAGTTACCCAAAATGTTTATCTAGTGCGAACACGGCTAAACTGCACGATTCTAATTACCAAAAACATTTTAAGATACTTCTCATGTTTTTTAACCACACCGGTAAACAATAATCAATGTGTGGGAGAACAAGTGTATTGTACAACATTTGGAGGATGAACTTGTCAACAAACTGACGTCACCTATTTATTTCACCAAGTTTCTGATCTATTTTACCCCCAAGGTTATTAATATGTCTACTCCATTTCAGATTATTATCGAACCAAATTCCAAGATATTTAAATTCAGTTACCGTCTCAAACGATTCACCGTTGCGACTTGCGCCGAACTTCAAACTGTCAGCAAGTTTGGTTTTCTGAGGGGAAACAAAAAGCATAGCCTATAATTTAGAAATGTTCAGAGTAAGTCAGTCAGCAATCCCGACAAGCTCTTCATTATAGCCGTGTTCGCACTGGATAAACATTTTGGGTAACTTTACCATGACGCCGGGTAACATTCCGATGGGTTAATCTTCCCACCGTCCGCACTTGGATTTAATTGGCGGGGGTAGAATTGCAGAGACCATGGGTAAACTAACCGAGCTGGCTCCAAAACAATAAAGAGGGCGCCCTGCGTGACCTAAGTCGAACATTTTAAAAAAATGTCTTTAATCTGATTAAACAACAATTGTTTGCAGAATTGCAAAACTGTTTAATTTCTTCCACACAGGAACGGTGCTCTGACATGGCATAGTGGAGTAATTCCAGCCGATGAAATCTGGCTAAAGGTCGGAGGTGACAAAGGAGGCAACTCGTTCAAGCTCGCCATCCAAGTAGCGAACACCCAGCACCCCAACTCCCAATATGATATACTCGAGAGTCAATGCCATAAAGTGGATGTCCAGATCTTTAAATTGCGTGTTCAGCATACCGACTCATCAGAGGTTCCTGTGTGCGAGTCCAATTTTGACCAGCAAATTTTGGCTGCATATAGAGAACAAGAGCAACTCCGGGATAATATCGCCAAGAAAAGGTCTGAATTGGAAGAAATAGAAGAGGAACTACCGCTGCATATGCTGTATGGAGAAATAAAAGATGACGAAGACTTCAGTGGTGTGGCAAAACGTGCCATACAACTGAGAACTCAGTTGCAAGATTTGGTGCGTTTTTAATTCATAAAAAAAAAAAAATTAAATAATAATATATTGAAAGCTGATGTACATGTACAAATATTTCAAAAATGAACATGTGCTCACACATACATGTACTTGTACATGTACCTTAAATGTTTATATATTTGTTACAGGAAAACACAACTGTAGAACTACCTTTTGGCACAGGTCCAGTTGCCAGCTCACTCGATGAAAGCTTACAACAACATCATGTTCAACGACAAGCCTACCATGGCAAAGCATTTGTAGGCAATCATGTCCATAAGTGCTGCAAGGTAAAGTGATCTGCCAATTTCATTAGACAAATTTTACATGAATATATTAACTGATTGCATGTATTCTTTGTTAAAATTGGTGCCTGTTATATTTTAACTACTTTAGCCCAACGTGATATCAGATTTGAAATCAGCTCCTCGCCATACTATTGAGAGGCTGGATTTAGATGACATCCCCATATCAAGGCAACAGGCCCTCATCCGTGAGTCAGCAACTATTGGGAGTCATTTCAACACTATCATGTTGAAATTTGCTGATGTACATCATGGCATCAACCACTGCAACAGTATTACTCCTGAAAACTTGCACCGTATTGGTAAATAAATTGGGGTGCATAGATGTGTGGGTGGGGAGGGGGGCGACTTATGAAGAAAAATGTCGCTGATATTTTATCTTGAAATTAAATGTACATGTCAGATTTGACGTACATTTTTGTATAGAGGTTATAATACAGTCAAACCCTGATAATAAGAGCACTGTTAATGCAACATCCTGCTTATAACAATTAAAAAATAAGGTCCCAAGTCTTCGTTTTCCATTACTGATAATACAAAGTACCTGTTCAAACAAGGTAATTTGTAAAGTCCCAAGGACGTTGTTGTAAAGGCGTTTCATAAAGCCCAAAGAAAAGAAAATGTCACAGGGACAACAGAATAAAAACAGCAGAATAATTGGTCACTGCTAATATCTATAATGAATAGCCTGCAAGACACATTTTTTTTACGGGTGGTGGTATTCAAGTGTTGACTCCTCCTTCCCACAGGATTGAAAAAGAAGAAGTTTTTTCGGGGCAAACAAACGACCGATATGCAATCAAAATAAAAATTTGGCTTTGTGCTAGCAATTTTTTCAAAATGTCCGCAAATTACATGTAGATGCTTGCAAGATATCCTATGGGAATGAAGAGTCAATAGTCTAATGTTTATTGTACTTCCTTTTCGGTAGACCTCTGTATCAAAGACTTCATGGCGACATACCGCAGACTGTTTCCTGGGGAAAGTATCACACCAAAAATGCATCTGTTAGAGGATCATGCACATCAACAGTTGGCAAGAATTGGAATTGGATTTGGTCTGATGAATGAGCAAGGAGGGGAGCTTATCCATGCTCAGTTTAATAGAACTAACCGTGCTGTCAGTGGCATGACAAACAGGCTCCAGAGGCTGATGGCAGTAATGAAGCGTCATTATGTTTCGACAATGCCAGAAGTCAGAGCCAAGATCATCACGGGACATCGGAAAAGAAAAGGCGAAGAATAAATAAATCAAAGTCAATTCTACTCAGATAAAAATAATACCACAGAAAGATGTTGCATACTGATGCAAGTTGTATGTTGTAAAGATATCATGCCCTATCAGTATCACTGTACGGTATGTCGCAATCTGAAGACAACATGTTAAATAAAATTTAAAAAAAGAATGGCAATTCTTAATGAATAGAATTGCTTTGGAAAGTTTGCCATACCTTTCAATAAAGTTAATGCATATGATGTCACACGCGCTACGCGTACGCGCTAATCGCACGTACAACCGGGCGGAGCGGTGAGGTCAAACACACTTTGTTTGACCTCACCGCTCCGCCCGGTTGTACGTGCGATTAGCGCGTACGCGTAGCGCGTACGCGTAGCGCGCGTGACGTCAATGCAACCCCTTTATTGAATTGTCTTGCAATCTTTATTTATCAATATAGTTTATCAATATTATTATTGATAATAATGTTCAAGTTTGTCAACCATGCACCTACCGCCGGTATTACATGGTTGTGCATAGCACGTTTGGTTTGTAAGTATAGCGTAAAGAAATTTAAATCATAACCTACAAGGCAATACTCATGTTTTGAAAGGGGTCCCGCGTATACCCCTAGAACTCTGGGTCTCCCGACGCCCGTAGGGCGGAGCCCCATAGATAGAGAGGGTTTTTACAGGTTAACCGCCGTTAAACAATAGAAACCGTGCACAAATTCCGGGCAATAACTCCATACTGCCGCACGGTCTACCCAACTAAAAATTTGTATAAGTACTTTATCAACTCACCCAGCTGTGGCCAACCAAAAACCGGTCGAATCTCGGCCAATTTCTGTAAAAAAGGTGAAAACTATGCCCGTTCCGCAAACGCGACTGTTACAAGATGGCGGATAACATCGTTCAATGGGTGCTGTTTTCCAAACCCTGGTTTTGGTATATTGTGGCTGTGCCTCTGGCGCATTGCTAAACTGTATGATAAGGCCGCGCAAGATGAAGCTTGTGTTTCAAAAACGGCTAATGCGCATGCGGCTTGAAATTACGCACGAGTTATCCGCCATCTTGTAACAGTCGCGTTTGCGGAACGGGCATAGTTTTCACTTTTTTACAGAAATTGGCCGAGATTCGACCGGTTTTTGGTTGGCCACAGCTGGGTGAGTTGATAAAGTACTTATACAAATTTTTAGTTGGGGTAGACCGTGCGGCAGTATGGAGTTATTGCCCGGAATTTGTGCACGGTTTCTATTGTTTAACGGCGGTTAACCTGTAAAAACCCTCTCTATCTATGGGGCTCCGCCCTACGGGCGTCGGGAGACCCAGAGTTCTAGGGGTATCCCGCGTATTTGTCTTGCATGTGCGGCCGAATTGTGTACATCCCCATTGAACACGTGCGACGCACGCGGTTTGCACCCATTTGCCAGAGCCAAAATACCCATCTAAACTGTTTGCCCTTACCTTCAAATTGCATCAATCCTGTCAGTGGGACTTCCAAGTATCCTTCAGTCTACCATGATGTCTTGTGAAAATGATATTTTTAATAATATGACCGCTCTCTTCCACAATATTTTTACGAACGCCCGTTTCCTCGACCGCTAAAAATCGATCTGTGTCACCGTGACTGCTAGCTGTTGTTATTTAGCTAGGTTATCGTTCAGGTAATCAACAAAAGCAATTCTAAAATCCATGATCCAGCAGGACATTTTACTTGCGAAACACATTTGCATATGACCCAGGGGCATCCAAAAAAACGAAAACACAGGGTACCCTAGACTTGGTGCCAAGTCGGTAATAGCGGTCCACTCGGTATACAGGGGGGAGGTTGCGGTTGCCTCGTTCCCAATTTCGAAGTTAATTTACCGACTTGGACATATCGTTTTCAGTTTTGTACACAACCTATGGCAATCGCTAGCAAATTCTATGCGAGCACTCTGATTGGTTCAGATTCCAGAGGGGATAAATATTTATGAGCAGCTTTATACAGCATGTATTCTACGCTGCTTCGCGTATTGTACTGGTACGCGGTACCACTGATCTCTACAAACTGGATAATTCGAGCGTACATTAATAGGATAGAGAGCCGTGAAACTTGTGTTGCCTTCGCATTCGCAAGTTCGTACATGCGTACCGCAGACCGTCGAGAGTGACACAGTGGCAGCAGCGATGGTGGGTAAAATTGCATTAAAATCCTTTGTAAATAATTAAATTTATTATATAAACTCGCAGACTGTACGATCAGTGAACTATCCGTGTAGAAAATGTCAGAACTACGGTTTTAAGTGAGATTTAGGAGAACATTGCTCTAGGCGAAAATGTTATTTTTGTTTTCAGCGGGATTTGTTCATTATTATTGTGGTCCTTTCTGAGAGAAAAACTTGAATATTTCGAAAGAACAGTAGAATCAGTTGGTCTAGGGTACCCTTTACAAAGGATTGAATTCCACAATACAGGTATTTTCAGATCAATGTTGTACACATTCCACGAAGACTGTCCCGTTGACTTTGGTTCATGGTGGTAATTTGTGTACACAACATATTGTGTCATGAACTATTTGACGTGCATAAATGTAATGTACTGTAGAATTTTCCTAAAATCGCAATGGTCAGTTTTTTCTCTCACAATTCTGGAAGTGTAGAGCTACCTAATGTTGCAACATTATTCCCTTGGCATTTAATTTATACCTGTATATTTTCTTTCTTTGTACACTACAGCTAATTGGTTTACCCAAGTCCACTTCTTGCTACTGAGATGTCAGGCTGTACAGCTTATTAATACGGCTGCACAAGTCACAGGACGAACTGCTCCCATGACAGAGGGATAACAGATGACAGCGAATGTCAAAACTTATTTTGTTTAACCATCAGTAAACTACGGAAGCTTAACCCTAACTCCCTACACAACAAAGGAAGTTGGAGGATTTTGGAGGAATTGTATTGTTCAATAACAATGGTGAGGGAGTTAGGGTTAATTGACCAACTAAATTTTCCAAGATAAGCTATCTCGGTGTTCCACATTTTTTAGATGTGCTGTAAAAATATCGCAGAACTCTGCATCTTGGCATTTCATGTTTCAACAATATAAGTACAGATAATAAAACAGTCGCAACAGTCACAAAATTATCTTGGAAACATGGAAGTATACATAATATTCTTTTGAGCTTTCGTATAGTGAATATGTGTTTCATGAAAACCGACAAGTCTGGTTAAAATTGTATTGTTAATATTCAAAGCAAATTATACAGATGTTAAAATGACATAGATTTACCCAGTCAGTGTTCTCCACAATCTATTTTAGCAGGGTAGCCTGCCCTGTGTAAATGTTACGCTGTTCTGCCATATTTTTATGCCGCCCTGTTGAAATGTTATGCCGGCCTGTCAAATGTTATGCCGGCCTGTCAAATTTTGCTTTTCAATCACGGTTTTATACAAAACAGAAATTGTGTTGTACAAATCTGTAATATCGTGTTCATATTGCACAAATATCCAGAAACACTCACAATTCAAAGTTAAAGCCGTACAGGGTGTCCTATCAAAATTTGGCCTGTGAAGAACGCTGCCAAATGTATCTTTGCATAGTATGAACAATTATTATTCTAAAATGACATCGCAAGTTTTTATTTTGGTTTTAAATTCATAGAAAGTCGGGGGCTAATTTTGTTTTCGTTTTATTATTTTGGTTTTATAACATCAGTAAACAATACATAATAAGAATATTAATACTATGGCAGTAGTTATTACATGTTATCTGCAGTGTATCAATGCCAAATAAAAGCAAGCAAAATTTAATCCATTGTGTGACTTGTATGTCATTAGTTACATGTGTGATTGGTATTTTTAATTGTGATTTATTTCAAGTTTCTCAAGTTCATAGTTTAAGCCATAGAGCTGTATCTTTATTATACAGCTCTATGGTTTAAGCTCAAACCACATAATTTATTTTTTCTGTCCACTTGTCCAGCAAGAATTGTTGGGACCCTGGTTAAACATTAGGTTTATTCCAAATCTGGACACTGTCCCCACGAACAAACCAATTAATGTGCCAAATACATTTTCCTAAAACACAGACATTTTCCCTTTTTAATTTTATCATAACACTTTTTATTGTCTGGATATAAAATTAAATCAACATTTTCAAAAATGTTCTTAATTAACAAAATCTCGTTTTTCTAAGGTTTGTGCATAAGATTATGATGTGGAATTCTTTCCCCCCCAAAAAACTTTTCTATTTTTTTTTAGAACATCTTGTAAATACGTGCACTGCATTGCATCGTCTCACACGAATGTCTCGTATCTTTTCCCGAAAATAGGTCTACCTAACATTCAAACTTGGCGTATACATGTCATTCTTGGGTGTTTTTATGTTTAACTTAATTTTCCTGATCAAACTGGATTGTTTTTGTGATATTAAATTCGTTTTCTCGGTCGTGCGCTATACGAACATGTGTACGCCTGCAGTGTTTTTAAACCACCTTTACAGATCTCGTACAACACATGCGGTTAAAAGAGGTGTTCAGCTCCTATTCTTTTTTCTACGTAGATCATTCTCATTACTTCAAGGGTTCGTACTTTGTATTGTGTAACATTACAAAAGTAATAATAGAGCATACACAACTCAAATAAATCAAGTGTATCACAATGATATATTTTATTGCAACACGCAATTGACCTAGCTAAGTGTGTTGGTCGTTAAACGTCACCAGATATAGAAACATGTCCCCAAAGTATTGAGTAGAACTCCCCATGTAACGGAATGGATGAGTCTTCATTTGCATACCAGTGCGCCATTGGATCTCACCGCAGAAATACATTGCATATGTATTGCGCTGCACGCATATATGAATAACGGTCGAGAACGTATTGATCAAGTCGTTAGATCTGTCGCAACTCGGCACGTTACTAGTCTTAAACCAGCCGTGCCGATGAATTTCGACTGAAATTCACGGATAAAACCCGACTATCTAACGACTTGTCTTCAAGTCTAAGGGTACCCGCGACGCGATTGACCCCAAAATCGTAAACAAACAGCGCCCTCTTGGGTCGAGGCGCCTCCCAAGGTAATTTCGGCTGACCACTCTTCAACACTGAGGGCGCTGTCTTTTGCGTCGAATCAGCGTCGAATGAAACAGCCGTGTGGTACGCTACGGTAGTCACGAGATCATCCCACATTTCTAAAGCCACGTACATGTAGTTCTGACTGCGTAGCTCGATTATTTTCCAGTGGCGGGGTACTGGGTATTTTCAACATTCCGTTTTCGCCACCAGCCGTTGAGATTTGTACATTGACCAGAGTCAGACCATAGAGCATTTTCGTTTGCGGAACTTAACGATATGATTGTTGCTGGAACCTCCATTACTGATCACTTGACTTAGTCGTCAGCAATCATCATGTCCTGTAAGTACGGTAATTTATGTGTAGGCTGCATGATTGGTGGTAGGGGAGGGGGGGGGGGGGGGGGGGAGAGGGGGGCAGGGGGGGGGGGGATTGTCTTGGTAGCTGCTTCAGTGGCACTTTTGTTTTGCCATTATTTAACCCCAAAATAACTGTTCATGTGCCTGATTCGTATCCCATCAATTGTGTGAATATCCATGGGAGCGTTGCGACTTCTAGGTGTCTTCTGTATGGACCATAATAGATGTGGAAGTCGCATGTGCTGATACTGGGGTAAGGGTCTAATTTGTCCCCAAATTATGTAGACCATAGTTATCAGAATATTAAAAATTCAACTGCCTCATATTTGTTAGTTCCCTAAAGCTTCAATGCTGCGCCATTTCCTTACGGAGCATTTCACGAAACTTGGCGTAGGTGCGCAACGTTTTAAACAGCGTTTACGAAGACTGTTTGCGTACATTTGTGTTTTTCATGAAATCGTCGTTGTATCACCTACGCCCACTATTTTCAAAATATTTTTGTCCGACTTTCCGCGAAATTGTGCGGTAACATTAAAAATTCTGTCACGGGTAAAATAGTAATTCCTTTACTTCAATCACAAGATCGAGTGTCTTTTATCAAGCTTAATACGTTGAGCAATGACGGGCTCCACGTCAATTACGTTTTGCCTGTAAAATAGGTCATTTTCAGTCGCTACGCCATATCTTCCGCCACCTAAATTGACTGCGCAAGCTACGCCACAATAAGCCGCGGACGTACGCACTGTTAAACTTTTGTGAAACTTGCGTAAGCGCAATATTGCCCAGCAAAGAAAGGTGGCACAGCAAAGAAAGGTTGGCGCAGCTTACGCAATATTTTGTGGCGCAAGAGGGATTGCGCCATTGCGCCAGGTTTCGTGAAATCGGCTGCAAGACCTTTGAACTCCCCAGCCCCCTCCTTTATTGAGTGGACGAACCCCGCCCTGGAACTCACAACAGGGTAGACCACTACATATGGAAGGGGGATGCATCTAGATTATTTTAAGAACGGGTGTAAGCATCCAAGGTGGCAGGCTTATTGATTGGGCAATACCGCGATATTATCGAAAATCGCGATACCAGTTCTTAAACGATTACGATATCGTGTTAATTATTTTGTAATCGCGATATCGGTAAATCGTGATATCGATGAAGTATCGCGATGTATTTCCTAATCGAGACGATCTTGCAACAACAAAAAGCAGTTTCAAAACATAGAGCGTTACAGACTGTAACCACAAGATTCCCCAAGTGACTGATGACCCGAAAAGACCCACATCAAAGCTTTAGCGTTCAGGCGGTACGTCTCACACAGACACTACAGACAACTACAATAGCGTTACATTAGGCGCCCACGAAGGCCAAGAACCGGTTCTATTTTATCGGGTCGGGTACCCGTAACCGAATTTATAAATTTCGACGCAACGTCCGAGACATTAGTTCAAAGTGAATTACCGACCATTCCAAAACTCCATTTGGGTTTTTTTAGTTTGAATTTAGTTTTGTTTTGGCTATCTTTGATGCCAGAAGCAAGCCCATTGTGGTTTTTATAAAGTTTCTCGTAGCCAGAAAATGATCTTCTTTGATGCGCCGCAGATGGCGGAATAAAGTAAACAGACATTTAAAGTGATTGGCGTTGTAATTGTACTTCCACTAACCCTTGCCTGACAGATACAGAATTTATTTAAAAGGCGTTGGTCGGTGTATTCCTCGACCAAATTTATATTTATCAGTCTTAGACCAACCGATGGTCATTAAATTGGGTAATATAAGTACAAATGTTTGCCGTAAACTCTGAATATTTGTTTGCAAATGAGCGTGCAACACATGTCGAATATAATCAAATGTGCTTAACGTACCGCAAATTAATCTTAGTCGGTGCCATTTTTACGGCGCGGTGCGGTGCTTTTATTAGCGTCATTGACGAACAAAACTTAAATTACCGCTTCGCGAACGCTTCGCGAAACACACACTTAACATCTCATGACAATTCGCGAAGCATTTGCAAAATTGTTTGAAATCGTCACTAAGATACAAAGAAAGCAGGGTTTTTCTAAACTGAACGATCGACTACCACATAAAAACGTTACCTTATTACCGCGAGATCTTACAATTTACAAAACCCTCAAGATGTAGGCCTATGGATTATAATTATAGTTGCATAGGCCAAGTTTGCTGTGACGTACTGCAAACCTTCCACAACTTAAGTGTGCGGTTTACGCGAAGCGTTCGCAAAGCGTCAGTTTAAAATCTCATAACAATTCGCGAAGCGTTTGCAGCATTTTTTGGAATCTTTAGCAAGATACAAAATCAGCTAGCTTAATGTTATGGAAGAAAGCAGGTTTTTTTATGACAGAAAATATAATTATCTGTCCTTTACTTCATGATTGACTATCACATCAAACGTTACATTTAATACCGCGAGATTGTTGCGTATTATCTAATAACCATATACAAAACCATCAAGATATGTATTATACTATTTATAAGCATGTAAGTGTTAGTGTACTTTGACGTACAGCAAATCTTCGTCTAAACCAGTATTACGGCTCGGTGCGGTGCATTTAGCGTTTTAATCTGGGCGCCAGCTCCTGAGATCTGTCGCTTGGTTTCGTTTAAAAGGGGGAAGGGTTTATAGCACTTGTATGTGTGTGAGGGTACGGTATTTCCATGACACCGATGTACACACGGTATTGCGTGCTGGGGGAATTCCCAGTGTGAGAAATCTTTGGTCCGCTTACATGTCCGCTTGCGCAGTCAATTTAGGTGGCGTAAGAAATAGTGTAGCAACTAAAAATGCCCTTTTTTACAAACAAATCGTATTTGACGTGGAGCCCGTCATTGCTCAGCGTATTAAGCTTGATGAAAGACACTCACAGTTTCATGATTGAAGTGAAGGAATTACTATTTTACCCGTGACAGAATTTTAATGTTGCCGCACAATTTCGCGGAAAGTCAGACAAAAATATTTTCAAAATAGTGGGCGTAGGTGATACAACGACGATTTCATGAAAAACACAAATGTACGCAAACAGTCTTCGTAAACGCTGTTTAAAACGTTGCGCAGCTACGCCAAGTTTCGTGAAATGCTCTGTAAGGAAATGGCGCAGCTACGCATCATTTTTGTTGCGTAAGCCTTGCGCCACTTTTGAAAATGGCGCAAGCTACGCACTTTTCGTGAAATCGGCTGCAGCTGGCCCGCAAATCACTTCACTAAATTAGAAATTTACAATAATTGATGGACTACTATAATAGCAAAGTGCAATTCCCCCACTAACAAAAAAGGTTAAATGAATGAAGTCAAAGTGAAACTTGTCAAGAAATTAAATCTGAATTTCAGATAGTGAGATACAGTATTCTCTGGAAAAAGAAATAAAGTCGGGCCAGTGTTCGCAAACGTGGACAAGAAATAAGGTATTTCGTTAAAATTGACAAACGCTGATAAATCATTATCTCCACTCACATTTCTAACTCGGTTATAACAATTGCTTTGGTATTTAAGATTTCAAAAGGATTTACTGATGCGCACCTAAAAAGGTAAGTACCGTTATACATGCAATAGGGCCTTTAAGCTTTCCCGAGTGGCGAAACAATTCTCACATACTACATAACCTTTCGTGCAAATTTCTTTTGTGATTGTGAATTTTCCAGAATATCCTACATGAGGTCATTTTGTGACTTGAAGTTATATACATGTGTTTTCTTATTGTTAGTACTTTCCATAGGTATTTCCCATCATGTACCTCAAAGACAACTTCCATGGATTTGTGATAAAGGTTTGTATTTTCATTATATTAATTTTGCGTTTAACTTACACATCCAAAGCCCAATCACACCTCAGATTGTGTATGGCACGTCATAATTATACATCTCATTTGTTATGCCTTTGTTACTTACTAATAATGTAATAGATTTGTTGAAGCATAATATTGCTTCCCCCACAATCGAAATTGTTAAAATAGATTTTATGTTGATCTTGCAATTATTTTAAATGTATTTTAATGTTAAATATTCCAATATTCGATTTGACATATTATCATCAGGTCATCTTATGCCGTTTGCGTCATTGTGTTATTTCCACTATTCCCATTTGTCAATATTGGGCATGATTGTCCCTTTTTAAAAATAAAAACTATCATGACATGTTTTTAAAAAAAATGATTTTAAATTTATATATTTGTATGAATGACGACTTTATAATGTTAATTAAATGTTGAGTTAATGTTGTTATTGTTTTCTCACTGCTTCAACTCCTCTGATTTACCATTTTACTAACCGTGTCGACTTCGACGAGTATTACGATATTCCCAGTTTCATTTTGAGTTGAATTTATCATATTAATTTTTTTACACTAACGAATTCAGGCATCGATCTTAACCGCAGCCATTGGCCGCATGCCCTGTCTTGTTTTGAATGACTAAAGTATTCAAACCCCCCCCCCCCCGCCAAAAAAACAAAAAAACAACAACCACAATAACAAAAACCCACAACATCAACAACAACAACAACCACCAACCCTCCCCAAAAAAAACAAACCCAAAACACCACGAAAGCTCACTAAGAAACCCCTGCTACCCGGCCAAAGTGCTCACTTGACACAAAGACATAGACATTATACGTACACACACACCCATACAAACCACACACCTATACAAACCATGCACGTGTAGACATACATGTACATGTACATCAACATGTACAGTACATAACTAACCACGTACAGTATGTACACCGAATTTCAGATCATCATGTACATCAATGCTAACACACCCACAACTCGACTTTATATTTAGATGACCTCTTGACCCAGCGCGCAGTTTCGAAGCTTTCGGCCGGAAGTCGCTTATTACATTGTAATACAATTGTATACATTTGTCTTTCTGCACAATGGGTTCCTACTGTACTGCGCGCTATGCGCTGCATGCACTGATCTCCGTGTACATTACATGTACATGTAGTAAACATGCATCATATCATCAGCAGCGCCTGTACAAAAGCTGTTCTTTGCTCATCGGGATTAAAACGCGCTAATCGCTATTGACTCGTGGATACATTTGCAACGCAATACAACTGTTTAAGTGCGATATGACGCGCATTGTAAACATGTTTGGAGTGATCATTTTAGAAAAAAAGGCGTTAGATTAAAACAATGATGAACTCAACATTAACGATAATTAGAAGAAAATATTAAAACATGATGACTCGAAATTGTGATTATTAGAATGAGGAAGTCGAAGTAAACAAACGCAAACTGATTTGTGATTTGTGCTAAAAATAATATGAACCAAAAATAAGTTTTAACCTCACACAAATTGCAATAGAATATTTTCACAACAGTGCACTTCTATAAGGTCCCTAGAATGGCATAGTATACTAAAAAAAAATCAAAAATCTAAGTGGTGGAAATATGACTAATTTGCACAAATCGTTATTCCCTGCCGCGTAATATATTTATTCCTATACTTGGGTATATTATTATTATTAACTTTTTTTGAAAAGTGTATTTTGGTGATTCTACTTGCATATCCTTACTTCAATAACATTTTCTAAAGCATATAAGTGACTGAATTTTTTTGTAAACATAGTAATTATCCAAAATTACAACTTCGTGGTGAGCTGCAAATTCACCAAGTTGCTTACTGGCACAGTTATCATATTAAAACCTTCTGGGAAATCATATAAACAATGATTGTGATATTTAGCCCAGCAAACCAAAACTAGGGAAAATGGTGTGTCCATAAAATGGGCGAAGAAGTAGTTCAAGGGTTGCCTTGGGAGAGTTCATGCCGGGAGACGTAAACAAGTTCAAAAAAATCCCCAAAATACATTTTAACGTAGATATGATCATTATTGTAAGCAACAACAATCTGTGATTGAACTGTGATGAAAAATATTCTATTGCAATTTGTGTGAGGTCAACAAAACACAATTAGGTATTTTCCCTGAACTATAGTGTATAACCAATGAAACTATTATACAAACGCAACCACTGATAGTTGAATCCTGTCCATGCAGGAGGTTCGTACTTCTGGATGGTTTTGCAATCCGAGATTCTACAAACTACTGGCCATTCATATTAAAATTAGCTGCCTCATTGAAGCTGCCTGGCGGCATAATGTTTTCCTAGAATGGTTACGGGCAATTATCATAACTTGGCGGATCTACACTACACTGAGTGGGAGACACTTATGTTCTAAGATCCTTACTTTTCCTTAAAGTAAATAAACTTTTAAAGGTAGTATATACACCATTTGCAGATATCGAAAACAATGTACTATGATTAAGAAATATCTTACTCATTTGAAAGTAAATAATGATTCTATGCATCCATGCAAAATGAATGCGCAAGATATCCTGTAATTATTCCGAAAGGTATAATTTTATAAAGAAAAAATCGTGATCGCCAGACGGCGATCGCGAAAAAACCCAAAGATAACATAAGAATAACTGCTCGACGCCGGTTGAAAACAAACGCTGTTTTTTTGTGTTTTTCTCGGCATCCGTGATTGTAAAACTTTGGACAGGTCAGTCAAACGATATTAAATACAACCCCCCAAATCCACCTATTCATGATAACTAAATTCATTACCAATGGTATATTCTACCTTTAAACCAAATAAAATAGTAAATGAAAAATGTACAGAGACTGAATTTGAACCCCACTCCTAACCATCCTAGGAAAATAGTCTACGCAGCCCGGCAGATCTTTGCCATATTGCGTGCACCCCTTTATAAGACACCAGTGATAAATGCCCAAACTAAATTCTGTTAAAAATACTCAGAACTCTTACTGTACAGGCTCTACAGAAAAATGATGATCAACACCTCATCTTTCTTTTTAGTGGGTTTACTATTGAAAAATGATCCCTCCACAACATGGCTAAATAGTGCCACTTTCAAGCCCAATTAAAGCCAAAATACCCACCTAGTCCAGACCAGAGGTCCAGTGTGATATTTCTTCAATTGAGCTATTTGCACGAGACCCCGAGTTAAATTTGAATAACATCTTGTACACTGACTTGCTCACACAGCTTGGCACCGTTGCCATATCACATGATTCTGGGAAAGCTCTTGCATAGTTATGTAACTGACGTTCAGCGCCAAATACATTGTTCACAATAGTAGGTGATAATGGCACAAAGACACCAGACCATCCGGAGCTGGGGGTTACACTAGCGTAAGGCTTGCCCCGAATCACGCGATATGGCAACAGTGTCTTTAGTCTAGATAATTCAAAGTTCGATCAACGGTGCCTATAAGTCAGTGTACAAGATGTTTAACTCGGAGTCACGCGCAAATGACTAATTCTATGGCTTCAAGAACTCTCGAATAAATAATTGTATTCGTGAGGTTGGCGGGTGGATTGTTGGGCTATTTACAGGGGTTTACCCAGAAACACGAGAAATGTCATTTGATTAAAATGGCCGTTTTAGACGGGACCATGCAGAACAGGTTGTCAGGCGCTCTTTTGTTAACTTTAGTCCTGCAGCCGATTTCACGAAACCTTACACAGTGGCGCAAGCCCCATTGCGCCACAATTTATTGCGTTCGCTGCGCCACTTTCTTTTGATGCGTAACAAATTATGACGTAGCTTGCGCAGTAAATTTAGGTGGCATAAGATGTGGCATAGTGACTGAAAATGACCTATGTTCCTGGCAAATCGTAATTGACGTGGAGCCCGTCATTGCGTATTTTATTAAGCTTGATAAAAGACAGTCACAGGTTTATGATTGGAGTAAAGGAATTACTATTTTACCCTTGACATATAATTGTTTACGTTGCCGCACGATTCCGCAAAAAGTCGGACAAAACTATTCAAAATGGCGGGCGAAGGTGGCGATTTCGTAAAAAAAAATATATACGCTAACAGTCGTTGTAAACGCTATTTAAAACGTTGCGCAGCTACGCCAAGTTTCGTGAAATGGGTTATAAGGAAATGGCGCAGCTATACGGATAACTTTTTTGTTGGGTAAGCCTTACGCCAGTTTTAAAAATGGCGCAAGCTACGCATTTGTTTGTGAAATCGGCTGCTAGGGATTCGGCAGACTGCACGGGCCTCGGAACAGAGTCATAAACGAAGAAGCACATCCAGTTGTATCGTTATAAATGTAGTTGAAACTGTGAAGCCAGTGTATCCGTGTCGTACCAGATACCACAACCGGGTGACATTGACAGCGCTGTTTCTACTTCTACTAGTACAAGGCAGCGACGCGGTATTGTGATACATGTATAACAACCGTACAACCAAAACGACATCGCATCTTGGGAATGACGGGTCCACAACAATTACAGGGCCCAATTTTGTGGCTCTGCTGTGCGCTACTGTTAGCGAGAAATACCTGCTTACTGTGCTATACGGTAAGCGTATTTCACGAAATTCCGTAAAGCCAGAACGAAGACGAAGTTGTGGTTCGTAAAAAACGGAAAAGATACAGGTTTTCGTAGCAGGTAACTCCTAGCGTCTGACATGTCATAGCCGACGATATAAAAAAGAACGAAATGGCATTCAAAAATTATTCACTATATATGCCTAGTTAAATTAGAGGATTCATGACTTGGTGTTTAAAAGGGCATGCTGGCCAACTTGGCCGCGAGCGGCAAGTGTTAAGTTTGAAGGGGCATCGCGTTGGGCAGGGCATGCGGCCAATTGCCGCGGTTCAACTCAAAATGAACCTGGGATTATCGTGATACTCGTCAAAGTCGACACGGTTAGTTTAACAATTATGAAATGCCAAATCAGAGGAGTTGAAGCATGCAGTGAAAAAACAATAACAACATTCACTCAACATTTAACCAGTTCGCGCCGGATGACGTATATAAACGCAAATATTTCCCCAGATTCAAAACGGATGACGCATAAACACGCAAAGTTCAAGTTCGGAAATGTATGTCAGCAGTGGGCAAGGCCGAAAATGCGTAGGTGTGCTTCCCGGCACTATCAGCCTGAACACGCTTCGGATTGAGTTTTGTTAAAAATAATCCCGCCCGTGGGCTCGGCGATGTTAAAATAATCCCGGCGCGAACTGGTGAATGAACATCATTATGTAGTCGTCATTCATAAAAATATATAAATTTAAAATCATATTTTTTAAAATCCGTTTTAAACAAAAACATGGCATGATAGTTTTTATTTTTTTAAAGGGACTATCATGCCCAATATTGACAAATGGGAATAGTGGAAATAACACAATGACGCAAACGGCATAAGATGACCTGATGATAATATGTCACATCGAATATTGGAATTTGTAACATTAAAATACATTTGAAATAATTGCAAGATCAACATTAACTCTATTTTAACAATTTCGATTGTGGGGGGAATCATTATTATGCTTTAACAAATCTATTACATTATTAGTAAGTAACAAAGGCATAACAAATGAGATGTATAATTATGACGTGTCATACACATTCTGAGGTGTGATTGAGCGTTGGATGTGTAACTTAAACGCAAAATTAATATAATGAAAATACAAACCTATATCACAAATCACTGGAAGTTGACTTTGAGGTACATCATGGGAAATACCTATGGAAAGTACTAACAATAAGAAAACACATGTATACAACTTCAAGTCACAAAATGACCTCATGTAGGATATTTTGGAAAGTTCACAATCACAAAAGAAATTTGCACAAAAAGGTTATGTAGTATGAGAGAATTGTTTCGCCACTCGGGAAAGCTCAAAGGCCCCATTGCATGTATAACGGTACATGTACTTACCTTTTTAGGTGCGCATCAGTGAATCCTTTTGAAATCTTGAAGAAATACCAAAACATATGTGAACATAGAGTTAGAAATGTGAGTGGAGATAATGATTTATCAGCGTTTGTCAATTTTAACGAAATACCTTATTTCTTGTCCACGTTTGGGAAAACTGAGCCGACTTTATTTCTTTTTCAAGAGAATACTGTATCTCACTATCTGAAATTCAGATTCAATTTCTTGACAAGTTTCACTTCGACTTTCCTCATTTAACGGTTTTTTTTTAGTGGGGGGATTGCACTTTGCTATTAGTAGTCCATCAATTATTTTAAATTTATAATTTAGTGAGAACAGGCCAGGGTTGATATTTTTGCAGTGAAAGACTATCTTAAAGTATATATTGGTTGGGTATCGCACCTTTTATGTCAAATTAACGCCCAAATGTATAGGCAACTTATCTACGTTTATTGGTATACATGTAGACAGATTCCCGAGTGTTTAACCATGTCCGCGAAGTTGTAGCTGCCTAGGGGGACTTTTAAAATCACAAAATAACATTTAGTGTTCGTTAGATCTACTGCTCTTTTTAAATTGTTACCGTTATTTTGTGAATAGCAAGGCGTGGATACCTAGACAGATTGGTGAATTAAAGTACCTTGCTGCCATCAATTGGGCGATACCGCCTTTTTTCATCCACGATATATCGTCAAAAATATATCTCGATATTCGATGATATCGCGATTAAATTTGTGACGTCAACAAAAATCAACACTTCAGCGCCAACAACCACAGAAATAGTCTCACAAAGTGCGTCGCATTTTTTTTTACAAGAAACACAACGGCTACCAACTGTGGGATCGGGAGCTGTGGAGAGAACCTGCCGCTCTGGCCTATTATATTAACCACATCACAAAGGATTATGCCGACTGAAGTGAAACTGAAGATTTTTTTTTTATTGGTCTATGAACGGCAGTTTGTTCAACCATAGAAACATCTCGAGCCCCCACCACCAATAAGATTCGTTGTCCCCTTCAGGAAGGCTACATTAATAAAGACATGGATGACGAAGTCGGCGAACTTCCAAGAGCTCCCCGCTGTCTATTCTTCACTAGGGTGCTTTAGTAACGAGACGGTACGCACAAGGAGACGGTAACGCCAGCGAAAAAAACAAACTGCGCATGCGCCAACCTGAAATCTCTCCGTCCCGTTGATTTTCGGAACGGTACTCGGCCAACATAGCGTTCGTTCCCTAAACACGACGTAAGAGAGAGAGAGCTGAAAAAAATAATTTGTATCTAGAAATATCTATGCTGACTATGGAGGGTACTACAATGAATGAAGATAACAACAGGGAATCAATTAGTGTTGGCGATGTCTGTTCGGTAAGTAGCTTATTCTATACCTCAATCTATATACAATAAATTGATGGTTTGGCCGTTTAGGCCCACTTTGGGGGCCCTTTTTCATCGTAATGCATGACGTGCCTGCACGCTGTGCACTGTGCACTTTGCGTCCCCGTCGCCTTTAGCACCACAGCGAAAGCGCTTAAATATCACGACGGTAACAAGAGTGCGGGACCCGTCACAGTTGGTTAAACACTCTGTCTCCTGTGCGTACCGTCTCGTTACTAAAGCACCCTAATGAGTTCATCCGCCCGGCCGTCACTGTTATTGTCAACAGGGTTTCTCCTTTTTCTTTCCACTAGCCGGCCAGACCAGTAATGTAGACTTTTGACTTATAAACATCCCATAAAAAAAACCCAGTCCAATCATGTCGGTTGTAATTGTATGCCACGAAGAGACATTCCCATCCCCAGCCTATTGAAATTCCAAAGTAATGGCAGGCCACATGTTGGCCCGCTTGCTACAATGTAATACAATGTGTAGGTCAGCTATCAATCATTGTCTGGATTTCTAGCCCCTACTTGGAATATAATCGTATTATTATTTACCCCTGAAAACTGTTGGAATTTTTTTGGGGAGTTTATTCAAACAAGTCTTTAAGTTCCCTTTCTCTTGTTTTCTATAAAAACAAGGCAAATTACATAATTAGCCTTACGAATTATTTTTTTGTAGGACTAGGTTCTCGTAAATAAACAGGCTCAGGGTTTTTTAACATCTTTTTATTTGTACATCTTAATACATTTTGTAAATCAGTACGGCAAACTTTTGTAAAAGTACTTATATTACCCAATTTAATGACCATCGGTTGGTCTAAGACTGATAAATATAAATTCGGTCGAGGAATACACCGACCAACGACTTTTAAATAAATTCTGTATCTGTCGGCAAGGGTTAGTGTAAGTACAATTACAACGCCAATCACTTTAAATGTTTGTTTACTTTATTCCGCCATCTGCGGCGCATCAAGGAAGATCATTTTCTGGCTACGAGAAACTTTATAAAAACACACAATGGGCTTGCTTCTGGCATCAAAGATAGTCAAAACAAAACTAAATTCAAACTAAAAAAACCAAATGGAGTTTTGGAATGGTCGGTAATTCACTTTGAACTAATGTCTCGGACGTTGCCTTGAAATTTATAAATTCGGTTACGGGTACCCGACCCGATAAAATAGAACCGGTTCTTGGCCTTCGTGGGCGCCTAATGTAACGCTATTGTAGTTTTCTGTAGTGTCTGTGTGAGACGTACCGCCTGAACGCTAAAGCTTTGATGTGGGTCTTTTCGGGTCATCAGTCACTTGGGGAATCTTGTGGTTACAGTCTGTAACGCTCTATGTTTTGAAACAGCTCCTTGTTGCAAGATCGTCTCGATTAGGAAATACATTGCGATACTTCATCGATATCTCGATTTACCGATATCGCGATTAAAACAAAATCGACACGATATCGTAATTGTTTAAGAACTGGTATCGCGATTTTCGATAATATCGCGGTATCGCCCAAGCAATAGGCCTGCCACCTTGGATGCTTACACCCGTTCTTAAAATAATCTAGAGGCATCCCCCTTTCATATGTAGTGGTCTACCCTGTTGTGAGTTCCAGGGCGGGGGTTCGTCCACTCGATAAAGGAGGGGGCTGGGGAGTTCAAAGGTCTTGCAGCCGATTTCACGAAACCTTGCGCCACAAAATATTGCGTAAGATGCGCCAACTTTCTTTGCTGCGCAATATTGCGCTTACGCAAGTTTCACAAAAGTTTAACAGTGCGTACGTCCGCGGCTTATTGTGGCGTAGCTTGCGCAGTCAATTTAGGTGGCGGAAGATATGGCGTAGCGACTGAAAATGACCTATTTTACAGGCAAAACGTAATTGACGTGGAGCCCGTCATTGCTCAACGTATTAAGCTTGATAAAAGACACTCGATCTTGTGATTGAAGTAAAGGAATTACTATTTTACCCGTGACAGAATTTGTAATGTTACCGCACAATTTCGCGGAAAGTCGGACAAAAATATTTTGAAAATAGTGGGCGTAGGTGATACAACGACGATTTCATGAAAAACACAAATGTACGCAAACAGTCTTCGTAAACGCTGTTTAAAACGTTGCGCACCTACGCCAAGTTTCGTGAAATGCTCCGTAAGGAAATGGCGCAGCATTGAAGCTTTAGGGAACTAACAAACATGAGGCAGTTGAATTTTTAATATTCTGATAACTATGGTCTACATAATTTGGGGACAAATTAGACCCTTACCCCAGTATCAGCACATGCGACTTCCACATCTATTATGGTCCATACAGAAGACACCTAGAAGTCGCAACGCTCCCATGGATATTCACACAATTGATGGGATACGAATCAGGCACATGAACAGTTATTTTGGGGTTAAATAATGGCAAAACCTAAAAGTGCCACTGAAGCAGCTACCAAGACAATCTGCCATGCCGTAAATTCGCATATCTATACATCACATGTAAGCGGACCAAAGATTTCTCACACTGGGAATTCCCCCCAGCACGCAATACCGTGTGTACATCGGTGTCATGGAAATACCGTACCCTCGCACACATACAAGTGCTATAAACCCTTCCCCTTTATGGTGTAACGAAACTAAGCGACAGATCTCAGGAGCTGGTGCCCAGATTAAAACGCTAAATGCACCGCACCGAGCCGTATTACTGGTTCAGACGAAGATTTGCTGTACGTCACAGTACACTTACATGCTTATAATTAGTATAATACATATCTTGATGGTTTTGTATATGGTTATTAGATAATACGCAACAACCTCGCGGTATTAAATGTAACGTTTGATGTGATAGTCAATCATGAAGTAAACAGGGGCGGATCCAGGAATTTCGGTTAGAGGGGGCGCCAAAAATTGTCAACATAATATATTGGGAGAAGATATGGGAGCGCAGGAGGCGCGAAGCCCCAACGCCGAGATCTTCTTAATCTTCTCGAGATTTGTTTAGGGGGGGCGCGCGCCGGGTGCGCCCCCCCTGGATCCGCGCATGGTAAAGGACAGATAATTATATTTTCTGTCTTAAAAAAACCCTGCTTTCTTCCATAACATTAAGCTAGCTGATTTTGTATCTTGCTAAAGATTCCAAACAATGCTGCAAACGCTTTGCGGGATGTCATAAGATTTTAAATTGACGCTTCGCGAACGCTTCGCGTAAACCGCACACTTAAGTTGTGTTCGCGGCCGCCATTACCACTAAATGCACCGCGCCGTAATCATGGTGCCGACGAAGGTTTGCCGTGGGTTACAATACACTAAATGCAAACCTTACTTTTATTATAATGTATTATAACATGGTATCTTACTGCTTATTCCAAACAATGTTGCAAACACTTTGCAAATTGTCATGACATTTTAAAATGTCGCTTCGCGAACGCTTCACTTGCACTGCACACCGATTTTTGTTCGCGGCCGGCCGCCATTAACGCTAAATGCAGAGCGGTACCGATGAAGGTTTGCAGTACGTCACAGCAAACTTGGCCTATGCAACTATAATTATAATCCATAGGCCTACATCTTGAGGGTTTTGTAAATTGTAAAGATCTCGCGGTAATAAGGTAACGTTTTTATGTGGTAGTCGATCGTTCAGTTTAGAAAAACCCAGTGTTGTTGACTCGAGTCGGTGACTTGGACTCGAGTCCGACTCGAGTCGCCAATTTTTGTGACTTGCGACTTGACTTGACTTGGAGAAAATTGACTTGTGACTTGACTTGACTTGACGAAAAATGACTTGTGACTTGACTTGACTTGAGTAAATTTGACTTGACGACATTGCAAGTCATCATGTATTTACTATTTGTATGTTATTTAAACAAATTTGTGTTCAATCCGGCCACGGCAGCCGATGTATTTTTGTGACGGCAAAAATGTTTTTGCCGCGTCGCGAATCTGTACTATGTACTGCATGTACTGTGTGTACGGCTAGCTACGCACATGCAATATTACATTGCAAAGTCAAAGTGTGGGCTACATCGCCTACGGCCTACATGTCTAGTCGTCCAATCCGTCGTAGTGGAAGCTGTGTGAGCTTTTACTGTTAAAAGCTGTGCATTAACATTCAACACAATTTAACAGACAGCTGGAAACGAGGTTATAGTGACATTGTTAATTGTTTTAAGAATTTGAAAAGTGTTGAACAAATAATCGCAAATTTACCGTAAACGAAACCGAATAACTATTTTGACTCAAACTGTATTGATTTATTAGTGTAAACATTATAGGGTACATGTACTTTTTAAATGGTTTACCCCCTAAAAAGAGAATTTTAAAACATTTCACGTGCGTAATGTTCAAATTCTCCTTATATCACCGATACACATGCATTTGGTAAGTTGTTTATCTCAGCGCGCATGCTTTGAGTGCATGCGCATAGCATGCGTACATACACCCGGCCGTGTACGCACATGTACACACAAGCTTGTTGCTAAGCTATGTACGGTAGGCCTGATCAATCATGTCGTGTTGGACACCAAAAGTAGTTACTTTCGGATTTAAAAGTTACGAAAGTTCGCTAAAAAAGAGAAGTGCTGTGTGCAGAACATGTGACACAAAGGTAGTTGATGGACCTTCGACGACATCAAATTTCGTTCGCCACCTGAATATCACTTGGCTGTTAAAAGATTGTGGATATGTACTTCAAGTTTGTCAAAATATTTCTTGAAAGTTGACTTTCATTCGCGACTATAAATGACTTGTGACTTGTGACTTGACTTGACAAAAAGTGACTTGTGACTTGACTTGACTTGGGAAAATTTGACTTGTGACTTGACTTGACTTGAGAAAATTTGACGCGAGACTTGACTTGACTTGAGAAAATTTGACTTGTGACATGACTTGACTTGAGAAAAAACGACTTGGTTACAACTCTGGAAAAACCCTGCTTTCTTTGTATCTTAGTGACGATTTCAAAAATTTTGAAAATGCTTCGCGAATTGTCATAAGATGTTAAGTGTGTGTTTCGCGAAGCGTTCGCGAAGCGGCAATTTAAGTTTTGTTCGTCAATAACGCTAATAAAAGCACCGCACCGCGCCGTAAAAATGGCACCGACTAAGATTAATTTGCGGTACGTTATAGCACATTTGATTATATTTGACATGTGTTTCACGCTCATTTTCAAACAAATATTCAGAGTTTTCCCCTAGGTTTTGTCATCCTATGATCACACCAATAAGGTTATAAGGTCACACAAATATTCATCCAGTTTCTGTACGTGAGCCGGTGTGTGTACAGTGTATACATGAAGCCTTCGCGAAGGCTTCGCGAATTTTTTGCGAAGACTTCGCGAATTTTTCGCGAAGCGTTCGCGAAGCGGCAATGGATCTCATTGTGCGGGCCGAAGTTACTCCCTAAGTTTGTAGACTTTTGTTCTTGGCGCAATTTTCGCGAAGGTTTTTTGGCGTTTTTTCGCGATAAATCCATCGCGCAAAGAAGACGAATTTGTGAGTCATTGGCGTGTCCAGGGGGGGGGGCTTTGGGGGCTGAAGCCCCCCGCACGCGCGGATCCCCCAAAAAAAAATGAAAGAGAAAAAAGAAGGAAAGGAGGAAAGAAAAAACGAAAGAAAAAAAAAAAAAAAAAAAATGATTTGACTCAGCCCCCCGCAGGAAAAAATCCTGCACACGCCTCTGTGAGTGGTAGTGTACCATCGCTGGAGTCACACAACATCCCTGACATCGGCAAGTTGGTAATCACAGCAAATGGAGTGCGGAAGCTGCTTGCAGATATTCAACCTAAAAAAGCTATGGGACCAGATAATATCGCTGCAAAAGTTTTGCAAAGCTGTTCTGAAAGCCTAGCTCCAATTCTTCAGAAGATCTTCCAGAAACCCATTGACTCGGGTGAACTACCTAGGGACTGGCGCGACGCTAACATAATTCCCATCTTCAAAAAAGGCGACAGGTCCAACCCAGCAAACTACCGGCCTGTGTCGCTGACTTCAATCCCATGCAAACTTCTGGAACATATAATACATCACCATATCATAGATCACCTGGATCGTCATCACATTATTACCGATCGCCAACATGGTTTTCAACGGGGGAGATCCTGTGATACACAGCTCGCTGGGCTGGTTGATGACCTTGCAAAAACACTCGACAAGAAAAGCCAGGCTGATTTGGTGATATTGGACTTCAGCAAGGCATTTGACACGATTCCCCTATAAACGTCTCCTTTGCAAACTAAAGAATACTGGCATCAACAACAGCCTTCTGGAATGGATCAAGATCTTCCTTACCAATAGACACCAGAGGTTTCTCCTGGAAGGAGCTTCATCATCTGAATCATCGGTAACCTCCGGAGTACCACAGGGAACTGTGTTGGGTCCTTTGCTGTTTTTAATTTACATTAATAAATACCTAGGAGAGTTGAAGGCTTCTGATTGGCCGAGACTCGATCACGTGCAGGGCATTATATGTAGTAATATCATGGTTTTTCCTAGAGCCGTTTTCTAAACCCCGGCTTTGGGCTGCATTCTGGCCACATTACAGACGTTTTCCTAGTTCCGGATCGCAAAAAATATTCAGGCTGTTTTCGGCAAGTCTAATCCTCGAAATTTAAATGAAATAGGTTTAGTAGTTTACCTTGAGTGATGGAGAAACTACAGTTTTTGTTTCGATATTTATGCTCTTCTTTATTTGAAAATACATGTACGACGTCAAATATACCGACATCCCTTTTTCTAGTTGCGGATCAGTTTAACCAATTCCGGATCGAGTACAAAACTGCTTCGTACATGAACAATTATCACGCTAGAACCAACCCGAATCAAGCCTATATTTCTGATAAAGTATTCATTAATTTATATAAATACAGTTTAAAATAAATTTCAAATACTTTCACTTCCAATAAAGTTTAAAAAGAGGACTTGCAAGGAAATGCTTTGAAATGTTTTGTCCGTGTACGTGTGTGGCGCGCGGCAACGAGCCGATAAACTTTGTCCCACCATGGAGAAATTTCTCCATGGTCCAACAGAACACGTCATATGAAATCGCTGGCGCGCGTGTAGTTGATCCATGTATTTTACGGGCGATCCGGAACTAGGAAAAAATGAACGTTCAGTCTTTGGCAGATTTTTTAATACTGGAGACTTTTAGACTTATTTTTACTTATGTATCAAGAAGCTTGTATGTTTCTTTTCAAAATGCACTTCATCTAAACAAATAGTATTGGAGACCAAGCCATAACAAGGTAGGTTTTTATTTCGGAACTAGGAAAAATCCGGAGCTAGGAAAACAACTGTACCACTGCTAAACTACATAAACAAAGCCAAAATACGAAAACGAAGCTGCGTTTGTAAAACGGCCTAGAAGAAGCCGCGAAGTCGCGAAATTCGGAGTATTTTCACCATTTTTCTCGTTAAAAAGGTATTTATTAAAGGTAATAACAGTGCGAGAACCCGGTTATTACTGCGTGGTAATGACCGGGTTGGGGGATGACCGCTGGTAATGGACCTCGATCCATTACCAGCGGTCATCCCCCAACCCGGTCATTACCACGCAGTAATAACTGGGTTCTCGCACTGTTATTACCTAATAAATGACCTTCCAGACGCAGTATCATCCCAAATAAGACTGTTTGCTGATGATTGCATCGTGTACAGAGAGATAAAATCACCCAATGGCAGTGAGCTTCTCCAGAAAGACATTGGCTCACTCTGCAAATGGGAAGACAAATGGCAAATGTCATTTAACACTTCATAAAATCATAAAAATCAGTCCACTCACCAGGGATTACAACATGAATGGGAGAGTACTTCAAACAGTCAAGCATCACCCATACCTGGGGGTTGAAATCAGCAACAATCTCAACTGGGCCTGTCATATCAATCAAACAGTAAATAAAGCGAAAACAATGCTGGAGCTTCTGAGAAGAAATATCCATTCCTGTAGCAAACAGGTTAAAGAAACAGCATGCAAAGTGCTGGTCCGTTCTAGGCTGGAGTACTGTGTGGCCATTTGGGATCCATACCACAATAACAACAAACTCACTCTGGAAAAAGTCCAACGTCGGGCAGCCCGCTTTGTACTTAATAACTACAACTACAGAAAAAGCGTCACTGACATGCTGTCTGACCTCCAGTGGGAATCTCTTGAAGAACGACGCACCAGAAACCGTCGTATTGCCATCTATACAGAGTTTCACAACATCACTCCTCCAAACATCCAGATGAAAAGTAATAATAATAGGGCCACAAGACAAAACGCCGGACAAAATATCATAGTTCCTCCACCCTTCAACAAGACATGCTACCAATATTCCATGTACCTAAGATCAGCCAGAGAATGGAACATGCTTCCACCAAACATCCGTGCAGCACCTGATATTAAATCATTCAAATCCAGTTTAGCTGACATTAACTTAGTTACCAAGGCACACTTCAAAATCTAGCTTGATACACTTCCACACTGACCTGTGCGCGATAACCGCCAATTGGAGGTGTTTGCACAGTACTAGGCAGAAGCAGAAGCAGAAGCACAGTAGGTAGTGGATAATTTCAAGAATAATGCACAGCCAAGCTTAAAAAACGACATGAACAGTTAAAATAGATCGAACAATTGTAAAGCAGTATGAACAGTGCTCTCAGCGCCCTATCTAAGGTCTACCCTTGCAGCAATGCATTTGTCCAGGCTACCTACATTCCCCGCTCATTTTAACGGTCGAATACAAGTATACCCAGCACGATGTGGCAGAGGAATACCCCCTCATATCCCTATACCTTATACACACTCAACACTATTGTTACCTAACACATCCCCCCTTGAAACCTAAACAGAATTCCTGATGAGATTCCGGGAACACAATGGTCAACACAAAAGAAGGGAGGGGTTTCTCTGCCACATATCGCGCTTCATATGAATACAAGGCATAAGCCGTGTTCGCACTGGATAAACATTTTGGGTAACTTTACCATGACGCCGGGTAACATTCCGATGGGTTAATCTTCCCACCGTCCGCACTTGGATTTAATTGACGCGGGTAGAACTGCCGAGACCATGGGTAAACTAACCGAGCTGGCTCCAAAACAATAAAGAGGGCGCCCTGCGTGACCTATGACCGCGACTTGACGACGGATCGTCTGTTCCCGACGCTAGCTCGCAACATTATTTTCTTCGTTCAAGTCATTCGACCGGTGATGGAAGATTTAACCGAAACGTCGCGTCCGCACTGGATTTTCTGGCTCGGTTAAACTGACCTGGTCAATCTTCCTGAGCACCTTTGGCTCGGTTAAACTACCCACGCGGCGTGGGTAAGTTACCTGTGAGGAAAGTTACCCAGGCTGTTCGCACTGGACTTGAAATGGGTAAGTTACCCAATGGCTTGGTTAGTTTGCCCAAATTAAGTCCAGTGCGAACAGGGCTAAAGAATAGAAATTAAACAAAGATGGCAAATTCCACGTCTAGATTCATGAGCATGTTCTACCCTGCACATTGTTGTTATAACAAACCGCAAAAAAGCTTCCTTTAATTTAAATAAATTAATTCGTGCTGAATATGCAACATTATCTTGGCATTACCAACAAAAGCCTAATCTGACGACCGGTCGTCATCTGGCCAACGATTGGACGAGGCCCCGGTGGGAGGGCCGTATTGTTTTGCACGGCTTTTTATTGGATATGAGACGTACACTGTTTACCGTGTCGTATGAAACTGTCTAAAAAGAAAGAACACTACTACGACCACGATGAAAACCACTCTGATATTTAGATATCATTATTAATTATTTCCATGGTTTTGCAAAGACTAGTTTAAGAAATGGGGCGATAATTGGTTTGACCATGGTTGGATTAGTGGCATCTTTACCTAGTTTTGACCAAAACAAGGTTTTTGGCGTACATTCCTCATTTAGCATAAGCAGGTCACATTTTTTCTTTCGAGATAAACATTTCACCCCATGCATGCAAAAGCATAGCAGTTACGGTACCAGCAAATTTACAGATATTGTCGTGTTTTCAGGTGTTTAGTGTGTCCAAACATTTGTTGGAACAAAAGTTTTCATTGTCTTTTCGATTGCACTATAAAATATTGCACAGAATGAAGATTCGGTTGACCATATCCCATATAGCCTTTTAAGGCGAACATTTTATCTGCCGCATTTATCCCAAGAGAAAAATTGTCGCATCTTGTTATTATGCGCAGTTGGAAATACCGAACTGGCTTATTGTTTACTTCATGTTAGTAAGTAATTGTGTGCACTGCATGCTCACAATTGACATAAACAATAAAAATGAACCGGTCTGGGCGTTTGCTCCTATTATGTTCATGAAATAAGATGAGTTGAATGGTTTATTTTTCAGCATGTTGCAAAGGCCCAGGATACAGGAGCCCACAAGAGGCAATGAAGGGACCAAGGGAAGAGATTGTCTACCTGCCTTGCATCTATCGTAACACGGAAGTCAAGAAACCAGACTACTTGGCCACGGTTGATGTCGATCCACGGTCTACAACTTACTGCAAGGTATACAGATTGGCACGATGCACACTTTCAATGGGACACACCATTCTCAAATTTGTATCCTTGTGGAGTCATGCATTGCTTTGTTCTCGTGTACACACATTTTCGTAACATCGAGAGTTATTTTCAAGTGCTCATATTTCAACTAGGGTTGTTTCCTTGGCTATAACCCTAACCCAATATCCATTACCACGGGGATTATTTTGTGACAGATAAACGTGCCCTTAAAATTCCTAGTCGTAGAATTGCCCTTACAGGGTAGTGTTTTCAGAATCACCAGTGTTTGTTTTAAGTTTTGTTGTGAATTACCGACTAATTGACCGACGGAGTGAGGGATGGACTGAGTGAGCGAAGCATAGTAAAGAAAAACATAAACTCAAAAATACTAAAACGTCAAGGCTGTGAATGAAACTACCAGTGATACCCACATGGGTGGCTATAGTACACATGTACAATGGATGTACAATGCAGCACACACTGATCACATACGTTGCAGATTACAGCAAAGCCTTGCACTCAAGGCAAACTCTTACAAAAATCTCCCATGGCATTTTCCCATGGCGATTCTCCATGGGATATTGCCATGGGATCTAATTGGGTTCAACATAGGGTTTTCGACATGTGCACCATGGCTACATGGTTATTCCACCATGTGTGCATGGGATTTTTCCCATGGCACATTTATCTATGGTGTTTTTACATGAATGTTTAAGAATCTCGCAGCACTTTTTTCCTGAAGCGTTGACGTATTACCACGTGTTAGGATACTACCGTATGTGCATCCATGTGGGAGTTATATTATGGAGTGTATAAGCACTCAATGACCAATACATGCATCATTGCTCCTACACTACTGTTCATGTTGTACCATATTATCACTGCATTCCCAAGTTATTTTCTCATAAATGTTTCCAATCATAATAATAACTGAATTAAAATTATCCGTAGTTCTTTAATGTGCAAATTCTCAACATAAAAAAACACACTGTATGCTTTATTATACTTACTTAATCAACATAAAAATAAAATAAATGGAATTAGAACAGTCATAATTAACGCAATTCTCACAAAAATGTCCCATGGTGTTCCCCCGTGGTGTTCCTCCGTGGTGTTCCCCCCTTGGTGTTCCCCCTTGGTGTTCCCCCCTTGGTGTCCCCCCTTGGTGTTCCCCCTTGGTGTTCCCCCTTGGTGTTCCCCCTTGGTGTTCCCCCGTGGTGTTCCCCCGTGGTGTTCCCCCCGTGGTGTTCCCCCCTTGGTGTCCCCCCCCCCCCCCCCCCCCCCCCGTGGTGTTTCCCCCGTGGAGTTCCCCCCGTGGTGTTCCCACCGTGGTGTTCCCCCGTGGTGTTCTTCCCCGTGGTGTTCTCCCTATGGTGTTCTCCCTATGGTGTTCTCCCTATGGTGTTTTCCCTATGGTGTTCTCCCTATGGTGTTCTCCACATGGTCCGTGTTTTCCCCATGGTGTTTTCCCTATAGTGTTCCCCCATGGTGTTCCCCCCATGGTGTTCATCCAATGGTGTTCATGGCCATGGGACATTTTTGTGCAACTGTCCATGGTGTTCGCATGGTCCACCATTGTGTTTCAGGAGACAACCATGGTGCTTTGTAATACTTCATGGTGCTTTGTAATACTTCATGGTGTCCCCATGGTGTTCCAATACTATGTACGGTGTTCCCATGGGGTATTTATATTGTGCTTACTTGTAATGATTGTTTTGTTGTTGCCAACATTGAAATACGTGTGTGAATAAACTTGAAACCATGGCGTTCCTATTATTGTATATGGTGTTCACATGGGCTACCATGGTGTTTTTAGCGACCACCATGGGATCCCCATGGTGTCCCATGGGGAACTCATGGTGTTGCCATGGGACATTTTTGTAAGGGAACTGATTGCTTGATTGCCTGAATTACTGACTGACTGAATTACTTACTGATTGATTTGACTGTCTTACTAAATTTCCTAACTGGCCAAATTACTGACTGGTTGATTGACTGACTGGCCTACTGACTGACTGATTGATTGATTGACTGTCTTATAATCGACTGACTGAAATACTAACTGAACTACTGACTGAATTACTAACACCGCGTTTACACTTGATCCTCCTACAAGGATCCAAGGAGGATCAGATCCCGAAAGCGAGATTGAGCATTTTTGTGCCGCGTTCACACTTGAGTGTGATTTCGCATTGATCTCGCATAGTTAAACGGAAGTTCAGTTCAGCTGACGGCAAAGGTTACTGTGCGAGGTCATTGATTGTGCGCGCGCATGTTGTTTTGTTCGTTGCGTCGCGCCATTTTTTTATTTGGTGTACATTGTGTGTAAACGATACGGCGACACACGTACGTTGCAATCCCCCATATACATTACACAGCGTTGGCCGGCCACGGACGATGAGAGGTGGTAGGCAAAGCGTTGTTTACAATTTCTTGTTTCGCATTTTTTTTTTAATGACCTGACACACCGGATGTGAGCAGCTTAAATTGCAGGATCTGATCTCGATCTGCATTCACACTTGTTTTTTGATCGCCTTTGCGGGATCTAATCTCCATTTGATCTCGCAATAAAGGGAGATCAAAAAGGAGGATCTGATCCTGATCCTGATCCTGATCGCGTTCACACTAGCCGGTGATCTCCCTTTGATCGCCCTTTCGAGATCAGATCCTCCTTTGATCCTCCTAGCAGGATCAAGTGTGATTGACTGTCTTACTATCTGACTGAACATCTTTTTTCATTATATTCTGGGGAATTTTATTGGTCACGTGATTTGTCATAGATGGCTGGTGTACCTCAATTCAGAAAATTGGATTAACTTGTAATGCCAACTGGTAAAGCATTTCCTATGTGAAATGCTGTTGACTAGCTTTTTAACCAGTTTTGTTTTTCTACTTGTTTGGGAATAGCCTCTCTCCTTTTGATAATAAACATTATGTAATGCGTTCTGGGAAAATGAGATGGAATTTAACTATGTACAAGACATAGTGAAGAAAACTGCAAAATAATGAATAATGAGTGATTTTTTATTTATTTTTTAAATTGTATTGATATTGAATCTTTGGCTTGTTTATTAACTATATTTTACAGTATGAAATAGTATGAAAGTAATGGAATAAAAGTGTTTCTTAATTTTCTCCATATCACATGTACAAAATTTGAAATTTCAAACGCCTTTTTCTCAACAAATACTTTTGCGACATGTTGATAACTTGTTAATGGAATATCCGATTGAAGCGCAACAAACCGCATTGTAAGGAAAATTGCATTCTCTTTTTCGATACCTAGGTAATAACCCTCTTTTAACTCTGCCTAGTTCCATCTCATTTTGCCAGAACCCCTAACATATTTTTCTATCTCTCCGTGTTTCAATATCCACATTTAATTTCAGGTGATCCATCGTCTTCCCATGCCCAATGTGGACGACGAGCTGCATCACAGTGGCTGGAATACTTGCAGCAGTTGCTATGGCGATGAAAACAGGAAGCGGAATCTTCTCATACTGCCCTCGCTGTACTCATCACGCATCTACGTGATTGATGTTGGGACTTTGCCACGCAAACCGAGCTTATACAAGGTAGTGCAGCATTAAAAAATTGTGCCGAAAGTTGCATTTCCCGGGTTTTTTCCTTAAACAAAAAAAATAACTTTTTTTATTTGCTATTTGTTGAGGAATATCAAAAAAAAATTATGAGATATTGACCAACAGAAATTGACCTTAGTTTTTTGTAATTGATTACCCAATTTTTTTAAATGGACCGTTATAACGCATACCAGGGAATGTCATCTTGAAAATAGTTGTGGCTCTCGTTATAGTAGATTAAAAATCTTGAAAATGGAAGGACAACTGAAATTCCCCCAAAGCGCTAGGTATAATCATGTCTCTTAGAATTTCGAAAAAGCATCGTACAAAATACAACTTAAAACCAGTGGCAACATTTTTTCATCTGTGGAAGTTTTTTTAAAAGCTATTTTATTACGTTTGTTTTATACGTCGATGTACTTTAGTGTCACAGTTATCCCTTTATTTTAACCAGTTCGTGCCGGAATTATTTTGACATTGCCCGGGCGTGGGATTGTTTTTTATGAAACTCGATCCGAGGCGAGTTCAGGCCAGCATCATGGGTATAACACCCCGATATTTCCGACCTCGCTTACTGCGAGCCTGTTACTGACAGATATTTCCGGCCTAGGTTGTCATCGGTTTTGAATTCCGGAAAAACTTTGTGCATCCACGTCATCTGATGCGAACTGGTTGGGCTATGACTAAGAAAAAAAAAGAGATTAGAAAGAAAACACAAAATAATCACAACAATGGACAAGTTGCACTATGATGACATCATCATAACCACACTAGTCAATTCACACTTTTGCAATGTGGTCCTAGTCTGTTTGAGTCGAATACAATTTTACAAAATAAAAAAACAATCATACAAAATTAACCAATGACGTCACAGTGACGTCACTTCGTATCTTGCATAAGTAGCAATATCTTGCCACCCTCCAAGGTTGGTCCATATGCGTTTCAAAAAATTACAGCTTGACTATTTGTCGCGGTTGTTTTGTTCATTATTATTGTTATGTTTAAAGATCTTTTCAGTGTAACTTCCGGTCTTGTGACGTCATCAATATTTGCTCCTGTTCAACATATTCTTAGCATAAAGCTGATGTTTTATATAAATTATACAGTAATTTCAGCAAACTTCGCCACACGAATCAACTAATTATTCATTTTAAATATTAAAAAACCTGACGCTAGAGGGCGCTCTACCATTATATAACGTAACCGGTAACATCACCTTGTAAAGTACAACCGTACCAGAGACCGAAATCATAGAAAGTAAGTTCACATCAATTTCCACTTTTAAATTACGAGGCACTTCCGGTTTCGACCGGAAGGAAGGGTCACGTGATTTTGAAGGTATTATCAGAAACGAATATCCTGGAATATTCTATCAATTCCCGTAAAAATGTAAATCATATTTTTTACAAATCCTTGGTTGATTGTTATCTGATACTTGACCTCATCATGACGTTTGTCGGCGAGACAGGTGTGCACTATAGGGTGTTTTCATGCTCCTTCGCTTCGCTCATCCGCATGAAAAACAGTTTCATTCTAACTCAGACTTCAAGAAACTACATTGGATACAGTGCGTCAATTCGGATGTTTTATTATACAGCATGGGAGTGTACATGTACCTAGTGTCAGCTGCTCAACACATTTGTCATTTTTTCGGAAACCATTACATTATATCAAAATTCAGAACTAAAACTTCATAACAATTCGACGACTTGATAATTTTAGCTCTACCTTGGACCATTCTAGATTGCAAACAGAACATGAATAAGCGCGTTATTAGTTACGTCGCCCAAATAAGTTATCGGCTCTATTGGATCTTCAACCATCTATACCTACGAGATCAACTGACCGAAATACCTTTCCATTGGCATAAAAGTATACAGATATATATGAATTACCAGAAAATGTAAATATTATTGGTAGAAAATCGTGTCAGCTCCACCTTGGAGCTTTAGCCCTCTCGGCTCTTCGGGTTATCTGTCCGGAATGCGTCATTTTGAACTAGGCATAAATTACCAACATGTACTTCTACACAATGTAAAAAGTATATTATATCAAAATTTAAAACTAAAACTATATAACAATTCGACGACTTGATAATTTTAGCTCTACTTTTGACCATTCTAGATTACATTACATTACATTACATTACATTACATTACATTACATTACATTAATATTTATAATGCGCTTTTCCCAAAAGGCTCAAAGCGCGTACAATTATAAAATGTTACTTAGATATACTTACAATAAAATAGTTACATTAAAACTAACAATTAAAACAATGATTGCAGAATAATACAAAGGTAGGAAAATTATACAAAAAGATGCGTTTTCAAAGATTTTTTGAAGTTATTTACAAACAGAACACGAATAAGCACGTTACGTTATTATAAGTTACATCGCACAAATAAATTGTCGGCTCTATTGGAGCTTCAACCATCTATACATACGAGATCAACTGACCGAAATACATTTCCATTGACATAACAGTATACAAATTTATAAATTACTATAAAATGTAAATTATTATTGGTAGAAAAACCGTCTCAGCTCCACCTTGGAGCTTAAGCCCTGTCGGCTCTTCGGATTATCTGTCCGGTATTATATCCCTTTTGTACTTGGTCATCTGACCACCTGGACCATATCCGATCCTTTCTTTTTTCTTATCCGCCAAAATAAACCTGTCATGATAGTCATGAATAATAACGACAACAAAAATAAATAAATGGCATGATATCAAAACACCGTTACGGTTTGATTTGTATGTAAATGATACCATCGCTGTGTTGAATGCCTGATACGCAAACCACAAAAACCATATGCAAAAGGAAAAGAAGTCTTTTATTCTAGCCAGACACTAACATCGTTAAATGTAAGTTCATATCATTTATCACTTTTAAATTATAAGGCACTTCCGGTTTAGACCGGAAGAAAGGGTCACGTGATTTCACGGACACGAGACAAAATGAAGATCCTAAATTATGCAATTAATTTCCACAAACATCAAGTTCCGGTCATTAACGGTTGATTTGTTATTGATTTTCATAGATTACACCGTGCGTGATGTTTCGCAAAATCTTTGTGAAACCCGAAACAGATTCCGACAGTTATAGAATGTAACGCGCATGTCTCGCCAAAGCAGCGAAGTTCGTCCGATAGTAGGTCGTTCGCATATGACGAAGCTTTTAAAACATTTTTGAGGGCAAAACACGACCCGGAAACTTTTTCAAATTCCCGCCGAACTAAAAACGACTTTCGCGAACAATTGACGACGCTTCCGAACCCCGCGCATGTTTGGCGAACGTTTGGAACCTAAAATACGAATGTTGGACTCTGCCATTTTTTCAGCATTCGCATCCTTCGCGTATTGTTCGCGTGCCACGTGAAAACCCACCCTTCAGCACATTTGAAAATATATATATAACACTCATCATTTAACCAGTTTCGCGCCAGAGGACGTATATACACGCAAAGTGTTCTCCATATTCAAAACGGATGACGCATAAACACGTCACGAGCAAGGCCGGAAATGTCTGTCAGCAGCGAGCAAGGCTGCAACTGCGTGGGTGTGCTTCCCGGTACCATCGGCCTGAACCCGCTTCGGATCAAGTTTCGTTAAAATAATCCCGGCGCGAACTGGTTAAGGGGATTCTGACACTTGCATTATAATTCTCATTAGTACAGGACCTGCTACATTTCCAAAACATCCCAAAAGGAAATTGTATAGCCTGATAACTATATGTTTGGGGTACAGGTCGTGGAGCCCGAGGAGGTTGGATCTGTAGCTGGCCTTACGACCCCACACACCAGCCACTGCCTGGCAGATGGCCAAATCATGATCAGCGCTATGGGGGATGCCAAACGCCCAGGGGAGGCAAAAGGTACGTACCGATAGTAGGCCGCAGCAAGCTTTAGGTCCAGTCAGGGTGGTGTTTGTGTTTTGTGGTAGGTCATATCGGAATTAGCATTGTTAACTTTGTCCAGTGTTTGGTGGTCAGTTTTAAATTCCAAACCAGACTGTAGACAGATCAGATCCTGGTTGTGTATTTACTGGAAAATATGCGTTTGTATTGACCGGCAATCGTGGTCGTCGGACAAAAGAATTGGGAGGCAAACAATGGGTCCACGATTGACACAACGTCCACGATCTTTTTCCGTGTACAAATCCTATGGCGATCATCCGAAAACGTTAAACAAAAGAGGGAAGACGGTCGGACAATACCCCGTCCACGATTGCCGGTCAAAACATAGCTGTGTGTGTGTGTATGTGTCCCTCTGAGTTTTAGATTTCATTTCGTCTTTGGTTGCCGGCCTTATGTGTCGTACATGTAAGTTAAATTTACATGCATTTGCCCATGCCCCCTTTCTCAGCCGTACTTATTTATTCTTTTAGGATTGTATTAATTTGTAGTAGTGTTAGGTTGTATTCATTTGTTTTTTATTTTTTTTTTTGGGTGTGGGGGGGGGGGGGGGGGGGGGGGGGGGTTGCATGTTATCCAGCATGGATAACATGCCACACAATTATAAATTTGTTTTCATTTCTAAAACTGAATCCATACTGCTTAAATCAATACTGTCTAAAAAAATTGTATATAATATTTAAAAACCAAACGACGTGGCTTTAAGAAATATAATTTATTTCTAAATTCAGGTGTTTGTGTGTTTCGTTTTCTACTGGCGGATCCCAAGTGGGTTTCGTTACAATTATTAACAAATAACAATTACATCGAATAAATGTACGTTAAGCGATTGCTGTCGCCTTGGCCCAAGATACAATACGCGTTAAACAACACCCCACCCTTTAGTTCTAATGTTGATGGTTGGTCTATGTTTACAATAATTAGTATGAAACACCCTTTCCAAGCCAAAATCAAATTAAGAAGTCACCTTCATAATCATCTTCCAAGATTACCCATATCTGTGCACCAAATTGTATACCTAGTCAGGCATGATAGACCCATTCCATATTGTCCTTCATGTCAGTCAACCTGAACCAGCGACAGTTGTTTTATTGGACCAATAGGGCGTATATAGGACCAGTGGCACGCGGGACCAGTTGCACGTGGGACTCTAGTAGAACTATATTATTTCAATTTCAGGCGTTGACATTTTTTATGAAAACGGGTTAAACTGTGTAACCTATGGAACATCGAGGTACCTCATGGGGAAGCTTATTGACCCCCAAAACAAAACGTTGAGGTCACTCGCACGGCAATGTTTTGTTTTTTTGTAAATTGTTTATCCACATAGTAAAATATTGTTTTAAAATGTTAAAGTGAACCAACAAATTGGCAATGCGGGACTCCAACCTGCAACCTCCAAAATACCGGACCGGCACTTTTAACTACCAACTGAGTTATCTTGCCCTATATTGGCAGTGTCCCAAATTGTCAGTGTTTTTGTTCGAGGGCGCTAGTAAACAGTCATAAACACCAGAATGAGGTGTCGTTGTCTCGGTCTTGAAAGAGCTAGTCTTGGTCTCGGTCTTGGGACCCTTGCTCTCGGTCTCTTGATCTCCGTCTAGGGCATGAAGCTCTCGACTACAACACTGTCCCCTAATTAGTCCATCACAAGATCAATCAAAGGATATAAAACATGTAATTATAGTTTTTGGTAAATAAGTGGGAGGCACCATAAATAACTTAAAAGTCCCTGCCAAACAAGAGCACGTTTTTGGGAGGTTCTAGTCAACTATTTGGAATTGCATAGACCGCCGGGTACGATTCTACCGCATGGTTACCAAAAGCTGTGTGCGTCACTCACACAGCAGAATACCAGCATCGAGAAATTGTGTGATTTTGATCAGCGATTGACTAGAGACATCTGCACGTTGTTATTGATGCGTAGGCAGAATTACATTTATGGTCCTCGCCCGAATTTGCTACATTAAAGCTAATTACTAACACCCGAATCAAAAAAAGCAAAGTGTCCCATGTCGATATGGCTACATAAGATCAGTGTTTAACTCCGGTTTCAATGGCATGAAACAACTGAGAATTTTTCCAGCCCCCTGGGTGACCACCCCCCCCCCCCTCCCTTTTCCCGGACAGGATGCTAGTCCATGTCAGGTCACTATAATGGTCACTAGCTAATGCAAGGTACCCATTTATACTCCGACACTGAGGGCATACTTGTCATTCTATCCAATGGAGGACACTTTGAGTGTGTGTGTGTGTGTGTGAATTACACCTATCATAGTGAGGACACGACACTAAAATGCTGGCTGTCCATTGGTTTCATATTGGTGTGCATTCTAAAGTTATCATTGCGATTGCAAATTCTAAATAGTCAAGTATTCTGACGCATCCGTACATGTGTGTGAACTGACGAAACACCCTGCTTAGCTTTGATGAAGCTTCATTTTGTTCCGACAAAAGTTTTGATGTTCCCCCAGGTTCGTGGCTGCAGTGCCACAGGACAGGATGTTTCGATGTCTCGTTTGCCAGGAATCTTCTTCAGCAGAAATAATTTCTGCAAACCCTTCGTAACGTCTCCCCTCTCCTCGGCAGTCCAGGGACGACGTTTCACTCGTCTCGAGTTCAGAGATGCCAGACTTCCAGATGGAACACTGATTGGAGCCTGTCGATTACCTAATGTCACATAGGAAACAAGTCGATATAAGACACATATATTTATGCACTTTCAATTCAGACAGCCCGATAGCCAGAAAGACAGACAGACAAACAAACAAATAGACAGGCAGACAAAAACAATGCGAGTGTGCAGGAAGCGCAGGTTTCATCGGGCACTGGTGACGCCAGAGATCACTAAGCACATAATAGCCATAACAATATATGCACGGTCCGTATGCATGTGGAGCTACCTTATGATTAGGCCTATATCCTACAATAAGTGCACCTCGGCCATTCCGAATGACTTGGCAATTGTGCCTATAATTACCAACATTGCGGATTTTCCACAAGTATCTTACGGGCACTTGGGTTGGTCTCAGACGCAATCTCTACAACTTCGCTCTCTTCTTTGTGACATGACTGGAGATGACGGGGCAACTTGGATTGAGGTACTTCACAGTAAAAGCAGAAGTGTTTCTTGTCCCATTTCCTGTGCCCACCTTCATTGCTGGTCTCCATGACTGTTATGTGACAGGTCTCAGTAGCCTCGATTGATGAGGCTGCATATGGAGGAGGACAAACAGCAGGTCCTGTACCAGAATCAGCTTGTGGGCCATCATCCCCACTGGAACTGCTTTGTGGACTGTCCGAACCATTTAAGTGCGGACTCGAGAACAGCGGATGGGCCACCTGACATAGAAAATCAAATCAAAATCACATTTATTTTTAAACAAATAACAATTTCTTTGGGTTATCTCTGAACTGATGACATCCAGTTATTCTCTTCATAAAAAGATATGTAATTCATATGAGAATTTGTGCATTCATTATATGACTTCCAAGACTGAGCAGTTTACTAATTAAATACTTGTAGTCAGCGTTAAGTACAGGCGTTGTTCATATTGTCATTAAATCACACTATACGGTAGGAATATGGACAATCCCAACATATCACGAATAAAACTAACAACAACAACGTGGGGTAGCAGGTCTTTGGTGGGTAAGCAGGTCTACAGAACACAGTTATTATTTGCTTTTGCTGCTCCAAGCCCATCTGGAAGTAGCGTTTTGTATTGTTGCTTAAGTATGTTGTTCATGTTTGTGATGGCTGAATAAATAATAATAATAATAATAATAATAACATTTCATTTGTATTCTTCCTAACCTGTTGTTAAATGGGACAAATGGGAATCTACATATGGATAACATTTCTTACCTACGGAGCCCCTAAATGGACATAATCATTTCGTGTGCTCGAAATCATTTCGTGCGCTCGAAATCATTTCGTGCGCTCGAAATCATTTCGTGCGCTCGAAATCATTTCCTGCCCACGAAATCATTTCCTGCACACGATATAACTTATTTCGTGAGCTTGAAATCATTTCGTGCGCTCGAAAAAAATATTTTCGTGAGCTCGAAATAATTTCGTGCGCTCGAAATGATTTTGTGCAATTGCTAAAAATCGGTTAAGTAAATTTGACACATTGTTAGCATTAGGCAGGTAGTAGGCTAGTCTTGCTCCAAGACCGAGTTGTTCATTTGTTCCGGGCGCGCCATCCATCTATGCAGTTCATCAATCATCAATACTCCGAAAACGGGCTTATTGAGGGCTCCCTTGGTTATCACAAGCTTTGTTTCACAACTCGGTCTTGACGCAAGGGTACCATGAACCCACACATTTTCGAGGACATTCCATTTGTATTCGTCATATATGTCCCTTTAGGGGCTCCGTATTTACCTTTGGTAAAGGAGGTTATTACGGCAGGTTACCATGGTGAATCTGGAGGCCACAGTGCGATAACGCTCTCCCCTTCACGATACTGGTGATTTTTCCAAGGTTCCATCAAGACGACTACTCGGTTTCATGTTTGTTATGGTAGTTCTGTCAGCCACACCTAGACTAGCTAGCTTTAACAAGACAACAATACAATAACAATATGCCATCATAAGATAATACAAGTAAATATGAATAATTATGGCTACTCATTTGCTTTATTATTTATAAATTAACTATGGAGTATTTCTTGTTCGCACGGTGCTCAACAACTTTTGCTTTGGTTAGCAAAATAACGCAGTTAAATTTGGTTCTATATTATTCTGAAATTATGCATATTCACTTCCCACACCATTCTAAGAGTGAGAGAGGCCATGACTACAAATTACATTTGAACGTAAACTAGTACTAACGTTACACTAGTCTAGCTAATAAAAAGTACATACATTTATGCATGTCCGCTCACACTCACAATCATACCAATAGGTTCAAATTATATGTCACAGAGTGAGCTACAGAGACATGCACTATGCAGTCACATACATGATATAATTCATGTACATCGATTAACATGCAAGCTTCCAAATACAATGTCTACTTACCATCTATCCAAGTATCTATTCCAGATCCATGGTACACCTAGCTAGCTGCAAAATGGCTATGTCTTCGCATAAACTACAATATGCCTCACCATACATAGGCCAAAACAATGTTTATAATAGTTAATACACGTCTAGACTAGTAGATCGAGAGGTGATGGCCATTTACGTCAACATGCATGACGTTATACTTCGTCACACACGCGCCACTCATGGAAACCCCCAAACAGTATTACCCTGAATGGCATAGCGCCTATGCCATTCAGGGTAATACTGTTTGGGGTTTTTTTGACGGGGGAAAAAATGTGCATACTCCCCCACGACAGGCCTTATGTGTGAACCGAGGACTCGTCCAAAACACTTTGATATTTAACCAACAGTCAAAAATGGCCACGAAAGTCCCATTTTTCACAATATTTCATACGAGGACGCGCTCGGTTTGCAAGGTATCCTCAGTATGTGAGTGTGTACTAACATAAAAGCCCTCCATTTGCGGTATTGACATTTACACGTCTCCCCTACAGCACCCAGTCACAAGTCTTCCATGATAAGAGTTGTGACAGTTTATATACTGACTAGTCCTGTTGACTAGTACAAAGGAAAGTCAGGTGAGGTGGATCTACTCAAACAATAAGCTTGTATTGCTCGAGTAATTTGCATATAATTAGCTTAAGAATTGGATTAATCCTATTAAGGATTACAAGTAACAATTGTGTATTTAGGCCAGTCCATCCAGTAAAAAAAAAAAAAAAGGCCAGTTGGCTGGTAAAAAAACCATCAGCTTGCACTATAGAAAAAGGAATTTCAAGCACATTGTGTTTACAAACCTGGTTTTGTTACACTATGTTCTCTTAAAAAATGTTCATACGGTATTAATCATGTTAATAACAATTTAGTCTAGGAAAAATAAGTTTTGACCTCACACAAATTGCAATAGAATATTTTCCCCCCACAGTGCACTTCTATAAGGTCTCTAGAATGACATACTAAAAATAAAAAAAAATAAAAGTGGTGGAAATATTAGTATCCCTAACTTAAGGTTCATCTGTGAAAAATTTAAAAGAAGCTAATTTCAACTGATTTGGGTAGGTTTGGGTATGGACAACTACCAAAAAAAAGGAAGGAGGGATAGGGGTTGGGGAACTTTTGTTATTAGAGGTCAAAGGTCATTGACCCCTCCCCAAATCCCTAAAAATTATATTTCAGCAACAAAATATGGTATATAGATGATCTTGGTGTCAAAATGCACAGAATTACAATAGAAGATGACATCAAATAATTATTGACCCTTGGGACCAAATCCTGACCTCCGAAAATGAGGTCAAAGGTCACAAAACAATTTCATTACTAACATGTCATATTTATAGCAACAAAACTTGGTATATAGATGATCTTGGTGTCAAAATGCACAGGATTATGAAAGAAGATGACAGAATATCTACTGACCCTTACAAAAGAGGTCAAAGGTCAAAAATAGACGTATTACTAAAATGTCGCACAGGAAAATTACCATGAACAAAAACAAATCTAAGAGGCTAATTTCAACTTATTGTGGCGGGTATGGGGGTTATTATTTATTCCAAGAGCAAAGAAGGAGGGGGAAATTCCCTTTCTGAGGGTCAAAGGTCTTTGACCCTGCACTAAAACATTATAAATTGTATCTCAGCGGCAGTATGTTTTTCATGGGCCTAGATGATCTTGGTGTCCAAATGCACAGAATTATACTAGGAGACAAACACAATATGAAATGGATTCTTCACCACCAAAATACGAGGTTAAAGGTCAAAATGAGCAATTGGGCGGGGGGGAGGGGGGGGGATTAAAGTTCATTAGTGTCAAAGAGTTTGTGTATGTAAAGTATGTGTGCATTTATAATCATGTTTGGTGTTTATTGGGAAGGAGCGTAATCATACATTCAGCCTACGTTTTTTAATTATTAAAACGATTCTCGGTCACATGGGAAGGACATTAAATTGAAGGACGTCTAACGCTGGGTTATGTGGAATTGGTTTTTCTGTGAGACTATTAGGTTTTTTAGTTAAAGATGAAGTGCTTTTGCAAGAAAATAGCAAAGGGAAACCGGTTTATGCAGGCATACTTCAAGGAATGATCAGTTTATTTGTTGTTGTTTGTTTGATCCATCCCAGAGTTAGCTGTAGTGAATCAGAACTCATTCTACTATAGGAAGGGGAGGGTGTTAAATGGAAGTTGTCACAAGTCAGAACTATTTCTCATCGTTTTCATTATTGTTTTGGAGATGCTGCAACAGTTCTGCTGCGTGAAGTATCATGGGATTGTATGTTTGTTGCTGGTCTGCAGAGATAAATCTGTATATTTATGATTTGCTGGTATGCCAGCAGTGTAGTTGTGTAACTATATTGCCCAGAGCGTAATTCTTAATGTAAGTTTTTTCTTAGTGATATACGCTTCTGGGAAGTCAGTTCTGGCCACATTTTTTTCTGCGAGATTGCAGTCGGTAGGAGGAAGTGGGGGGGGGGGGGGGGGGGGGGGGGGGGGTTACGTGTACAAGTTTCAAGAGAACCCCTCCGTGTTTTTCGTTTTTTTCTTGAGACGCGGTTCTGCTGACAAGTATCATATGAATTGTATTTGTGACTGGCAGAGTTAAATCTGTATATATATTATTGGCAGTCACTCGCAGACGAGTAAGACTGTCGGGGGGGTTGACTCAGTTTGATTGGCATTTCCTCTCATGAGAATAGAGTCCAATTCTGGACGATATCAGGCGTCCGCAGTATCTACATTTTAGGGGAACATCCTGCGACCTGAGCTCCTTGTTGTGTCTCCGCATTCTCCTCGCATCAGCTGCACTTTCGTTGGATTTCTCTGCTGTGGCAACCCCACGTTTAGTAATGGAGCGCCACAAAAGTCTATCCTTAGCTGCATCTTGCCAAGTGGTAACTGAAATTCCAGCTGACTGTAGATGACGCTTCAGGCAGTCCTTAAATCGTAGATTTGGACGGCCTCTATGACGAGTTCCAGAAGAAAGCTCTCCATAAAACACAGCTTTTGGCATCCGCGAGTCTTCCATACGAACAAGGTGACCGCTCCAACTCAGCTGTCTTGCAAGAAGAATTGATCCAGCGCTGACCATACGAGCTCTACGAAGGACTTCAGCGTTAGTAATGCGATCTGACCATTTGATGTTGAGGATTGCACGGAGGTGGCGGAGTTGGATATGGTTAAATTTGCGGATGTGTTTTTGGTATAGCGCATATGACTCGGTGGAATACAACAGACTGGACAGAACCACTGCCTGGTAGACCTTGCACTTGGTGGATGTCTTGACACCACGCTGGGTTATGTGGAATTGGTTTTTCTGTGAGACTATTAGGTTTTTTTAGTTAAAGATGAAGTGCTTTTGCAAGAAAATAGCAAAGGGAAACCGGTTTATGCAGGCATACTTCAAGGAATGATCAGTTTATTTGTTGTTGTTTGTTTGATCAATCCCAGAGTTAGCTGTAGTGAATCAGAACTCATTCTACTATAGGAAGGGGAGGGTGTTTATGGAAGTTGTCACAAGTCAGAACTATTTCTCATCGTTTTCATTATTGTTTTGGAGATGCTGCAACAGTTCTGCTGCGTGAAGTATCATGGGATTGTATGTTGGTTGCTGGTCTGCAGAGATAAATCTGTATATTTATGATTTGCTGGTATGCCAGCAGTGTAGTTGCTTAACTATATTGCCCAGAGCGTAATTCTTACTGTAAGTTTTTTCTTAGTGATATATACGCTTCTGGGAAGTCAGTTCTGGCCACATTTTGTCTGCGAGATTGCAGTCGGTAGGAGGAAGTGGGGGGGGGGGGGGGGGGGGGGGGGGGGTGTTACGTGTACAAGTTTCAATAGAACCCCTCCGTGTTTTTCGTTTTTTTCTTGAGACGCGGTTCTGCTGACAATAAGCCTGTCTCGGGTACCCGGGTACCCGGGTACCCGCCCGCGGAGGCCAAGAACCGGTTCCATTTTATCGGGTCGGGTACCCGTAACCAAATTTATAAATTTCGACGCAACGTCCGAGACAACACAAAGTGTAAAAAAAACACAAGTACATGTGTTCAAATATCACTATCAGAAGATTTACAAAGTTCCGAGTGAATTTACCGACGATTCCAAAACTCCATCCTGTGGTTTATATTTTAGTTTTATTTAGACTATCTTTGATGTGTCTCCAGAAGCGCGAAAGTGATGAAACACGATAGTATCAACCTTTTGTTTGCGTTTGTAATAAAGCTTCTTGTACTAGCCACTAGCCTGGAAATCATTCTCTCTGATGCGCCGCAGATGGCGGGTAGTACCTGAAATTAGTCTGTAACCTGATTTACAAAGTTCAAAGTGAATTACCGACCATTCCAAAACTCCATTTTGGGTTTTTGAGTTTAGTTTTGTTTTGACTGGTTTTGACTATCTTTGACGCGTCTCCAGAAGCAAGAAAGTTGACCCATTGTGTGTGGTTTTTAATAAGTTTCTCGTAGCCAGGAAATGATCTTCTTTGATGCGCCGCAGATGGCGGAATAAAGTGAACAAACAAACATTGTAATTGTACTTACGCTAACCCTTGCCTGGCAGATACAGAATTTATTTAAAAGGCGTTGGTCGGTATATTCCTCGAGCGAATTTATTTATCTCTTAGACCGTGCCAACCGATGGTCATTAAATTGTGTAAGTACTTTTACAAAAGTTTGCCGTACTGATTTACAAATAAAGAGGTGTAAACAAAACCTGAGCCTGTTTATTTACGAAACCCTAGTCCTACTTTTTTTGTTTTTTAATTCCTAAGGTTAATTAGCTGTTTCGGTTTTTCACCGAAACAGCTATTGTTTTCGTTCTGGTTTTTTTTTTTTTTTTTTTTTTTTAGCTGTTTCGGTTTTTCACCGAAACAGCTTTTGTAATCGTTAAAGTTTTTTTTTTTCTTTTTTTTTTTTTTCTTTTTCAGATTTTTCTCCATAGGATTTGTACACGTTTGTTCAGACAGGTCACTTAGGTACTTTGGTAAATCCGATCGACATGAGACTTGGCATACATTTAGACAACCACACAAGGACGGTCCTAGAAGAAATTCACCGCGATTACGTCACTCAAGGTCACGTGACTTCGCGTTAAAGGTGAAATTTTTCCCATAGGTTTTGTACACGTTTTTCTTAAGACTATTGTCTTTGACACTTTGGTGAATTCGACCGACTGGAAACTTAGCATACTCTTAGAACACCACCCCCAGATGTTCCTAAAAAAAAATTGGCACGATTGCGTCATTCAAGGTCACGTGACGTCACGTTAAAGGGAAAATTGTTTCCCCCTATAGGTTTTGTACACGTTTTTCTTTAGACTATTGACTTTGACACTTTAGTAAATCTGATCGACTTGAGACTTAATTGGCACACACAAAAGACCACCACACACATATTGAAAGTAATTTTAGACACTCGAAACAGCTCCGTGTTTGTCCACAAACACATGTCTAGTTTTTTTTTTGTTTTTTTTTGCCTTTTGTTCTCCATAGGATTTGTACACGTTTGTTCAGACAATACACTTTGACACTTTGGTAAATCCGATGGACTTGAGACTTGGCATACACTTAGACAACCACCCAAGGACGGTCCTAGAAGAAATTCGTCGCGATTACGTCATTCAAGGTCACGTGACTTAGCGTTAAAGGTGAAATTTTTCCCATAGGTTTTGTACACGTTTTTCTTCAGACTATTGAATTTGACACTTTGGTCAATCCGACCGACTTGAAACTTGCCATACACTCAGAACACCACCACCAGATGTTTCTGAAAGAAATTCAGCACGATTGCGTCATTCAAGGTCACGTGACGTCAAGTTAAAGGTTTAATTTGTCCCCCATAGGTTTTGTACACGTTTTTCTTTAGACTCTTGACTTTGACACTTAGTTAATCCGATCGACTTGAGACTTGGCACACACATAGACCACCATCCACAGACGGTCGTAGGAGAAATTTGGCACGATTACGTCACTCAAGGTTACGGGGTGTCACGTTAAAGGTTCAATTTTCCCCCATAGGTTTTGTACACGTTTTTCTTTAGACTATTGACTTTGACACTTTAGTAAATCTGATCGACTTGAGACTTGGCACACACAAAAGATTACCACATACATATTGAAAGTAATTTTAGACACTCGAAACAGCTCTGTGTTTGTCCACAAACACATGTCTAGTTATGTAATTGTCCTTGTTTTTATAGAAAAAAAAGAAAGGTTACTTAAAGACTTATTTGAATGAACTCCTAAAATTTCTCCAACAGATTTCAGGGGTAAATAATAATATGATTTATTCTTGGTTTTTCTGATGTCTAATAAAATCTACATACACCTGACCATTAAATAACGAGGCTAGCGAAATTTCCGGTTTATTTAATAACATTGATTTCTGGTTTCGTTGGTTTTTTTTAAAAGGAAGAGAAATAAAAGGAACAGAACCTTAACACCTAATATTTTGAGATCCTAAACATTTTGATCAAAATAATTCCTAAGGTTAATTATGTAATTAGCTGTTTCGGTTTTTCACCGAAACAGCTTTTGTTTTCGTTAAAGTTTTTTAGCTGTTTCGGTTTTTCACCGAAACAGCTTTTGTTTTCGTTCTGGTTTTTAGCTGTTTCGGCCTTTCAGCCGAAACAGCTTTTGTTTTCGTTAAAGTTTTTTTTTTTTTTTTTTTTTTTTTTTTTTTTAGCTGTTTCGGCAATTCAGTCGAAACAGCTATTGTATTCCTTCTGATTTTTTTTTTTTTTTTTTTTTTTTTTCAGACTATTCTCCATAGAGTTTGTGCACGTTTTTCTTCTGGCATGGCACTTTGGCACTTTGGTAAATCCGATCGACTTGAGACTTGGCACACAGTTGACCCATCACCCAAGGATGGTCCTAGAACAAATTCGTCGCGATTACGTCATTCGTTGTCACGTGACGTCACGTTAAATGTGTATTTTTTTCCCATAGGATTTGTACACGTTTTTCTTCAGAATATTGAATTTGACACTTCGGTAAATTCGATCGACTTGAGACTTAGGACACACCTCAACCATCATCCCCAGGGGGGCCAGAAGAAAAATCGTCATGATGACGTCATCATGGGTCATTTGACGTCACATTAAAGGTGCAGTTTATAAGACCCTCTATCTCTGGAAGTACAGGCCCGATTGGGGACAAACTTGATATGCAAGTATTCCGGGATGTGTTATAGACACAAATTTAGATGGCATCACGATGATGTCATCGGGTGTCATGTGACGTCACATTAAAGGCGCAGTTTTTCCTATAGGTTTTGTACACGTTTTTCTCCAGACTATTGAATTTGACACTTTGGTGAATCCAATCGACTCGAGAATTAGTGCAAACCTCGACCACAATCTCTAGGAGGGCCACAAGGATAATCGTCATGATGAAGTCATCGTGGGTCATGTGACGTCACTTTAAAGGTGTAGTTTTTAAGACCCTCTATCTCTGGAAGTCTGATTAGGTCTCTAAAGGTCTGATTAGGGTCAAACTTGGTATGCAAGTATTCCAGGATGTGTTATAGACGAAAATTAAGATGACGCCATGACGACGTCATCGTGGGCCATGTGACGTCACATTAAAGGATTTGAACACGTTTTGTTCAACTAATATATCTTTGACACTTTGGTACATCCGATCGACTTCAGACTTAGCACACACCTCGACCACCATACCCACGAGGGCCAAGGGGAAAATCGTTATGATGACGTCATCGTGGGTCATGTGACGTCACATTAAAATGGCAGATTTTAGGACCCTCTATCTCTGGAAGTACAAGTCTGATTGGGGTCAAACTTGGTATGCAAGTATTCCAGAATGTGTTATAGACGAACATTAAGATGACATCATGATGACATTCCCAGGTGTCATGTGACGTCACATTAAAGGTGTAGCTTTCCCAATAGGATTTGTACACGTATTTTTCAACCAATTAACTTGGGTAAATCCGATCGATTTCAAACTCGGCACACACATAATAAAGGTCATCTTAGACACCCGAAACAGCTCTGTGTTTGTCCACAAACACATTTCTAGTTTTTTTTTTTTTTTTTTTTTTTGGTCACTTTTTCCCATAGGATTTGTACACGTTTTTTCTGCCAATACACTTTGACACTTTGGTAAATCCGATCGACTTGAGACTTGGCATACATTTAGACAACCACCCAAGGACGGTCCTAGAACAAATTCGTCACGATTACATAATTCTTGGTCACGTGACGTCACGTTAAAGGTACAATTTTCCCCCATAGGTTTTGTACACGTTTTTCTTCAGACTATTTAATTTGACAGTTTGGTGAATCCGATTAACTTGAAACTTAGCACACACCTCGACCACCATCCCCAGGAGGTCCAGGAGAAAAATCGTCATGATGACGTCATCGTGGGTCATGTGACGTTACACAAAAGGTGCAGTTTTTAAGACCCTCTATCTCTGGAAGTACACGTCCGATTGGGGTCAAATTTGGTTTGCAAGTATTCGAGGATGTGTTATAGACGAAAATTAAGATGACGTAATTATGACATCATCGGGTGTCATGTGACGTCACATTAAAGGTTCAATTTTCTCCATAGGTTTTGTACACGTTTTTCTTCAAAATATTGAATTTGACACTTCTGTCAATTCGATCGACTTGAGACTTAGCACAGACCTCGACCACCATCCTTAGGAGAATCAAGAACAAAATAATCAAGATGACGTCATCGGGGGTCATGTGACGTCACATTAAAGGTGTAGTTTTTAAGACCGTCTAACTCTGAAAGTACAAGTCCGGTTGGGGTCAAACTTGGTTTGCAAGTATTCGAGGATGTGTTATAGACAAAAAATAGGATGACGTAATTATGACATCATCGGGTGTCATGTGACGTCACATTAAAGGTTCAATTTTCTCCATAGGTTTTGTACACGTTTTTCTTCAGACTATTGAATTTGACAATTTGGTAAATCCGATCGACTTCGGGCTTGGCACACACCTCGACCACCATACCCAGGAGGGCCAAGGGGGAAATCGTCAGGATGACGTCATCGTGGGTCATATGACGTCACATTAAAGGGGCAGATTTTAGGACCCTCTATCTCTGGAAGTACATGTCTGATTGGGGCCAAACTTGGTATGCAAGTATTCCAGAATGTGTAATAGACGAAAATTAAGATGACATCATGATGACATCATCGGGTGTCATGTGACGTCACTTTAAAGGTGCAGTTTTTCCCATAGGATTTGTACACGTATTTTTCAACTTATATATCTTGGGAAAATTGACAAATCCAATCGATTTTAGACTTGGCACACACATAATGAAAGTTATCTTAGACATCCGAAACAGCTCTGTGTTTGTCCACAAACACATATGTCTAGTTTTTTTTTTTTTTAGCTGTTTCGGTTTTTCACCGAAACAGCTATTGTTTTCGTTCTGGTTTTTTTTTTTTTTTTTTTTTTTTTTTTGCCTTTTGTTCTCCATAGGATTTGTACACGTTTGTTCAGACAATACACTTTGACACTTTGGTAAATCCGATGGACTTGAGACTTGGCATACACTTAGACAACCACCCAAGGACGGTCCTAGAAGAAATTCGTCGCGATTACGTCATTCAAGGTCACGTGACTTAGCGTTAAAGGTGAAATTTTTCCCATAGGTTTTGTACACGTTTTTCTTCAGACTATTGAATTTGACACTTTGGTCAATCCGACCGACTTGAAACTTGCCATACACTCAGAACACCACCACCAGATGTTTCTGAAAGAAATTCAGCACGATTGCGTCATTCAAGGTCACGTGACGTCAAGTTAAAGGTTTAATTTGTCCCCCATAGGTTTTGTACACGTTTTTCTTTAGACTCTTGACTTTGACACTTAGTTAATCCGATCGACTTGAGACTTGGCACACACATAGACCACCATCCACAGACGGTCGTAGGAGAAATTTGGCACGATTACGTCACTCAAGGTTACGGGGTGTCACGTTAAAGGTTCAATTTTCCCCCATAGGTTTTGTACACGTTTTTCTTTAGACTATTGACTTTGACACTTTAGTAAATCTGATCGACTTGAGACTTGGCACACACAAAAGATTACCACATACATATTGAAAGTAATTTTAGACACTCGAAACAGCTCTGTGTTTGTCCACAAACACATGTCTAGTTTTTAGCTGTTTCGGTTTTTCACCGAAACAGCTTTTGTAATCGTTAAAGTTTTTTTTTTTTTTTTTCTTCTTTTGTCACTTTTCCCCATAGGATTTGTACACGTTTTTTCAGCCAATACACTTTGACCTTTTGGTAAATCCGATCGACTTGAAACTTGGCATATACTTAGAACATCACCCACAGATGGTCCTAGAAGAAATTCGTCGCGATTGCGTCATTCATGGTCACGTGACGTCACGTTAAAGGTGCAATTTCTCCCCATAGGTTTTGTACACGTTTTTCTTCAGACTATCGACTTTGACACTTTGGTAAATCCGATCGACTTCCGACTTAGCACAGACCTCGACCACCATCCTTAGGAGGGCCAAGACAAAAATAATCAAGATGACGTCATCGCGGGTCATGTGACGTCACATTAAAGGTGTAGTTTTTAAGACCCTCTAACTCTGAAAGTACAAGTCCGGTTGGGGTCAAACTTGGTTTGCAAGTATTCTAGGGTGTGTTATAGACGAAAATTAAGATGACGTAATTATGACATCATCGGGTGTCATGTGACGTCATATTAAAGGTTCAATTTTCTCCATAGGTTTTGTACACGTTTTTCTTCAAAATATTGAATTAGACAGTTCTTTAAATTCGATCGACTTGAGACTTAGCACAGACCTCGACTACCATCCTTAGGAGGGCCAAGAAAAAAATAATCAAGATGACGTCATCGCGGGTCATGTGACGTCACATTAAAGGTGTAGTTTTTAAGACCCTCTAACTCTGAAAGTACAAGTCCGGTTGGGGTCAAACTTGGTTTGCAAGTATTCGAGGATGTGTTATAGACGAAAATTAAGATGAAGTAATTATGACATCATCGGGTGTCATGTGACGTCACATTAAAGGTTCAATTTTCTCCATAGGTTTTGTACACGTTTTTCTTCAAAATATTGAATTTTACACTTCTGTCAATTCGATCGACTTGAGACTTAGCACAGACCTCGACCACCATCCTTAGGAGGGCCAAGAAAAAAATAATCAAGATGACGTCATCGCGGGTCATGTGACGTCACATTAAAGGTGTAGTTTTTTAAGACCCTCTAACTCTGAAAGTACAAGTCCGGTTGGGGTCAAACTTGGTTTGCAAGTATTCGAGGATGTGTTATAGACGAAAATTAAGATGACGTAATTATGACATCATCGGGTGTCATGTGACGTCACATTAAAGGTTCAATTTTCCCCATTGGTTTTGTACACGTTTTTATTCAGACTATTGAATTTGACACTTTGGTCAATCTGATCGCCTCGAGACTTAGTACACACCTCGACCACCATCCCCAGGAGGGCCAAGGGGAACTTCGTCAGGATGACGTCATCGTTGGACATGTGACGTCACATTAAAGGTTCAGTTGATAAGACCCTCTATCTCTAGAAGTACAGGTCCGATTGGGGTCATACTTGGTATGCAAGTAATCGAGTATGTGTTATAGACGAAAATTAAGATGAAGTAATTATGACGTCATCGTGGGTCACGGAACGTCATATTAAAGGTGTAATTTTCCCCATTGGTTTTGTACACGTTTTTATCCAGACTATTGAATTTGACACTTTGGTCAATCTGATCGCCTCGAGACTTAGTACACACCTCGACCACCATCCCCAGGAGGGCCAAGGGGAAAATCGTCATGATAACTTCATCGGGGGTCATGTGACGTCACATTAAAGGTGCAGGTTTTAGTACCCTATCTCTGGAAGTACAGGTCCGATTGGGGTCAAACTTGGTATACAGGTATTTCGGGATGTGTTATAAACAAAAATTAAAATGATGTCATGATGACATCATCGGGTGTCATGTGACGTCATATTAAATGTGCACTTTTCCCCATAGGATTTGTACACGTTTCTTTCAACTAATATATCTTTGTCACTTGTGTAAATCCAATCGACTTCAGACTTGGCACACACATATTGACAGTAACGTTAGACACTCGAAACAGCTCTGTGTTTGTCCACAAACACATGTCTAGTTTTTTTTTTTTTTTTTTTTTTTTTTTTGCCTTTTGTTCTCCATAGGATTTGTACACGTTTGTTCAGACAATACACTTTGACACTTTGGTAAATCCGATGGACTTGAGACTTGGCATACACTTAGACAACCACCCAAGGACGGTCCTAGAAGAAATTCGTCGCGATTACGTCATTCAAGGTCACGTGACTTCGCGTTAAAGGTGAAATTTTCCCCATAGGTTTTGTACACGTTTTTCTTCAGACTATTAAATTTGACACTTTGGTCAATCCGACCGACTTGAAACTTGCCATACACTTAGAACACCACCACCAGATGTTTCTGAAAGAAATTCAGCACGATTGCGTCATTCAAGGTCACGTGACGTCAAGTTAAAGGTTTAATTTGTCTCCCATAGGTTTTGTACACGTTTTTTTTTAGACTCTTGACTTTGACACTTAGTAAATCCGATCGACTTGAGACTTGGCACACACATAGACCACCATCCACAGACGGTCGTAGGAGAAATTTGGCACGATTACGTCATTCAAGGTCACGGGGTGTCACGTTAAAGGTTAAATTTTCCCCCATAGGTTTTGTACACGTTTTTCTTTAGACTATTGACTTTGACACTTTAGTAAATCTGATCGACTTGAGACTTAGTAAATCTGATCGACACACAAAAGACCATCACACACATATTGAAAGACACTCGAAACAGCTCTGTGTTTGTCCACAAACACATGTCTAGTTTTTTTTTTTTTTTTTTTTTTTCCACTTTCAGACTTTTTCCCATAGGATTTGTGCACGTTTTTTCAGCCAATACACTTTGACACTTTGGTAAATCCGATCGACTTGAGACTTGGCATACATTTAGACAACCACCCAAGGACGGTCCTAGAAGAAATTAGTCGCGATTACGTAATTCAAGGTCACGTGACGTCATGTTAAAGGTAAAATTTTCCCCATAGGTTTTGTACACGTTTTTCTTCAGACTATTGACTTTGGCACTTTGGTAAATCCGACCGACTTGAAACTTGGCATACACTTAGAACCCCTCTCCCAGATGTCCCTGAAAGAAATGCGGCACGATTGCGTCTTTCAAGGTCACGTGACGTGACGTTAAAGGTGCACATATTTTCCCCATAAGGTTTGTACACGTTTTTCTTCAGACTATTGATTTTGACACTTTCGTAAATTTGATCGATTTGAGACTCAGCACACACCTCGACCATCATCTCCAGGAGGGCCAAGGGGAAAATCGTCATGATGACGTCATCGGGGGTCATGGGACGTCATATTAAAGGTTCAGTTTTTGGGACCCTCTATCTCTGGAAGTACAGGTCCGATGGGGGTCAAACTTGGTATACTATGCAAGTATTCCAGGGTGTGTTATAGACGAAAAATAAAATGACATCATGATGATGTCATCGTGGGTCATGTGACGTCACATTAAAGGTTCAGTTTTTAAGACCCTCTATCTTTAGTTTTTGTACATGTCCGATTGGGGTCAAACTTGGTATGCAAGTATTCCAGGATGTGTTACAGACGAAAATTAAGATGACATCATGATGACATCATCGGGTATCATGTGACGTCACATTAAAGGTTTAATTTTTCCCATAGGATTGTACACGTTTTTTCAACTAATATATCTTTGGCACTTGTGTAAATCCAATCGACTTCAGACTTGGCACACACAGACCAACACACACAAGTGGGTAAATGCCGTCAATAGGGGACGGGGCATTGTCCGACCGTCTTCCCTCTTTTGTTTGTACTCTAACGTTTTCAGATGATCGCCATAGGATTTGCACACGAGTCTGAATCGGGGACCTTTGCGGAATAGGGGACCTTTGCGGAATAGGGGACCCCATTGTTCCCTTTGTCATACGTCCCCTATTTCAATCAAAAACAAACTCGCACACATATTGAAAGTAACGTTAGACCGTCGAAACAGCTCTGTGTTTGTCCACAAACACATGTCTAGTTTGCCTTGTTTTTATAGAAAACAAGAGAAAGGGTACTTAAAGACTTGTTTGAATAAACTCCAAAAAAATTGTTTTCAGGGGTAAATAATAATACGATTATATTCCAAGTAGGGGCAAGAAATCCAGACAATGATTGACAGCTGACCTATAAATTGTATACATTGTAGCAAGCGGGCCAACTGTGGCCTACCATTTCTTTGGAATTTCTATAGGCTGGGGATGGGAATGTCTCTTCCTGGCATACAATTACAACCTATGAAAAAGAGAGATTGTTAGAAGGAAGGGCATGATTGGACTGTTTCTTTTTTTATGGGATGGTTTATTTTTTATGTGGGGCCGGCCGGGCGGGAACTAGGGAAGAACACAGCCAATAACAAGACTGCGCCATATGTAACAGTATTGCATCACATTGCAGTTCAGGGCCGCGGCTGCTTACTTACAAAAAAAGTAGCCTAAAAGGTGAAAAAAAACATGCCGACCAGTGAAAAATGCTGGCGGGCTAGTCAAAAGTTACTGGTCTGGCCGGCTAGTGGGGAAAAAAGGTTAAGGGGAAACCCTGTTAACAGTGACGGCTGGGCGGATGAACTCACTGAAGAATAGACAGCGGGGAGCTCTTGAAAGTTCGCCGACTTCGTCATCCATGTCTTTATTAATCGCCAATACGTTTCTTTTATTTCATAAACTCAGGTATATATATAACAGACATTTTCACTGACAAATGTTATCAAATCGACCTTTTGCAAATCGGCATATCAAAGAAATCATTATAGAACACGCTGGGTGGGGGCTGGGGCGTTTAACGAAAACACTGACTTCCGGGTTGGCGTTATAAGAAAACACTTACGGGTTTTTTTTTCGTTTTTTTCCCTCGTTTTTTTCGTGTTTTTTTTTTTTTGGGGGGGGGGGTGTTACGGGTACCCGGGTACCCGACTTTGATCGGGACCGGGTACCCGGTTCCATTCAAAACCGTAAACAAACAGGCTTAGCTGACAAGTATCATATGAATTGTATTTGTGACTGGCAGAGTTAAATCTGTAATTGTACGTTATCTAGTGGGTATGCCCGGTATGCCAGAGAGTGGTTGTTTGACTGGCCTCTCCGGAGCGTAATTCTTAACTTTTTTGTGTTTTGTTTTTTGGTTTGTGGTTTGTGTAAGGCAACAGTCCTTTGTTTTTAGTTCACTCAGTGATTGATTATTACCGGTAATAATATGCCGTCCCCTTTTTCTCTCCTTTTTTGGAAGGGGAGCAGGGCATATTTTTTGTGCTATATTATGCACTTCATCAGTCACCATTCTTTCAGTTTACTTTTCTTTTATTTGTGTGTCGGTTTATAAGACAGATTGCAAGGACAAATACCGAAATTGATCGAAAAGAAGGCATCTTGACTTATTTATTTAGTTTTGAGAGCCATTTCTTTGATCATTGTTTTGTTCTTCCAATAGTTCCAATAGGATTTGCACATTCTCCTCATCCAGGTTGTTTTCTTCTTGGTTGGATTGTGGAGATGCTTTAGTCCTAGATCAAACAAGTTCATATTTTATGTTTTTGTGCCGTTTGTATGCCAAGGGTTGGGTATCAAATAGCCTACATGTATTTAGGTATTCTTTTTCACTAATCCAGTGCCAGTGTTTGAGGAGGGCCCGTTTGAGAGCTGGGTGCCGGCGCGACTCGTGGGTAGTATGGTAGGACGAACACCAGTGGGGTATTGTGGTGTGTTTTTTGTGGGTTTTTTTACGCTTAGAGTCCGCGGAAGGCTCGCCCCTTTGAGGAAGGGATAGGTCTTCGTTTGTGTATCCGCGCTTTTTAAGTTGGTCCTTGAATAATTCAACCCTCTCCTCAAAGTCTTTTAAATGGGTACATACGGTTGTTCCAGTCACTTCGCCCTTGATTAAGCAGCCAAATACCGACTTAGGGTGTGCTGAATCTCTCTTCTGTATACAAGACTCTCTGCAAGATGCACCAAACTCCTCTTCTTATTAATAGGAAACTTTTGGGACATCTCACTTTACTGGGGTAACTAGTCAGGGTACATGTAGGCTAACTAGGTGTTATGAGTAATCACTTCTTAAACAAAGACATAATTCATGTTGTTTTATGTTATACGTATATCTCTAGGGTGGTGCTTTGTGGATTCAATATGGGGCTTCGAATAATGACCTTTGACCTTTAAGGTCATATGTGGCGGTCGATTTGTATCTTACATTTATATCACAAGAATTTAAATTTTTCTACTTCCAGTGTAATTATGACCATTTTGACATCAAGATCATACAAACTACATATGTTGTTGCCGAGATACAATTTATAGTGTTTTAGTCCAGGGTCAATGACCTTTGACCTCTGCTCCTAGAATAAATAATAACTCCCATACCCGCCACGTAAGTTAAAATTAGTCTCTTCGATTTGTTTGTGCTCATTTTTATTTAATGATAATTTTCCTGTTATAAATATGACATTTTAGTAATAAAATAGTTTGTTGACCTTTGACCTCATTTTTGGAGGTCAGGATTTGGTCCCAAGGGTCAATAATTATTTGATGTCATCTTCTTTTGTAATTCTGTGCATTTTGACACCAAGATCATCTATATACCATATTTTGTTGCTGAAATATAATTTTTTGTGATTTAGGCAGGGGTCAATGATCTTTGACCTCTAATAAAAAAAGTTCCCCAAACCCTATCCCTCCTTCCTTTTTTTTGGTAGTTGTCCATACCCATACCCACCAAAATCAGTTGAAATTAGCTTCTTTTAATTTTTTTCACAGATTGGCTCAATATATGGCTAATTTAGGGTTACTATATGACTAATTTGCATAAATCGTTAATCCCTGCCGCGTAATATATTTGTTCCTATATTTGGGTATATTATTATAATATTTGTTTTTGAAAAGTTTATTTTTGTGATTTTACTTACACATCCTTACTGAAAAAACATTTTTCAAAGCTTGTAAGTGACTAAATAATTATGAAAATATAGTAATGGTCCAAAATGACTACAATTATACCCTCTAATTTGCACGCATTTACCTTGTCTTCAGATATCATCAAGTAGTCAGTATTGACGAGCTTCAAATTCACCCAGTTGCTTACTGGCACAGTTATCATATTAAAACCTTACGGAAAATCATATGAACAATGATAACATTACGATATTTAGCCCAACAAACAACAACTGGGGAAAATGGTGTGTCCATAAATTTGGCGAAAAAGTAGTAAAAGGGTTGCCTAACATGGGAGACTTGAAAAAGTTCAAGAAAATCCCCAAAATACATTTTAACGTAGATGTGAATATTGTAAACAACAACAATCTTAAATTTGGGGGTTTCCTTGAACTTGTTCAAGTATCTCACCTTAGGCAACCCTTCACCTATCTATAAGCCCAATTTATGGACACACCATTTTCCCCCAGTTTTTGTTTGCTGGGCTAAATATCACAATGTTATCATTGTTCATATGATTTACAATAAAGTTTTAATAGGATTACTGTGCCAGTAAGCAACTTGGTGAATTTGAAGCTCGTCAATACTGACTACTTGATGATATCTGAAGACAAGGTAAATACGTGCAAATTATAGGGTATAATTGCAGTAATTTGGGACCATTACTATATTTTCATAATTATTCAGTCACTTACAAGCTTTGGAAAATGTTATTGAAGTAAGGATGTGTAAGTAGAATCGCCAAAATAAACTTTAAAAAAAAAGTATAATAATAATATACTCAAATATAGGAATACATTTATTACGCGGCAGGGATTAACGATTTATGCAAATTAGTCATATTTTCACCACTTGGATTTTTTGAGATTTTTAGTATGTCATTCTAGGGACCTTATAGAAGTGCACTGTGGTGAAAAATATTCTATTGCAATTTGTGTGAGGTCAACAAAACAAAACAAAACAAAACACCTGCATGTAGGACCAATAGGGCAATATTTTTTGTATATTCTAGGTGGGTTTATCATCTTGGATGGTAAGGAGTTTTCTGTGGTTGGACACTGGGAGAAGGAAGGACACAGCGCACCCTTTGGATACGACTTCTGGTATCAGCCGCACCATAATGTCATGATAAGCACAGAGTGGGGTGCTCCGAAGGCATTCTTAAAAGGATTCGACCCTGCTGACTATGTTAATGGTAATTAAGATAGAGGAGTAACACGGATGGGGAATTGGGGGGGGGGGGAGTGTGGATGAATAGATTCTAATTGGGTTTTTGTGCCAGCCGTTTGTCAAACAATGTATTTGTGCCAGCTCAAATAATAGAATGATGGATATATTTGATATGCTACTCCGGATCAGCCCTCCAGCTACCTGTATATCCATGCTCTGGATCAGATATTTTCATGCTCCGAATCAGCTATATCCAGGCTCCGGATCAGCTAACAAGTGAGATAAAAAAAAACACTGTCCAAATGTTACTTTGCAGGATTGTACGGCCACAGCCTCAATGTCTACGACTGGGAAAACCACACCCTGCAGCAAACTATTGACTTGGGAAAGGAGGAGGGTGCTATTCCACTGGAGATTCGCTTTCTTCATAATCCCCTGGCAACTGAGGGATTTGTTGGTTGTGCACTGAGCACGAATGTGTTTCACTTCTTTAAGACGAGCGTAAGTATTCTCAACTTTACTTGGGAAATAAATATGTTCTTGGTCCATTTTAACAAACGTCTGTTGATACATTATCCGCATGATCTTGTGTATGAAACAATCACAATGTAAATTAAAAAGACACAATTTGAAAACATAAAAAATCAAACTACCAAATTATGAATTACATACTTGATTGTAAAGTAAAGCATATTCTCAAGCATCCTGTGAAATCATGGCAACTGGTGACAAGTCTTTGACATCTATAAACAGCTCTCAATCGAGCATGAAAGTTTGTTTCCAGTCTGTAATAACTGGTTTTTCATCACCTATGAACACAAAACATAACAACGGCCATAATAATATTTGCCATAGAATACTAACTCCCGAATCCGTCCGTTTCTCAATGATTACAGCCAAAGAAAATATTGTATATTACCTTTTATTGTTATACCGGGCATTTTTTCATTTTGTATAGAAGGGTGACTGGGCGGCTGAGAAAGTTATTGACGTGGCTTCTAAGAAGGTCGAAGGGTGGGCTTTGCCTGAAATGCCAGGTAGGAATCCAAAAACAGTCTAGAAAAGATTGCCATAAAAAAAAGACTCATCAAATTGTGACAACTGAAACAATAAGCTTATGTACTGATTATGTACTCATCAGTAAATAGGGGGAGGGGGGGAGGAGGGGGGGGGGGGGGGGGGGGTGGGTGGGTGGTGGATGGGTGGTGGATAGCTAAAAACATTTCAGTTGCCCGTATCAAAGATAGGTATACTATTTGCAGCTAGAGCCCAAAAGTGATGTGAATGTTGATTTCAGGTGCATTTAAATATATGACCCATCCAAATTTGAATTGATCCTAGAGTGTTGTTTTCTCGGTAAATACAGCATTCACAAAGCTAAAACTTACTCATCAGGTTTATAGTTTTTAAGTACCTGTCTTTATATAACTTTAAAATGAATCTTGTGGTTTTATTTATTTATTTCCTTCCCTAACTTGCAGGTTTGATAACAGATATCCTTCTGTCCATGGATGACAAATTTGTTTACTTCAGTAACTGGTTCCATGGTGACATAAGACAGTATGACATCAGTAATACCCGCAACCCAAAACTTGTGGGCCAGGTAAAACAAATTGTCAATCGCCGGTCCAGTTTTAATAACTAGACTCAGTTGCTCAATAATAATAATAATAATAACGAATTTTTATATAGCGCCTTTAACTTTTAACTCTTTAACTATTAACAATAGAGATATCTCTATTTCGGACGTACAAAGTTAACATTTATTTCCTGTAATAGAGATATCTCTATTAATAATAGAGATATCTCTATTAGAAATAGTGATATCTCTATTAGAAATAGTGATATCTCTATTGTTAATAGAGATATCTCTATTTTGGATTAAATGTCAACTATGCACGCTATACTTTTCATTGCAAATAAAACCAAAACGCCGAAAAATTGGTGAGTGTAGTATCGATATTATTGCAGGGCATTGTGCGCGAGTTCGTATGCTTGAAAATGTTTTGGAATCAGCGTGTGCGTCGCAAACTAGTTTTCGGTTAGTACATAATCAATACTATTGCAGGGCACCAGCGAGTTAATTTGCGGTACGTGTATAAACGACCGGCAACTAACGTGTGATCGCTATTCAAAATGAGGCCCCAAAACATTGCCAATACCATGTGTATTTTGATTTGATTGAGTTGTGAGCAACATCGCCATGACCACCAAAGCAAACAGAAAGGGTCAGTGTTATAGTGAAAAGTACGGAAGGAATTCGATTTCATCACATCATACGAAAAAGGCATGCACAGCATGCATTTTGTAAGGGCTGTCGGCGAGATGTCTCCATCGCACACGGTGGCCGTAATTACATCGTCAAGCACACCGAATCTAAACTGCACGTGGATAGTATGAAGACTGAAGGCCGTCAACAATGAAATTGACACCGTGGGCGTCCACATCACAAGATTTAAACGTTCTTGATATAATGGTGTCAGTCGAAGGTCATGTGAAACAAATAAATGTAATCTTATACAATGTAATTAAGCAAAATTCTGCTCAAAAATTGTAGAGGTAATTGGCCAGGAATGTTCTCAGATTGCACCACAGAGCATCTAGAGTCCAACATTGTTTGGGGCCCTAAAGCGTGCCCCGGACCCACGCCGTGATTGCCTTCGCGCTACGCGCTCGCAAATTTGGGTTTATTACTAATTAGAATTTTGAAACTTTGGCAGCTATGAATATGTCATCATTTCTATCACTAGTAAATTGACACATCGCAGTAGAATCGCATAAAATACATCTTGTAAAACTTTGTCCAATCACACGAATTACAATTTGATGCGAAACACGCATAATCATAAAACTTACCGAACAAAATTACTCCTTGTTTAAGGGGCGTGGCTACGTGTCAGTAGCCATAGGTCAATAAACCGATCCAGTACGCCCGACCCCTGAAACAAATGGACCAATCGCAATTTATTGACCAATCATAGCATTATCTAAAGGTCCGACAAATTGTCGCCATTTTGTCCCACAACAATTCTTCACTTCAGTATAGTAGTTTACCGCGCATCTGTTGCTGTTTCAGATTTTCTTGGGCGGGTTGGTTTGCTCTGACTCTATGGTAAGAGTGACTGACGACAAGGAATTGACCAAGCAGCCAGACCCGTTGTACATGGGGGGGAAACGGATCAACGGCGGTCCCCAGATGATACAACTCAGTCTGGACGGCAAGAGGCTCTACGTCACCACGTCTCTGTACAGTGGCTGGGACAAGCAGTTCTATCCCGACATGTGCAAGTAAGCAGTGGGATTTGTTGGCGACTACAAGGCCAAATAAAAAAAAAACATGTTTAGCCTCATGCCTTTTTTTAAAAAGGAAGGAGGCCCTTTTTTTTCTTTTCAAAATGGCCGCCCGACACATCTCAATTCGAGTCATGTAGTGAACATGTCACACCCTATCTTCCAGTTTAAAATTAAAACATGGTTCACCCACGATTAAAAATCAAAATTCATGTGGGTCGATCATGTATGCACCATACACGAGTCACGACTACACGTCACACCATAGCCTTCCTTTTAGAAAAAAAATATTTGCAGAGCATGTACACAGTGATGCTAAAGTCTAAAATACGATATTAATTTTCTTTTTTCTTTTTTTACCAAAATTGTCAAATTTATCATTTTTTTCAAATAGGAAAAAAGAAGAAAAAGAGGAGGCGGCCCCCAAAAAGGAAGCGGGCGGTGACGCATTTTTTTTATTTTTTATTTTTTATTTGGCCCAATATTGCGCTTTATTTGGTCTCTGTGTCTCGTTTACAAACTCCCTGAACTTAGTTTTAGAAAGGCCAACTGAATGAATTGAACATTTTTAATATCTTGTTCTTATCTACTGGCTTGTTACCTTAAAAGGCAAACTACCCCATTCCCCCCAAAAACCACCAAGACCCTCCAGCCCCCACCCTCTGATCTTTCCCCCATCCCCCATCGCCCTCCACCCTCTCCCTCACTCAGTATTTATATCTCCATTGATACACCTCCTCTTGTATTTTCCAGGACAGGTTCAGTGATGATGCAGGTCGAAGTAAACACCGACGTGGGCGGCCTGACGCTCAACAAGGAATTCCTGGTGGATTTTGGCAACGAGCCAGACGGCGCGTCTCTTGCGCATGAGATACGCTATCCCGGTGGCGATTGCACCTCTGACATCTTTCTTGCTTCAACTGCCAGTCTGTAGAGTGCCACCTTGTGGGTACTTCCGGGGGGTAGTTATGAAAAAAATTATCACATGTGAACAGTATTTGGGGTGATTCACAATAAAGTGCGCCACCAAGAGCCAGGCTGGCAACAGTGCACGGTGGAAGACAGTTAATAAACATTCGCCACAGTAATTTGCTGCGTAGTGCAAAGTGCAATTTGAACTGTATTTTGCCCGTGTCTCACAGCAGATCGTTTGGCATTGGCGACCAGCCAATAGTGGGCAATAATACAGAACAAAATAATCTAAATTGTTTTTTGTTAAAGGTAGGATACATCATTTGCATATATCGAAAAATGTTGCTACCGAATTATTAAGAAATATCTTACTAATTTGAAAGTAAATAATGATTATAGGCATTCAGCAAAATTATTGCGCTATATATCCTGTAATTGTTCCGGACGGCAATGGAAAAAAGAAGAAACAACCAGAACCACTGCCGGACGCAGGTTAAAAACGAACGCCGTTTTTCTTTCTTTTTTCTCGGCATCCATGATTGTAAGACGTCGGACAGGCGAGTTAAACGATATTTATTATGAAATGCAACCCCCCAAATCCAACCATTACTGATAATTCGAGCAATTACCAATGGTGTATCCTACCTTTAACCAGCTACCGAGACCACTGGCAGGATAAGTTTTCTTCGAAAACAATTGTTTTTGTATTCAGTAAAATATTTTTGTTTTGATAATGCAACTACTACAAGATGCCAACACTTTATTAGCACCGGAATTTACATGTTTTTGCCAACATTCTGTCGCCTTGGGATTTTTTATTCTCTGCAGTCAGGGTGCGGTATTACGTCAACCGTTATCCGCCATAAAATCCGAGGCGTGTGCATACGTCATCTGTGGAACTACACACATGCCGGGGACAATTTTACGCGGTAATATATACAAGGTAATACAACTACTTGCAAGCCCAGCTAAAAAGCACACTTTCAATAATTTCACAGGAGACTAAGGAACAATAGTTGGGAATTTGAATTGTATAGAAATTCTGGACGCAGCTGATAATCCTCAGCTGTATGATTTCAATGGAGACAATGGAACTAGGGTGATGAATATGACTAATCACTAAAGCGTGATAGCGTATATACACGTCCACCGTCTTATCAAAGCCAATGCTTGGCAACGTTGACGTATGTTCACGTCCACCGCTGTGTATGCCATACATGTTAGTCGTGTATACCCGTTATCCTATGGAATTCCATATGTCCCACTCTAAACGTCGTGCGTCGCCCTTTTTGCGTCGCCTTTTTTGCGTCGCCCTTTTTGCGTCGCCCGTCGTGCGTCGCCTTAAATGTGTTTGGCCTTTGACCTTGACGCATGCGCATTTTAGAGTTAGCGCATACATTCAGTGCACGCAGTGCACATTGGGTTGCCTCAGTTGACAATGGCCGGTCGTGAGTGATCAGTAGTGCATAATTTGTTATGTACATGTACATTGTACATTGATGAATAGGCCTACTAGTCAGGTAGCTTAATGTTATATTAAGGAATTACTGTTACCGGGCGGATAAAAGCACCATATTTGGCATGAAGATCTCTTAGGGACTTGTACTCAATGTTACCCTAGGAGCCATCCGAAGTTTTTTTTAACAATATGCCTAAATTGCATAAATCGTAAATACCTGCTGTGTAACATAATGTTCCCATGTTTGTGCATATTTAAAAAAAAATAGAAAAGTTTATTTTGGTCATTCTACATATCTTACTTCCATAACAATTTCTAAAGCAAGTGACTGAATAATTATGAAAACATAGTAACGATCGAAATGGCTAAACATTATACCCTTAAGTTGCGCGCAATTACCTTGTCTCCGTTATCATATCAAGTAGTCTTGCTAAACCTCAGTATTGATAAGCTTCAAATTCACCAAGTTGCATACTGGCACAGTTACCATATTAAACCATATGAACAATGATAACATTGTAATATTTAGCCCAGCAAACAACAACGTAAACATGATGTGTCCGTAAATTGGGCTAAATAGTGGTCAAAGTTCAAGGAAATCACTACAATTGTGTGTCTGTCTCCTAAAAAGATCAAGACATTACCGATGCCAGCAGGGATAGGCCTATGTAATAAGTAACTATTAATTCTCTGTTGGCGGGACAGACGTATCCCCATACTTTTGTTTGGGCACTGGCCTGGTGATCAGTCTTTTTTCTTTGTCTTTTTCTTCCATTCTGTGCTTTTTAACATGTGTTCTGCGCCTTTGATCATTTTGTATGTAAGGGGCGCAATATAAATTTTAAATATTATTATTATTATTATTAAGAAAAACATTTTGACGTTGACATAATTATAAGCAATAATACTGTTATTTGGGGGATTTCCCTGAACTTGTTTAAGTCTCCCACGTTAGGCAACCCTTCACCGACTTTTTAGCACAATATACAGACGTCTAATATTTGCCTGTTTTTGTTTGATGGGCTAAATATCTGAATGTTATCATTGTTTATATTATTTTCCATTGGGTTTTAATATGGTAACTGTGCCAGTATACAACTTGGTGAATTTGAAGCTTATCAATACTGAGGTTAGGCAAGACAACTTGATGATATCCGGAGACAAGGTAAATGCGCGCAACTTAAGGGTATACTTTTTTGCCATTTCGATCGTTACTATGTTCTCATAATTATTCAGTCACTTGCTTTAGAAAATGTTATGGAAGTAAAGTAAGTAGAATCACCAAAATAAACTTTTCAATTTTTTTTTTTTTTTAATATACCCAAACATGGGAACAAATATGTTACACAACAGGTATTTACGATTTATGCAATTTAGGCATATTGTTAAAAAAACTTCGGATGGCTCCTAGGTTAACATTAAGTACAAGTCCCTAAGAGATCTTCATGCCAAATATGGTGCTTTTATCCGCCCGGTAACAGTAATTCCTTAATATAACATTAAGCTACCTGACTAGTAGGCCTATTCATCAATGTACAATGTACATGTACATAACAAATTATGCACTACTGATCACTCACGACCGGCCATTGTCATTGCCATTGACATGGGAACAAATATGTTACACAAAAGGTATTTACGATTTATGCAATTTAGGCATATTGTTAACAAACCTCGGAGGGCTCTTAGGCTAATATTAATTACTAGGCCCTAAGGGTTTTGCATGCCAAATATGGTGCTTGCATCCGCCCGGTAACGGTAATTTCACTAAGCCACCTGACTATACGTTTACGTTTCGTGGATTGTAGTGACTTTATTTGTGTTGGTACTGCCAACTCTCCTCAGAAAGCTTGTACAACGAGGTTTTATTTGTTTAAGTCCTAATCAATACCAAGTAAATTTGGCACAGAGCTGATAGCACAATTCATTGGGCTGGCTGGTTATGATTTGCAAATAGGGACGACAGACACAGTGGAAGGGAAAGTAAAACGACTGCTGTAGATTATTACACCATACACTCATACACAGGTCACATTAAATTCTGATTATGAGCCTTAAAATATTGAAACCTTTCCACAGTTTTTTTAAAATAAACTCACACGCACACGTTGACAGGCATAAATTTAAGTAGGATATGACTGAAACATATGCGCATGCGTCAAGGTCAAAGGCCAAACGCAATTCGGGGGCGGGCGACGCAAAAACTGGGGCGACGCAAAAACTGGGGCGACGCAAAAAGGGCGACGCACGACGTTTAGAGTGGCACATATGGAATTCTATAGTTCTCCGCATCACTAGTGGGTAACTTTTAGCATAAATACATACACGTCAACAGCAACAACCAAGAAAACGTTTGCAGCGTCTATACCGGTACACGTCCTCCTCGGAATCAAACTGCTGTGCCTGACGGATTAACGCGTAATCCGTGGATAGTAAACAATTTTTTTCGGGCCTTGCTCGGGACGTGTTTATTTGTCATCTGGTTTAAGTCTCGCGAACTGGTTAAGAGCAAGAAAAAACAAGAAAAAACGAATTCAAGTTTATTTAAAACTGTTAGAACCTATTAACAAATTATCTTTAAAAGCTTATAGTTGGCTCCGTTTTGGCACAGAGCGAGGCCGGAATCTTATAACATAAAGTGTATTTGGCGCACTGTATTGTGAATCGTCCATATAGCATCACATGTCTAGCCACAAGTAATTAAAATAATGCTTTTGTCACAGTTCCTTGACTACTACACAGAATATATATTGTTGGTAGCGAGGGTAAAAAGGAAATAATGAATAATGGGAGATTTTTTTCTATTATCAGATTATTTATATTTGTAATCTTTGGTATGTCTTCTAACTATATTTGTTAAGAAATAGTATGGTAATAGTAGATTAAGTGGTGGAGGTTAAAAAAAAGAGTAAGTGAGAATATGATAAACAAAATGAGATTTAAACAGCGGAAATACAAATTTTAAATGTCACAAAACAAACTTCACCAACTGCCACTGTTGGGATGTTCAACCCCCACAGTCCTCAATCCTCCAAAATCAATATAATGTTGCACACACACCCATATGAAGTTAGGGTTAATATAATATGTCAGTAGGTTTACTTTTCTTGATTTCCCCCTTAAGCTAGAAAGGTTTAGTTCAATGGCTGACGAGAGGGTACAAGTGTTTCCCCGAGGTGGACATTTTTAAATGTTAAGATTTTTAAACATGTTTTGTTCTGTTTCTGAATAAAAAATGTCTGGGCACAAAACAAACCCACTATATATAAATGTAAGAAGAAGACATCAAAGATAAGATAAGCTGCCCCCGCAACGCAGAATGCCCACTAAACGGGGAGTGCCTAAGTAAAATGATCATCTACCAGGCCACCATCACGAGTAAGGAGGGAATCGTATGCAGGCTAACCTCCACAATATTCAAGGCGAGGCTGGCGAACCACAAGCAGAGCAGACCGAGCTAACACGTATAGGCCCTGCTGAAGGACAACTACTCCAATGTAAAACAAAGATGCAACTTGTGTATAGCAGAGAAATACATAACCATTACTGCGAGCCCAAATTATATACACTAAATAAGTGCGGCAGTTAAGAGACATTGGGTTAGATGAACTAGGTATAAATATCTGACTATGGGAGTATATAGGGGGTCACCTGAAATAACTAAAAATGAGTCTGTTGGGTACAACCAGCTGCATGTACCAAAAGGGGACCCCAAAGGGGCTAAAAATTGGGTGCTAAATAGACGAGCAAGGTACCGCTTTATTCTACCACCATGGTGTGTCCAATAACACCCTATAGTAATGACACAAACGACGGACATTTTCCCCGCTCACGGTAATAGGCATACCAGACCCCCAACAAAGAGCCTGAAAAATTGGCCTGGTATTAGCCTTGGTCAAGGCGTTCATCGTTACCCGTCCGTACGTACAGCGCAGCGGTAATCGGAGCTCAAACTACGACCTCACGCGGCCACTATTATATGCAAACTAACTGAGGATACTCGAACGCCTTGGATCATTAGGTTTTGGGGGCGGTGCTCATTATGCTAATAGATTAAGCTGACCTTTATAGTCGTTTTCTTATTGGTCGATCGTTGCGTAGAAACTGCATAATTTGAGCTAGCGGTGAAAGGTCATAGCTAGCTCGCAAGTGTTTACGAACACCGCCATCGTTGACATATTTTATCGGAGAAAGTTGAGTGATTTTTACGAAGGCTTGTAGGAATTACACATGAAGATTTGAACTGTCTTAATTGCTTGATTGGTGAGGGTCGCAGTTATTTTCGCTCGTTTTGCTGGGTATTTTCTTGAATGTTGACATTGTTATGGTCAAAACTAGTTGTGTTTAGCTGCTTAGTTTTGAGTTTTCAACCGCGGTGACTGGAGAAGGCCGCGACTCTATTGAAACGTGTCGAACTCGGCCCTATATTATGTCGCACACATCTAATCCAGCTGATCTGAAAACCGTGGCTCGGTAAAACGCGGAACTCTGATAATTAAATGCCTTGCCGGCTGAATTTTGCCAAGAAAATAATCTGAGGAGTTATTGGGGATATAAGACACTTGTCCCTGTTTAAATTACGATATTTCGATCACTTTGAAGGTTGGTTCTGCAGCCGTAAACATGCCCCCTCCCCACAGCGTTGGACCATGCTTGGACCACAATGTGGCGATACCGCACAGACCAGCATGCCTGGGTTAATGCCGATTATGCGGCGATAAGGAACTGACCGAACACGCTGAAAACTGACGCTGAGTACCTGTACGTGCGAGCTCCGAGCAAAATGGGGCTCAGGCTGCCTGAAAAATGACGGATTTCCCATAACCTGTCGGCAAATTCACAAAGACCACGAAGAAAGGATTCTAATGGCCTTTCGCTGCTCGGGTCTAAAATCTTCGAGGGATAATATTTGCGCTGCAAAATTCAAACAACACGACAGATCTCCGGACGAAAGACGACGCTGAAAATCTGCCATTTTGTCTTAAATGTCATGCTGCATCAAATTTGATGACGTCGGGTTTCAACCGCGTTGTGATTGGACACTTCACATCCTAGCCCCGCCTATACTTATCTGTATTCGCATACGAGGTCATGCGCCACAAATGTGGCGCAAAATATAGGAAAAACATAAGATTTCAAAAACCCAATGATCCAAGGCGAAAAAGTAGCCTCAGTAGATTTGCATAAATAGTGGCCGTATGAGGTCGCTGTTCGCGCTGTATCTTTGCATGGGGCGCAAGCTAGCAGCGGGGCGCGCGCACAGTGTATTTCTGGACGGATAACGACGAACGGATAACGACGAACTCGCCTTGACCAAGGCTAGCCTGGTATAGATAAGTGAAGTACATGTACTACGAACAAATGAGGCCAAATGAACAAGTTGAGTTCGTAGAGTACAAAATGGGTTACGACAGACGAAAAGACAGCTGCACTAAAGGTACCGGACACCCAGGGGGGGGCGGAGGGGGGGCCCAACAAAGTGCGCCACCAACGTTGAAATGTATCTCATTCGTTCTTCCACGCTCATGAGCCACACATCTCACACAGTAAATACGTATAGATCGCTACCGTGAAGCGCACCGTTGAAACACGTACAAATTTGCTCCGCGCTCGCTCTCCGAATTCAGTGATTCATATAACGTCCGCAAAGCCAGGTACACAGGCACGATCTACACGAATTTGTTTTGGGGCGATGTCATTTTCTGCCATTTTCGTTCGAAAACAACACGATAAAACGCAAGGGGTTCACAGGCAGATTTTTTTAAAAATTCAGTATATCACTGCTACATCCTTTTTAAACGTATCCATGGAAAAAAGTGAGTGGGTTCGAAGCACGATTTTTCACAATTTATCGATTATTATTGCCCTTTTTAGGGGAGGTATTTGTCAACGTCGTTTTAGTATTTGTGCACAATCTCTACGTGCATCAACGGTACGTCAACGCTTAATTTTTTCGACTGCTTTTTTTTATTTTTAATACAATTTTTGTCATTGGATGATAAAAATTAAGGTAAATAACAACCTTTTACAACTACAAAAGACAAGATGTTAAGATTGGATGCCAAAAACTCTTTATTTTTCGCGTGAGAAAATTGTTCCCCCCTATTTTGAGAATGGACGGTACGTCAGCGTTGCGCAATCACAGTCTCGAAGGGCCCCCCCTCCGCCCCCCCCTGCGGACACCCAAACCTCCCAGACTAGACTATGCTAGCTTAGTTATTGTGGGTACCAGCAGAAACTAGGTTTAAATGATATATCACATCATGGAGAATACCAAATGACCTACGACAGCTAGATTACTTATCCGCTGTATTGGATTTAGGCTAGGCTAGCATAGTTATTGTTGATACCAGCATAAACCACGTTAAAATGACACCCCAAACATGGACGCCCTAGACCATGCTGTCCAACTAGGCTAGCCTAGTTATTATTAAATGATCTATCACATCATGGAGAATACCAAATGACCTACGACAGCTAGATTACTTATCCGCTGTATTGGATTTAGGCTAGGCTAGCATATATAGTTATTGTTGATACCAGCATAAACCACGTTAAAATGACACCCCAAACATGGACGCCCTAGACCATGCTGTCCAACTAGGCTAGCCTAGTTATTATTAATACCAGCAGAAACCAGGTTTAAATTATATATTTATTTATTTATTTTTATTTATTTCTCATATTGTAGAATGTCATGGCCCAGTGGTTACGGTGTTCGACTCATGTACGATGGTGCTTGGGTTCGAACTCGACCAGGAACATGGTGTTTGTGCCCTTGGGCAAGACACTTAACTACAATTGCCTCTCTCCACCCAGGAGTATAAATGGGTACCTGTGAGGGTCGAGGCCGATTGAGCGCCTATAAACGGCTGCCGCGTGGTCCAGGGCCTGATGAACGGGGTAATAATTGTAAAGCGCTTTGAGATCGTTGATACGATGTAAAGCGCTATATAAGCACGAACATTATTATTATATTTTTCCAAGGTATAACCTATTCACCATAATGCGGTCTTCCATAGGGCCCTGATTTTGAAACAATGCAAAGTATACAATAACATTATATTTAAAAGGTGAAGTAAAAAGTAAAATGTACGAATACCTAAAAACACTATTTCAAAGACAATTTAAAAAAAGGTTGAGTAAGAAGTAAAGACGTACAAGATATTTAAAAAAAAAATTAAAGAAAAATAACACCACCAACATACGAAGCTCAAAATCTATTACATCATGGGGAATACCAAATGACCTATGACAGACCACTTATCCACTGCATTGGGCCTACCAGACCCCCCTCCCCCCCCCCCCCCCCCCCCCCCCCCCGACACAAACACACACACAGCCATGTATATACCGGCAATCGTGGACGGGGCATTGTCCGACCGTCTTCCCTCTTTTGTTTGTACTATAACGTTTTCGGATAATCGCCAAAGGAATTGTACACGAGTTAAGATCGTGGACGTTGTGTCAACCGTGGACCTATTGTTTGCCTCCAAATTATTTTGTCCGACGACCACGATTGCCGGTCAATACAAACGCACGCACACACAAGTGGGTAAATGCCGTCAATCGGGGACGGGGCATTGTCCGACCGTCTTCCCTCTTTTGCTTGTACCCTAACGTTTTCGGATGATCGCCATAGGATTTGCACACGAGTCGGAATCGGGGACCCTGGCGAAATAGGGGACCCTATTGTCCTCTATTGTTATACGTCCCCTATTTCATTCAAAAACAAACTCACGTTTGTTTATGGTGTAAATCGAGGAGTTTCTTTTGTTCCTCTCGATAATTTCCTTTGTTTGTACACCAACTTTTTCAGACGGCTCTCATTGGTTTTGTACACGAATCTCGATCGAGGTCGTCCTCGATTCTAACCTTAACCCCAATTCACCTTCGTGTCGCCAGGCATGTGTCCTCCATTTACACCACAAACAGACGCAAGTGTGTAAACGCCTTCAATCGAGGACAGGGCATTGTCCGACCGTCTTACCTCTTTTGTTGTACTCTTACGTTTTTGGATGATTGCCATTGTTATACGTCCTCTATTGTTATACGTCCCCTATTTTAATCAAAAACAAACTCATACACACATAGGCCATTAGGCCCAGCTAGGCCAGCCTAGTTATTGTGGGTACCAGCCTAAATCACGTTTAATGATCTATCACATCACGGGGAATACCAAATGACCTATGATAGACCACTTATCCACTGCATTGGGCCTACCAGATTCCCCACATAGGCCATTGGGCCAATCTAGGCTAGCCTAGATATAAAAGGTACAGCTTAAAACAGTTTCATATTATTAGGGGCCCTTATGTCGTCAGGTGTTTTCTAAGACCTAGAAGTGATCTGAAAACAGTTATGGAATGCTTGGTGGGTCCATTTTACAGATTTATGTTTTCAAAATTTGGTTGGGGGTTTGGTCATTTTCTGTGGCTAATTTTAGAAAAAAAAGTCAAAACGTGAAAACCTGTTTTTTAATCCCTAACGGTGAGTTAAATCTGAGAAAATATCCACAATGTTTTTAAATTATAATTAATTATGTTTTATGTATATAATATCACTTCAAAATTAACAAGCCATGCTCCTTTTAGGGGCTTCCCTGATTCTAAGTAGTACGCATTTTTTTCAGCGATTATTAGTGCATGTGTTTTGGTGCAAACCAATTTAAACTTGTAGACCAATGCCTTGCAAACATTTGACACCATTTTAATGAGAAATTAGTTGTGAGTGTGGCTTTTGAAAAAATCCTACATTTTGTATTGACCTTGCATTGGAAGCACGCGCACTGTATACAAACGCACACGTGTTTGTATATGAAGAAGTATAGAATATGAATGCACTCCGATTAAAAAGAGCTTTATTCCATACAGTTAAAATGTAGCATGATTCATATCAGAAGGATCAGTAAGCAGAATGCTCTGACCCATAGGCATTTCTTAATATTTATGCTGACGTCATACTTTTAATTGAAGATGGTGACTATTACTCAATGAGAATCCAAGTACTGATAATACAATTACCTAATTGTAAATTACAATTACCTAATTGTAAATTACAATTACCTAATTGTAAAGTCCTAAAGGACCTTCTTATAAAGATGTTTGACTGTATTCGCAGGTTTAAGCCCATTTCCCACTTTGACGAATTTGAAGGCGATTGTCGTGGCCATACGACAAAAATGTGCCACGATACAGACACGAATTGGTCAGACACGAGACAGCCACGACACCAGCATTATGCCAACACAGTGCCCCTATGGTAGCCCCGCGACTCCTCTACGAGCTTCCACGACGTGAATACAGCCTAGCTCCCACAACGTAGTGACGAAGTCTCATGACAATATTTACGTATTTTGGGCATATATATTTTATATAAAATATTTTACAAGACCTATATAGAGGACCTCTATGTTATGCCCTTTTAGAAATAATGTTCTTTTTCGGTTATTCTGTTATTGTGTTGAATGTGTTGATTTGGCTTCCAATTCTACCTATAGTTTATGATTATTCTTGTTTCATTCTAAGTTATTATAATTATTATACAAACAGCGAATCGGGGCTAATTTATCCCGATGCCATCTATAATTTATATTCGGGATAGATCTGGGTATTCAGGGCAATACATTGGGAATGTGTCAACCTGACTTAATGCTGACTGATAATTGGTGACGTTTTGAAGAGTATGACTCCCCTTCGTCATACGAAGATAACAAAATAACCCAAATAGAACATTATTTCTGAAAGGGCAAAAGATAAAGGTCTCGTAAAATATATTATACAAAATATATATGCCCAAAATACGTAAAGATTGTTATGGGATGTCGTCACTACGTTGTGGGAGCTAGGTTGCATCAAAGTTGTGGAAGGTCGAAGCAAAGTCGTATAGGGGTAGCGTAGAGGAACTGTGTTGGCATAATGCCGGTGTCTTGGCTGTATTGTGCCTGACCAATTCGTGCCTGTATCGTTGCACCTTCTTGTCGTATGGCCACGACAATCGCCTTCATATTCGTCAAAGTGGGAAATGGGCTTAAACCTGCGTCTACAGTAAAACACCTTTATAACAAGGTCCTTTGGGACTTTACAATTACCTTGTTATGACAGGTACCCCAACCTTGTATTACCAGTACTCAGATTACCATGGAGTAATAGCCACTATCTTCAATTTACCGCTCAAAGCCTTGCATTGGCATTAAAAGTATGATGTCAGCATAAATATTAAGAAAGGCGCATGGGTCAGAGCATTCCACTTACTGAAACTTTTGATATGAATCATGCTACATTTTAACTGAATGGAATAGAGCTCTTTTTGATCGCAATGCATTCATATTCTATACTTCTTCATATACAAACACGTGTGCGTTTGTATACAGTGCGCGTGCTTTCATATTCAAGGTCAATAGAAAATGTAAGATTTTGCAAACGCCAAAGCCAAACCCACAACTAATTTCTCAGAAAAATGGTGTCCAGTGTTTGGAAGGCATAGGTCTACAAGTCCATCAAGGTTTGCACCTTAACACATGTACTGATAATCGCTGGAAAATGCGTACCACTTAGAATCAGAGAAACCCCTAAAAAAGGCGCGGATTGTTAATTTTAAAGTGATAATATAGGTTTTCCCGGACGATATCGCAAAATGTGCACATTCATTTGTAAAATATGTATTCAATTTCGCGCTGAATTTCAGAACGACGTATGTCCGAGTTTCATTTTCGCAAAAACGAGCATTCAATTTTATTTTGTTTAATTCAAATAAATGAATGTGCTGAGCGTTTCATTTAAACGATTACAAACACGTGATTTGGCTTTCGGTTTGACGTATGCGTGGCCGATTATTAAGAGTGTGCAATCTATTTCGCAGCAAATCGATTTATCATTGTGTCACGGCCTGAATTAAATATTCCTTTTCATTTGTTATAATTTAAATTCGCATATTCTGCATTCAATTTCAATAAAGTACAGTACATATGGCTATATAATTCACGATACAACTTGGATTAAATCATCAATAAATCAATGTATCGTGGGACTAATTGATCATTTATGTGTTGGCTCTTAAATTGATTTTAATCCTAACCATCCCAAATCCTCCAAAGTCCTCTTTGCAAATTGAAGGTTTTTTGCAGGAATGAGGTCGCTTGGAAGTTGATGCATTAGATAAATTTGCAGGATTGAGGTTAATTAGGAATTTATCCAAATGAGGATTTTGAAGAATTAAGGTTATTTTGTTTTTGTTAATTACTTCTCTATTATTTTTATCAGTTCAATTGTCTATCCGTCAATGAACTGTCCACCAAGACATGAGTGGTTGATGTCCAGTCTATTTGCTACATCTAAGTAGTCCGCGTCGTCAGCCTCAAAGGCATCGATCAAAGTCCGAGACTCGTCTGTATCTCCCTCTTGCAGCCATTATATTGGAAAAGTTTAGGGGGCATAAAGTAAAGTCTAGCTATATGATGCGATCGTGGCAAATGCTGAGCAAAGAAAGATATTTTTTCTTCAACTTAGTGGTTTATATAGCATTTATTTGGTAGTTTCAAAGACGAGACCACCTGGTTTAATTCCCAATAATGTTACTTTTGATAACACATATGGATTCCAATGCTTGACCAGGCATACAAATGCGTAGAAAATCGGCTGCACATTTAGCGAAATTGATTGTTGATAAATTAAAAGGAAAACATGATTGCGGGTGTGCATTCAAATTCGCGCTAAAATGAACTATCAATATACTAAACTCAGTGCACATTCGGGAAATCGTGTGATGATTTCCTACGACTGGGTGCACCATTATGCAAAAAGAATTATCTATTGTTAAATAGAAAACGGGAATGTGAACGTTCATACTATTTCGCACGAAAACGAATGCACCAGTTACAAATTTATGTGCACATTTTGGGATATCGTCCGGGAAAACCTATATATACAAAAAACATAGTTGATTCTCATTTGAAAACATTGTTGATATTTTCTCAGATTCAACTTACCGTTAGGAATTAAAATACAGTAAATGGTGATCATTGTTTGCGTGAATATTTAGCGGTTTTCACTTTTTTCAAAAGTATTCCAAAACTATTTTAGATCACTTTTATTTTTTAGGTCTTAGAAAACGCCAGCAGTGTAAGGGGACTTTCTGGTACACTTTGACCTTTGGAGAATATGATAAAGGTCATATGAATATGTATAATTATGATATGAATATGTATAAATATGATATGAATATGGAATAGGGTAGGGTTAAAAAATTGAGTTAAGTTTGACCTTTTTGGTATGAAAATGAATAGAGGATGGTGTTATAGGGTTAAAATATTGAGTACAGTTTGACCTTTTTGGTATGAAAATGAATATAGGATGATTACAAAGGGTTAAAATATTGAGTTTGACCCGTTGTACAGGAAATACTGTATAATGTATGGAACAACTATAAACATTTCTGGTAACAGTTTGACCTTAGTTATGAATGTATTGCGAGTGATGGTGCAATACTGTGCGATCAGTCGGTAGTTGATAATCCTTATAGTGGGACAGATTGCAGAAAAGCCAGGCAAATGATGATACAAGCACCAAACTTGGGACACTTGTTCTCCAAGTGATACTAATCAAATCAATGAAGGTTAAATTCCAGAGCTTCCAGAAGCATACACCAATATTCGACCAGCATACATGACAAAAATTGGCATGGTATAAATAACTTTGAACATTTACTAGCCAGGGCAAAGCTTATCTAATGAAAAATAGACAATCTGGTGGCCATCTTGAAAACATAGGAATGCACACCTAGATCATGCAAATCGGACAACTACAAATACTTATAAGCAAGATGTCAACGTCGGGTGGCTAATTTGGCGGCCATCTTGAAAAATGGCCGCCATCTTGGATTTTCAATTGGCCGATCGGGCATATTTGATTAGAATCATTTGGAGAACAAGTGTGCCAAATTTGATGCTTGTATCATCATTTGCACGATTCCTCTCAAAAATTGCTGTTATCTGCCCCACTAAGATAATGCCCGAGTTACGCGCTATTCGTGGGTAATAATGGCCCGAGGGCGAAGCCCGAGGGACATTACCCACGAATAGCGCGTAATTCGGGCATTATCTATAACTTACTGTCGTGGATCGATGTCTTTTCTAAATACGCTTGGGTGATTCCTTTGAAAAATAAAACTGGAAAGGTGTTGGTGGAGGCTTTCAAAAATAATGTTGAATCTAGTGGGAAACCGCCTGTAATGATTCACACCGATATAAGGCAGCGAATTTACAAACCGACTGTTTCAAGAATTGCTCAAGAATGAGGGCATATATAGAAATATACGACAAACAGTGAATTAAAAGCGGCCATTGTGGAGAGATTTAATCGCACTCTCAAGTCACGGATGTGGCGGTATTTTACGTGGAAAAACACTAGGGGAAATATATCGATGTATTGCAGCAACTCGTATCGGCATACAACCATTCCTATCACCGTTCTATTAAAATGAAACCCGAGGAAGTCAGTGGCAAGAATAAAAGCATTTTCTGGAAAAATCTGTACGCTCAGTCTAAACAACCCGCACATGTTGGGCCAAATTCATAAACGGAGATTTCCCCTTGATCACGATTAACTAGGCTAAACATAATCGAACGTACAAATCTAGTCCCGAATTCATAAAGAGTGCTTAGATCAGCTGCTGTTTACCAAACGTACATGGTTAGTGACATGCGTCTAAGTAACAAAGGAAATGTTAAACGTCCCAAGGGGCTTGTTTATCTCGTGTAAAAGTTACCATTTTGCTTGTGGGACAGACGTATGGCCATGGATCTGCTGCGTCTCATTGAAATAGCATAGGAAGAACTTTTCCCATCTTTACACACTCATACAAGTGTGTAAAGGCCTTCGATCGTGGACGGGGTATTGTCCGACCGTCTTCCCTCTTTTGTTTATACTCTAACGTTTTTTGATGATCGCCATAGGATTTGTACACGGGAAAAGATCGTGGACGTTTTGTCAATCGTGGACCCATTGTTTGACTCCCAATTCTTTTGTCCGACGACCACGATTGCCGGTCAATACAAACGCAATGAGACGCATTTTCTGGTCATGAGTAAAATTATTAGCGCGTTTTTTCGACACGGCGACCCTCACACTAGTGTCAACTGAGCTGATCAGCAGAGCACAGCGATGTGCGTGTTTTCGAAGATAGATATGCCGTTTTATTCAACATATTACGTAATCCGGTGTGAATAGAATGATGTCCGGCTGTACCACTATACATCGGCTAAGCAGTAACTTGTACACGGCTTGATAAACAGCCGATCATTTTCTTACTGAATTGCGATGATCACAGGAGTTTATCCACACGCGCACTTCTCTGTTTTAGCCACCGTACATTAGTTGTACGTGACTAAAATAATCCGGTGATCATCACCGTTTATGAATTTGGCCCGTTATGTTTAAAGTCGGTGATCAAGTTCGTATTAGCAAACAACGTTTAACGTTGGACAAATCGTACCTCCCGTCTTAATCCGAAGAAATGTTCACCGTGTATGAACGTAGCGGGCGTCAGCAGATACCCGTCTATAAATTAAACGATTATTAGGGCAAACAAATTTACGGTAGATTTTACGAACCAGAAATACAGAAAATTAAGAAAACCGACGATCTTTTTCGCGTTGAGAGAGTGATTCGCCAGCGCAAGAAAAAAAAAGGAAGAGCCGAGTATTTGGTTAAATGGTTTATTTGGTTAAAGGGTATCCATCATTCAACAGTTGGGTGACTGGCTTACAATAGTGAGCGTCTACAAACATTGCATCGTCTTCCACGCAGTTGTACGTCACGTTGCCTAGCAAATCTTCAATGACGCTGTACCCGGACAATACGTTGTCTATAGTTACACCACACACCTGGTAAAGCAAATTAATCTAACCGGTAACAGGCAGGTTGCCCTCACCGAAATCCATTATCTTTTCACGTGGTACAATATTACAGAAAAGAACAATTCTTACACTTTAAGTGAGTATGGATTATTGCAAATCCACTTTAGAATTTCACACGGATTCTATGAAACCGTCAAAGAAATTATCAATCCGATCAACAGGGGAATGACGGAAACGGCTAAGCAGAATATAGAACTCAACGAGGGGGCCTTCAACTATTTTGATGATCATCTGTATCGCATGTTGGGATTAAATTTCAAAGCTGTTAATGAAAATGTGGAAGGGCACTAACCGATACATACTGCGATATTGCCGAGATTCAGCTGGTGGGAGATGTCAGCGCTCCACTACTAAGAATTGTCCAGGTGCAGACACGTTCAGCACTCCTCATTAGGTTCCAGTCAAGCTAAAACACTTTGAAAATATTCAGATGGTATAAGGTCGGACGCGGGTGAAAAAGTAGTATTTCAGCGCGGGAAGCTCAAGATAACACTACACTTTCGCAAAAGTCGCCACTCGTTATTTTAAACGGTCATGGCGGACTACGAGAGATATTATAAAAACCAGACTGGAGGTGGTGAAGTTTTTTTTTTTAGAAGTGCCCCCATTCAAAAAGGATACGGACTTGGAAACATCCACAATAGATCTGTTTTACCAATGACTTAAAAAGGCGCGCAAATGTTAGGCGGGCAGGCTTTGAAGACGGGGGTTTGTATTGCTTCAGATACCCTGAACGGACAAAATGTCAAAGCGGCTACAAAAAATAGATTGAGACAGGCTGGAGTGGACGTGGCGTCACGAGTGACGCAGAGACTTTTTACTAAACCCCTCCGCCAGAAGAAGCAATTAAAAAGAAAGGTAACCGGTCCACAACGCACAAAGAAATTGGGCAAGCGATCGAGAAGGACTCACGACATATTCGGCAATTAGTAACATTACAAACGATGGCATTCATCAGCAAGCACTCGTGCGAATGCACAAAGTCTGAACTGGATCTTTTCTCAGTTCCTTCCCCCAAACCTCCGCTTTAAAAGGTCAATGGGTTCAATACAATCCGCTGACCAATATCGTGGACTCGGATTCCATGGAATTTAACGTCTCCGGTTCGACCGAACACTATCTCGATTTGGCGCACACTATTTTAACGTAGATTTTGCCTGGGGTCGACACAACACACAAGAAAGAATCCTGACACAAGTGTTCCGTGATTTCCGGTGAATATCTGCCGTTTATTGTGTACTCTCGCCTCAAAACACATGAAGCTCACACAATTACGCGGTCTCTAGAACTTCCGGAGCGCACCAGCAGGAGCCACCAGGGCGATCCCACCACCGTGGAATCGCTCCAGCACCCCCTACCGGCCATCCGGCACGGACGCTACACAGCCCCCCACGAAGACCTTGTTTGCCCCCAAACAAAACGGTGGGCGCTGTTGCTGCACACCCGGCTAACCGCCCCGGAAAGCGCATAACGCCAACAATTAACACAACAAAAAATGGTTAAAGTTAGGAGGTGGCCGAGGTGGTAGGAGGTGGCCGCCGGATGACACCGTCCGTGTCCAAACGCATCCACGTCCACTCCAGTAGCTCCACCCGACACCCGGCCGGCAAGACTCGGGGCTGCCCACGCCATTGGAGCGTCGACATCGGAGGGGGCGTCGGGGGCTCCGTCTGCGTCCCTCCTTCCGCTCGAGCTGGCGGGGAGGGTCTGGCGGTGCTGCTTCCTTCTGAGTGGCGAGAGCGGTGTCCGTGTTTCCGTTGTCCTGACCAACGGCCCGGGGGCGCCGAGGTAGCCTCTCCTGGTCCTGGCTTGGCTGGCTGGCCGGCTCGTCCCGTTCCGTGCAAGGAGGCCGGGAGGGCCGCTCCGAGTGGAGGTGGTCCCCCGGCTCCCCCGCTGGAACTGGGCCCCGTCGTCTCTTGGCCGGGGGCGGTGACGCGGGACTGGCAGCGGCTGGGGGATCCCGCCTGCTGTGGGAAAGGTTTGGGCTCCCCTGTCGGAAGAGGCGAGGCGGAGAAAGTCCTCGGCCGGCGGGATTGATGAGCTCTATCTCTATCTCTAGGGCTCTAACCAGCCCCTCCCGGCAGTACCGATGGTGACGTCCCCGGATGTCGTCTCGGTAGAACCGCAGTCCGCAGCCCAGTTCGCACGCGTACGGGCTCTCCGCGTGGAGCTTCTCGCACGCGGTGCGGATGTGCCTGCGGCGGTTGCTGCTGCGGGTGAAAGCCTTCCCACAATGGGGGCACATCACGGGAGCCCTCCTGCGGTGGGAAGAAGAAGGAAGTTTGGTTAACGCAAGACAATATCGGCTAGGCCGGACTACCTTCCGGCCGGCGCGAGTATACCTCCCGGCGCCTGGTTCTGTCGGCGGAGAAGGTGGCTGAGCACCCCCTGCCTCAGGCTCGTCCAGCACCAGATCTGCGCCCGTCTTCTCCTGCCCGCCAAGAGCGACATCCGCCTCCGCAACGGGTGGAGACGCTTCCACCTCCAGCACTTCCGAAGGTAGTTCCTCCTCATCCGACTGGTCATCCCTGTCCCCTGGCGGCCCCGCCGAAGGAACCCGGGGCTCTGGGCTAGATGCTGTTGATGGCTGCCCGCCTGGAGGCGGCAGTCTTTCCTCTTTGACTCTGCTGGGCTCCACGGTGCGCGCTGTCTGATCCGGAATCGGAAACGCCTCCACCCACTTGGTAAAGTAGTCGGCCACCACCATGATGCTGGTATTCCCGGCCTTGGTCTTGGGGAACCGGCCCGTGAGGTCGATTGCAATGCGCTCCATCGGCGCACCCACCAAGTACTGCTGCAGTGGGGCCCGGAGGGGTCGAGGGGCGGCTTCTTGGATCCACACTTATGGCACTTCCGGCACCACTCCTCCGCCTGACGTCGCATCTCCCGGAAGTAAACCGGCGCCTGTCTCAGCCAAGCAACCGTCCGGGCGACCCCCGAGTGTCCCGATGTCCTGCCATCATGGGTCAACCGCAAGACGTCCTTCACCCGCGTCCGCGGGACTACTATCTTCCACGTCGGGGGTCCACCTTGGGGCTGCTCCCACCTTATCTGCAACACGCCGTGAGACAGTCGCAGGATCTCCCACTTCGCCCACCAGAACTTCGTGCCCTCGTCCAGGGCCGACACGTCCAACCAGCCGGGTCTGGGAAACCCATCCTCTAGCCAGTGGGCGATCCGGCCCAACTTAGGGTCGTCGCGTTGTTCTTGCTTCAGCTCTTCGGGGTCCCAAGCCGCCAGTGGCGGTCTCCTCCAGCTCAGCCTCCCCAATGGCTCCCAACAGGGGTCCATTGGTGTAGCACTCGTGGCTGACCTCGCCCAAACGTCCACACTGACCGCACGGGATCCTGGAAACGGCGTCGGCGTTTGTGTGCTTCTTTCCCGCCCGGTGTTCCACGTCGAACTCGTAGCACCCCTGCCTCTGGATCCACCTGGCCGTCTGCCCCTCCGGCTCCTTGAAGTTAAACAGCCACCACAAGGATCCGTGGTCCGTTCGGAGCAAGAACCGTTTGCCGAGGAGGTAGTGTATGAAATAGTGCACGAAGTGGACCACGACCAGCAACTCTCTCCGAGTGGTGCAGTAGTTCCGTTCGGCCTTGGACAAGGTGCGGCTTCCGTACGCGATCACCTGCTCACCTTCCTTCCCTTTCTGTGCCAGCACTGCTCCGATGGTGCAGTTGCTGGCGTCCGTGTCCAAGATGTAACGGTGCTCTGTGTCCGGGTAACGCAGCACCGGCGCCGTGGTCCACGCGTCCTTCAGATGTTCGAACGCTGACTGGCAAGCGACCGACCAAGAGAACGTTCTCTGGCTCTCGGTGGTCAGGGCGTGGAGGGGGCGGGCAATCTCGGCGAAGTTCACGATGAACCGCCTGTAGTAGGAGGCGAGGCCCAGAAAACTCCTGACTTGGGTCAGGTTCGCGGGTTGCGGCCAGCTCATAATGACCGCGACCTTCTCCGGGTCGGTCCTGACTCCGTCGGCTGACAGGAGATGGCCCAGGAAAGACACCTCCTTCTTGAAAAGGCTACACTTCTTTGGCTTGAGTCTCAATCCCGCGGCCCGAAACCGTTCCAGGACTACCGCCAATCTCATCTGATGCCCCTCGAAGTCTGTCCCCCACACGATAACGTCGTCCAAATAAACTACCGCCACTTGCCACTGCACTCCCTTCAGCACCTGTTCCATCAGGCGCTCGAACGTCGCTGGGGCGTTACACAGTCCGAACGGCATAACGGTGAACTGGTACAGACCGTTCTGCATGCCGAAGGCCGTCTTCTCCCGGTCCTCCTTCTCCATCCCGACCTGCCAGTAGCCGCTGGCTAGGTCGAGGGTACTGAACCACTTTGCTCCGCTTAAGGCGTCAAGGTTATCTTCGATTCTAGTGATGGGATAGGCGTCCTTTATTGTCACCTTGTTGACTTTCCGGTAGTCCACGCAGAAACGGGCAGTCCCGTCCTTCTTCCGGAACAACACCACCGGCGACGACCAGGGGCTACCAGGAGGTTCCACCACGCCATCCCGCAGCATCTGCTGTACCTGTTGGTCGGCCTCTTGCCTCTTATGGAGCGGCAACCTTCTGGGTGGTTGGCGAATAGGCACCGCGTCTCCCGTATTGATGGCGTGTCTGGTCAGTTCCGTGTGCCCAAGGCGACCGTCGGGGCCGGTGAATGCTTCGGCGAACTCCGTCAGTAACCCCGCCAGTAGGGAACGCTGGGTCCGGTTGAGGTCCGCCGCTCCTCGCTCCAGTATGTCTTGTAGGTGAGGAGGAACCTCCGGCCGTGCGTCCACCGGAGCACGGCCGGCGGTAGACCCTCGCCGTCCCTCCTCCAGCTCCATCACGTCCAACTCCTCCACCGGCGAGAAGAGAGCCAACCGGCTGCCCTGGTATATCGTCACCGGGTAGGCCGTCGGGTTGAAGACCCTCACCGGCACGGTTCCATTTTTGGTGTCCACCAGACCGGTGGCGACCGCAACCCGGCAGTTATCCGTGGCCTCCAAGTTGAGGTAGACCATCCCGACTCCCGCTCGCGACCCACTTTTTATTTTTCCGGCGAGGATCGCTTCGTGGCCGGCCGGGACCACCATGTTCTCCGCTACCTGCACCCTCGCCACGATAGGCTCGCGTGTGATACCCCCCAGGGGAAGAGTCCTCCCGTCGTCCCAATGCCACTCGCAGTGGTACTTCGACAGAAAGTCAATCCCCAGAATCACGTCCGGCTCGATCTCGGCCACGGTAAAGGTGTGGTTCACGCGGAGGTCGCCCACTCGTAACTCGAAGTTTCCCCTTCCAATCGCCGGCATAGGACTGCCGTCCACCATCATCAGGCCTGGGGGCGCGGGACGGAGGCTCCGTCCCTCGGCGCTGAGCCAGGCATTGTGGAAACGTTCTGCGATCAGGCTCACCGTCGCCCCGGTGTTGAGGAGGCAACGCACTGGCCTCCTCACGATTCTCCCCTCAATGTAGCTGGCTCCAGACATCCCCGTCGCGTCTGGCCTGGCTTGACCCGTCGCTCCGGGAACTTGCGGTCTCGGCAGTCCCTTTGCCCCAGGCTGGGGCAGCGTGGGGCCGGCCAAACCAAAATGACCAAACCCGTGGCACCTGTAGCACTCTTTCCGAGCCCCCGCGTTAGGCCTGTATCCCACCGGGAAGACCGACTCGGGCTCTACAGCAGGAACTAGAGGAAGCTTCCCTACTGACCTCATGTCTCTGGCTCCGGCCTTCCCTTTTTGTCTATACTCCTGGGACTTTATGAACGCCTCCATCTCGGTCGCCAGCGTGATTGCTTCGGTCAGGGTCTCCGCCTTCCGGGAGAACAGGTGACGCTGCAGCTGTTCTTCCCCCAAGGCCTTTCGGAACGCCTCCACGCCCAAGTCCTCCCGGGCCTGCGCAGGTAGTCTTGGGTAGCTTTTTTAGCACCAGCCGCCGAATATAATGTCCCAGGCTGCTGAGCGACTCGTCGCGGCCCCTCGTCCGCATGGACAACTGGGCCCGATGTAATGGGACCTGTGCCGTCATGCCGAACTGGTGATCACAGTTCTCCAAGATAGAGGAGAATTCCCCCCGTGCCTCCGGCTCCATGTCCGCCAGTGCTTCCCGGGCCGTACCCTGCAGGTGAGACGTCAGGTACATTGCCTTCTCGGCCTCACTCCAATGGTTGACCGCCGCGACGCTTTCAAAATGAAACAAGTAGTCCGACCAGGATGCAACCCCGTCAAACTTATCCGGGAGCAACAACGGTCTCCGGCTAACCGTTTCCATTGACTTGTGTGCGGAGCAGCGTTGACGGCTCCGCTCCATTGGCTTGTGTGGGGAGCAGCATTGTCGGCTCCGCTCCATCGGTTTGTGTGCGGAGCAGCCCCGCTCCATTGACATGTGTGCGGAGCAGCGTTGACGGCTCCGCTCCATTGGCTTGTGTGCGGAGCAGCTCCGCTCCATTGACTCGTGTGCGGAGCAGCATTGACGGCTCCGCTCCATCGGTTTGTGTGCGGAGCAGCTCTGCTCCATTGACATGTGTGCGGAGCAGCTTTGACGGCTCCGCTCCATCGGTTTGTGTGCGGAGCAGCCCCGCTCCATTGACATGTGTGCGGAGCAGCGTTGACGGCTCCGCTCCATTGGCTTGTGTGCGGAGCAGCTCCGCTCCATTGGTTTGTGTGCGGAGCAGCTCCGCTCCATTGGTTTGTGTGCGGAGCAGCTCCGCTCCATTGAAATGTGTGCGGAGCAGCATTGACGGCTCCGCTCCATTGGTTTGTGTGCGGAGCAGCTCCGCTCCATTGACACGTGTGCGGAGCAGAATTGTCGGCTCCGCTCCATTGGCATGTGTGCCGAGCAGCTCCGCTCCGTTGACTCCCATGCGGAGCAGTGTCGACGGCTCCGCTCCATTAGCCTGTGTGCGGAGCATTGCCGAGGGCTCCGCTCCATTGGGTCGTGTGCGGAGCAGCTCCGCCCGGTTGACTCCCACGAGGAGCAGCTCTGATGGCTCTGCCCCATTACCTTGTGTGCGGAGCAGCATCGTCCCGTTGCTTCCCGTGAGAAGCAACTCCAGCGGCTCTGCTCCATTGCCCCGTGTGAGGAGCAACCTCGACGGCTCCGCTCCACTGCCTGGTGTGCGCAGCAACTCCGCCCCGTTGGCTCGCTGCGGAAAACCCTGCCCCGTCGCCCCGGGGCGGCCTCCCGTATGCCTGCTGGCCTCGAACAATGACTCCCTGTGTTCTGGTGATCTGTCTCCAGACGACTCCCCGCCCCTGCTGCGTCGACGAACACGACCCGCGAACGCTCCGAGCGGAGCGACCTGCCGGCCGCGCCGCCGTCCACGGCCCTGGGCGACCCCCCTCAGACTGAAAACCCACCGGGTTCGAATAGGGGCTGTAGGTGTCCTGGCGAGGCCCCGCCCCCGCTGCGCTGATGGGCACGGCTCGGACTCGCTCCGAGCGTAGCGAACCGTCTGCCGCGCCGCCGTCTACAGCACGGGCCGGGCCCCCCACGGACTCAATATCATTTGTATAGAACAACTGAAGGATGACCCGATGAGGCCCCGCTGGGGTAGCGTAGTAAACCCTGGGAGTGTCCCGACGAGGCCCCGCCCCCGCCGCATCAACGGCCACAGCTTGGGATCGCCCGTGCGGAACGAACCGTCTGCCGCGCCGCCGTCTACAGCACGGGCCGGGCCCCCCACGGACTCGATATAATTTGTATAGAACAACTGAGGGATGTCCCGATGAGGCCCAGCCCCCGCTGCATCGACGGGCACAGCTCGGAATTGCTCCGCGTGGAACAAAACGTCTGCCGCGCCGCCGTATACAGCACGGGCCATTGGAAGTCCATTTCGTGTTCCGACGGTGACAACAAACGAAAAGTGTTTGTTAGGCAGAATGGGCGCTATAGACCAATGGGGAGTGTTGGAAGTCCATTTTGTGTTCTGACGGTGAAAACAAACCGAAAAGTGTTTGTTAGGCTCAATGGGCGATATAGACCATTTGGGAGTGTTGGATCTCCATTTCGTGTTCTGACGGTGAAAAAAACCAAAAATTGTTTGTTAGGCTCAGTAGGCGCTATAGACCATTTGGGAGTGTTGGAAGTCCATTTCGTGTTCACGACTGTGAAAAAAACACGAAAAGTGTTTGTTAGGCTGAATGAGCGCTATAGATCAATTGGGAGTGTAGTATCTCCATTTCGTGTTTTGACGGTGAAAAAAACCGAAAAGTGTTTGTTAGGCTGAATGCGTGCTATAGATCATTTGGAAATGTTGGAAGTCCATATCGTGTTTTGACGGTAACAAAAACCGAAAAGTGTTTGGTAGGCTAAGTAGGGGCTATAGACCATTTGGGAGTGTTGGAAGTCCATTTCGTGTTCTGACTGTGAACAAAACCGAAAAGTGTTTGTAAGGCTCAATGGGCGCTATATACCATTTGGGAGTGTTGGAAGTCCATTTCGTGTTCTGACGGTAAAAGAAAACCCCGAAAAGTGTTTGTTAGGCTCAATGCGCGCTATAGATCATTTGGGAGTGTTGGAAGTCCATATCGTGTTTTGACGGTAAAAAAAACCCGAAAAGTGTTTGTTAGGCTTAATGGGCGCTATAGACCATTTGGGAGTGTTGGAAGTCCATTTCGTGTTCTGACGGTAAAAGAAAACCCCGAAAAGTGTCTGTTAGGCTCAATGGGCGCTATATACCATTTGGAAGTGTTGGAAGTCCATTTCGTGTTCTGACGGTAAAAAAAAACCAGAAAAAGTGTTTCTGATAGACAATTTGGGAGTGTTGGAAGTCCATTTCGTGTTCTGATGGTGACAACAAACGAAAAGTGTATGTTAGGCTGAATGGGCGCTATAGACCATTGGGGAGTGTTGGAAGTCCATTTTGTGTTCTGACGGTAAAAAACCCCGAAAAGTGTTTGTTAGGCTCAATGGGCGCTATAGACCATTTGGGAGTGTTGGAAGTTCATTTCGTGTTCTGACGGTGAAACAAAATTCCCGAAAAGTGTTTGTTATGCTAAGTAGGCGTTATAGACCATTTGGGAGTGTTGGAAGTCCATTTCGTGTTCTGACGGTGAAAAAAACCGAAAAGTGTTTGTTAGGCTGAATGGGCGCTATAGATCATTTGGGAGTGTTGGAGATACATTTCGTGTTTTGACGGTGAAAAAAACCGAAAAGTGTTTGTTAGGCTCAATGGGCGCTATAGACCATTTGGGAGTGTTGGATCTCCATTTCGTGTTCTGACGGTGAACAAAACCGAAAAGTGTTTGTTAGGCTGAATGGGCGCTATAGACAATTTGGGAGTGTTGGAAGTTTATTTCGTGTTCTGACGGTGAAACAAAATTCCCGAAAAGTGTTTGTTATGCTAAGTAGGCGTTATAGACCATTTGGGAGTGTTGGAAGTCCATTTCGTGTTCTGACGGTGAAAAAACCCGAAAAGTGTTTGTTAGGCTGAATGAGCGCTATAGATCAATTGGGAGTGTAGTATCTCCATTTCGTGTTTTGACGGTGAAAAAAACCGAAAAGTGTTTGTTAGGCTGAATGCGCGCTATAGATCATTTGGAAATGTTGGAAGTCCATATCGTGTTTTGACGGTAACAAAAACCGAAAAGTGTTTGGTAGGCTAAGTAGGGGCTATAGACCATTTGGGAGTGTTGGAAGTCCATTTCGTGTTCTGACTGTGAACAAAACCGAAAAGTGTTTGTAAGGCTCAATGGGCGCTATATACCATTTGGGAGTGTTGGAAGTCCATTTCGTGTTCTGACGGTAAAAGAAAACCCCGAAAAGTGTTTGTTAGGCTCAATGCGCGCTATAGATCATTTGGGAGTGTTGGAAGTCCATATCGTGTTTTGACGGTAAAAAAACCCCGAAAAGTGTTTGTTAGGCTTAATGGGCGCTATAGACCATTTGGGAGTGTTGGAAGTCCATTTCGTGTTCTGACGGTAAAAGAAAACCCCGAAAAGTGTCTGTTAGGCTCAATGGGCGCTATATACCATTTGGAAGTGTTGGAAGTCCATTTCGTGTTCTGACGGTAAAAAAAAACCAGAAAAAGTGTTTCTGATAGACAATTTGGGAGTGTTGGAAGTCCATTTCGTGTTCTGATGGTGACAACAAACGAAAAGTGTATGTTAGGCTGAATGGGCGCTATAGACCATTGGGGAGTGTTGGAAGTCCATTTTGTGTTCTGACGGTAAAAAACCCCGAAAAGTGTTTGTTAGGCTCAATGGGCGCTATAGACCATTTGGGAGTGTTGGAAGTTCATTTCGTGTTCTGACGGTGAAACAAAATTCCCGAAAAGTGTTTGTTATGCTAAGTAGGCGTTATAGACCATTTGGGAGTGTTGGAAGTCCATTTCGTGTTCTGACGGTGAAAAAAACCGAAAAGTGTTTGTTAGGCTGAATGGGCGCTATAGATCATTTGGGAGTGTTGGAGATACATTTCGTGTTTTGACGGTGAAAAAAACCGAAAAGTGTTTGTTAGGCTCAATGGGCGCTATAGACCATTTGGGAGTGTTGGATCTCCATTTCGTGTTCTGACGGTGAACAAAACCGAAAAGTGTTTGTTAGGCTGAATGGGCGCTATAGACAATTTGGGAGTGTTGGAAGTTTATTTCGTGTTCTGACGGTGAAACAAAATTCCCGAAAAGTGTTTGTTATGCTAAGTAGGCGTTATAGACCATTTGGGAGTGTTGGAAGTCCATTTCGTGTTCTGACGGTGAAAAAACCCGAAAAGTGTTTGTTAGGCTGAATGCGCGCTATAGATCATTTGGGAATGTTGGAAGTCCATATCGTGTTTTGACGGTAACAAAATCCAAAAAGTGTTTGTTAGGCTAAGTAGGCGCTATAGACCATTTGGGAGTGTTGGAAGTCCATTTCGTGTTCTGACTGTGAAAAAAACCGAAAAGTGTTTGTAAGGCTCAATGTGCGCTATAGACCATTTGGGAGTGTTGGAAGTCCATTTCGTGTTCTGACGGTAAAAGAAAACCCCGAAAAGTGTTTGTTAGGCTCAATGGGCGCTATAGACCATTTGGGTGTGTTCAAAGTCCATTTCGTGTTCTGACGGTGAACAAAACCGAAAAGTGTTTGTTAGGCTGAATGGGCGCTATAGACCATTTGGGAGTGTTGGAAGTTCATTTCGTGTTCTGACGGTGAAACAAAATTCCCGAAAAGTGTTTGTTATGCTAAGTAGGCGTTATAGACCATTTGGTAGTGTTGGAAGTCCATTTCGTGTTCTGACGGTGAAAAAAACCGAAAAGTGTTTGTTAGGCTGAATGGGCGCTATAGATCATTTGGGAGTGTTGGAGATACATTTCGTGTTTTGACGGTGAAAAAAACCGAAAAGTGTTTGTTAGGCTCAATGGGCGCTATAGACCATTTGGGTGTGTTCGAAGTCCATTTCGTGTTCTGACGGTGAAAAAAACCCGAAAAAGTGTTTCTGATAGACAATTTGGGAGTGTTGGAAGTCCATTTCGTGTTCTGACGGTGACAACAAACGAAAAGTGTTTGTTAGGCTGAATGGGAGCTATAGACCATTGGGGAGTGTTGGAAGTCCATTTTGTGTTCTGACGGAGAAAAAACCCGAAAAGTGTTTGTAAGGCTCAATGGGCGCTATAGACCACTTGGGAGTGTTGGAAGTCCATTTCGTGTTCTGACGGTGAAAGCAAAACCCGAAAAGTGTTTGTTAGGCTAAGTAGGCGCTATAGACCATTTGGGAGTGTTGGAAGTCCATTTCGTGTTCTGACTGTGAACAAAACCGAAAAGTGTTTGTTAGGCTTAATGGGCGCTATGCACAATTTGGGAGTGTTGGAAGTCCATTTCATGTTCTGAAGGTAAAAAAAACCGAAAAGTGTTTGTTAGGCTAAGTAGGCGCTATAGACCATTTGGGAGTGTTGGAAGTCCATTTCGTGTTCTGACTGTGAAAAAAACCGAAAAGTGTTTGTTAGGCTCAATGGGCGCTATACACCATTTGGGAGTGTTTGAAGTCCATTTCATGTTCTAAAGGTAAAAAAACGAAAAGTGTTTGTTAGGCTCAATGGGCGCTATAGACCAGTTGGGTGTGTTGGAAGTTCATTTCGTGTTCGGACGGTGAAAAAAAATCCCCGAAAAGTGTTTGTCAGGCTAAGTAGGCGCTATAGACCATTTGGGAGTGTTGGATTTCCATTTCGTGTTCTGACGGTGAACAAAACCGAAAAGTGTTTGTTAGGCTGAATGGGCGCTATAGACCATTTGGGTGTGTTCGAAGTCCATTTCGTGTTCTGACGGTGAACAAAACCGAAAAGTGTTTGTTAGGCATAATGGGCGCTATAGACCATTTGGGAGTGTTGGAAGTTCATTTCGTGTTCTGACGGTGAAACAATATTCCCGAAAAGTGTTTGTTAGGCTAAGTAGGCGTTATAGACCATTTGGGAGTGTTAGAAGTCCATTTCGTGTTCTGACGGTGAAAAAACCCGAAAAGTGTTTGTTAGGCTGAATGGGCGCTATAGATCATCTGGGAGTGTTGGAGATACATTTCGTGTTTTGACGGTGAAAAAAACCGAAAAGTGTTGGTTAGGCTCAATGGGCGCTATAGACCCTTTGGGTGTGTTCGAAGTCCATTTCGTGTTCTGACGGTGAAAAAACCCCGAAAAAGTGTTTGTGAGGCTCAATGGGCGCTGTAGACAATTTGGGAGTGTTGGAAGTCCATTTCGTGTTCTGACGGTGACAACAAACGAAAAGTGTTTGTTAGGCTGAATGGGCGCTATAGACCATTGGGGAGTGTTGGAAGTCCATTTTGTGTTCTGACGGTGAAAAAAACCGAAAAGTGTTTGTAAGGCTCAATAGGCGCTATAGATCATTCGGGAGTGTTGGAGATACATTTCGTGTTTTGACGGTGAACAAAACCGAAAAGTGTTTGTTAGGCTGAATGCGCGCTATAGATCATTTGGGAGTGTTGGAAGTCCATATCGTGTTTTGACGGTGAAAAACCCCGAAAAAGTGTTTGTTAGGCTAAGTAGGCGCTTTCGACCATTTGGGAGTGTTGGAAGTCCATTTCGTGTTCTGACGGTGAAAAAAACCGAAAAGTGTTTGTTAGGCTGAATGGGCGCTATAGATCATTCAGGAGTGTTGGAGATACATTTCGTGTTTTGACGGTGACAAAACCCGAAAAGTGTTTGTTAGGCTAAGTAGGCGCTTTCGACCATTTGGGAGTGTTGGAAGTCCATTTCGTGTTCTGACGGTAAAAAACCCCGAAAAGTGTTTGTTAGGCTGAATGGGCGCTATAGATCATTCAGGAGTTTTGGAAGTCCATTTTGTGTTCTTACGGTGAAAAAAAACTAAAAGTGTTTGTTAGGCTCAATAGGCGCTATAGACCATTTGGGAGTGTTGGATCTCCATTTCGTGTTCTAACGGTGAAAAAACCCGAAAAGTGTTTGTTAGGCTAAGTAGGCGCTATAGACCATTTGGGAGTGTTGGAAGACCATTTCGTGTTTTGACGGTGAAAAAACCCGAAAAGTGTTTGTTAGGCTGAATGCGCGCTATAGATCATTTGGGAATGTTGGAAGTCCATATCGTGTTCTGACGGTAAAAAAACCCGAAAAGTGTTTGTTAGGCTAAGTAGGCGCTATAGACCATTTGGGAGTGTTGGAAGTCCATTTCGTGTTCTGACTGTGAAAAAACCCGAAAAGTGTATGTAAGGCTCAATGGGCGCTATAGACCATTTGGGAGTGTTGGAAGTCCATTTCGTGTTCTGAAGGTAAAAAACCCGAAAAGTGTTTGTTAGTCTCAATTGGCGCTATAGATCATTCGGGAGTGTTGGAGATACATTTAGTGTTTTGACGGTGAACAAAACCGAAAAGTGTTTGTTAGGCTGAATGGGCGCTATAGACCATTTGGGAGTGTTGGAAGTCCATATCGTGTTTTGACGGTGAAAAACCCCGAAAAAGTGTTTGTTAGGCTAAGTAGGCGCTTTCGACCATTTGGGAGTGTTGGAAGTCCATTTCGTGTTCTGACGGTAAAAAAACCGAAAAGTGTTTGTTAGGCTGAATGGGCGCTATAGATCATTCAGGATTGTTGGAGATACATTTCGTGTTTTGACGGTGAAAAAACCCGAAAAGTGTTTGTTAGGCTGAATGCGCGCTATAGATCATTTGGGAATGTTGGAAGTCCATATCGTGTTCTGACGGTAAAAAAACCCGAAAAGTGTTTGTTAGGCTAAGTAGGCGCTATAGACCATTTGGGAGTGTTGGAAGTCCATTTCGTGTTCTGACTGTGAAAAAAACCGAAAAGTGTATGTAAGGCTCAATGGGCGCTATAGACCATTTAGGAGTGTTGGAATTCAATTTCGTGTTCTGACGGTAAAAGAAAACCCCGAAAAGTGTTTGTTAGGCTCAATGGGCGCTATAGACCATTTGGGAGTGTTGGAAGTCCATTTCGTGTTCTGAAGGTAAAAAACCCGAAAAGTGTTTGTTAGTCTTAATTGGCGCTATAGATCATTCGGGAGTGTTGGAGATACATTTCGTGTTTTGACGGTGAACAAAACCGAAAAGTGTTTGTTAGGCTGAATGGGCGCTATAGACCATTTGGGAGTGTTGGAAGTCCATATCGTGTTTTGACGGTGAAAAACCCCGAAAAAGTGTTTGTTAGGCTAAGTAGGCGCTTTCGACCATTTGGGAGTGTTGGAAGTCCATTTCGTGTTCTGACGGTAACAAAAACGAAAAGTGTTTGTTAGGCTGAATGGGCGCTATAGATCATTCAGGAGTGTTGGAGATACATTTCGTGTTTTGACGGTGAAAAAACCCGAAAAGTGTTTGTTAGGCTAAGTAGACGCTTTCGACCATTTGGGAGTGTTGGAAGTCCATTTCGTGTTCTGACGGTAAAAAACCCCGAAAAGTGTTTGTTAGGCTGAATGGGCGCTATAGATCATTCAGGAGTTTTGGAAGTCCATTTTGTGTTCTTACGGTGAAAAAAAACTAAAAGTGTTTGTTAGGCTCAATAGGCGCTATAGACCATTTGGGAGTGTTGGATCTCCATTTCGTGTTCTAACGGTGAAAAAAACCGAAAAGTGTTTGTTAGGCTAAGTAGGCGCTATAGACCATTTGGGAGTGTTGGAAGACCATTTCGTGTTTTGACGGTGAAAAAACCCGAAAAGTGTTTGTTAGGCTGAATGCGCGCTATAGATCATTTGGGAATGTTGGAAGTCCATATCGTGTTCTGACGGTAAAAAAAACCGAAAAGTGTTTGTTAGGCTAAGTAGGCGCTATAGACCATTTGGGAGTGTTGGAAGTCCATTTCGTGTTCTGACTGTGAAAAAACCCGAAAAGTGTATGTAAGGCTCAATGGGCGCTATAGACCATTTGGGAGTGTTGGAATTCAATTTCGTGTTCTGACGGTAAAAGAAAACCCCGAAAAGTGTTTGTTAGGCTCAATGGGCGCTATAGACCATTTGGGAGTGTTGGAAGTCCATTTCGTGTTCTGAAGGTAAAAAACCCGAAAAGTGTTTGTTAGTCTCAATTGGCGCTATAGACCATTTGGGTGTGTTCAAAGTCCATTTCGTGTTCTGCCGGTGAACAAAACCGAAAAGTGTTTGTTAGGCTGAATGGGCGCTATAGACCATTTGGGAGTGTTGGAAGTCCATTTTATGTTCTGAAGGTAAAAAAACCGAAAAGTGTTTGTTAGGCTGAATGGGCGCTATAGATCATTTGGGAGTGTTGGAGATACATTTCGTGTTTTGACCGTGAAAAAAACCGAAAAGTGTTTGTTAGGCTCAATGGGCGCTATAGACCATTTGGGTGTGTTCGAAGTCCATTTCGTGTTCTGACGGTGAAAAAAACCGAAAAAGTGTTTTTGAGGCTCATTTGGGTGCTATAGACAATTTGGGAGTGTGGGAAGTCCATATCGTGTTTTGACGGTAAAAAACCCCGAAAAGTGTTTGTTAGGCTAAGTAGGCGCTATAGACCATTTGGGAGTGTTGGAAATCCATTTCGTGTTCTGACGGTAAAAAAAACCGAAAAGTGTTTGTTAGGCTGAATGGGCGCTATAGATCATTCAGGAGTGTTGGAGATACATTTCGTGTTTTGACGGTGAAAAAACCCGAAAAGTGTTTGTTAGGCTGAATGCGCGTTATAGATCATTTGGGAGTGTTGGAAGTCCATATCGTGTTTTGACGGCAAAAAAACCCGAAAAAGTGTTTGTTAGGCTCAATGGGCGCTATAGACCATTTGGGAGTGTTGGATTTCCATTTCGTGTTCTGACGGTGAACAAAACCGAAAAGTGTTTGTTAGGCTGAATGGGCGCTATAGACCATTTGGGTGTGTTCGAAGTCCATTTCGTGTTCTGACGGTGAAAACAACCCGAAAAAAGTGTTTCTGAGGCTCAATGGGCGCTATAGACCATTTGGGTGTGTTGGAAGTTCATTTCGTGTTCGGACGGTGACAAAAAATCCCCGAAAAGTGTTTGTCAGGCTAAGTAGGCGCTATAGACCATTGGGGAGTGTTGGAAGTCCATTTTGTGTTCTGACGGTAAAAAAACCCGAAAAGTGTTTGTTAGGCTCAATGGGCGCTATAGACCATTTGGAAGTGTTGGATCTCAATTTCGTGTTCTGACGGTGAAAAAAAACAAAAATTGTTTGTTAGGCTCAGTAGGCGCTATAGACCATTTGGGAGTGTTGGAAGTCCATTTCGTGTTCACGACTGTGAAAAAAACACGAAAAGTGTTTGTTAGGCTGAATGAGCGCTATAGATCAATTGGGAGTGTAGTATCTCCATTTCGTGTTTTGACGGTGAAAAAAACCAAAAATTGTTTGTTAGGCTCAGTAGGCGCTATAGACCATTTGGGAGTGTTGGAAGTCCATTTCGTGTTCTGACTGTGAAAAAACCACGAAAAGTGTTTGTTAGGCTGAATGAGCGCTATAGATCAATTGGGAGTGTAGGATCTCCATTTCGTGTTTTGACGGTGAAAAACACCGAAAAGTGTTTGTTAGGCTCAACGGGCGCTATAGACTATTTAGGAGTGTCAATTTCGTGTTCTGACGGTGAAAAAAACCAAAAAGTGTTTGTTAGGCTGAATGCGCGCTATATATCATTTGGGAATGTTGGAAGTCCATATCGTATTTTGACGGTAAAAAGACCCGAAAATTGTTTGTTAGGCTAAGTAGGCGCTATAGACCATTTGGGTGTGTTCGAAGTCCATTTCGTGTTCTGACGGTGAAAAAACCCCAAAAAAGTGTTTCTGAGGCTCAATGGGCGCTATAGACAATTTGGGAGTTTTGGAAGTCCATTTCGTGTTCTGACGGTGACAACAAACGAAAAGTGATTGTTAGGCTCAATGGGCGCTATAGACCATTTGGGAGTGTTGGAAGTCCATTTCGTGTCCTGAAGGTAAAAAAAAAGAAAAGTGTTTGTTAGGCTCAATTGGCGCTATAGACCATTTGGGTGTGTTCAAAGTCCATTTCGTGTTCTGACGGTGAACAAAACCGAAAAGTGTTTGTTAGGCATAATGGGCGCTATAGACCATTTGGGAGTGTTGGAAGTTCATTTCGTGTTCTGACGGTGAAACAATATTCCCGAAAAGTGTTTGTTAGGCTAAGTAGGCGTTATAGACCATTTGGGAGTGTTAGAAGTCCATTTCGTGTTCTGACGGTGAAAAAAAACGAAAAGTGTTTGTTAGGCTGAATGGGCGCTATAGATCATTTGGGAGTGTTGGAGATACATTTCGTGTTTTGACGGTGAAAAAAACCGAAAAGTGTTGGTTAGGCTCAATGGGCGCTATAGACCCTTTGGGTGTGTTCGAAGTCCATTTCGTGTTCTGACGGTGAAAAAACCCCGAAAAAGTGTTTGTGAGGCTCAATGGGCGCTGTAGACAATTTGGGAGTGTTGGAAGTCCATTTTGTGTTCTGACGGTGACAACAAACGAAAAGTGTTTGTTAGGCTGAATGGGCGCTATAGACCATTGGGAGTGTTGGAGATACATTTCGTGTTTTGACCCTGAACAAAACCGAAAAGTGTTTGTTAGGCTGAACGGGCGCTATAGATCATTCAGGAGTGTTGGAGATACATTTCGTGTTTTGACGGTGAAAAAACCCGAAAAGTGTTTGTTAGGCTAAGTAGGCGCTTTCGACCATTTGGGAGTGTTGCAAGTCCATTTCGTGTTCTGACGGTAAAAAACCCCGAAAAGTGTTTGTTAGGCTGAATGGGCGCTATAGATCATTCAGGAGTTTTGGAAGTCCATTTTGTGTTCTTACGGTGACAAAAAACTAAAAGTGTTTGTTAGGCTCAATAGGCGCTATAGACCATTTGGGAGTGTTGGATCTCCATTTCGTGTTCTAACGGTGAAAAAACCCGAAAAGTGTTTGTTAGGCTAAGTAGGCGCTATAGACCATTTGGGAGTGTTGGAAGACCATTTCGTGTTTTGACGGTGAAAAAACCCGAAAAGTGTTTGTTAGGCTGAATGCGCGCTATAGACCATTTGGGAGTGTTGGAAGTCCATTTCGTGTTCTGACTGTGAAAAAACCCGAAAAGTGTATGTAAGGCTCAATGGGCGCTATAGACCATTTGGGAGTGTTGTAATTCAATTTCGTGTTCTGACGGTAAAAGAAAACCCCAAAAAGTGTTTGTTAGGCTCAATGGGCGCTATAGACCATTTGGGAGTGTTGGAAGTCCATTTCGTGTTCTGAAGGTAAAAAACCCGAAAAGTGTTTGTTAGTCTCAATTGGCGCTATAGATCATTCGGGAGTGTTGGAGATACATTTCGTGTTTTGACGGTGAACAAAACCGAAAAGTGTTTGTTAGGCTGAATGGGCGCTATAGACCATTTGGGAGTGTTGGAAGTCCATATCGTGTTTTGACGGTGAAAAACACCGAAAAAGTGTTTGTTAGGCTAAGTAGGCGCTTTCGACCATTTGGGAGTGTTGGAAGTCCATTTCGTGTTCTGACGGTAAAAAAACCGAAAAGTGTTTGTTAGGCTGAATGGGCGCTATAGATCATTCAGGATTGTTGGAGATACATTTCGTGTTTTGACGGTGAAAAAACCCGAAAAGTGTTTGTTAGGCTGAATGCGCGCTATAGATCATTTGGGAATGTTGGAAGTCCATATCGTGTTCTGACGGTGACAAAAAACTAAAAGTGTTTGTTAGGCTCAATAGGCGCTATAGACCATTTGGGAGTGTTGGATCTCCATTTCGTGTTCTAACGGTGAAAAAACCCGAAAAGTGTTTGTTAGGCTGAATGCGCGCTATAGATCATTTGGGAATGTTGGAAGTCCATATCGTGTTCTGACGGTAAAAAAACCCGAAAAGTGTTTGTTAGGCTAAGTAGGCGCTATAGACCATTTGGGAGTGTTGGAAGTCCATTTCGTGTTCTGACTGTGAAAAAAACCGAAAAGTGTATGTAAGGCTCAATGGGCGCTATAGACCATTTGGGAGTGTTGGAATTCAATTTCGTGTTCTGACGGTAAAAGAAAACCCCGAAAAGTGTTTGTTAGGCTCAATGGGCGCTATAGACCATTTGGGAGTGTTGGAAGTCCATTTCGTGTTCTGAAGGTAAAAAACCCGAAAAGTGTTTGTTAGTCTTAATTGGCGCTATAGATCATTCGGGAGTGTTGGAGATACATTTCGTGTTTTGACGGTGAACAAAACCGAAAAGTGTTTGTTAGGCTGAATGGGCGCTATAGACCATTTGGGAGTGTTGGAAGTCCATATCGTGTTTTGACGGTGAAAAACCCCGAAAAAGTGTTTGTTAGGCTAAGTAGGCGCTTTCGACCATTTGGGAGTGTTGGAAGTCCATTTCGTGTTCTGACGGTAAAAAAAACGAAAAGTGTTTGTTAGGCTGAATGGGCGCTATAGATCATTCAGGAGTGTTGGAGATACATTTCGTGTTTTGACGGTGAAAAAACCCGAAAAGTGTTTGTTAGGCTAAGTAGGCGCTTTCGACCATTTGGGAGTGTTGGAAGTCCATTTCGTGTTCTGACGGTAACAAACCCCGAAAAGTGTTTGTTAGGCTGAATGGGCGCTATAGATCATTCAGGAGTTTTGGAAGTTCATTTTGTGTTCTTACGGTGAAAAAAAACTAAAAGTGTTTGTTAGGCTCAATAGGCGCTATAGACCATTTGGGAGTGTTGGATCTCCATTTCGTGTTCTAACGGTGAAAAAAACCGAAAAGTGTTTGTTAGGCTAAGTAGGCGCTATAGACCATTTGGGAGTGTTGGAAGACCATTTCGTGTTTTGACGGTGAAAAAACCCGAAAAGTGTTTGTTAGGCTGAATGCGCGCTATAGATCATTTGGGAATGTTGGAAGTCCATATCGTGTTCTGACGGTAAAAAAACCCGAAAAGTGTTTGTTAGGCTAAGTAGGCGCTATAGACCATTTGGGAGTGTTGGAAGTCCATTTCGTGTTCTGACTGTGAAAAAACCCGAAAAGTGTATGTAAGGCTCAATGGGCGCTATAGACCATTTGGGAGTGTTGGAATTCAATTTCGTGTTCTGACGGTAAAAGAAAACCCCGAAAAGTGTTTGTTAGGCTCAATGGGCGCTATAGACCATTTGGGAGTGTTGGAAGTCCATTTTATGTTCTGAAGGTAAAAAAACCGAAAAGTGTTTGTTAGGCTGAATGGGCGCTATAGATCATTTGGGAGTGTTGGAGATACATTTCGTGTTTTGACCGTGAAAAAAACCGAAAAGTGTTTGTTAGGCTCAATGGGCGCTATAGACCATTTGGGTGTGTTCGAAGTCCATTTCGTGTTCTGACGGTGAAAAAACCCGAAAAAGTGTTTTTGAGGCTCAATTGGGCGCTATAGACAATTTGGGAGTGTTGGAAGTCCATATCGTGTTTTGACGGTAAAAAACCCCGAAAAGTGTTTGTTAGGCTAAGTAGGCGCTATAGACCATTTGGGAGTGTTGGAAATCCATTTCGTGTTCTGACGGTAAAAAAACCCGAAAAGTGTTTGTTAGGCTGAATGGGCGCTATAGATCATTCAGGAGTGTTAGAGATACATTTCGTGTTTTGACGGTGAAAAAACCCGAAAAGTGTTTGTTAGGCTGAATGCGCGTTATAGATCATTTGGGAGTGTTGGAAGTCCATATCGTGTTTTGACGGCAAAAAAACCCGAAAAAGTGTTTGTTAGGCTAAGTAGGCGCTTTCGACCATTTGGGAGTGTTGGAACTCCATTTCGTGTTCTGACGGTAAAAAACCCCGAAAAGTGTTTGTTAGGCTGAATGGGCGCTATAGATCATTCAGGAGTGTTGGAAGTCCATTTCGTGTTCTGACTGTGAAAAAACCACGAAAAGTGTTTGTTAGGCTCAATGGGCGCTATAGACCATTTGGGTGTGTTCGAAGTCCATTTCGTGTTCTGACGGTGAAAAAAACCGAAAAAGTGTTTTTGAGGCTCAATTGGGCGCTATAGACAATTTGGGAGTGTTGGAAGTCCATATCGTGTTTTGACGGTAAAAAAACCCGAAAAGTGTTTGTTAGGCTAAGTAGGCGCTATAGACCATTTGGGAGTGTTGGAAGTCCATTTCGTGTTCTGACTGTGAAAAAACCCGAAAAGTGTATGTAAGGCTCAATGGGCGCTATAGACCATTTGGGAGTGTTGGAATTCAATTTCGTGTTCTGACGGTAAAAGAAAACCCCGAAAAGTGTTTGTTAGGCTCAATGGGCGCTATAGACCATTTGGGAGTGTTGGAAGTCCATTTCGTGTTCTGAAGGTAAAAAACCCGAAAAGTGTTTGTTAGTCTCAATTGGCGCTATAGACCATTTGGGTGTGTTCAAAGTCCATTTCGTGTTCTGACGGTGAACAAAACCGAAAAGTGTTTGTTAGGCTGAATGGGCGCTATAGACCATTTGGGAGTGTTGGAAGTCCATTTTATGTTCTGAAGGTAAAAAAACCGAAAAGTGTTTGTTAGGCTGAATGGGCGCTATAGATCATTTGGGAGTGTTGGAGATACATTTCGTGTTTTGACCGTGAAAAAAACCGAAAAGTGTTTGTTAGGCTCAATGGGCGCTATAGACCATTTGGGTGTGTTCGAAGTCCATTTCGTGTTCTGACGGTGAAAAAACCCGAAAAAGTGTTTTTGAGGCTCAATTGGGCGCTATAGACAATTTGGGAGTGTTGGAAGTCCATATCGTGTTTTGACGGTAAAAAACCCCGAAAAGTGTTTGTTAGGCTAAGTAGGCGCTATAGACCATTTGGGAGTGTTGGAAATCCATTTCGTGTTCTGACGGTAAAAAAACCCGAAAAGTGTTTGTTAGGCTGAATGGGCGCTATAGATCATTCAGGAGTGTTAGAGATACATTTCGTGTTTTGACGGTGAAAAAACCCGAAAAGTGTTTGTTAGGCTGAATGCGCGTTATAGATCATTTGGGAGTGTTGGAAGTCCATATCGTGTTTTGACGGCAAAAAAACCCGAAAAAGTGTTTGTTAGGCTAAGTAGGCGCTTTCGACCATTTGGGAGTGTTGGAACTCCATTTCGTGTTCTGACGGTAAAAAACCCCGAAAAGTGTTTGTTAGGCTGAATGGGCGCTATAGATCATTCAGGAGTGTTGGAAGTCCATTTCGTGTTCTGACTGTGAAAAAACCACGAAAAGTGTTTGTTAGGCTCAATGGGCGCTATAGACCATTTGGGTGTGTTCGAAGTCCATTTCGTGTTCTGACGGTGAAAAAAACCGAAAAAGTGTTTTTGAGGCTCAATTGGGCGCTATAGACAATTTGGGAGTGTTGGAAGTCCATATCGTGTTTTGACGGTAAAAAAACCCGAAAAGTGTTTGTTAGGCTAAGTAGGCGCTATAGACCATTTGGGAGTGTTGGAAGTCCATTTCGTGTTCTGACGGTAAAAAAACCCGAAAAGTGTTTGTTAGGCTAAGTAGGCGCTATAGACCATTTGGGAGTGTTGGAAGTCCATTTCGTGTTCTGACTGTGAAAAAAACCGAAAAGTGTATGTAAGGCTCAATGGGCGCTATAGACCATTTGGGAGTGTTGGAAGTCAATTTCGTGTTCTGACGGTAAAAGAAAACCCCGAAAAGTGTTTGTTAGGCTCAATGGGCGCTATAGACCATTTGGGAGTGTTGGAAGTCCATTTTATGTTCTGAAGGTAAAAAAAACGAAAAGTGTTTGTTAGGCTGAATGGGCGCTATAGATCATTTGGGAGTGTTGGAGATACATTTCGTGTTTTGACCGTGAAAAACCCCGAAAAGTGTTTGTTAGGCTCAATGGGCGCTATAGACCATTTGGGAGTGTTGGAAGTCCATTTCGTGTTCTGAAGGTAAAAAACCCGAAAAGTGTTTGTTAGTCTCAATTGGCGCTATAGACCATTTGGGTGTGTTCAAAGTCCATTTCGTGTTCTGACGGTGAACAAAACCGAAAAGTGTTTGTTAGGCTGAATGGGCGCTATAGACCATTTGGGAGTGTTGGAAGTCCATTTTATGTTCTGAAGGTAAAAAAACCGAAAAGTGTTTGTTAGGCTGAATGGGCGCTATAGATCATTTGGGAGTGTTGGAGATACATTTCGTGTTTTGACCGTGACAAAAAACGAAAAGTGTTTGTTAGGCTCAATGGGCGCTATAGACCATTTGGGAGTGTTGGAACTCCATTTCGTGTTCTGACGGTGAAAAAACCCGAAAAAGTGTTTTTGAGGCTCAATTGGGCGCTATAGACAATTTGGGAGTGTTGGAAATCCATTTCGTGTTCTGACGGTAAAACAACCCGAAAAGTGTTTGTTAGGCTGAATGGGCGCTATAGATCATTCAGGAGTGTTGGAGATACATTTCGTGTTTTGACGGTGAAAAAACCCGAAAAGTGTTTGTTAGGCTGAATGCGCGTTATAGATCATTCGGGAGTGTTGGAAGTCCATATCGTGTTTTGACGGCAAAAAACCCCGAAAAAGTGTTTGTTAGGCTAAGTAGGCGCTTTCGACCATTTGGGAGTGTTGGAAGTCCATTTCGTGTTCTGACGGTAAAAAAACCCGAAAAGTGTTTGTTAGGCTGAATGGGCGCTATAGATCATTCAGGAGTGTTGGAAGTCCATTTTGTGTTTTTACGGTGAAAAAAAACTAAAAGTGTTTGTTAGGCTCAATAGGCGCTATAGACCATTTGGGAGTGTTGGATCTCCATTTCGTGTTCTAACGGTGAAAAAACCCAAAAATTGTTTGTTAGGCTCAGTAGGCGCTATAGACCATTTGGGAGTGTTGGAAGTCCATTTCGTGTTCTGACTGTGAAAAAACCACGAAAAGTGTTTGTTAGGCTGAATGGGCGCTATAGACTATTTGGGAGTGTCAATTTCGTGTTCTGACGGTGAAAAAACCCGAAAAGTGTTTGTTAGGCTGAATGCGCGCTATAGATCATTTGGGAATGTTGGAAGTCCATATCGTGTTTTGATGGTAAAAAACTACGAAAAGTGTTTGTTAAGCTAAGTAGGCGCTATAGACCATTTGGGAGTGTTGGAAGTCCATTTCGTGTTCTGACTGTGAAAAAACCCGAAAAGTGTTTGTAAGGCTTAATGGGCGCTATAGACCATTTGGGAGTGTTGGAAGTCAATTTCGTGTTTTGACGGTAAAAGAAAACCCCGAAAAGTGTTTATTAGGCTCAATGGGCGCTATAGACCATTTGGGAGTGTTGGAAGTCCATTTCGTGTTGTGAAGGTAAAAAAACCGAAAAAAGTTTGTTAGGCTCAATTGGCGCTATAGACCATTTGGGTGTGTTCAAAGTCCATTTCGTGTTCTGACGGTGAACAAAACCGAAAAGTGTTTGTTAGGCTGAATGGGCGCTATAGACCATTTGGGAGTGTTGGAAGTCCATTTTATGTTCTGAAGGTAAAAAAACCGAAAAGTGTTTGTTAGGCTGAATGGGCGCTATAGATCATTTGGGAGTGTTGGAGATACATTTCGTGTTTTGACCGTGAAAAAACCCGAAAAGTGTTTGTTAGGCTCAATGGGCGCTATAGACCATTTGGGTGTGTTCGAAGTCCATTTCGTGTTCTGACGGTGAAAAAAACCGAAAAAGTGTTTTTGAGGCTCAATTGGGCGCTATAGACAATTTGGGAGTGTTGGAAGTCCATATCGTGTTTTGACAGTAAAAAAACCCGAAAAGTGTTTGTTAGGCTAAGTAGGCGCTATAGACCATTTGGGAGTGTTGGAAGTCCATTTCGTGTTCTGACGGTAAAAAAACCCGAAAAGTGTTTGTTAGGCTAAGTAGGCGCTATAGACCATTTGGGAGTGTTGGAAGTCCATTTCGTGTTCTGACTGTGAAAAAAACCGAAAAGTGTATGTAAGGCTCAATGGGCGCTATAGACCATTTGGGAGTGTTGGAAGTCAATTTCGTGTTCTGACGGTAAAAGAAAACCCCGAAAAGTGTTTGTTAGGCTCAATGGGCGCTATAGACCATTTGGGAGTGTTGGAAGTCCATTTCGTGTTCTGAAGGTAAAAAACCCGAAAAGTGTTTGTTAGTCTCAATTGGCGCTATAGACCATTTGGGTGTGTTCAAAGTCCATTTCGTGTTCTGACGGTGAACAAAACCGAAAAGTGTTTGTTAGGCTGAATGGGCGCTATAGACCATTTGGGAGTGTTGGAAGTCCATTTCGTGTTCTGAAGGTAAAAAACCCGAAAAGTGTTTGTTAGTCTCAATTGGCGCTATAGACCATTTGGGTGTGTTCGAAGTCCATTTCGTGTTCTGACGGTGAACAAAACCGAAAAGTGTTTGTTAGGCTGAATGGGCGCTATAGACCATTTGGGAGTGTTGGAAGTCCATTTCGTGTTCTGAAGGTAAAAAACCCGAAAAGTGTTTGTTAGTCTCAATTGGCGCTATAGACCATTTGGGTGTGTTCAAAGTCCATTTCGTGTTCTGACGGTGAACAAAACCGAAAAGTGTTTGTTAGGCTGAATGGGCGCTATAGACCATTTGGGAGTGTTGGAAGTCCATTTCGTGTTCTGAAGGTAAAAAACCCGAAAAGTGTTTGTTAGTCTCAATTGGCGCTATAGACCATTTGGGTGTGTTCGAAGTCCATTTCGTGTTCTGACGGTGAAAAAAACCGAAAAAGTGTTTTTGAGGCTCAATGGGCGCTATAGACAATTTGGTAGTGTTGGAAGTCCATTTCGTGTTCTGACGGTGAAAACAAAACCCGAAAAGTGTTTGTTAGGCTAAGTAGGCGCTATAGACCATTTGGGAGTGTTGGAAGTCCATTTCGTGTTCTGACTGTGAAAAAACCCGAAAAGTGTTTGTTAGGTTCAATGGGCGCTATACACCATTTGGGAGTGTTGGAAGTCCATTTCATGTTCTGAAGGTAAAAAAACCCGAAAAGTGTTTGTTAGGCTAAGTAGGCGCTATAGACCATTTGGGAGTGTTGGAAGTCCATTTCGTGTTCTGACGGTAAAAAAACCCGAAAAGTGTTTGTTAGGCTAAGTAGGCGCTATAGACCATTTGGGAGTGTTGGAAGTCCATTTCGTGTTCTGACTGTGAAAAAAACCGAAAAGTGTATGTAAGGCTCAATGGGCGCTATAGACCATTTGGGAGTGTTGGAAGTCAATTTCGTGTTCTGACGGTAAAAGAAAACCCCGAAAAGTGTTTGTTAGGCTCAATGGGCGCTATAGACCATTTGGGAGTGTTGGAAGTCCATTTCGTGTTCTGAAGGTAAAAAACCCGAAAAGTGTTTGTTAGTCTCAATTGGCGCTATAGACCATTTGGGTGTGTTCAAAGTCCATTTCGTGTTCTGACGGTGAACAAAACCGAAAAGTGTTTGTTAGGCTGAATGGGCGCTATAGACCATTTGGGAGTGTTGGAAGTCCATTTCGTGTTCTGAAGGTAAAAAACCCGAAAAGTGTTTGTTAGTCTCAATTGGCGCTATAGACCATTTGGGTGTGTTCGAAGTCCATTTCGTTTTCTGACGGTGAACAAAACCGAAAAGTGTTTGTTAGGCTGAATGGGCGCTATAGACCATTTGGGAGTGTTGGAAGTCCATTTCGTGTTCTGAAGGTAAAAAACCCGAAAAGTGTTTGTTAGTCTCAATTGGCGCTATAGACCATTTGGGTGTGTTCAAAGTCCATTTCGTGTTCTGACGGTGAACAAAACCGAAAAGTGTTTGTTAGGCTGAATGGGCGCTATAGACCATTTGGGAGTGTTGGAAGTCCATTTCGTGTTCTGAAGGTAAAAAACCCGAAAAGTGTTTGTTAGTCTCAATTGGCGCTATAGACCATTTGGGTGTGTTCGAAGTCCATTTCGTGTTCTGACGGTGAAAAAAACCGAAAAAGTGTTTTTGAGGCTCAATGGGCGCTATAGACAATTTGGTAGTGTTGGAAGTCCATTTCGTGTTCTGACGGTGAAAACAAAACCCGAAAAGTGTTTGTTAGGCTAAGTAGGCGCTATAGACCATTTGGGAGTGTTGGAAGTCCATTTCGTGTTCTGACTGTGAAAAAACCCGAAAAGTGTTTGTTAGGTTCAATGGGCGCTATACACCATTTGGGAGTGTTGGAAGTCCATTTCATGTTCTGAAGGTAAAAAAACCCGAAAAGTGTTTGTTAGGCTAAGTAGGCGCTATAGACCATTTGGGAGTGTTGGAAGTCCATTTCGTGTTCTGACTGTGAAAAAAACCGAAAAGTGTTGTTAGGCTCAATGGGCGCTATACACCATTTGGGAGTGTTGGAAGTCCATTTCATGTTCTGAAGGTAAAAAAACCGAAAAGTGTTTGTTAGGCTCAATGGGCGCTATAGATCATTTGGGTGTGTTGGAAGTTCATTTCGTGTTCTGACGGTAAAAGAAAACCCCGAAAAGTGTTTGTTAGGCTCAATGGGCGCTATAGACCATTTGGGAGTGTTGGAAGTCCATTTCGTGTTCTGACGGTGAACAAAACCGAAAAGTGTTTGTTAGGCTGAATGGGCGCTATAGACCATTTGGGAGTGTTGGAAGTTCATTTTGTGTTCTGACGGTGAAACAAAATTCCCAAAAAGTGTTTGTTATGCTAAGAAGGCGTTATAGACCATTTGGGAGTGTTGGAAGTCCATTTCGTGTTCTGACGGTGAAAAAAACCGAAAAGTGTTTGTTAGGCTGAATGGGCGCTATAGATCATTTGGGAGTGTTGGAGATACATTTCGTGTTTTGACGGTGAAAAAAACCGAAAAGTGTTTGTTAGGCTCAATGGGCGCTATAGACCATTTGGGTGTGTTCGAAGTCCATTTCGTGTTCTGACGGTGAAAAAACCGAAAAAAGTTTGTTAGGCTCAATTGGCGCTATAGACCATTTGGGTGTGTTCAAAGTCCATTTCGTGTTCTGACGGTGAACAAAACCGAAAAGTGTTTGTTAGGCTGAATGGGCGCTATAGACCATTTGGGAGTGTTGGAAGTCCATTTTATGTTCTGAAGGTAAAAAAACCGAAAAGTGTTTGTTAGGCTGAATGGGCGCTATAGATCATTTGGGAGTGTTGGAGATACATTTCGTGTTTTGACCGTGAAAAAACCCGAAAAGTGTTTGTTAGGCTCAATGGGCGCTATAGACCATTTGGGTGTGTTCGAAGTCCATTTCGTGTTCTGACGGTGAAAAAAACCGAAAAAGTGTTTTTGAGGCTCAATTGGGCGCTATAGACAATTTGGGAGTGTTGGAAGTCCATATCGTGTTTTGACAGTAAAAAAACCCGAAAAGTGTTTGTTAGGCTAAGTAGGCGCTATAGACCATTTGGGAGTGTTGGAAGTCCATTTCGTGTTCTGACGGTAAAAAAACCCGAAAAGTGTTTGTTAGGCTAAGTAGGCGCTATAGACCATTTGGGAGTGTTGGAAGTCCATTTCGTGTTCTGACTGTGAAAAAAACCGAAAAGTGTATGTAAGGCTCAATGGGCGCTATAGACCATTTGGGAGTGTTGGAAGTCAATTTCGTGTTCTGACGGTAAAAGAAAACCCCGAAAAGTGTTTGTTAGGCTCAATGGGCGCTATAGACCATTTGGGAGTGTTGGAAGTCCATTTCGTGTTCTGAAGGTAAAAAACCCGAAAAGTGTTTGTTAGTCTCAATTGGCGCTATAGACCATTTGGGTGTGTTCAAAGTCCATTTCGTGTTCTGACGGTGAACAAAACCGAAAAGTGTTTGTTAGGCTGAATGGGCGCTATAGACCATTTGGGAGTGTTGGAAGTCCATTTCGTGTTCTGAAGGTAAAAAACCCGAAAAGTGTTTGTTAGTCTCAATTGGCGCTATAGACCATTTGGGTGTGTTCGAAGTCCATTTCGTGTTCTGACGGTGAACAAAACCGAAAAGTGTTTGTTAGGCTGAATGGGCGCTATAGACCATTTGGGAGTGTTGGAAGTCCATTTCGTGTTCTGAAGGTAAAAAACCCGAAAAGTGTTTGTTAGTCTCAATTGGCGCTATAGACCATTTGGGTGTGTTCAAAGTCCATTTCGTGTTCTGACGGTGAACAAAACCGAAAAGTGTTTGTTAGGCTGAATGGGCGCTATAGACCATTTGGGAGTGTTGGAAGTCCATTTCGTGTTCTGAAGGTAAAAAACCCGAAAAGTGTTTGTTAGTCTCAATTGGCGCTATAGACCATTTGGGTGTGTTCGAAGTCCATTTCGTGTTCTGACGGTGAAAAAAACCGAAAAAGTGTTTTTGAGGCTCAATGGGCGCTATAGACAATTTGGTAGTGTTGGAAGTCCATTTCGTGTTCTGACGGTGAAAACAAAACCCGAAAAGTGTTTGTTAGGCTAAGTAGGCGCTATAGACCATTTGGGAGTGTTGGAAGTCCATTTCGTGTTCTGACTGTGAAAAAACCCGAAAAGTGTTTGTTAGGTTCAATGGGCGCTATACACCATTTGGGAGTGTTGGAAGTCCATTTCATGTTCTGAAGGTAAAAAAACCCGAAAAGTGTTTGTTAGGCTAAGTAGGCGCTATAGACCATTTGGGAGTGTTGGAAGTCCATTTCGTGTTCTGACGGTAAAAAAACCCGAAAAGTGTTTGTTAGGCTAAGTAGGCGCTATAGACCATTTGGGAGTGTTGGAAGTCCATTTCGTGTTCTGACTGTGAAAAAAACCGAAAAGTGTATGTAAGGCTCAATGGGCGCTATAGACCATTTGGGAGTGTTGGAAGTCAATTTCGTGTTCTGACGGTAAAAGAAAACCCCGAAAAGTGTTTGTTAGGCTCAATGGGCGCTATAGACCATTTGGGAGTGTTGGAAGTCCATTTCGTGTTCTGAAGGTAAAAAACCCGAAAAGTGTTTGTTAGTCTCAATTGGCGCTATAGACCATTTGGGTGTGTTCAAAGTCCATTTCGTGTTCTGACGGTGAACAAAACCGAAAAGTGTTTGTTAGGCTGAATGGGCGCTATAGACCATTTGGGAGTGTTGGAAGTCCATTTCGTGTTCTGAAGGTAAAAAACCCGAAAAGTGTTTGTTAGTCTCAATTGGCGCTATAGACCATTTGGGTGTGTTCGAAGTCCATTTCGTTTTCTGACGGTGAACAAAACCGAAAAGTGTTTGTTAGGCTGAATGGGCGCTATAGACCATTTGGGAGTGTTGGAAGTCCATTTCGTGTTCTGAAGGTAAAAAACCCGAAAAGTGTTTGTTAGTCTCAATTGGCGCTATAGACCATTTGGGTGTGTTCAAAGTCCATTTCGTGTTCTGACGGTGAACAAAACCGAAAAGTGTTTGTTAGGCTGAATGGGCGCTATAGACCATTTGGGAGTGTTGGAAGTCCATTTCGTGTTCTGAAGGTAAAAAACCCGAAAAGTGTTTGTTAGTCTCAATTGGCGCTATAGACCATTTGGGTGTGTTCGAAGTCCATTTCGTGTTCTGACGGTGAAAAAAACCGAAAAAGTGTTTTTGAGGCTCAATGGGCGCTATAGACAATTTGGTAGTGTTGGAAGTCCATTTCGTGTTCTGACGGTGAAAACAAAACCCGAAAAGTGTTTGTTAGGCTAAGTAGGCGCTATAGACCATTTGGGAGTGTTGGAAGTCCATTTCGTGTTCTGACTGTGAAAAAACCCGAAAAGTGTTTGTTAGGTTCAATGGGCGCTATACACCATTTGGGAGTGTTGGAAGTCCATTTCATGTTCTGAAGGTAAAAAAACCCGAAAAGTGTTTGTTAGGCTAAGTAGGCGCTATAGACCATTTGGGAGTGTTGGAAGTCCATTTCGTGTTCTGACTGTGAAAAAAACCGAAAAGTGTTGTTAGGCTCAATGGGCGCTATACACCATTTGGGAGTGTTGGAAGTCCATTTCATGTTCTGAAGGTAAAAAAACCGAAAAGTGTTTGTTAGGCTCAATGGGCGCTATAGATCATTTGGGTGTGTTGGAAGTTCATTTCGTGTTCTGACGGTAAAAGAAAACCCCGAAAAGTGTTTGTTAGGCTCAATGGGCGCTATAGACCATTTGGGAGTGTTGGAAGTCCATTTCGTGTTCTGACGGTGAACAAAACCGAAAAGTGTTTGTTAGGCTGAATGGGCGCTATAGACCATTTGGGAGTGTTGGAAGTTCATTTTGTGTTCTGACGGTGAAACAAAATTCCCAAAAAGTGTTTGTTATGCTAAGAAGGCGTTATAGACCATTTGGGAGTGTTGGAAGTCCATTTCGTGTTCTGACGGTGAAAAAAACCGAAAAGTGTTTGTTAGGCTGAATGGGCGCTATAGATCATTTGGGAGTGTTGGAGATACATTTCGTGTTTTGACGGTGAAAAAAACCGAAAAGTGTTTGTTAGGCTCAATGGGCGCTATAGACCATTTGGGTGTGTTCGAAGTCCATTTCGTGTTCTGACGGTGAAAAAACCCAGAAAAAGTGTTTCTGATAGACAATTTGGAAGTGTTGGAAGTCCATTTCGTGTTCTGACGGTGACAACAAACGAAAAGTGTTTGTTAGGCTCAATGGGCGCTATAGACCATTTGGGAGTGTTGGAAGTCCATTTCGTGCCCTGAAGGTAAAAAAACCGAAAAGTGTTTGTTAGGCTCAATGGGCGCTATAGATCATTTGGGTGTGTTGGAAGTTCATTTCGTGTTCTGACGGTAAAAGAAAACCCCGAAAAGTGTTTGTTAGGCTCAATTGGCGCTATAGATCATTCGGGTGTGTTGGAGATACATTTCGTGTTTTGACGGTGAACAAAACCGAAAAGTGTTTGTTAGGCTGAATGCGCGTTATAGATCATTTGGGAGTGTTGGAAGTCCATATCGTGTTTTGAGGGTAAAAAACCCCGAAAAAGTGTTTGTTAGGCTAAGTAGGCGCTATAGACCATTTGGGAGTGTTGGAAGTCCATTTCGTGTTCTGACTGTGAAAAAACCCGAAAAGTGTTTGTTAGGCTGAATGCGCGCTATAGATCATTTGGGAGTGTTGGAAGTCCATATCGTGTTTTGACGGTAAAAAAAACCGAAAAAGTGTTTGTTAGGCTAAGTAGGCGCTATATACCATTTGGGAGTGTTGGAAGTTCATTTCGTGTTCTGACGGTGAAACAAAATTCCCGAAAAGTATTTGTTAGGCTAAGTAGGGGTTATAGACCATTTGGGAGTGTTGGAAGTCCATTTCGTGTTCTGACTGTGAAAAAAACCGAAAAGTGTTTGTTAGGCTGAATGCGCGCTATAGATCATTTGGGAGTGTTGGAAGTCCATATCGTGTTTTGACGGTAAAAAAACCCGAAAAAGTGTTTGTTAGGCTAAGTAGGCGCTATATACCATTTGGGAGTGTTGGAAGTCCATTTCGTGTTCTGATGGTGAAAAAAACCGAAAAGTGTTTATTAGGCTCAATGGGCGCTATAGACCATTTGGGAATGTTGGAAGTCCATTTCGTGTTGTGAAGGTAAAAAAAACGAAAAAAGTTTGTTAGGCTCAATTGGCGCTATAGACCATTTGGGTGTGTTCAAAGTCCATTTCGTGTTCTGACGGTGAACAAAACCGAAAAGTGTTTGTTAGGCTGAATAGGCGCTATAGACCATTTGGGAGTGTTGGATCTCCATTTCGTGTTCTAACGGTGAAAAAAACCAAAAATTGTTTGTTAGGCTCAGTAGGCGCTATAGACCATTTGGGAGTGTTGGAAGTCCATTTCGTGTTCTGACTGTGAAAAAAAACACAAAAAGTGTTTGTTAGGCTGAATGGGCGCTATAGACTATTTGGGAGTGTCAATTTCGTGTTCTGACGGTGAAAAAACCTGAAAAGTGTTTGTTAGGCTGAATGCGCGCTATAGATCATTTGGGAATGTTGGGAGTTCATTTCGTGTTCTGACGGTGACAACAAACGAAAAGTGTTTGTTAGGCTGAATGGGCGCTATAGACCATTTGGGAGTGTTGGAAGTCCATTTCATGTTCTGATGGTAAAAAAACCGAAAAGTGTTTGTTAGCCTGGGCTGAATGGGCGCTATAGATCATTTGGGAGTGTTGGAGATACATTTCCTGTTTTGACGGTGAAAAAAACCGAAAAGTGTTTGTTAGGCTCAATGGGCGCTATAGACCATTTGGGTGTGTTCGAAGTCCATTTCGTGTTCTGACGGTGAAAAAAACCGAAACAGTGTTTCTGAGGCTCAATGGGCGCTATAGACAATTTGGGAGTGTTGGAAGTCCATTTCGTGTTCTGACGGTGACAACAAACGAAAAGTGTTTGTTAGGCTGAATGGGCGCTATAGATCATTTGGGAATGTTGGAAGTCCATATCGTGTTTTGACGGTAACAAAACCCGAAAAGTGTTTGTTAGGCTAAGTAGGCGCTATAGACCATTTGGGAGTGTTGGAAGACCATTTCGTGTTTTGACGGTGAAAAAACCCGAAAAGTGTTTGTTAGGCTCAATGGGCGCTATAGATCATTTGGGAGTGTTGGAAGTCAATTTCGTGTTCTGACGGTAAAAGAAAACCCCGAAAAGTGTTTGTTAGGCTCAATGGGCGCTATAGACCATTTGGGAGTGTTGGAAGTCCATTTCGTGTTCTGAAGGTAAAAAACCCGAAAAGTGTTTGTTAGTCTCAATTGGCGCTAATAGACCATTTGGGTGTGTTCAAAGTCCATTTCGTGTTCTGACGGTGAACAAACCCGAAAAGTGTTTGTTAGGCTGAATGCGCGTTATAGATCATTTGGGAGTGTTGGAAGTCCATATCGTGTTTTGACGGCAAAAAAAACCGAAAAAGTGTTTGTTAGGCTAAGTAGGCGCTTTCGACCATTTGGGAGTGTTGGAAGTCCATTTCGTGTTCTGACGCTAAAAAACCCCGAAAAGTGTTTTTTAGGCTGAATGGGCGCTATAGATCATTCAGGAGTGTTGGAAGTCCATTTTGTGTTCTTACGGTGAAAAAAAACTAAAAGTGTTTGTTAGGCTCAATAGGCGCTATAGACCATTTGGGAGTGTTGGATCTCCATTTCGTGTTCTAACGGTGAAAAAAACCAAAAATTGTTTGTTAGGCTCAGTAGGCGCTATAGACCATTTGGGAGTGTTGGAAGTCCATTTTGTGTTCTGACTGTGAAAAAACCACGAAAAGTGTTTGTTAGGCTGAATGGGCGCTATAGACTATTTGGGAGTGTCAATTTCGTGTTCTGACGGTGAAAAAACCCGAAAAGTGTTTGTTAGGCTGAATGCGCGCTATAGATCATTTGGGAATGTTGGAAGTCCATATCGTGTTTTGATGGTAAAAAACTACGAAAAGTGTTTGTTAAGCTAAGTAGGCGCTATAGACCATTTGGGAGTGTTGGAAGTCCATTTCGTGTTCTGACTGTGAAAAAACCCGAAAAGTGTTTGTAAGGCTTAATGGGCGCTATAGACCATTTGGGAGTGTTGGAAGTCAATTTCGTGTTTTGACGGTAAAAGAAAACCCCGAAAAGTGTTTATTAGGCTCAATGGGCGCTATAGACCATTTGGGAGTGTTGGAAGTCCATTTCGTGTTGTGAAGGTAAAAAAACCGAAAAAAGTTTGTTAGGCTCAATTGGCGCTATAGACCATTTGGGTGTGTTCGAAGTCCATTTCGTGTTCTGACCGTGAAAAAAACCGAAAAAGTGTTTTTGAGGCTCAATTGGGCGCTATAGACAATTTGGGAGTGTTGGAAGTCCATATCGTGTTTTGACGGTAAAAAAACCCAAAAAGTGTTTGTTAGGCTAAGTAGGCGCTATAGACCATTTGGGAGTGTTGGAAGTCCATTTCGTGTTCTGACGGTAAAAAAACCCGAAAAGTGTTTGTTAGGCTAAGTAGGCGCTATAGACCATTTGGGAGTGTTGGAAGTCCATTTCGTGTTCTGACTGTGAAAAAAACCGAAAAGTGTATGTAAGGCTCAATGGGCGCTATAGACCATTTGGGAGTGTTGGAAGTCAATTTCGTGGTCTGACGGTAAAAGAAAACCCCGAAAAGTGTTTGTTAGGCTCAATGGGCGCTATAGAACATTTGGGAGTGTTGGAAGTCCATTTTATGTTCTGAAGGTAAAAAAACCGAAAAGTGTTTGTTAGGCTGAATGGGCGCTATAGATCATTTGGGAGTGTTGGAGATACATTTCGTGTTTTGACCGTGAAAAACCCCGAAAAGTGTTTGTTAGGCTCAATGGGCGCTATAGACCATTTGGGAGTGTTGGAAGTCCATTTCGTGTTCTGAAGGTAAAAAACCCGAAAAGTGTTTGTTAGTCTCAATTGGCGCTATAGACCATTTGGGTGTGTTCAAAGTCCATTTCGTGTTCTGACGGTGAACAAAACCGAAAAGTGTTTGTTAGGCTGAATGGGCGCTATAGACCATTTGGGAGTGTTGGAAGTCCATTTTATGTTCTGAAGGTAAAAAAACCGAAAAGTGTTTGTTAGGCTGAATGGGCGCTATAGATCATTTGGGAGTGTTGGAGATACATTTCGTGTTTTGACCGTGACAAAAAACGAAAAGTGTTTGTTAGGCTCAATGGGCGCTATAGACCATTTGGGTGTGTTCGAAGTCCATTTCGTGTTCTGACGGTGAAAAAACCCGAAAAAGTGTTTTTGAGGCTCAATTGGGCGCTATAGACAATTTGGCAGTGTTGGAAATCCATTTCGTGTTCTGACGGTAAAACAACCCGAAAAGTGTTTGTTAGGCTGAATGGGCGCTATAGATCATTCAGGAGTGTTGGAGATACATTTCGTGTTTTGACGGTGAAAAAAACCGAAAAGTGTTTGTTAGGCTGAATGCGCGTTATAGATCATTTGGGAGTGTTGGAAGTCCATATCGTGTTTTGACGGCAAAAAAACCCGAAAAAGTGTTTGTTAGGCTAAGTAGGCGCTTTCGACCATTTGGGAGTGTTGGAAGTCCATTTCGTGTTCTGACGGTAAAAAACCCCGAAAAGTGTTTGTTAGGCTGAATGGGCGCTATAGATCATTCAGGAGTGTTGGAAGTCCATTTTGTGTTCTTACGGTGAAAAAAAACTAAAAGTGTTTGTTAGGCTCAATAGGCGCTATAGACCATTTGGGAGTGTTGGATCTCCATTTCGTGTTCTAACGGTGAAAAAAACCAAAAATTGTTTGTTAGGCTCAGTAGGCGCTATAGACCATTTGGGAGTGTTGGAAGTCCATTTCGTGTTCTGACTGTGAAAAAACCACGAAAAGTGTTTGTTAGGCTGAATGGGCGCTATAGACTATTTGGGAGTGTCAATTTCGTGTTCTGACGGTGAAAAAAACCGAAAAGTGTTTGTTAGGCTGAATGCGCGCTATAGATCATTTGGGAATGTTGGAAGTCCATATCGTGTTTTGATGGTAAAAAACTACGAAAAGTGTTTGTTAAGCTAAGTAGGCGCTATAGACCATTTGGGAGTGTTGGAAGTCCATTTCGTGTTCTGACTGTGAAAAAACCCGAAAAGTGTTTGTAAGGCTTAATGGGCGCTATAGACCATTTGGGAGTGTTGGAAGTCAATTTCGTGTTTTGACGGTAAAAGAAAACCCCGAAAAGTGTTTATTAGGCTCAATGGGCGCTATAGACCATTTGGGAGTGTTGGAAGTCCATTTCGTGTTGTGAAGGTAAAAAAACCGAAAAAAGTTTGTTAGGCTCAATTGGCGCTATAGACCATTTGGGTGTGTTCAAAGTCCATTTCGTGTTCTGACGGTGAACAAAACCGAAAAGTGTTTGTTAGGCTGAATGGGCGCTATAGACCATTTGGGAGTGTTGGAAGTCCATTTTATGTTCTGAAGGTAAAAAAACCGAAAAGTGTTTGTTAGGCTGAATGGGCGCTATAGATCATTTGGGAGTGTTGGAGATACATTTCGTGTTTTGACCGTGAAAAAACCCGAAAAGTGTTTGTTAGGCTCAATGGGCGCTATAGACCATTTGGGTGTGTTCGAAGTCCATTTCGTGTTCTGACGGTGAAAAAAACCGAAAAAGTGTTTTTGAGGCTCAATTGGGCGCTATAGACAATTTGGGAGTGTTGGAAGTCCATATCGTGTTTGGACGGTAAAAAAACCCGAAAAGTGTTTGTTAGGCTAAGTAGGCGCTATAGACCATTTGGGAGTGTTGGAAGTCCATTTCGTGTTCTGACGGTAAAAAAACCCGAAAAGTGTTTGTTAGGCTAAGTAGGCGCTATAGACCATTTGGGAGTGTTGGAAGTCCATTTCGTGTTCTGACTGTGAAAAAAACCGAAAAGTGTATGTAAGGCTCAATGGGCGCTATAGACCATTTGGGAGTGTTGGAAGTCAATTTCGTGTTCTGACGGTAAAAGAAAACCCCGAAAAGTGTTTGTTAGGCTCAATGGGCGCTATAGACCATTTGGGAGTGTTGGAAGTCCATTTCGTGTTCTGAAGGTAAAAAACCCGAAAAGTGTTTGTAAGGCTTAATGGGCGCTATAGACCATTTGGGAGTGTTGGAAGTCAATTTCGTGTTTTGACGGTAAAAGAAAACCCCGAAAAGTGTTTATTAGGCTCAATGGGCGCTATAGACCATTTGGGAGTGTTGGAAGTCCATTTCGTGTTGTGAAGGTAAAAAAACCGAAAAAAGTTTGTTAGGCTCAATTGGCGCTATAGACCATTTGGGTGTGTTCGAAGTCCATTTCGTGTTCTGACGGTGAAAAAAACCGAAAAAGTGTTTTTGAGGCTCAATTGGGCGCTATAGACAATTTGGGAGTGTTGGAAGTCCATATCGTGTTTTGACGGTAAAAAAACCCAAAAAGTGTTTGTTAGGCTAAGTAGGCGCTATAGACCATTTGGGAGTGTTGGAAGTCCATTTCGTGTTCTGACGGTAAAAAAACCCGAAAAGTGTTTGTTAGGCTAAGTAGGCGCTATAGACCATTTGGGAGTGTTGGAAGTCCATTTCGTGTTCTGACTGTGAAAAAAACCGAAAAGTGTATGTAAGGCTCAATGGGCGCTATAGACCATTTGGGTGTGTTGGAAGTCAATTTCGTGGTCTGACGGTAAAAGAAAACCCCGAAAAGTGTTTGTTAGGCTCAATGGGCGCTATAGAACATTTGGGAGTGTTGGAAGTCCATTTTATGTTCTGAAGGTAAAAAAACCGAAAAGTGTTTGTTAGGCTGAACGGGCGCTATAGATCATTTGGGAGTGTTGGAGATACATTTCGTGTTTTGACCGTGAAAAACCCCGAAAAGTGTTTGTTAGGCTCAATGGGCGCTATAGACCATTTGGGAGTGTTGGAAGTCCATTTCGTGTTCTGAAGGTAAAAAACCCGAAAAGTGTTTGTTAGTCTCAATTGGCGCTATAGACCATTTGGGTGTGTTCAAAGTCCATTTCGTGTTCTGACGGTGAACAAAACCGAAAAGTGTTTGTTAGGCTGAATGGGCGCTATAGACCATTTGGGAGTGTTGGAAGTCCATTTTATGTTCTGAAGGTAAAAAAACCGAAAAGTGTTTGTTAGGCTGAATGGGCGCTATAGATCATTTGGGAGTGTTGGAGATACATTTCGTGTTTTGACCGTGACAAAAAACGAAAAGTGTTTGTTAGGCTCAATGGGCGCTATAGACTATTTGGGTGTGTTCGAAGTCCATTTCGTGTTCTGACGGTGAAAAAACCCGAAAAAGTGTTTTTGAGGCTCAATTGGGCGCTATAGACAATTTGGCAGTGTTGGAAATCCATTTCGTGTTCTGACGGTAAAACAACCCGAAAAGTGTTTGTTAGGCTGAATGGGCGCTATAGATCATTCAGGAGTGTTGGAGATACATTTCGTGTTTTGACGGTGAAAAAAACCGAAAAGTGTTTGTTAGGCTGAATGCGTGTTATAGATCATTTGGGAGTGTTGGAAGTCCATATCGTGTTTTGACGGCAAAAAAACCCGAAAAAGTGTTTGTTAGGCTAAGTAGGCGCTTTCGACCATTTGGGAGTGTTGGAAGTCCATTTCGTGTTCTGACGGTAAAAAACCCCGAAAAGTGTTTGTTAGGCTGAATGGGCGCTATAGATCATTCAGGAGTGTTGGAAGTCCATTTTGTGTTCTTACGGTGAAAAAAAACTAAAAGTGTTTGTTAGGCTCAATAGGCGCTATAGACCATTTGGGAGTGTTGGATCTCCATTTCGTGTTCTAACGGTGAAAAAAACCAAAAATTGTTTGTTAGGCTCAGTAGGCGCTATAGACCATTTGGGAGTGTTGGAAGTCCATTTCGTGTTCTGACTGTGAAAAAACCACGAAAAGTGTTTGTTAGGCTGAATGGGCGCTATAGACTATTTGGGAGTGTCAATTTCGTGTTCTGACGGTGAAAAAAACCGAAAAGTGTTTGTTAGGCTGAATGCGCGCTATAGATCATTTGGGAATGTTGGAAGTCCATATCGTGTTTTGATGGTAAAAAACTACGAAAAGTGTTTGTTAAGCTAAGTAGGCGCTATAGACCATTTGGGAGTGTTGGAAGTCCATTTCGTGTTCTGACTGTGAAAAAACCCGAAAAGTGTTTGTAAGGCTTAATGGGCGCTATAGACCATTTGGGAGTGTTGGAAGTCAATTTCGTGTTTTGACGGTAAAAGAAAACCCCGAAAAGTGTTTATTAGGCTCAATGGGCGCTATAGACCATTTGGGAGTGTTGGAAGTCCATTTCGTGTTGTGAAGGTAAAAAAACCGAAAAAAGTTTGTTAGGCTCAATTGGCGCTATAGACCATTTGGGTGTGTTCAAAGTCCATTTCGTGTTCTGACGGTGAACAAAACCGAAAAGTGTTTGTTAGGCTGAATGGGCGCTATAGACCATTTGGGAGTGTTGGAAGTCCATTTTATGTTCTGAAGGTAAAAAAACCGAAAAGTGTTTGTTAGGCTGAATGGGCGCTATAGATCATTTGGGAGTGTTGGAGATACATTTCGTGTTTTGACCGTGAAAAAACCCGAAAAGTGTTTGTTAGGCTCAATGGGCGCTATAGACCATTTGGGTGTGTTCGAAGTCCATTTCGTGTTCTGACGGTGAAAAAAACCGAAAAAGTGTTTTTGAGGCTCAATTGGGCGCTATAGACAATTTGGGAGTGTTGGAAGTCCATATCGTGTTTGGACGGTAAAAAAACCCGAAAAGTGTTTGTTAGGCTAAGTAGGCGCTATAGACCATTTGGGAGTGTTGGAAGTCCATTTCGTGTTCTGACGGTAAAAAAACCCGAAAAGTGTTTGTTAGGCTAAGTAGGCGCTATAGACCATTTGGGAGTGTTGGAAGTCCATTTCGTGTTCTGACTGTGAAAAAAACCGAAAAGTGTATGTAAGGCTCAATGGGCGCTATAGACCATTTGGGAGTGTTGGAAGTCAATTTCGTGTTCTGACGGTAAAAGAAAACCCCGAAAAGTGTTTGTTAGGCTCAATGGGCGCTATAGACCATTTGGGAGTGTTGGAAGTCCATTTCGTGTTCTGAAGGTAAAAAACCCGAAAAGTGTTTGTTAGTCTCAATTGGCGCTATAGACCATTTGGGTGTGTTCAAAGTCCATTTCGTGTTCTGACGGTGAACAAAACCGAAAAGTGTTTGTTAGGCTGAATGGGCGCTATAGACCATTTGGGAGTGTTGGAAGTCCATTTTATGTTCTGAAGGTAAAAAAAACGAAAAGTGTTTGTTAGGCTGAATGGGCGCTATAGATTATTTGGGAGTGTTGGAGATACATTTCGTGTTTTGACCGTGAAAAAAACCGAAAAGTGTTTGTTAGGCTCAATGGGCGCTATAGACCATTTGGGTGTGTTCGAATTCCATTTCGTGTTCTGACGGTGAAAAAAACCGAAAAAGTGTTTTTGAGGCTCAATGGGCGCTATAGACAATTTGGTAGTGTTGGAAGTCCATTTCGTGTTCTGACGGTGAAAACAAAACCCGAAAAGTGTTTGTTAGGCTAAGTAGGCGCTATAGACCATTTGGGAGTGTTGGAAGTCCATTTCGTGTTCTGACTGTGAAAAAACCCGAAAAGTGTTTGTTAGGTTCAATGGGCGCTATACACCATTTGGGAGTGTTGGAAGTCCATTTCATGTTCTGAAGGTAAAAAAACCCGAAAAGTGTTTGTTAGGCTAAGTAGGCGCTATAGACCATTTGGGAGTGTTGGAAGTCCATTTCGTGTTCTGACTGTGAAAAAAACCGAAAAGTGTTGTTAGGCTCAATGGGCGCTATACACCATTTGGGAGTGTTGGAAGTCCATTTCATGTTCTGAAGGTAAAAAAAACGAAAAGTGTTTGTTAGGCTCAATGGGCGCTATAGATCATTTGGGTGTGTTGGAAGTTCATTTCGTGTTCTGACGGTAAAAGAAAACCCCGAAAAGTGTTTGTTAGGCTCAATGGGCGCTATAGACCATTTGGGAGTGTTGGAAGTCCATTTCGTGTTCTGAAGGTAAAAAACCCGAAAAGTGTTTGTTAGTCTCAATTGGCGCTATAGACCATTTGGGTGTGTTCAAAGTCCATTTCGTGTTCTGACGGTGAACAAAACCGAAAAGTGTTTGTTAGGCTGAATGGGCGCTATAGACCATTTGGGAGTGTTGGAAGTCCATTTTATGTTCTGAAGGTAAAAAAACCGAAAAGTGTTTGTTAGGCTGAATGGGCGCTATAGATCATTTGGGAGTGTTGGAGATACATTTCGTGTTTTGACCGTGACAAAAAACGAAAAGTGTTTGTTAGGCTCAATGGGCGCTATAGACCATTTGGGTGTGTTCGAAGTCCATTTCGTGTTCTGACGGTGAAAAAACCCGAAAAAGTGTTTTTGAGGCTCAATTGGGCGCTATAGACAATTTGGCAGTGTTGGAAATCCATTTCGTGTTCTGACGGTAAAACAACCCGAAAAGTGTTTGTTAGGCTGAATGGGCGCTATAGATCATTCAGGAGTGTTGGAGATACATTTCGTGTTTTGACGGTGAAAAAACCCGAAAAGTGTTTGTTAGGCTGAATGCGCGTTATAGATCATTTGGGAGTGTTGGAAGTCCATATCGTGTTTTGACGGCAAAAAAACCCGAAAAAGTGTTTGTTAGGCTAAGTAGGCGCTTTCGACCATTTGGGAGTGTTGGAAGTCCATTTCGTGTTCTGACGGTAAAAAACCCCGAAAAGTGTTTGTTAGGCTGAATGGGCGCTATAGATCATTCAGGAGTGTTGGAAGTCCATTTTGTGTTCTTACGGTGAAAAAAAACTAAAAGTGTTTGTTAGGCTCAATAGGCGCTATAGACCATTTGGGAGTGTTGGATCTCCATTTCGTGTTCTAACGGTGAAAAAAACCAAAAATTGTTTGTTAGGCTCAGTAGGCGCTATAGACCATTTGGGAGTGTTGGAAGTCCATTTCGTGTTCTGACTGTGAAAAAACCACGAAAAGTGTTTGTTAGGCTGAATGGGCGCTATAGACTATTTGGGAGTGTCAATTTCGTGTTCTGACGGTGAAAAAAACCGAAAAGTGTTTGTTAGGCTGAATGCGCGCTATAGATCATTTGGGAATGTTGGAAGTCCATATCGTGTTTTGATGGTAAAAAACTACGAAAAGTGTTTGTTAAGCTAAGTAGGCGCTATAGACCATTTGGGAGTGTTGGAAGTCCATTTCGTGTTCTGACTGTGAAAAAACCCGAAAAGTGTTTGTTAGGCTGAATGGGCGCTATAGATTATTTGGGAGTGTTGGAGATACATTTCGTGTTTTGACCGTGAAAAAAACCGAAAAGTGTTTGTTAGGCTCAATGGGCGCTATAGACCATTTGGGTGTGTTCGAATTCCATTTCGTGTTCTGACGGTGAAAAAAACCGAAAAAGTGTTTTTGAGGCTCAATGGGCGCTATAGACAATTTGGTAGTGTTGGAAGTCCATTTCGTGTTCTGACGGTGAAAACAAAACCCGAAAAGTGTTTGTTAGGCTAAGTAGGCGCTATAGACCATTTGGGAGTGTTGGAAGTCCATTTCGTGTTCTGACTGTGAAAAAACCCGAAAAGTGTTTGTTAGGTTCAATGGGCGCTATACACCATTTGGGAGTGTTGGAAGTCCATTTCATGTTCTGAAGGTAAAAAAACCCGAAAAATGTTTGTTAGGCTAAGTAGGCGCTATAGACCATTTGGGAGTGTTGGAAGTCCATTTCGTGTTCTGACTGTGAAAAAAACCGAAAAGTGTTGTTAGGCTCAATGGGCGCTATACACCATTTGGGAGTGTTGGAAGTCCATTTCATGTTCTGAAGGTAAAAAAACCGAAAAGTGTTTGTTAGGCTCAATGGGCGCTATAGATCATTTGGGTGTGTTGGAAGTTCATTTCGTGTTCTGACGGTAAAAGAAAACCCCGAAAAGTGTTTGTTAGGCTCAATGGGCGCTATAGACCATTTGGGAGTGTTGGAAGTCCATTTCGTGTTCTGACTGTGAACAAAACCGAAAAGTGTTTGTTAGGCTGAATGGGCGCTATAGACCATTTGGGAGTGTTGGAAGTTCATTTTGTGTTCTGACGGTGAAACAAAATTCCCAAAAAGTGTTTGTTATGCTAAGAAGGCGTTATAGACCATTTGGGAGTGTTGGAAGTCCATTTCGTGTTCTGACGGTGAAAAAAACCGAAAAGTGTTTGTTAGGCTGAATGGGCGCTATAGATCATTTGGGAGTGTTGGAGATACATTTCGTGTTTTGACGGTGAAAAAAAACGAAAAGTGTTTGTTAGGCTCAATGGGCGCTATAGACCATTTGGGTGTGTTCGAAGTCCATTTCGTGTTCTGACGGTGAAAAAACCCAGAAAAAGTGTTTCTGATAGACAATTTGGAAGTGTTGGAAGTCCATTTCGTGTTCTGACGGTGACAACAAACGAAAAGTGTTTGTTAGGCTCAATGGGCGCTATAGACCATTTGGGAGTGTTGGAAGTCCATTTCGTGTCCTGAAGGTAAAAAAACCGAAAAGTGTTTGTTAGGCTCAATGGGCGCTATAGATCATTTGGGTGTGTTAGAAGTTCATTTCGTGTTCTGACGGTAAAAGAAAAGCCCGAAAAGTGTTTGTTAGGCTCAATTGGCGCTATAGATCATTCGGGAGTGTTGGAGATACATTTCGTGTTTTGACGGTGAACAAAACCGAAAAGTGTTCGTTAGGCTGAATGCGCGTTATAGATCATTTGGGAGTGTTGGAAGTCCATATCGTGTTTTGAGGGTAAAAAACCCCGAAAAAGTGTTTGTTAGGCTAAGTAGGCGCTATAGACCATTTGGGAGTGTTGGAAGTCCATTTCGTGTTCTGACTGTGAAAAAAACCGAAAAGTGTTTGTTAGGCTGAATGCGCGCTATAGATCATTTGGGAGTGTTGGAAGTCCATATCGTGTTTTGACGGTAAAAAAAACCGAAAAAGTGTTTGTTAGGCTAAGTAGGCGCTATATACCATTTGGGAGTGTTGGAAGTTCATTTCGTGTTCTGACGGTGAAACAAAATTCCCGAAAAGTATTTGTTAGGCTAAGTAGGGGTTATAGACCATTTGGGAGTGTTGGAAGTCCATTTCGTGTTCTGACTGTGAAAAAACCCGAAAAGTGTTTGTTAGGCTGAATGCGCGCTATAGATCATTTGGGAGTGTTGGAAGTCCATATCGTGTTCGGACGGTAAAAAACCCCGAAAAAGTGTTTGTTAGGCTAAGTAGGCGCTATATACCATTTGGGAGTGTTGGAAGTCCATTTCGTGTTCTGATGGTGAAAAAAACCGAAAAGTGTTTATTAGGCTCAATGGGCGCTATAGACCATTTGGGAGTGTTGGAAGTCCATTTCGTGTTGTGAAGGTAAAAAAAACGAAAAAAGTTTGTTAGGCTCAATTGGCGCTATAGACCATTTGGGTGTGTTCAAAGTCCATTTCGTGTTCTGACGGTGAACAAAACCGAAAAGTGTTTGTTAGGCTGAATAGGCGCTATAGACCATTTGGGAGTGTTGGATCTCCATTTCGTGTTCTAACGGTGAAAAAAACCAAAAATTGTTTGTTAGGCTCAGTAGGCGCTATAGACCATTTGGGAGTGTTGGAAGTCCATTTCGTGTTCTGACTGTGAAAAAAAACACAAAAAGTGTTTGTTAGGCTGAATGGGCGCTATAGACTATTTGGGAGTGTCAATTTCGTGTTCTGACGGTGAAAAAACCTGAAAAGTGTTTGTTAGGCTGAATGCGCGCTATAGATCATTTGGGAATGTTGGAAGTTCATTTCGTGTTCTGACGGTGACAACAAACGAAAAGTGTTTGTTAGGCTGAATGGGCGCTATAGACCATTTGGGAGTGTTGGAAGTCCATTTCATGTTCTGATGGTAAAAAAACCGAAAAGTGTTTGTTAGCCTGGGCTGAATGGGCGCTATAGATCATTTGGGAGTGTTGGAGATACATTTCCTGTTTTGACGGTGAAAAAAACCGAAAAGTGTTTGTTAGGCTCAATGGGCGCTATAGACCATTTGGGTGTGTTCGAAGTCCATTTCGTGTTCTGACGGTGAAAAAAACCGAAACAGTGTTTCTGAGGCTCAATGGGCGCTATAGACAATTTGGGAGTGTTGGAAGTCCATTTCGTGTTCTGACGGTGACAACAAACGAAAAGTGTTTGTTAGGCTCAATAGGCGCTATAGACCATTTGGGAGTGTTGGATCTCCATTTCGTGTTATAACGGTGAAAAAAACCAAAAATTGTTTGTTAGGCTCAGTAGGCGCTATAGACCATTTGGGAGTGTTGGAAGTCCATTTCGTGTTCTGACTGTGAAAAAACCCGAAAAGTGTTTGTAAGGCTTAATGGGCGCTATAGACCATTTGGGAGTGTTGGAAGTCAATTTCGTGTTTTGACGGTAAAAGAAAACCCCGAAAAGTGTTTATTAGGCTCAATGGGCGCTATAGACCATTTGGGAGTGTTGGAAGTCCATTTCGTGTTGTGAAGGTAAAAAAACCGAAAAAAAGTTTGTTAGGCTCAATTGGCGCTATAGACCATTTGGGTGTGTTCAAAGTCCATTTCGTGTTCTGACGGTGAACAAAACCGAAAAGTGTTTGTTAGGCTGAATGGGCGCTATAGACCATTTGGGAGTGTTGGAAGTCCATTTTATGTTCTGAAGGTAAAAAAACCAAAAAGTGTTTGTTAGGCTGAATGGGCGCTATAGATCATTTGGGAGTGTTGGAGATACATTTCGTGTTTTGACCGTGAAAAAACCCGAAAAGTGTTTGTTAGGCTCAATGGGCGCTATAGACCATTTGGGTGTGTTCGAAGTCCATTTCGTGTTCTGACGGTGAAAAAAACCGAAAAAGTGTTTTTGAGGCTCAATTGGGCGCTATAGACAATTTGGGAGTGTTGGAAGTCCATATCGTGTTTTGACGGTAAAAAAACCCGAAAAGTGTTTGTTAGGCTAAGTAGGCGCTATAGACCATTTGGGAGTGTTGGAAGTCCATTTCGTGTTCTGACTGTGAAAAAAACCGAAAAGTGTATGTAAGGCTCAATGGGCGCTATAGACCATTTGGGAGTGTTGGAAGTCAATTTCGTGTTCTGACGGTAAAAGAAAACCCCCAAAAGTGTTTGTTAGGCTCAATGGGCGCTATAGACCATTTGGGAGTGTTGGAAGTCCATTTCGTGTTCTGAAGGTAAAAAACCCGAAAAGTGTTTGTTAGTCTCAATTGGCGCTATAGACCATTTGGGTGTGTTCAAAGTCCATTTCGTGTTCTGACGGTGAACAAAACCGAAAAGTGTTTGTTAGGCTGAATGGGCGCTATAGACCATTTGGGAGTGTTGGAAGTCCATTTTATGTTCTGAAGGTAAAAAAACCGAAAAGTGTTTGTTAGGCTGAATGGGCGCTATAGATTATTTGGGAGTGTTGGAGATACATTTCGTGTTTTGACCGTGAAAAAAACCGAAAAGTGTTTGTTAGGCTCAATGGGCGCTATAGACCATTTGGGTGTGTTCGAATTCCATTTCGTGTTCTGACGGTGAAAAAAACCGAAAAAGTGTTTTTGAGGCTCAATGGGCGCTATAGACAATTTGGTAGTGTTGGAAGTCCATTTCGTGTTCTGACGGTGAAAACAAAACCCGAAAAGTGTTTGTTAGGCTAAGTAGGCGCTATAGACCATTTGGGAGTGTTGGAAGTCCATTTCGTGTTCTGACTGTGAAAAAACCCGAAAAGTGTTTGTTAGGTTCAATGGGCGCTATACACCATTTGGGAGTGTTGGAAGTCCATTTCATGTTCTGAAGGTAAAAAAACCCGAAAAGTGTTTGTTAGGCTAAGTAGGCGCTATAGACCATTTGGGAGTGTTGGAAGTCCATTTCGTGTTCTGACTGTGAAAAAACCCGAAAAGTCTTGTTAGGCTCAATGGGCGCTATACACCATTTGGGAGTGTTGGAAGTCCATTTCATGTTCTGAAGGTAAAAAAAACGAAAAGTGTTTGTTAGGCTCAATGGGCGCTATAGATCATTTGGGTGTGTTGGAAGTTCATTTCGTGTTCTGACGGTAAAAGAAAACCCCGAAAAGTGTTTGTTAGGCTCAATGGGCGCTATAGACCATTTGGGAGTGTTGGAAGTCCATTTCGTGTTCTGACGGTGAACAAAACCGAAAAGTGTTTGTTAGGCTGAATGGGCGCTATAGACCATTTGGGAGTGTTGGAAGTTCATTTTGTGTTCTGACGGTGAAACAAAATTCCCAAAAAGTGTTTGTTATGCTAAGAAGGCGTTATAGACCATTTGGGAGTGTTGGAAGTCCATTTCGTGTTCTGACGGTGACAAAACCCGAAAAGTGTTTGTTAGGCTGAATGGGCGCTATAGATCATTTGGGAGTGTTGGAGATACATTTCGTGTTTTGACGGTGAAAAAAACCGAAAAGTGTTTGTTAGGCTCAATGGGCGCTATAGACCATTTGGGTGTGTTCGAAGTCCATTTCGTGTTCTGACGGTGAAAAAACCCAGAAAAAGTGTTTCTGATAGACAATTTGGAAGTGTTGGAAGTCCATTTCGTGTTCTGACGGTGACAACAAACGAAAAGTGTTTGTTAGGCTCAATGGGCGCTATAGACCATTTGGGAGTGTTGGAAGTCCATTTCGTGTCCTGAAGGTAAAAAAACCGAAAAGTGTTTGTTAGGCTCAATGGGCGCTATAGATCATTTGGGTGTGTTGGAAGTTCATTTCGTGTTCTGACGGTAAAAGAAAACCCCGAAAAGTGTTTGTTAGGCTCAATTGGCGCTATAGATCATTCGGGAGTGTTGGAGATACATTTCGTGTTTTGACGGTGAACAAAACCGAAAAGTGTTTGTTAGGCTGAATGCGCGTTATAGATCATTTGGGAGTGTTGGAAGTCCATATCGTGTTTTGAGGGTAAAAAAACCCGAAAAAGTGTTTGTTAGGCTAAGTAGGCGCTATAGACCATTTGGGAGTGTTGGAAGTCCATTTCGTGTTCTGACTGTGAAAAAACCCGAAAAGTGTTTGTTAGGCTGAATGCGCGCTATAGATCATTTGGGAGTGTTGGAAGTCCATATCGTGTTTTGACGGTAAAAAAAACCGAAAAAGTGTTTGTTAGGCTAAGTAGGCGCTATATACCATTTGGGAGTGTTGGAAGTTCATTTCGTGTTCTGACGGTGAAACAAAATTCCCGAAAAGTATTTGTTAGGCTAAGTAGGGGTTATAGACCATTTGGGAGTGTTGGAAGTCCATTTCGTGTTCTGACTGTGAAAAAACCCGAAAAGTGTTTGTTAGGCTGAATGCGCGCTATAGATCATTTGGGAGTGTTGGAAGTCCATATCGTGTTTTGACGGTAAAAAACCCCGAAAAAGTGTTTGTTAGGCTAAGTAGGCGCTATAGACCATTTGGGAGTGTTGGATCTCCATTTCGTGTTCTAACGGTGAAAAAAAACAAATATTGTTTGTTAGGCTCAGTAGGCGCTATAGACCATTTGGGAGTGTTGGAAGTCCATTTCGTGTTCTGACTGTGAAAAAAAACACAAAAAGTGTTTGTTAGGCTGAATGGGCGCTATAGACTATTTGGGAGTGTCAATTTCGTGTTCTGACGGTGAAAAAACCTGAAAAGTGTTTGTTAGGCTGAATGCGCGCTATAGACCATTTGGGAGTGTTGGAAGTCCATTTCGTGTTCTGACGGTAAAAAAAACCCGAAAAGTGTTTGTTAGGCTAAGTAGGCGCTATAGACCATTTGGGAGTGTTGGAAGTCCATTTCGTGTTCTGACTGTGAAAAAAACCGAAAAGTGTATGTAAGGCTCAATGGGCGCTATAGACCATTTGGGAGTGTTGGAAGTCAATTTCGTGTTCTGACGGTAAAAGAAAACCCCGAAAAGTGTTTGTTAGGCTCAATGGGCGCTATAGACCATTTGGGAGTGTTGGAAGTCCATTTCGTGTTCTGAAGGTAAAAAACCCGAAAAGTGTTTGTTAGTCTCAATTGGCGCTATAGACCATTTGGGTGTGTTCAAAGTCCATTTCGTGTTCTGACGGTGAACAAAACCGAAAAGTGTTTGTTAGGCTGAATGGGCGCTATAGACCATTTGGGAGTGTTGGAAGTCCATTTCGTGTTCTGACGGTGACAACAAACGAAAAGTGTTTGTTAGGCTGAATGGGCGCTATAGATCATTTGGGAATGTTGGAAGTCCATATCAATTTGGGAGTGTTGGAAGTCCATTTCGTGTTCTGACGGTGACAACAAACGAAAAGTGTTTGTTAGGCTGAATGGGCGCTATAGATCATTTGGGAATGTTGGAAGTCCATATCGTGTTTTGACGGTAACAAAACCCGAAAAGTGTTTGTTAGGCTAAGTAGGCGCTATAGACCATTTGGGAGTGTTGGAAGACCATTTCGTGTTTTGACGGTGAAAAAACCCGAAAAGTGTTTGTTAGGCTCAATGGGCGCTATAGACCATTTGGGAGTGTTGGAAGTCAATTTCGTGTTCTGACGGTAAAAGAAAACCCCGAAAAGTGTTTGTTAGGCTCAATGGGCGCTATAGACCATTTGGGAGTGTTGGAAGTCCATTTCGTGTTCTGAAGGTAAAAAACCCGAAAAGTGTTTGTTAGTCTCAATTGGCGCTAATAGACCATTTGGGTGTGTTCAAAGTCCATTTCGTGTTCTGACGGTGAACAAAACCGAAAAGTGTTTGTTAGGCTGAATGGGCGCTATAGACCATTTGGGAGTGTTGGAAGTCCATTTTATGTTCTGAAGGTAAAAAAACCGAAAAGTGTTTGTTAGGCTGAATGGGCGCTATAGATCATTTGGGAGTGTTGGAGATACATTTCGTGTTTTGACCGTGAAAAAAACCGAAAAGTGTTTGTTAGGCTCAATGGGCGCTATAGACCATTTGGGTGTGTTCGAAGTCCATTTCGTGTTCTGACGGTGAAAAAAACCGAAAAAGTGTTTTTGAGGCTCAATTGGGCGCTATAGACAATTTGGGAGTGTTGGAAGTCCATATCGTGTTTTGACGGTAAAAAACCCCGAAAAGTGTTTGTTAGGCTAAGTAGGCGCTATAGACCATTTGGGAGTGTTGGAAGTCCATTTCGTGTTCTGACGGTAAAAAAAACCCGAAAAGTGTTTGTTAGGCTAAGTAGGCGCTATAGACCATTTGGGAGTGTTGGAAGTCCATTTCGTGTTCTGACTGTGAAAAAAACCGAAAAGTGTATGTAAGGCTCAATGGGCGCTATAGACCATTTGGGAGTGTTGGAAGTCAATTTCGTGTTCTGACGGTAAAAGAAAACCCCGAAAAGTGTTTGTTAGGCTCAATGGGCGCTATAGACCATTTGGGAGTGTTGGAAGTCCATTTCGTGTTCTGAAGGTAAAAAACCCGAAAAGTGTTTGTTAGTCTCAATTGGCGCTATAGACCATTTGGGTGTGTTCAAAGTCCATTTCGTGTTCTGACGGTGAACAAAACCGAAAAGTGTTTGTTAGGCTGAATGGGCGCTATAGACCATTTGGGAGTGTTGGAAGTCCATTTTATGTTCTGAAGGTAAAAAAAACGAAAAGTGTTTGTTAGGCTGAATGGGCGCTATAGATTATTTGGGAGTGTTGGAGATACATTTCGTGTTTTGACCGTGAAAAAAACCGAAAATTGTTTGTTAGGCTCAATGGGCGCTATAGACCATTTGGGTGTGTTCGAATTCCATTTCGTGTTCTGACGGTGAAAAAAACCGAAAAAGTGTTTTTGAGGCTCAATGGGCGCTATAGACAATTTGGTAGTGTTGGAAGTCCATTTCGTGTTCTGACGGTGAAAACAAAACCCGAAAAGTGTTTGTTAGGCTAAGTAGGCGCTATAGACCATTTGGGAGTGTTGGAAGTCCATTTCGTGTTCTGACTGTGAAAAAACCCGAAAAGTGTTTGTTAGGTTCAATGGGCGCTATACACCATTTGGGAGTGTTGGAAGTCCATTTCATGTTCTGAAGGTAAAAAAAACGAAAAGTGTTTGTTAGGCTCAATGGGCGCTATAGATCATTTGGGTGTGTTGGAAGTTCATTTCGTGTTCTGACGGTAAAAGAAAACCCCGAAAAGTGTTTGTTAGGCTCAATGGGCGCTATAGACCATTTGGGAGTGTTGGAAGTCCATTTCGTGTTCTGACGGTGAACAAAACCGAAAAGTGTTTGTTAGGCTGAATGGGCGCTATAGACCATTTGGGAGTGTTGGAAGTTCATTTTGTGTTCTGACGGTGAAACAAAATTCCCAAAAAGTGTTTGTTATGCTAAGAAGGCGTTATAGACCATTTGGGAGTGTTGGAAGTCCATTTCGTGTTCTGACGGTGAAAAAAACCGAAAAGTGTTTGTTAGGCTGAATGGGCGCTATAGATCATTTGGGAGTGTTGGAGATACATTTCGTGTTTTGACGGTGAAAAAAACCGAAAAGTGTTTGTTAGGCTCAATGGGCGCTATAGACCATTTGGGTGTGTTCGAAGTCCATTTCGTGTTCTGACGGTGAAAAAACCCAGAAAAAGTGTTTCTGATAGACAATTTGGAAGTGTTGGAAGTCCATTTCGTGTTCTGACGGTGACAACAAACGAAAAGTGTTTGTTAGGCTCAATGGGCGCTATAGACCATTTGGGAGTGTTGGAAGTCCATTTCGTGTCCTGAAGGTAAAAAAACCGAAAAGTGTTTGTTAGGCTCAATGGGCGCTATAGATCATTTGGGTGTGTTGGAAGTTCATTTCGTGTTTTGACGGTAAAAGAAAACCCCGAAAAGTGTTTGTTAGGCTCAATTGGCGCTATAGATCATTCGGGAGTGTTGGAGATACATTTCGTGTTTTGACGGTGAACAAAACCGAAAAGTGTTTGTTAGGCTGAATGCGCGTTATAGATCATTTGGGAGTGTTGGAAGTCCATATCGTGTTTTGAGGGTAAAAAACCCCGAAAAAGTGTTTGTTAGGCTAAGTAGGCGCTATAGACCATTTGGGAGTGTTGGAAGTCCATTTTGTGTTCTGACTGTGAAAAAAACCGAAAAGTGTTTGTTAGGCTGAATGCGCGCTATAGATCATTTGGGAGTGTTGGAAGTCCATATCGTGTTTTGACGGTAAAAAAAACCGAAAAAGTGTTTGTTAGGCTAAGTAGGCGCTATATACCATTTGGGAGTGTTGGAAGTTCATTTCGTGTTCTGACGGTGAAACAAAATTCCCGAAAAGTATTTGTTAGGCTAAGTAGGGGTTATAGACCATTTGGGAGTGTTGGAAGTCCATTTCGTGTTCTGACTGTGAAAAAACCCGAAAAGTGTTTGTTAGGCTGAATGCGCGCTATAGATCATTTGGGAGTGTTGGAAGTCCATATCGTGTTTTGACGGTAAAAAAACCCGAAAAAGTGTTTGTTAGGCTAAGTAGGCGCTATATACCATTTGGGAGTGTTGGAAGTCCATTTCGTGTTCTGATGGTGAAAAAAACCGAAAAGTGTTTATTAGGCTCAATGGGCGCTATAGACCATTTGGGAGTGTTGGAAGTCCATTTCGTGTTGTGAAGGTAAAAAAAACGAAAAAAGTTTGTTAGGCTCAATTGGCGCTATAGACCATTTGGGTGTGTTCAAAGTCCATTTCGTGTTCTGACGGTGAACAAAACCGAAAAGTGTTTGTTAGGCTGAAGAGGCGCTATAGACCATTTGGGAGTGTTGGATCTCCATTTCGTGTTCTAACGGTGAAAAAAACCAAAAATTGTTTGTTAGGCTCAGTAGGCGCTATAGACCATTTGGGAGTGTTGGAAGTCCATTTCGTGTTCTGACTGTGAAAAAAAACACAAAAAGTGTTTGTTAGGCTGAATGGGCGCTATAGACTATTTGGGAGTGTCAATTTCGTGTTCTGACGGTGAAAAAACCTGAAAAGTGTTTGTTAGGCTGAATGCGCGCTATAGATCATTTGGGAATGTTGGAAGTTCATTTCGTGTTCTGACGGTGACAACAAACGAAAAGTGTTTGTTAGGCTGAATGGGCGCTATAGACCATTTGGGAGTGTTGGAAGTCCATTTCATGTTCTGATGGTAAAAAAACCGAAAAGTGTTTGTTAGCCTGGGCTGAATGGGCGCTATAGATCATTTGGGAGTGTTGGAGATACATTTCCTGTTTTGACGGTGAAAAAAACCGAAAAGTGTTTGTTAGGCTCAATGGGCGCTATATACCATTTGGGTGTGTTCGAAGTCCATTTCGTGTTCTGACGGTGAAAAAAACCGAAACAGTGTTTCTGAGGCTCAATGGGCGCTATAGACAATTTGGGAGTGTTGGAAGTCCATTTCGTGTTCTGACGGTGACAACAAACGAAAAGTGTTTGTTAGGCTGAATGGGCGCTATAGATCATTTGGGAATGTTGGAAGTCCATATCGTGTTTTGACGGTAACAAAACCCGAAAAGTGTTTGTTAGGCTAAGTAGGCGCTATAGACCATTTGGGAGTGTTGGAAGACCATTTCGTGTTTTGACGGTGAAAAAACCCGAAAAGTGTTTGTTAGGCTCAATGGGCGCTATAGACCAGTTGGGAGTGTTGGAAGTCAATTTCGTGTTCTGACGGTAAAAGAAAACCCCGAAAAGTGTTTGTTAGGCTCAATGGGCGCTATAGACCATTTGGGAGTGTTGGAAGTCCATTTCGTGTTCTGAAGGTAAAAAACCCGAAAAGTGTTTGTTAGTCTCAATTGGCGCTAATAGACCATTTGGGTGTGTTCAAAGTCCATTTCGTGTTCTGACGGTGAACAAAACCGAAAAGTGTTTGTTAGGCTGAATGGGCGCTATAGACCATTTGGGAGTGTTGGAAGTCCATTTTATGTTCTGAAGGTAAAAAAAACGAAAAGTGTTTGTTAGGCTGAATGGGCGCTATAGATCATTTGGGAGTGTTGGAGATACATTTCGTGTTTTGACCGTGAAAAAACCCGAAAAGTGTTTGTTAGGCTCAATGGGCGCTATAGACCATTTGGGTGTGTTCGAAGTCCATTTCGTGTTCTGACGGTGAAAAAAAACGAAAAAGTGTTTTTGAGGCTCAATTGGGCGCTATAGACAATTTGGGAGTGTTGGAAGTCCATATCGTGTTTTGACGGTAAAAAAACCCGAAAAGTGTTTGTTAGGCTAAGTAGGCGCTATAGACCATTTGGGAGTGTTGGAAGTCCATTTCGTGTTCTGACGGTAAAAAAACCCGAAAAGTGTTTGTTAGGCTAAGTAGGCGCTATAGACCATTTGGGAGTGTTGGAAGTCCATTTCGTGTTCTGACTGTGAAAAAAACCGAAAAGTGTATGTAAGGCTCAATGGGCGCTATAGACCATTTGGGAGTGTTGGAAGTCAATTTCGTGTTCTGACGGTAAAAGAAAACCCCGAAAAGTGTTTGTTAGGCTCAATGGGCGCTATAGACCATTTGGGAGTGTTGGAAGTCCATTTCGTGTTCTGAAGGTAAAAAACCCGAAAAGTGTTTGTAAGTCTCAATTGGCGCTATAGACCATTTGGGTGTGTTCAAAGTCCATTTCGTGTTCTGACGGTGAACAAAACCGAAAAGTGTTTGTTAGGCTGAATGGGCGCTATAGACCATTTGGGAGTGTTGGAAGTCCATTTCGTGTTCTGACTGTGAAAAAACCCGAAAAGTGTATGTAAGGCTCAATGGGCGCTATAGACCATTTGGGAGTGTTGGAAGTCAATTTCGTGTTCTGACGGTAAAAGAAAACCCCGAAAAGTGTTTGTTAGGCTCAATGGGCGCTATAGACCATTTGGGAGTGTTGGAAGTCCATTTCGTGTTCTGAAGGTAAAAAACCCGAAAAGTGTTTGTTAGTCTCAATTGGCGCTATAGACCATTTGGGTGTGTTCAAAGTCCATTTCGTGTTCTGACGGTGAACAAAACCGAAAAGTGTTTGTTAGGCTGAATGGGCGCTATAGACCATTTGGGAGTGTTGGAAGTCCATTTTATGTTCTGAAGGTAAAAAAACCGAAAAGTGTTTGTTAGGCTGAATGGGCGCTATAGATCATTTGGGAGTGTTGGAGATACATTTCGTGTTTTGACCGTGAAAAAACCCGAAAAGTGTTTGTTAGGCTCAATGGGCGCTATAGACCATTTGGGTGTGTTCGAAGTCCATTTCGTGTTCTGACGGTGAAAAAAACCGAAAAAGTGTTTTTGAGGCTCAATTGGGCGCTATAGACAATTTGGGAGTGTTGGAAGTCCATATCGTGTTTTGACGGTAAAAAACCCCGAAAAGTGTTTGTTAGGCTAAGTAGGCGCTATAGACCATTTGGGAGTGTTGGAAATCCATTTCGTGTTCTGACGGTAAAAAAACCCGAAAAGTGTTTGTTAGGCTGAATGGGCGCTATAGATCATTCAGGAGTGTTGGAGATACATTTCGTGTTTTGACGGTGAAAAAACCCGAAAAGTGTTTGTTAGGCTGAATGCGCGTTATAGATCATTTGGGAGTGTTGGAAGTCCATATCGTGTTTTGACGGCAAAAAAACCCGAAAAAGTGTTTGTTAGGCTAAGTATGCGCTTTCGACCATTTGGGAGTGTTGGAAGTCCATTTCGTGTTCTGACGGTAAAAAACCCCGAAAAGTGTTTGTTAGGCTGAATGGGCGCTATAGATCATTCAGGAGTGTTGGAAGTCCATTTTGTGTTCTCACGGTGAAAAAAAACTAAAAGTGTTTGTTAGGCTCAATAGGCGCTATAGACCATTTGGGAGTGTTGGATCTCCATTTCGTGTTCTAACGGTGAAAAAAACCAAAAATTGTTTGTTAGGCTCAGTAGGCGCTATAGACCATTTGGGAGTGTTGGAAGTCCATTTCGTGTTCTGACTGTGAAAAAACCACGAAAAGTGTTTGTTAGGCTGAATGGGCGCTATAGACTATTTGGGAGTGTCAATTTCGTGTTCTGACGGTGAAAAAAACCGAAAAGTGTTTGTTAGGCTGAATGCGCGCTATAGATCATTTGGGAATGTTGGAAGTCCATATCGTGTTTTGATGGTAAAAAACCACGAAAAGTGTTTGTTAGGCTAAGTAGGCGCTATAGACCATTTGGGAGTGTTGGAAGTCCATTTCGTGTTCTGACTGTGAAAAAACCCGAAAAGTGTTTGTAAGGCTCAGTGGGCGCTATAGACCATTTGGGAGTGTTGGAAGTCAATTTCGTGTTTTGACGGTAAAAGAAAACCCCGAAAAGTGTTTATTAGGCTCAATGGGCGCTATAGACCATTTGGGAGTGTTGGAAGTCCATTTCGTGTTGTGAAGGTAAAAAAACCGAAAAAGTTTGTTAGGCTCAATTGGCGCTATAGACCATTTGGGTGTGTTCAAAGTCCATTTCGTGTTCTGACGGTGAACAAAACCGAAAAGTGTTTGTTAGGCTGAATAGGCGCTATAGACCATTTGGGAGTGTTGGATCTCCATTTCGTGTTCTAACGGTGAAAAAAACCAAAAATTGTTTGTTAGGCTCAGTAGGCGCTATAGACCATTTGGGAGTGTTGGAAGTCCATTTCGTGTTCTGACTGTGAAAAAAACCACGAAAAGTGTTTGTTAGGCTGAATGGGCGCTATAGACTATTTGGGAGTGTTAATTTCGTGTTGTGAAGGTAAAAAAACCGAAAAGTGTTTGTTAGGCTGAATGCGCGCTATAGATCATTTGGGAATGTTGGAAGTTCATTTCGTGTTCTGACGGTGACAACAAACGAAAAGTGTTTGTTAGGCTGAATGGGCGCTATAGACCATTTGGGAGTGTTGGAAGTCCATTTCATGTTCGGATGGTAAAAAAACCGAAAAGTGTTTGTTAGCCTGGGCTGAATGGGCGCTATAGATCATTTGGGAGTGTTGGAGATACATTTCCTGTTTTGACGGTGAAAAAAACCGAAAAGTGTTTGTTAGGCTCAATGGGCGCTATAGACCATTTGGGTGTGTTCGAAGTCCATTTCGTGTTCTGACGGTGAAAAAAACCGAAACAGTGTTTCTGAGGCTCAATGAGCGCTATAGACAATTTGGGAGTGTTGGAAGTCCATTTCGTGTTCTGACGGTGACAACAAACGAAAAGTGTTTGTTAGGCTGAATGGGCGCTATAGATCATTTGGGAATGTTGGAAGTCCATATCGTGTTTTGACGGTAACAAAACCCGAAAAGTGTTTGTTAGGCTAACTAGGCGCTATAGACCATTTGGGAGTGTTGGAAGACCATTTCGTGTTTTGACGGTGAAAAAACCCGAAAAGTGTTTGTTAGGCTCAATGGGCGCTATAGACCATTTGGGAGTGTTGGAAGTCAATTTCGTGTTCTGACGGTAAAAGAAAACCCCGAAAAGTGTTTGTTAGGCTCAATGGGCGCTATAGACCATTTGGGAGTGTTGGAAGTCCATTTCGTGTTCTGAAGGTAAAAAACCCGAAAAGTGTTTGTTAGTCTCAATTGGCGCTAATAGACCATTTGGGTGTGTTCAAAGTCCATTTCGTGTTCTGACGGTGAACAAAACCGAAAAGTGTTTGTTAGGCTGAATGGGCGCTATAGACCATTTGGGAGTGTTGGAAGTCCATTTTATGTTCTGAAGGTAAAAAAACCGAAAAGTGTTTGTTAGGCTGAATGGGCGCTATAGATCATTTGGGAGTGTTGGAGATACATTTCGTGTTTTGACCGTGAAAAAAACCGAAAAGTGTTTGTTAGGCTCAATGGGCGCTATAGACCATTTGGGTGTGTTCGAAGTCCATTTCGTGTTCTGACGGTGAAAAAAACCGAAAAAGTGTTTTTGAGGCTCAATTGGGCGCTATAGACAATTTGGGAGTGTTGGAAGTCCATATCGTGTTTTGACGGTAAAAAAACCCGAAAAGTGTTTGTTAGGCTAAGTAGGCGCTATAGACCATTTGGGAGTGTTGGAAGTCCATTTCGTGTTCTGACGGTAAAAAAACCCGAAAAGTGTTTGTTAGGCTAAGTAGGCGCTATAGACCATTTGGGAGTGTTGGAAGTCCATTTCGTGTTCTGACTGTGAAAAAAACCGAAAAGTGTATGTAAGGCTCAATGGGCGCTATAGACCATTTGGGAGTGTTGGAAGTCAATTTCGTGTTCTGACGGTAAAAGAAAACCCCGAAAAGTGTTTGTTAGGCTCAATGGGCGCTATAGACCATTTGGGAGTGTTGGAAGTCCATTTCGTGTTCTGAAGGTAAAAAACCCGAAAAGTGTTTGTTAGTCTCAATTGGCGCTATAGACCATTTGGGTGTGTTCAAAGTCCATTTCGTGTTCTGACGGTGAACAAAACCGAAAAGTGTTTGTTAGGCTGAATGGGCGCTATAGACCATTTGGGAGTGTTGGAAGTCCATTTTATGTTCTGAAGGTAAACAAACCGAAAAGTGTTTGTTAGGCTGAATGGGCGCTATAGATTATTTGGGAGTGTTGGAGATACATTTCGTGTTTTGACCGTGAAAAAAACCGAAAAGTGTTTGTTAGGCTCAATGGGCGCTATAGACCATTTGGGTGTGTTCGAATTCCATTTCGTGTTCTGACGGTGAAAAAAACCGAAAAAGTGTTTTTGAGGCTCAATGGGCGCTATAGACAATTTGGTAGTGTTGGAAGTCCATTTCGTGTTCTGACGGTGAAAACAAAACCCGAAAAGTGTTTGTTAGGCTAAGTAGGCGCTATAGACCATTTGGGAGTGTTGGAAGTCCATTTCGTGTTCTGACTGTGAAAAAACCCGAAAAAGTGTTTTTGAGGCTCAATTGGGCGCTATAGACAATTTGGGAGTGTTGGAAGTCCATATCGTGTTTTGACGGTAAAAAAACCCGAAAAGTGTTTGTTAGGCTAAGTAGGCGCTATAGACCATTTGGGAGTGTTGGAAGTCCATTTCGTGTTCTGACTGTGAAAAAAACCGAAAAGTGTATGTAAGGCTCAATGGGCGCTATAGACCATTTGGGAGTGTTGGAAGTCAATTTCGTGTTCTGACGGTAAAAGAAAACCCCGAAAAGTGTTTGTTAGGCTCAATGGGCGCTATAGACCATTTGGGAGTGTTGGAAGTCCATTTCGTGTTCTGAAGGTAAAAAACCCGAAAAGTGTTTGTTAGTCTCATCTGGGTCGCTATAGACCATTTGGGTGTGTTCAAAGTCCATTTCGTGTTCTGACGGTGAACAAAACCGAAAAGTGTTTGTTAGGCTGAATGGGCGCTATAGACCATTTGGGAGTGTTGGAAGTCCATTTTATGTTCTGAAGGTAAAACAACCGAAAAGTGTTTGTTAGGCTGAATGGGCGCTATAGATTATTTGGGAGTGTTGGAGATACATTTCGTGTTTTGACCGTGAAAAAAACCGAAAAGTGTTTGTTAGGCTCAATGGGCGCTATAGACCATTTGGGAGTGTTGGAAGTCCATTTCGTGTTCTGACGGTGAACAAAACCGAAAAGTGTTTGTTAGGCTGAATGGGCGCTATAGACCATTTGGGAGTGTTGGAAGTTCATTTTGTGTTCTGACGGTGAAACAAAATTCCCAAAAAGTGTTTGTTATGCTAAGTAGGCGTTATAGACCATTTGGGAGTGTTGGAAGTCCATTTCGTGTTCTGACGGTGAAAAAAACCGAAAAGTGTTTGTTAGGCTGAATGGGCGCTATAGATCATTTGGGAGTGTTGGAGATACATTTCGTGTTTTGACGGTGAAAAAAACCGAAAAGTGTTTGTTAGGCTCAATGGGCGCTATAGACCATTTGGGTGTGTTCGAAGTCCATTTCGTGTTCTGACGGTGAAAAAACCCAGAAAAAGTGTTTCTGATAGACAATTTGGGAGTGTTGGAAGTCCATTTCGTGTTCTGACGGTGACAACAAACGAAAAGTGTTTGTTAGGCTCAATAGGCGCTATAGACCATTTGGGAGTGTTGGAAGTCCATTTCGTGTCCTGAAGGTAAAAAAACCGAAAAGTGTTTGTTAGGCTCAATGGGCGCTATAGATCATTTGGGTGTGTTGGAAGTTCATTTCGTGTTCTGACGGTAAAAGAAAACCCCGAAAAGTGTTTGTTAGGCTCAATTGGCGCTATAGATCATTCGGGAGTGTTGGAGATACATTTCGTGTTTTGACGGTGAACAAAACCGAAAAGTGTTTGTTAGGCTGAATGCGCGTTATAGATCATTTGGGAGTGTTGGAAGTCCATATCGTGTTTTGAGGGTAAAAAAACCCGAAAAAGTGTTTGTTAGGCTAAGTAGGCGCTATAGACCATTTGGGAGTGTTGGAAGTCCATTTCGTGTTCTGACTGTGAAAAAACCCGAAAAGTGTTTGTTAGGCTGAATGCGCGCTATAGATCATTTGGGAGTGTTGGAAGTCCATATCGTGTTTTGACGGTAAAAAACCCCGAAAAAGTGTTTGTTAGGCTAAGTAGGTGCTATATACCATTTGGGAGTGTTGGAAGTCTATTTCGTGTTCTGACGGTGAAAAAACCCGAAAAGCGTTTGTAAGGCTCAATGTGCGCTATAGACCATTTGGGAGTGTTGGAAGTCCATTTCGTGTTCTGACGGTAAAAGAAAACCCCGAAAAGTGTTTGTTAGGCTCAATGGGCGCTATAGACCATTTGGGAGTGTTGGAAGTCCATTTCGTGTTCTGAAGGTAAAAAAACCGAAAAGTGTTTGTTAGGCTGAATGGGCGCTATAGACCATTTCGGAGTGTTGGAGATACATTTCGTGTTTTGACGGTGAAAAAACCCGAAAAGTGTTTGTTAGGCTCAATGGGCGCTATAGACCATTTGGATGTGTTCGAAGTCCATTTCGTGTTCTGACGGTGAAAAAACCCAGAAAAAGTGTTTCTGATAGACAATTTGGGAGTGTTGGAAGTCCATTTCGTGTTCTGACGGTGACAACAAACGAAAAGTGTTTGTTAGGCTCAATTGGCGCTATAGACCATTTGGGTGTGTTCAAAGTCCATTTCGTGTTCTGACGGTGAACAAAACCGAAAAGTGTTTGTTAGGCTGAATGGGCGCTATAGACCATTTGGGAGTGTTGGAAGTTCATTTCGTGTTCTGACGGTGAAACAAAATTCCCGAAAAGTGTTTGTTAGGCTAAGTAGGGGTTATAGATCATTTGGGAGTGTTGGAGATACATTTCGTGTTTTGACGGTGAAAAAAACTGAACAGTGTTTGTTAGGCTCAATGGGCGCTATAGACCATTTGGGTGTGTTCGAAGTCCATTTCGTGTTCTGACGGTGAAAAAAACCGAAAAAGTGTTTGTGAGGCTCAATGGGCGCTATAGACAATTTGGGAGTGTTGGAAGTCCATTTCGTGTTCTGACGGTGACAACAAACGAAAAGTGTTTGTTAGGCTGAATGGGCGCTATAGACTATTGGGGAGTGTTGGAAGTCCATTTTGTGTTCTGACGGTGAAAAAACCCGAAAAGTGTTTGTAAGGCTCAATGGGCGCTATAGATCATTCGGGAGTGTTGGAGATACATTTCGTGTTTTGACGGTGAACAAAACCGAAAAGTGTTTGTTAGGCTGAATGCGCGCTATAGATCATTTGGGAGTGTGGGAAGTCCATATCGTGTTTTGACGGTAAAAAACCCCGAAAAATTGTTTGTTAGGCTAAGTAGGCGCTTTCGACCATTTGGGAGTGTTGGAAGTCCATTTCGTGTTCTGACGGTGAACAAAACCGAAAAGTGTTTGTTAGGCTGAATGGGCGATATAGATCATTCAGGAGTGTTGGAGATACATTTCGTGTTTTGACGGTAAAAAACCCCGAAAAAGTGTTTGTTAGGCTATGTAGGCGCTTTCGACCATTTGGGAGTGTTGGAAGTCCATTTCGTCTTCTGACGGTGAAAAAACCCGAAAAGTGTTTGTTAGGCTAAATGGGCGCTATAGATCATTCAGGAGTGTTGGAAGTCCATTTTGTGTTCTGACGGTGAAAAAAACCGAAAAGTGTTTGTAAGGCTCAATGGGCGCTATAGATCATTCGGGAGTGTTGGAGATACATTTCGTGTTTTGACGGTGAAAAAAACCGAAAAGTGTTTGTTAGGCTGAATGCGCGTTATAGATCATTTGGGAGTGTTGGAAGTCCATATCGTGTTTTGACGGTAAAAAAAACCGAAAAAGTGTTTGTTAGGCTAAGTAGGCGCTATAGACCATTTGGGAGTGTTGGAAGTCCATTTCGTGTTCTGAAGGTAAAAAAACCGAAAAGTGTTTGTTAGGCTCAATTGGCGCTATAGACCATTTGGGTGTGTTCAAAGTCCATTTCGTGTTCTGACGGTGAACAAAACCGAAAAGTGTTTGTTAGGCTGAATGGGCGCTATAGACCATTTGGGAGTGTTGGAAGTCCATTTCATGTTCTGAAGGTAAAAAAACCGAAAAGTGTTTGTTAGGCTGAATGGGCGCTATAGATCATTTGGGAGTGTTGAAGATACATTTCGTGTTTTGACGGTGAACAAAAACCGAAAAGTGTTTGTTAGGCTCAATGGGCGCTATAGACCATTTGGGAGTGTTGGAAGTCCATTTCGTGTCCTGAAGGTAAACAAACCGAAAAGTGTTTGTTAGGCTCAATGGGCGCTATAGATCATTTGGGTGTGTTGGAAGTTCATTTCGTGTTCTGACGGTAACAGAAAACCCCGAAAAGTGTTTGTTAGGCTCAATTGGCGCTATAGATCATTCGGGAGTGTTGGAGATACATTTCGTGTTTTGACGGTGAACAAAACCGAAAAGTGTTTGTTAGGCTGAATGCGCGTTATAGATCATTTGGGAGTGTTGGAAGTCCATATCGTGTTTTGACGGTAAAAAACCCCGAAAAAGTGTTTGTTAGGCTAAGTAGGCGCTATATACCATTTGGGAGTGTTGGAAGTCCATTTCGTGTTCTGACGGTGAAAAAAACCGAAAAGTGTTTGTAAGGCTCAATGTGCGCTATAGACCATTTGGGAGTGTTGGAAGTCCATTTCGTGTTCTGACGGTAAAAGAAAACCCCGAAAAGTGTTTGTTAGGCTCAATGGGCGCTATAGACCATTTGGGAGTGTTGGAAGTCCATTTCGTGTTCTGAAGGTAAAAAACCCGAAAAGTGTTTGTTAGGCTGAATGGGCGCTATAGACCATTTCGGAGTGTTGGAGATACATTTCGTGTTTTGACGGTTAAAAAACCCGAAAAGTGTTTGTTAGGCTCAATTGGCTCTATAGACCATTTGGATGTGTTCGAAGTCCATTTCGTGTTCTGACGGTGAAAAAACCCAGAAAAAGTGTTTCTGATAGACAATTTGGGAGTGTTGGAAGTCCATTTCGTGTTCTGACGGTGACAACAAACGAAAAGTGTTTGTTAGGCTCAATGGGCGCTATAGACCATTTGGGAGTGTTGGAAGTCCATTTCGTGTCCTGAAGGTAAAAAAACCGAAAAGTGTTTGTTAGGCTGAATGGGCGCTATAGACCATTTGGGAGTGTTGGAAGTTCATTTCGTGTTCTGACGGTGAAACAAAATTCCCGAAAAGTGTTTGTTAGGCTAAGTAGGCGTTATAGACCATTTGGGAGTGTTGGAAGTCCATTTCGTGTTCTGACGGTGAAAAAACCCGAAAAGTGTTTGTTAGGCTGAATGGGCGCTATAGATCATTTGGGAGTGTTGGAGATACATTTCGTGTTTTGACGGTGAAAAAAACCGAAAAGTGTTTGTTAGGCTCAATGGGCGCTATAGACCATTTGGGTGTGTTCGAAGTCCATTTCGTGTTTTGACGGTGAAAAAAACCCGAAAAAGTGTTTGTGAGGCTCAATGGGCGATATAGACAATTTGGGAGTGTTGGAAGTCCATTTCGTCTTCTGACGGTGAAAAAAACCGAAAAGTGTTTGTTAGGCTAAATGGGCGCTATAGATCATTCAGGAGTGTTGGAAGTCCATTTTGTGTTCTGACGGTGAAAAAAACCGAAAAGTGTTTGTAAGGCTCAATGGGCGCTATAGATCATTCGGGAGTGTTGGAGATACGTTTCGTGTTTTGACGGTGAACAAAACCGAAAAGTGTTTGTTAGGCTGAATGCGCGCTATAGATCATTTGGCAGTGTTGGAAGTCCATATCGTGTTTTGACGGTAAAAAACCCCGAAAAAGTGTTTGTTAGGCTAAGTAGGCGCTTTCGACCATTTGGGAGTGTTGGAAGTCCATTTCGTGTTCTGACGGTGACAACAAACGAAAAGTGTTTGTTAGGCTGAATGGGCGCTATAGATCATTGGGGAGTGTTGGAAGTCCATTTTGTGTTCTGACGGTGAAAACAACCGAAAAGTGTTTGTAAGGCTCAATGGGCGCTATAGATCATTCGGGAGTGTTGGAGATACATTTCGTGTTTTGACGGTGAACAAAACCGAAAAGTGTTTGTTAGGCTGAATGCGCGCTATAGATCATTTGGGAGTGTGGGAAGTCCATATCGTGTTTTGACGGTAAAAAAACCCGACAAATTGTTTGTTAGGCTGAATGCGCGCTATAGATCATTTGGGAGTGTTGGAAGTCCATTTCGTGTTCTGACTGTGAAAAAAACCGAAAAGTGTTTGTTAGGCTCAATGGGCGCTATAGATCATTTGGGTGTGTTGGAAGTTCATTTCGTGTTCTGACGGTGAAAAAAATCCCCGAAAAGTGTTTGTTAGGCTAAGTAGGCGCTTTCGACCATTTGGGAGTGTTGGAAGTCCATTTCGTGTTCTGACGGTGAAAAAACCCGAAAAGTGTTTGTTAGGCTGAATGGGCGCTATAGATCATTCAGGAGTGTTGGAGATACATTTCGTGTTTTGACGGTGAAAAAACCCGAAAAGTGTTTGTTAGGCTGAATGCGCGTTATAGATCATTTGGGAGTGTTGGAAATCCATATCGTGTTTTGACGGTAAAAAACCCCGAAAAAGTGTTTGTTAGGCTATATAGGCGCTTTCGACCATTTGGGAGTGTTGGAAGTCCATTTCGTCTTCTGACGGTGAAAAAAAACGAAAAGTGTTTGTTAGGCTAAATGGGCGCTATAGATCATTCAGGAGTGTTGGAAGTCCATTTTGTGTTCTGACGGTGAAAAAAACCGAAAAGTGTTTGTAATGCTCAATGGGCGCTATAGATCATTCGGGAGTGTTGGAGATACGTTTCGTGTTTTGACGGTGAACAAAACCGAAAAGTGTTTGTTAGGCTGAATGCGCGCTATAGATCATTTGGCAGTGTTGGAAGTCCATATCGTGTTTTGACGGTAAAAAAACCCGAAAAAGTGTTTGTTAGGCTAAGTAGGCGCTTTCGACCATTTGGGAGTGTTGGAAGTCCATTTCGTGTTCTGACGGTGAAAAAATCCGAAAAGTGTTTGTTAGGCTGAATGGGCGCTATAGATCATTCAGGAGTGTTGGAGATACATTTCGTGTTTTGACGGTGAAAAAAACCGAAAAGTGTTTGTTAGGCTGAATGGGCGCTATAGATCATTCAGGAGTGTTGGAGATACATTTCGTGTTTTGACGGTGAAAAAAACCGAAAAGTGTTTGTTAGGCTGAATGCGCGCTATAGATCATTTGGGAGTGTGGGAAGTCCATATCGTGTTTTGACGGTAAAAAACCCCGAAAAAGTGTTTGTTAGGCTAAGTAGGCGCTATAGACCATTTGGGAGTGTTGGAAGTCCATTTCGTGTTCTGACTGTGAAAAAAACCGAAAAGTGTTTGTTAGGCTCAATGGGCGCTATAGATCATTTGGGTGTGTTGGAAGTTCATTTCGTGTTCTGACGGTGAAAAAAATCCCCGAAAAGTGTTTGTTAGGCTAAGTAGGCGCTTTCGACCATTTGGGAGTGTTGGAAGTCCATTTCGTGTTCTGACGGTGAAAAAAACCGAAAAGTGTTTGTTAGGCTGAATGGGCGCTATAGATCATTCAGGAGTGTTGGAGATACATTTCGTGTTTTGACGGTGAAAAAACCCGAAAAGTGTTTGTTAGGCTGAATGCGCGTTATAGATCATTTGGGAGTGTTGGAAATCCATATCGTGTTTTGACGGTAAAAAACCCCGAAAAAGTGTTTGTTAGGCTATATAGGCGCTTTCGACCATTTGGGAGTGTTGGAAGTCCATTTCGTGTTCTGACGGTGAAAAAATCCGAAAAGTGTTTGTTAGGCTGAATGGGCGCTATAGATCATTCAGGAGTGTTGGAGATACATTTCGTGTTTTGACGGTGAAAAAAACCGAAAAGTGTTTGTTAGGCTGAATGGGCGCTATAGATCATTCAGGAGTGTTGGAGATACATATCGTGTTTTGACGGTGAAAAAACCCGAAAAGTGTTTGTTAGGCTGAATGCGCGTTATAGATCATTTGGGAGTGTTGGAAGTCCATATCGTGTTTTGACGGTAAAAAACCCCGAAAAAGTGTTTGTTAGGCTAAGTAGGCGCTATAGACCATTTGGGAGTGTTGAAAGTCCATTTCGTGTTCTGAAGGTAAAAAAAACGAAAAGTGTTTGTTAGGCTCAATTGGCGCTATAGACCATTTGGGTGTGTTCAAAGTCCATTTTGTGTTCTGACGGTGAAAAAAACCGAAAAGTGTTTGTAAGGCTCAATAGGCGCTATAGATCATTCGGGAGTGTTGGAGATACATTTCGTGTTTTGACGGTGAACAAAACCGAAAAGTGTTTGTTAGGCTGAATGGGCGCTATAGACCATTTGGGAGTGTTGGAAGTCCATTTCATGTTCTGAAGGTAAAAAAACCGAAAAGTGTTTGTTAGGCTGAATGTGCGCTATAGATTATTTGGGAGTGTTGAAGATACATTTCGTGTTTTGACGGTGAACAAAAACCGAAAAGTGTTTGTTAGGCTCAATGGGCGCGATAGACCATTTGGGTGTGTTCGAAGTCCATTTCGTGTTCTGACGGTGAAAAAATCCGAAAAGTGTTTGTTAGGCTGAATGGGCGCTATAGATCATTCAGGAGTGTTGGAGATACATTTCGTGTTTTGACGGTGAAAAAAACCGAAAAGTGTTTGTTAGGCTGAATGGGCGCTATAGATCATTCAGGAGTGTTGGAGATACATATCGTGTTTTGACGGTGAACAAAAACCGAAAAGTGTTTGTTAGGCTCAATGGGCGCGATAGACCATTTGGGTGTGTTCGAAGTCCATTTCGTGTTCTGACGGTGAAAAAAACCGAAAAAGTGTTTTTGAGTCTCAATGGGCGCTATAGACAATTTGGGAGTGTTGGAAGTTCATTTCGTGTTCTGACGGTGACAACAAACGAAAAGTGTTTGTTAGGCTGAATGGGCGCTATAGACCATTGGGGAGTGTTGGAGGTCAATTTTGTGTTCTGACTGTGAAAAAAACCGAAAAGTGTTTGTAAGGCTCAATGGGTGCTATAGACCATTTGGGAGTGTTGGAAGTCCATTTCGTGTTCTGACGGTGAAAACAAAACCCGAAAAGTGTTTGTTAGGATAAGTAGGCGCTATAGACCATTTGGGAGTGTTGGAAGTCCATTTCGTGTTCTGACGGTGACAACAAACGAAAAGTGTTTGTTAGGCTCAATGGGCGCTATAGACCATTTGGGAGTGTTGGAAGTCCATTTCATGTTCTGAAGGTAAAAAAAACCGAAAAGTGTTTGTTAGGCTAAGTAGGCGCTATAGACCATTTGGGAGTGTTGGAAGTCCATTTCGTGTTCTGACTGTGAAAAAACCCGAAAAGTGTTTGTTAGGCTCAATGGGCGCTATACACCATTTGGGAGTGTTGGAAGTCCATTTCATGTTCTGAAGGTAAAAAAAACGAAAAGTGTTTGTTAGGCTCAATGGGCGCTATAGATCATTTGGGTGTGTTGGAAGTTCATTTCGTGTTCTGACGGTGAAAAAAATCCCCGAAAAGTGATTGTCAGGCTAAGTAGGCGCTATAGACCATTTGGGAGTGTTGGAAGTCCATTTCGTGTCCTGAAGGTAAAAAAACCGAAAAGTGTTTGTTAGGCCCAATTGGCGCTATAGACCATTTGGGTGTGTTCAAAGTCCATTTCGTGTTCTGACGGTGAACAAAACCGAAAAGTGTTTGTCAGGCTGAATGGGCGCTATAGACCATTTGGGAGTGTTGGAAGTTCATTTCGTGTTCTGACGGTGAAACAAAATTCCCGAAAAGTGTTTGTTAGGCTAAGTAGGCGTTATAGACCATTTGGGAGTGTTGGAAGTCCATTTCGTGTTCTGACGGTGAAAAAACCCGAAAAGTGTTTGTTAGGCTCAATGGGCGCTATAGACCATTTGGGTGTGTTCGAAGTCCATTTCGTGTTCTGACGGTGAAAAAACCCCGAAAAAGTGTTTGTGAGGCTCAATGGGCGCTGTAGACAATTTGGGAGTGTTGGCAGTCCATTTCGTGTTCTGACGGTGAACAAAACCGAAAAGTGTTTGTTAGGCTGAATGCGCGCTATAGATCATTTGGGAGTGTTGGAAGTCCATATCGTGTTTTGACGGTAAAAACCCCGAAAAAGTGTTTGTTAGGCTAAGTAGGCGCTATATACCATTTGGGAGTGTTGGAAGTCCATTTCGTGTTCTGACGGTGAAAAAAACCGAAAAGTGTTTGTATGGCTCAATGTGCGCTATAGACCATTTGGGAGTGTTGGAAGTCCATTTTGTATTCTGACGGTAAAAGAAAACCCCGAAAAGTGTTTGTTAGGCTCAATGGGCGCTATAGACCATTTGGGAGTGTTGGAAGTCCATTTCGTGTTCTGAAGGTAAAAAAACCGAAAAGTGTTTGTTAGGCTCAATTGGCCCTATAGACCATTTGGGTGTGTTCAAAGTCCATTTCGTGTTCTGACGGTGAACAAAACCGAAAAGTGTTTGTTAGGCTGAATGGGCGCTATAGACCATTTGGGAGTGTTGGAAGTTCATTTTGTGTTCTGACGGTGAAACAAAATTCCCAAAAAGTGTTTGTTATGCTAAGTAGGCTTTATAGACAATTTGGGAGTGTTGGAAGTCCATTTCGTGTTCTGACGGTGAAAAAAACCGAAAAGTGTTTGTTAGGCTGAATGGGCGCTATAGATCATTTGGGAGTGTTGGAGATACGATTCGTGTTTTGACGGTGAAAAAACCCGAAAAGTGTTTGTTAGGCTCAATTGGCGCTATAGACCATTTGGGTGTGTTCGAAGTCCATTTCGTGTTCTGACGGTGAAAAAACCCCGAAAAAGTGTTTCTGATAGACAATTTGGGAGTGTTGGAAGTCCATTTCGTGTTCTGATGGTGACAACAAACGAAAAGTGTTTGTTAGGCTCAATGGGCGCTATAGACCATTTGGGCGTGTTGGAAGTCCATTTCGTGTCCTGAAGGTAAACAACCCGAAAAGTGTTTGTTAGGCTCAATTGGCGCTATAGATCATTCGGGAGTGTTAGAGATACATTTCGTGTTTTGACGGTGAACAAAACCAAAAAGTGTTTGTTAGGCTGAATGCGCGCTATAGATCATTTGGGAGTGTTGGAAGTTCATATCGTGTTTGACGGTAAAAAAAACCGAAAAAGTGTTTGTTAGGCTAAGTAGGCGCTTTCGACCATTTGGGAGTGTTGGAGATACATTTCGTGTTTTGACGGTGAAAAAAACCGAAAAGTGTTTGTTAGGCTGAATGCGCGTTATAGATCATTTGAGAGTGTTGGAAGTCCATATCGTGTTTTGACGGTAAAAACCCCCGAAAAAGTGTTTGTTAGGCTAAGTAGGCGCTATAGACCATTTGGGAGTGTTGGAAGTCCATTTCGTGTTCTGACTGTGAAAAAAACCGAAAAGTGTTTGTTAGGCTGAATGCGGGCTATAGATCATTTGGGAGTTTTGGAAGTCCATATCGTGTTTTGACGGTAAAAAACCCCGAAAAAGTGTTTGTTAGGCTAAGTAGGCGCTATATACCATTTGGGAGTGTTGGAAGTCCATTTCGTGTTCTGACGGTGAAAAAAACCGAAAAGTGTTTGTAAGGCTCAATGTGCGCTATAGACCATTTGGGAGAGTTAGTCTTGCATACGCACTGTAGACCTCCGAACAATATAGGTCCACACGATGCGGGAAGAGGTTACGGTTTGTGGACTTGCACACGTCCACAATCCGTTTTTCAGTTTCCGAAAAAGAGCGCTCGAGGAAAAAAGGGTTAGGGTTATATATAGAAAAGATAAAAGGGACAGCTGAGAGGCCCATAATCCAAATTTGAGGGTAAATTTGTTTTGGGGAAGCGAGAAAAATGAGTATTTAGTCAAAGTTTGTTAACTACACGAAGACAAAGGAATGTCCACAGTACGTATGTAAGGTAAAGCATATAGTGTTGGAAGTCCATTTTGTGTTCTGACGGTAAAAGAAAACCCCGAAAAGTGTTTGTTAGGCTCAATGGGCGCTATAGACCATTTGGGAGTGTTGGAAGTCCATTTCGTGTTCTAAAGTTAAAAAAACCGAAAAGTGTTTGTTAGGCTGAATGGGCGCTATAGATCATTCAGGAGTGTTGGAGATACATTTCGTGTTTTGACGGTGAAAAAACCCGAAAAGTGTTTGTTAGTCTGAATGCGCGTTATAGATCATTTGGGAGTGTTGGAAGTCCATATCGTGTTTTGACGGTAACAAACCCCGAAAAAGTGTTTGTTAGGCTAAGTAGGCGCTATAGACCATTTGGGAGTGTTGGAAGTCCATTTCATGTTCTGAAGGTGAAAAAAAAACCGAAAAAGTGTTTGTGAGGCTCAATGGGCGCTAGAGACAATTTGGGAGTGTTGGAAGTCCATTTCGTGTTCTGACGGTGACAACAAACGAAGAGTGTTTGTTAGGCTGAATGGGCGCTATAGACCATTGGGGAGTGTTGGAAGTCCATTTTGTGTTCTGACGGTGAAAAAAACCGAAAAGTGTTTGTAAGGCTCAATGGGCGCTATAGATCATTCGGGAGTGTTGGAGATACATTTCGTGTTTTGACGGTGAACAAAACCGAAAAGTGTTTGTTAGGCTGAATGCGCGCTATAGATCATTTGGGAGTGTGGGAAGTCCATATCGTGTTTTGACTGTAAAAAACCACGAAAAATTGTTTGTTAGGCTAAGTAGGCGCTTTCGACCATTTGGGAGTGTTGGAAGTCCATTTCGTGTTCTGACGGTGAAAAAAACCGAAAAGTGTTTGTTAGGCTGAATGGGCGCTATAGATCATTCAGGAGTGTTGGAAATCCATATCGTGTTTTGACGGTAAAAAAACCCGAAAAAGTGTTTGTTAGGCTATGTAGGCGCTTTCGACCATTTGGGAGTGTTGGAAGTCCATTTCGTCTTCTGACGGTGAACAAAACCGAAAAGTGTTTGTTAGGCTAAATGGGCGCTATAGATCATTCAGGAGTGTTGGAATTCCATTTTGTGTTCTGACGGTGAAAAAACCCGAAAAGTGTTTGTTAGGCTGAATGGGCGCTATAGATCATTCAGGAGTGTTGGAGATACATTTCGTGTTTTGACGGTGAAAAAACCCAAAAAGTGTTTGTTAGGCTGAATGCGCGTTATAGATCATTCGGGAGTGTTGAAGATACATTTCGTGTTTTGACGGTGAACAAAAACCGAAAAGTGTTTGTTAGGCTCAATGGGCGCTATAGACCATTTGGGTGTGTTCGAAGTCCATTTCGTGTTCTGACGGTGAAAAAAACCGAAAAAGTGTTTTTGAGTCTCAATGGGCGCTATAGACAATTTGGGAGAGTTGGAAGTTCATTTCGTGTTCTGACGGTGACAACAAACGAAAAGTGTTTGTTAGGCTGAATGGGCGCTATAGACCATTGGGGAGTGTTGGAAGTCAATTTTGTGTTCTGACTGTGAACAAAACCGAAAAGTGTTTGTAAGGCTCAATGAGTGCTATAGACCATTTGGGAGTGTTGGAAGTCCATTTCGTGTTCTGACGGTGAAAACAAAACCCGAAAAGTGTTTGTTAGGATAAGTAGGCGCTATAGACCATTTGGGAGTGTTGGAAGTCCATTTCGTGTTCTGACTGTGAACAAACCCGAAAAGTGTTTGTTAGGTTCAATGGGCGCTATACACCATTTGAGAGTGTTGGAAGTCCATTTCATGTTCTGAAGGTAAAAAAAACCGAAAAGTGTTTGTTAGGCTAAGTAGGCGCTATAGACCATTTGGGAGTGTTGGAAGTCCATTTCGTGTTCTGACTGTGAAAAAACCCGAAAAGTGTTTGTTAGGCTCAATGGGCGCTATACACCATTTGGGAGTGTTGGAAGTCCATTTCATGTTCTGAAGGTAAAAAAAACGAAAAGTGTTTGTTAGGCTCAATGGGCGCTATAGATCATTTGGGTGTGTTGGAAGTTCATTTCGTGTTCTGACGGTGAAAAAAAATCCCCGAAAAGTGATTGTCAGGCTAAGTAGGCGCTATAGACCATTTGGGAGTGTTGGAAGTCCATTTCGTGTCCTGAAGGTAAAAAAACCGAAAAGTGTTTGTTAGGCCCAATTGGCGCTATAGACCATTTGGGTGTGTTCAAAGTCCATTTCGTGTTCTGACGGTGAACAAAACCGAAAAGTGTTTGTCAGGCTGAATGGGCGCTATAGACCATTTGGGAGTGTTGGAAGTTCATTTCGTGTTCTGACGGTGAAACAAAATTCCCGAAAAGTGTTTGTTAGGCTAAGTAGGCGTTATAGACCATTTGGGAGTGTTGGAAGTCCATTTCGTGTTCTGACGGTGAAAAAACCCGAAAAGTGTTTGTTAGGCTCAATGGGCGCTATAGACCATTTGGGTGTGTTCGAAGTCCATTTCGTGTTCTGACGGTGAAAAAACCCCGAAAAAGTGTTTGTGAGGCTCAATGGGCGCTGTAGACAATTTGGGAGTGTTGGCAGTCCATTTCGTGTTCTGACGGTGACAACAAACGAAAAGTGTTTGTTAGGCTGAATGGGCGCTATAGACCATTGGGGAGTGTTGGAAGTCCATTTTGTGTTCTGACGGTGAAAAAACCCGAAAAGTGTTTGTAAGGTTCAATAGGCGCTATAGATCATTCGGGAGTGTTGGAGATACATTTCGTGTTTTGACGGTGAACAAAACCGAAAAGTGTTTGTTAGGCTGAATGCGCGCTATAGATCATTTGGGAGTGTTGGAAGTCCATATCGTGTTTTGACGGTAAAAACCCCGAAAAAGTGTTTGTTAGGCTAAGTAGGCGCTTTCGACCATTTGGGAGTGTTGGAAGTCCATTTCGTGTTCTGACTGTGACAAAAACCAAAAAGTGTTTGTTAGGCTGAATGCGCGCTATAGATCATTTGGGAGTGTTGGAAGTCCATATCGTGTTTTGACGGTAAAAAACCCCGAAAAAGTGTTTGTTAGGCTAAGTAGGCGCTATATACCATTTGGGAGTGTTGGAAGTCCATTTCGTGTTCTGACGGTGAAAAAAACCGAAAAGTGTTTGTATGGCTCAATGTGCGCTATAGACCATTTGGGAGTGTTGGAAGTCCATTTTGTATTCTGACGGTAAAAGAAAACCCCGAAAAGTGTTTGTTAGGCTCAATGGGCGCTATAGACCATTTGGGAGTGTTGGAAGTCCATTTCGTGTTCTGAAGGTAAAAAAACCGAAAAGTGTTTGTTAGGCTCAATTGGCCCTATAGACCATTTGGGTGTGTTCAAAGTCCATTTCGTGTTCTGACGGTGAACAAAACCGAAAAGTGTTTGTTAGGCTGAATGGGCGCTATAGACCATTTGGGAGTGTTGGAAGTTCATTTTGTGTTCTGACGGTGAAACAAAATTCCCAAAAAGTGTTTGTTATGCTAAGTAGGCGTTATAGACAATTTGGGAGTGTTGGAAGTCCATTTCGTGTTCTGACGGTGAAAAAAACCGAAAAGTGTTTGTTAGGCTGAATGGGCGCTATAGATCATTTGGGAGTGTTGGAGATACGATTCGTGTTTTGACGGTGAAAAAAACCGAAAAGTGTTTGTTAGGCTCAATTGGCGCTATAGACCATTTGGGTGTGTTCGAAGTCCATTTCGTGTTCTGACGGTGAAAAAACCCCGAAAAAGTGTTTCTGATAGACAATTTGGGAGTGTTGGAAGTCCATTTCGTGTTCTGATGGTGACAACAAACGAAAAGTGTTTGTTAGGCTCAATGGGCGCTATAGACCATTTGGGCGTGTTGGAAGTCCATTTCGTGTCCTGAAGGTAAACAACCCGAAAAGTGTTTGTTAGGCTCAATTGGCGCTATAGATCATTCGGGAGTGTTAGAGATACATTTCGTGTTTTGACGGTGAACAAAACCAAAAAGTGTTTGTTAGGCTGAATGCGCGCTATAGATCATTTGGGAGTGTTGGAAGTTCATATCGTGTTTGACGGTAAAAAAAACCGAAAAAGTGTTTGTTAGGCTAAGTAGGCGCTTTCGACCATTTGGGAGTGTTGGAGATACATTTCGTGTTTTGACGGTGAAAAAACCCGAAAAGTGTTTGATAGGCTGAATGCTGGCTATAGATCATTTGGGAGTTTTGGAAGTCCATATCGTGTTTTGACGGTAAAAAACCCCGAAAAAGTGTTTGTTAGGCTAAGTAGGCGCTTTCGACCATTTGGGAGTGTTGGAGATACATTTCGTGTTTTGACGGTGAAAAAACCCGAAAAGTGTTTGATAGGCTGAATGCTGGCTATAGATCATTTGGGAGTTTTGGAAGTCCATATCGTGTTTTGACGGTAAAAAACCCCGAAAAAGTGTTTGTTAGGCTAAGTAGGCGCTATATACAATTTGGGAGTGTTGGAAGTCCATTTCGTGTTCTGACGGTGAAAAAAACCGAAAAGTGTTTGTAAGGCTCAATGTGCGCTATAGACCATTTGGGAGAGTTAGTCTTGCATACGCACTGTGGACCTCCGAACAATATAGGTCCACACGATGCGGGAAGAGGTTACGGTTTGTGGACTTGCACACGTCCACAATCCGTTTTTCAGTTTCCGAAAAAGAGCGCTAGAGGAAAAAAGGGTTAGGGTTATATATAGAAAAGATAGAAAGGACAGCTGAGAGGCCCATAATCCAAATTTGAGAGTAAATTTGTTTTGGGGAAGCGAGAAAAATGAGTATTTAGTCAAAGTTTGTTAACTACACGAAGACAAAGGAATGTCCACAGTACGTATGTAAGGTAAAGCATATAGTGTTGGAAGTCCATTTTGTGTTCTGACGGTAAAAGAAAACCCCGAAAAGTGTTTGTTAGGCTCAATGGGCGCTATATACCATTTGGGAGTGTTGGAAGTCCATTTCGTGTTCTAAAGGTAAAAAAACCGAAAAGTGTTTGTTAGGCTCAATTGGCCCTATAGACCATTTGGGTGTGTTCAAAGTCCATTTCGTGTTCTGACGGTGAACAAAACCGAAAAGTGTTTGTTAGGCTGAATGGGCGCTATAGACCATTTGGGAGTGTTGGAAGTTCATTTTGTGTTCTGACGGTGAAACAAAATTCCCGAAAAGTGTTTGTTATGCTAAGTAGGCGTTATAGACCATTTGGGAGTGTTGGAAGTCCATTTCGTGTTCTGACGGTGAAAAAAACCGAAAAGTGTTTGTTAGGCTGAATGGGCGCTATAGATCATTTGGGAGTGTTGGAGATACGATTCGTGTTTTGACGGTGAAAAAAACCGAAAAGTGTTTGTTAGGCTCAATGGGCGCTATAGACCATTTGGGTGTGTTCGAAGTCCATTTCGTGTTCTGACGGTGAAAAAACCCAGAAAAAGTGTTTCTGATAGACAATTTCGGGGTGTTGGAAGTCCATTTCGTGTTCTGACGGTGACAACAAACGAAAAGTGTTTGTTAGGCTCAATGGGCGCTATAGACCATTTGGGAGTGTTGGAAGTCCATTTCGTGTCCTGAAGGTAAAAAAACCGAAAAGTGTTTGTTAGGCTCAATTGGCGCTATAGATCATTCGGGAGTGTTGGAGATACATTTCGTGTTTTGACGGTGAACAAAACCGAAAAGTGTTTGTTAGGCTGAATGCGCGCTATAGATCATTTGGGAGTGTTGGAAGTCCATATCGTGTTTTGACGGTAAAAAACCCCGAAAAAGTGTTTGTTAGGCTAAGTAGGCGCTTTCGACCATTTGGGAGTGTTGAAAGTCCATTTCGTGTTCTGACGGTGAAAAAAACCGAAAAGTGTTTGTTAGGCTGAATGGGAGCTATAGATCATTTAGGAGTGTTGGAGATACATTTCGTGTTTTGACGGTGAAAAAAACCGAAAAGTGTTTGTTAGGCTGAATGCGCGTTATATATCATTTGGGAGTGTTGGAAGTCCATATCGTGTTTTGACGGTGAACAAAACCGAAAAGTGTTTGTTAGGCTCAATGGGCGCTATAGATCATTTGGGTGTGTTGGAAGTTCATTTCGTGTTCTGACGGTGAAAAAAAATCCCCGAAAAGTGATTGTCAGGCTAAGTAGGCGCTATAGACCATTTGGGAGTGTTGGAAGTCCATTTCGTGTCCTGAAGGTAAAAAAACCGAAAAGTGTTTGTTAGGCTCAATTGGCGCTATAGACCATTTGGGTGTGTTCAAAGTCTATTTCGTGTTCTGACGGTGAACAAAACCGAAAAGTGTTTGTCAGGCTGAATGGGCGCTATAGACCATTTAGGAGTGTTGGAAGTTCATTTCGTGTTCTGACGGTGAAACAAAATTCCCGAAAAGTGTTTGTTAGGCTAAGTAGGCGTTATAGACCATTTGGGAGTGTTGGAAGTCCATTTCGTGTTCTGACGGTGAAAAAACCCGAAAAGTGTTTGTTAGGCTAAATGGGCGCTATAGATCATTTGGGAGTATTGGAGATACATTTCGTGTTTTGACGGTGAAGAAAACCGAAAAGTGTTTGTTAGGCTCAATGGGCGCTATAGACCATTTGGGTGTGTTCGAAGCCCATTTCGTGTTCTGACGGTGAAAAAAACCCGAAAAAGTGTTTGTGAGGCTCAATGGGCGCTGTAGACAATTTGGGAGTGTTGGCAGTCCATTTCGTGTTCTGAGGGTGACAACAAACGAAAAGTGTTTGTTAGGCTGAATGGGCGATAAACCATTGGGGAGTGTTGGAAGTCCATTTTGTGTTCTTACGGTGAAAAAACCCGAAAAGTGTTTGTAAGGCTCAATAGGCGCTATAGATCATTCGGGAGTGTTGGAGATACATTTCGTGTTTTGACGGTGAACAAAACCGAAAAGTGTTTGTTAGGCTGAATGCGCGCTATAGATCATTTGGGAGTGTTGGAAGTCCATATCGTGTTTTGACGGTAAAAAACCCCGAAAAAGTGTTTGTTAGGCTAAGTAGGCGCTTTCGACCATTTGGGAGTGTTGGAAGTCCATTTCGTGTTCTGACTGTGAAAAAAAACCGAAAAGTGTTTGTTAGGCTGAATGCGCGCTATAGATCATTTGGGAGTGTTGGAAGTCCATATCGTGTTTTGACGGTAAAAAAACCCCGAAATAGTGTTTGTTAGGCTAAGTAGGCGCTATATACCATTTGGGAGTGTTGGAAGTCCATTTCGTGTTCTGACGGTGAAAAAAACCGAAAAGTGTTTGTAAGGCTCAATGTGCGCTATAGACCATTTGGGAGTGTTCGAAGTTCATTTCGTGTTCTGACGGTGAAACAAAATTCCCGAAAAGTGTTTGTTAGGCTAAGTAGGCGTTATAGACCATTTGGGAGTGTTGGAAGTCCATTTCGTGTTCTGACGGTGAAAAAAACCGAAAAGTGTTTGTTAGGCTGAATGCGCGCTATAGATCATTTGGGAGTGTTGGAAGTCCATATCGTGTTTTGACGGTAAAAAACCCCGAAAAAGTGTTTGTTAGGCTAAGTAGGCGCTATATACCATTTGGGAGTGTTGGAAGTCCATTTCGTGTTCTGACGGTGAAAAAAACCGAAAAGTGTTTGTAAGGCTCAATGTGCGCTATAGACCATTTGGGAGTGTTGGAAGTTCATTTCGTGTTCTGACGGTGAAACAAAATTCCCGAAAAGTGTTTGTTAGGCTAAGTAGGCGTTATAGACCATTTGGGTGTGTTCGAAGTCCATTTCGTGTTCTGACGGTGAAAAAACCCCGAAAAAGTGTTTGTGAGGCTCAATGGGCGCTGTAGACAATTTGGGAGTGTTGGCAGTCCATTTCGTGTTCTGACGGTGACAACAAACGAAAAGTGTTTGTTAGGCTGAATGGGCGATAAACCATTGGGGAGTGTTGGAAGTCCATTTTGTGTTCTGACGGTGAAAAAACCCGAAAAGTGTTTGTAAGGCTCAATAGGCGCTATAGATCATTCGGGAGTGTTGGAGATACATTTCGTGTTTTGACGGTGAACAAAACCGAAAAGTGTTTGTTAGGCTGAATGCGCGCTATAGATCATTTGGGAGTGTTGGAAGTCCATATCGTGTTTTGACGGTAAAAAACCCTGAAAAAGTGTTTGTTAGGCTAAGTAGGCGCTTTCGACCATTTGGGAGTGTTGGAAGTCCATTTCGTGTTCTGACTGTGAAAAAAACCGAAAAGTGTTTGTTAGGCTGAATGCGCGCTATAGATCATTTGGGAGTGTTGGAAGTCCATATCGTGTTTTGACGGTAAAAAACCCCGAAAAAGTGTTTGTTAGGCTAAGTAGGCGCTATATACCATTTGGGAGTGTTGGAAGTCCATTTCGTGTTCTGACGGTGAAAAAAACCGAAAAGTGTTTGTAAGGCTCAATGTGCGCTATAGACCATTTGGGAGTCTTGGAAGTCCATTTTGTATTCTGACGGTAAAAGAAAACCCCGAAAAGTGTTTGTTAGGCTCAATGGGCGCTATAGACCATTTGGGAGTGTTGGAAGTCCATTTCGTGTTCTGAAGGTAAAAAAACCGAAAAGTGTTTGTTAGGCTCAATTGGCCCCATAGACCATTTGGGTGTGTTCAAAGTCCATTTCGTGTTCTGACGGTGAACAAAACCGAAAAGTGTTTGTTAGGCTGAATGGGCGCTATAGACCATTTGGGAGTGTTGGAAGTTCATTTTGTGTTCTGACGGTGAAACAAAATTTCCGAAAAGTGTTTGTTATTGTAAGTAGGCGTTATAGACAATTTGGGAGTGTTGGAAGTCGATTTCGTGTTCTGACGGTGAAAAAAAACGAAAAGTGTTTGTTAGGCTGAATGGGCGCTATAGATCATTTGGGAGTGTTGGAGATACGATTCGTGTTTTGACGGTGAAAAAATCCGAAAAGTGTTTGTTAGGCTCAATGGGCGCTATAGACCATTTGGGTGTGTTCGAAGTTCATTTCGTGTTCTGACGGTCAAAAAACCCAGAAAAAGTGTTTCTGATAGACAATTTGGGAGTGTTGGAAGTCCATTTCGTGTCCTGAAGGTAAAAAAACCGAAAAGTGTTTGTTAGGCTCAATTGGCGCTATAGATCATTCGGGAGTGTTAGAGATACATTTCGTGTTTTGACGGTGAACAAAACCGAAAAGTGTTGGTTAGGCTGAATGCGCGCTATAGATCATTTGGGAGTGTTGGAAGTTCATATCGTGTTTTGACGGTAACAAACCCCGAAAAAGTGTTTGTTAGGCTAAGTAGGCGCTTTCGACCATTTGGGAGTGTTGGAGATACATTTCGTGTTTTGACGGTGAAAAAAACCGAAAAGTGTTTGTTAGGCTGAATGCGCGTTATAGATCATTTGGGAGTGTTGGAAGTCCATATCGTGTTTTGACGGTAAAAAACCCCGAAAAAGTGTTTGTTAGGCTAAGTAGGCGCTATAGACCATTTGGGAGTGTTGGAAGTCCATTTCGTTTTCTGACTGTGAAAAAAACCGAAAAGTGTTTGTTAGGCTGAATGCGGGCTATAGATCATTTGGGAGTTTTGGAAGTCCATATCGTGTTTTGACGGTAAAAAACCCCGAAAAAGTGTTTGTTAGTCTAAGTATGCGCTATATACCATTTGGGAGTGTTGGAAGTCCATTTCGTGTTCTGACGGTGAAAAAAACCGAAAAGTGTTTGTAAGGCTCAATGTGCGCTATAGACCATTTGGGAGAGTTAGTCTTGTATACGCACTGTGGACCTCCGAACAATATAGGTCCACACGATGCGGGAAGAGGTTACGGTTTGTGGACTTGCACACGTCCACAATCCGTTTTTCAGTTTCCGAAAAAGAGCGCTAGAGGAAAAAAGGGTTAGGGTTATATATAGAAAAGATAGAAGGGTCAGCTGAGAGGCCCATAATCCAAATTTGAGGGTAAATTTGTTTTGGGGAAGCGAGAAAAATGAGTATTTAGTCAAAGTTGGTTAACTACACGAAGACAACGGAATGTCCACAGTACGTATGTAAGGTAAAGCATATAGTGTTGGAAGTCCATTTTGTGTTCTGACGGTAAAAGAAAACCCCGAAAAGTGTTTGTTAGGCTCAATGGGCGCTATAGACCATTTGGGAGTGTTGGAAGTCCATTTCGTGTTCTAAAGGTAAAAAAAACGAAAAGTGTTTGTTAGGCTCAATTGGCCCTATAGACCATTTGGGTGTGTTCAAAGTCCATTTCGTGTTCTGACGGTGAACAAAACCGAAAAGTGTTTGTTAGGCTGAATGGGCGCTATAGACCATTTGGGAGTGTTGGCAGTTCATTTTGTGTTCTGACGGTGAAACAAAATTCCCGAAAAGTGTTTGTTATGCAAAGTAGGCGTTATAGACCATTTGGGAGTGTTGGAAGTCCATTTCGTGTTCTGACGGTGAAAAAACCCGAAAAGTGTTTGTTAGGCTGAATGGGCGCTATAGATCATTTGGGAGTGTTGGAGATACGATTCGTGTTTTGACGGTGAAAAAAACCGAAAAGTGTTTGTTAGGCTCAATGGGCGCTATAGACCATTTGGGTGTGTTCGAAGTCCATTTCGTGTTCTGACGGTGAAAAAAACCAGAAAAAGTGTTTCTGATAGACAATTTGGGGGTGTTGGAAGTCCATTTCGTGTTCTGACGGTGACAACAAACGAAAAGTGTTTGTTAGGCTCAATGGGCGCTATAGACCATTTGGGAGTGTTGGAAGTCCATTTCGTGTCCTGAAGGTAAAAAAACCGAAAAGTGTTTGTTAGGCTCAATTGGCGCTATAGATCATTCGGGAGTGTTGGAGATACATTTCGTGTTTTGACCGTGAACAAAACCGAAAAGTGTTTGTTAGGCTGAATGCGCGCTATAGATCATTTGGGAGTGTTGGAAGTACATATCGTGTTTTGACGGTAAAAAAACCCGAAAAAGTGTTTGTTAGGCTAAGTAGGCGCTTTCGACCATTTGGGAGTGTTGAAAGTCCATTTCGTGTTCTGACGGTGAAAAAACCCGAAAAGTGTTTGTTAGGCTGAATGGGAGCTATAGATCATTTAGGAGTGTTGGAGATACATTTCGTGTTTTGACGGTGAAAAAACCCGAACAGTGTTTGTTAGGCTGAATGCGCGAAATAGATCATTTGGGAGTGTTGGAAGTCCATATCGTGTTTTGACGGTAAAAAAAACCGAAAAAGTGTTTGTTAGGCTAAGTAGGCGCTATAGACCATTTGGGAGTGTTGGAAGTCCATTTCGTGTTCTGACTGTGAAAAAAACCGAAAAGTGTTTGTTAGGCTGAATGCGCGCTATAGATCATTTGGGAGTTTTGGAAGTCCATATCGTGTTTTGACGGTAAAAAACCCCGAAAAAGTGTTTGTTAGGCTAAGTAGGCGCTATATACCATTTGGGAGTGTTGGAAGTCCATTTCGTGTTCTGACGGTGAAAAAAACCGAAAAGTGTTTGTAAGGCTCAATGTGCGCTATATACCATTTGGGAGAGTTAGTCTTGCATACGCACTGTGGACCTCCGAACAATATAGGTCCACACGATGCGGGAAGAGGTTACGGTTTGTGGACTTGCACACGTCCACAATCCGTTTTTCAGTTTCCGAAAAAGAGCGCTAGAGGAAAAAAGGGTTAGGGTTATATACAGAAAAGATAGAAGGGACAGCTGAGAGGCCCATATTCCAAATTTGAGGGTAAATTTGTTTTGGGGAAGCGAGAAAAATGAGTATTTAGTCAAAGTTTGTTAACTACACGAAGACAAAGGAATGTCCACAGTACGCATGTAAGGTAAAGCATATAGTGTTGGAAGTCCATTTTGTGTTCTGACGGTAAAAGAAAACCCCGAAAAGTGTTTGTTAGGCTCAATGGGCGCTATAGATCATTTGGGAGTGTTGGAAGTCCATTTCGTGTTCTAAAGGTAAAAAAAACGAAAAGTGTTTGTTAGGCTCAATTGGCCCTATAGACCATTTGGGTGTGTTCAAAGTCCATTTCGTGTTCTGACGGTGAACAAAACCGAAAAGTGTTTGTTAGGCTGAATGGGCGCTATAGACCATTTGGGAGTGTTGGAAGTTCATTTTGTGTTCTGACGGTGAAACAAAATTCCCGAAAAGTGTTTGTTATGCTAAGTAGGCGTTATAGACCATTTGGGAGTGTTGGAAGTCCATTTCGTGTTCTGACGGTGAACAAAACCGAAAAGTGTTTGTTAGGCTGAATGGGCGCTATAGATCATTTGGGAGTGTTGGAGATACATTTCGTGTTCTAAAGGTAAACACACTGAAAAGTGTTTGTTAGGCTGAATGGGCGCTATAGATCATTTGGGAGTGTTGGAGATACATTACGTGTTTTGACGGTGAAAAAAACCGAAAAGTGTTTGTTAGGCTCAATGGGCGCTATAGACCATTTGGGTGTGTTGGAAGTCCATTTCGTGTTCTGACGGTGAAAAAACCCAGAACAAGTGTTTCTGATAGACAATTTGGGAGTGTTGAAAGTCCATTTCGTGTTCTGACGGTGACAACAAACGAAAAGTGTTTGTTAGGCTCAATGGGCTCTATAGACAATTTAGGTGTGTTCAAAGTCCATTTCGTGTTCTGACGGTGAACAAAACCGAAAAGTGTTTGTTAGGCTGAATGGGCGCTACAGCACATTTGGGAGTGTTGGAAGTTCATTTCGTGTTCTGACGGTGAAACAAAATTCCCGAAAAGTGTTTGATAGGCTAAGTAGGCGTTATAGATCATTTGGGAGTGTTGGAGATACATTTCGTGTTTTGACGGTGAAAAAAACCGAAAAGTGTTTGTTAGGCTCAATGGGCGCTATAGACCATTTGGGTGTGTTCGAAGTCCATTTCGTGTTCTGACGGTGAAAAAAACCCGAAAAAGTGTTTGTGAGGCTCAATGGGCGCTGTAGACAATTTGGGAGTGTTGGAAGTCCATTTCGTGTTCTGACGGTGACAACAAACGAAAAGTGTTTGTTAGGCTGAATGGGCGCTATAGACCATTGGGGAGTGTTGGAAGTCCATTTTGTGTTCTGACGGTGAAAAAACCAGAAAAAAGTGTCTGTTGGCTAAGTAGGCGCTTTCGACCATTTGGGAGTGTTGGAAGTCCATTTCGTGTTCTGACGGTGAAAAACCCAGAACAAGTGTTTCTGATAGACAATTTGGGAGTGTTGAAAGTCCATTTCGTGTTCTGACGGTGACAACAAACGAAAAGTGTTTGTTAGGCTCAATGGGCTCTATAGACCATTTGGGTGTGTTCAAAGTCCATTTCGTGTTCTGACGGTGAACAAAACCGAAAAGTGTTTGTTAGGCTGAATGGGCGCTACAGCACATTTGGGAGTGTTGGAAGTTCATTTCGTGTTCTGACGGTGAAACAAAATTCCCGAAAAGTGTTTGATAGGCTAAGTAGGCGTTATAGATCATTTGGGAGTGTTGGAGATACATTTCGTGTTTTGACGGTGAAAAAAACCGAAAAGTGTTTGTTAGGCTCAATGGGCGCTATAGACCATTTGGGTGTGTTCGAAGTCCATTTCGTGTTCTGACGGTGAAAAAAACCCGAAAAAGTGTTTGTGAGGCTCAATGGGCGCTGTAGACAATTTGGGAGTGTTGGAAGTCCATTTCGTGTTCTGACGGTGACAACAAACGAAAAGTGTTTGTTAGGCTGAATGGGCGCTATAGACCATTGGGGAGTGTTGGAAGTCCATTTTGTGTTCTGACGGTGAAAAAACCAGAAAAAAGTGTTTGTTAGGCTAAGTAGGCGCTTTCGACCATTTGGGAGTGTTGGAAGTCCATTTCGTGTTCTGACGGTGAAAAAAACCGAAAGGTGTTTGTTAGGCTGAATGGGCGCTATATATCATTCAGGAGTGTTGGAGATACATTTCGTGTTTTGACGGTGAAAAAACCCGAAAAGTGTTTGTTAGGCTGAATGCGCGTTATAGATCATTTGGGAGTGTTGGAAGTCCATATCGTGTTTTGACGGTAAAAAAACCCGAAAAAGTGTTTGTTAGGCTAAGTAGGCGCTTTCGACCATTTGGGAGTGTTGGAAGTCCATTTCGTCTTCTGACGATGAAAAAAACCGAAAAGTGTTTGTTAGGCTGAATGGGCGCTATAGATCATTCAGGAGTGTTGGAAGTCCATTTTGTGTTCTGACGGTGAAAAAAACCGAAAAGTGTTTGTAAGGCTCAATGGGCGCTATAGATCATTCGGGAGTGTTGGAGATACGTTTCGTGTTTTGACGGTGAACAAAACCGAAAAGTGTTTGTTAGGCTGAATGCGCGCTATAGATCATTTGGGAGTGTTGGAAGTCCATATCGTGTTTTGACGGTAAAAAAACCCGAAAAAGTGTTTGTTAGGCTAAGTAGGCGCTTTCGACCATTTGGGAGTGTTGGAAGTCCATTTCGTGTTCTGACGGTGAAAAAAACCGAAAAGTGTTTGTTAGGCTGAATGGGCGCTATAGATCATTTGGGAGTGTTGGAAGTCCATTTCGTGTTCTGACGGTAAAAAAACCGAAAAGTGTTTGTTAGGCTCAATTGGCGCTCTAGACCATTTGGGTGTGTTCAAAGTCCATTTCGTGTTCGGACGGTGAACAAAACCGAAAAGTGTTTGTTAGGCTGAATGGGCGCTATAGACCATTTGGGAGTGTTGGAAGTTCATTTCGTGTTCTGACAGTGAAACAAAATTCCCGAAAAGTGTTTGTTAGGCTAAGTAGGCGTTATAGACCATTTGGGAGTGTTGGAAGTTCATTTCGTGTTCTGACGGTGAAAAAAACCAAAAAGTGTTTGTTAGGCTGTATGGGCGCTATAGATCATTTGGGAGTGTTGGAGATACATTTCGTGTTTTGAAGGTGAAAAAAACCGAAAAGTGTTTGTTAGGCTCAATGGGCGCTATAGACCATTTGGGTGTGTTCGAAGTCCATTTCGTGTTCTGACGGTGAACAAAACCGAAAAGTGTTTGTTAGGCTCAATGGGCGCTATAGACCATTTGGGTGTGTTGGAAGTCCATTTCGTGTTCTGACGGTGAAAAAACCCAGAAAAAGTGTTTCTGATAGACAATTTGGGAGTGTTGGAAGTCCATTTCGTGTTCTGACGGTGACAACAAACGAAAAGTGTTTGTTAGGCTCAATGGGCGCTATAGACCATTGGGGAGTGTTGGAAGTCCATTTTGTGTTCTGACGGTGAAAAAAACCGAAAAGTGTTTGTTAGGCTGAATGGGCGCCATAGACCATTTGGGAGTGTTGGAAGTTCATTTTGTGTTCTGACGGTGAAACAAAATTCCCGAAAAGTGTTTGTTATGCTAAGTAGGCGTTATAGACCATTTGGGAGTGTTGGAAGTCCATTTCGTGTTCTGACGGTGAAAAAAACCGAAAAGTGTTTGTTAGGCTCAATGGGCGCTATAGACCATTTGGGTGTGTTCGAAGTCCATTTCGTGTTCTGACGGTGAAAAAACCCAGAACAAGTGTTTCTGATAGACAATTTGGGAGTGTTGAAAGTCCATTTCGTGTTCTGACGGTGACAACAAACGAAAAGTGTTTGTTAGGCTCAATGGGCTCTATAGACCATTTGGGTGTGTTCAAAGTCCATTTCGTGTTCTGACGGTGAACAAAACCGAAAAGTGTTTGTTAGGCTGAATGGGCGCTACAGCACATTTGGGAGTGTTGGAAGTTCATTTCGTGTTCTGACGGTGAAACAAAATTCCCGAAAAGTGTTTGATAGGCTAAGTAGGCGTTATAGATCATTTGGGAGTGTTGGAGATACATTTCGTGTTTTGACGGTGAAAAAAACCGAAAAGTGTTTGTTAGGCTCAATGGGCGCTATAGACCATTTGGGTGTGTTCGAAGTCCATTTCGTGTTCTGACGGTGAAAAAAACCCGAAAAAGTGTTTGTGAGGCTCAATGGGCGCTGTAGACAATTTGGGAGTGTTGGAAGTCCATTTCGTGTTCTGACGGTGACAACAAACGAAAAGTGTTTGTTAGGCTGAATGGGCGCTATAGACCATTGGGGAGTGTTGGAAGTCCATTTTGTGTTCTGACGGTGAAAAAACCAGAAAAAAGTGTTTGTTAGGCTAAGTAGGCGCTTTCGACCATTTGGGAGTGTTGGAAGTCCATTTCGTGTTCTGACGGTGAAAAAACCCGAAAGGTGTTTGTTAGGCTGAATGGGCGCTATATATCATTCAGGAGTGTTGGAGATACATTTCGTGTTTTGACGGTGAAAAAACCCGAAAAGTGTTTGTTAGGCTGAATGCGCGTTATAGATCATTTGGGAGTGTTGGAAGTCCATATCGTGTTTTGACGGTAAAAAACCCCGAAAAAGTGTTTGTTAGGCTAAGTAGGCGCTTTCGACCATTTGGGAGTGTTGGAAGTCCATTTCGTCTTCTGACGATGAAAAAAACCGAAAAGTGTTTGTTAGGCTGAATGGGCGCTATAGATCATTCAGGAGTGTTGGAAGTCCATTTTGTGTTCTGACGGTGAAAAAAACCGAAAAGTGTTTGTAAGGCTCAATGGGCGCTATAGATCATTCGGGAGTGTTGGAGATACGTTTCGTGTTTTGACGGTGAACAAAACCGAAAAGTGTTTGTTAGGCTGAATGCGCGCTATAGATCATTTGGGAGTGTTGGAAGTCCATATCGTGTTTTGACGGTAAAAAAACCCGAAAAAGTGTTTGTTAGGCTAAGTAGGCGCTTTCGACCATTTGGGAGTGTTGGAAGTCCATTTCGTGTTCTGACGGTGAAAAAAACCGAAAAGTGTTTGTTAGGCTGAATGGGCGCTATAGATCATTTGGGAGTGTTGGAAGTCCATTTCGTGTTCTGACGGTAAAAAAACCGAAAAGTGTTTGTTAGGCTCAATTGGCGCTCTAGACCATTTGGGTGTGTTCAAAGTCCATTTCGTGTTCGGACGGTGAACAAAACCGAAAAGTATTTGTTAGGCTGAATGGGCGCTATAGACCATTTGGGAGTGTTGGAAGTTCATTTCGTGTTCTGACAGTGAAACAAAATTCCCGAAAAGTGTTTGTTAGGCTAAGTAGGCGTTATAGACCATTTGGGAGTGTTGGAAGTCCATTTCGTGTTCTGACGGTGAAAAAAACCAAAAAGTGTTTGTTAGGCTGTATGGGCGCTATAGATCATTTGGGAGTGTTGGAGATACATTTCGTGTTTTGACGGTGAAAAAACCCGAAAAGTGTTTGTTAGGCTCAATGGGCGCTATAGACCATTTGGGTGTGTTCGAAGTCCATTTCGTGTTCTGACGGTGAACAAAACCGAAAAGTGTTTGTTAGGCTCAATGGGCGCTATAGACCATTTGGGTGTGTTGGAAGTCCATTTCGTGTTCTGACGGTGAAAAAACCCAGAAAAAGTGTTTCTGATAGACAATTTGGGAGTGTTGGAAGTCCATTTCGTGTTCTGACGGTGACAACAAACGAAAAGTGTTTGTTAGGCTCAATGGGCGCTATAGACCATTGGGGAGTGTTGGAAGTCCATTTTGTGTTCTGACGGTGAAAAAAACCGAAAAGTGTTTGTTAGGCTGAATGGGCGCCATAGACCATTTGGGAGTGTTGGAAGTTCATTTTGTGTTCTGACGGTGAAACAAAATTCCCGAAAAGTGTTTGTTATGCTAAGTAGGCGTTATAGACCATTTGGGAGTGTTGGAAGTCCATTTCGTGTTCTGACGGTGAAAAAAACCGAAAAGTGTTTGTTAGGCTGAATGGGCGCTATAGATCATTTGGGAGTGTTGGAGATACATTTCGTGTTCTAAAGGTAAACACACTGAAAAGTGTTTGTTAGGCTGAATGGGCGCTATAGATCATTTGGGAGTGTTGGAGATACATTTCGTGTTTTGACGGTGAAAAAAACCGAAAAGTGTTTGTTAGGCTCAATGGGCGCTATAGACCATTTGGGTGTGTTGGAAGTCCATTTCGTGTTCTGACGGTGAAAAAACCCAGAACAAGTGTTTCTGATAGACAATTTGGGAGTGTTGAAAGTCCATTTCGTGTTCTGACGGTGACAACAAACGAAAAGTGTTTGTTAGGCTCAATGGGCTCTATAGACCATTTGGGTGTGTTCAAAGTCCATTTCGTGTTCTGACGGTGAACAAAACCGAAAAGTGTTTGTTAGGCTGAATGGGCGCTACAGCACATTTGGGAGTGTTGGAAGTTCATTTCGTGTTCTGACGGTGAAACAAAATTCCCGAAAAGTGTTTGATAGGCTAAGTAGGCGTTATAGATCATTTGGGAGTGTTGGAGATACATTTCGTGTTTTGACGGTGAAAAAAACCGAAAAGTGTTTGTTAGGCTCAATGGGCGCTATAGACCATTTGGGTGTGTTCGAAGTCCATTTCGTGTTCTGACGGTGAAAAAAACCCGAAAAAGTGTTTGTGAGGCTCAATGGGCGCTGTAGACAATTTGGGAGTGTTGGAAGTCCATTTCGTGTTCTGACGGTGACAACAAACGAAAAGTGTTTGTTAGGCTGAATGGGCGCTATAGACCATTGGGGAGTGTTGGAAGTACATTTTGTGTTCTGACGGTGAAAAAACCAGAAAAAAGTGTCTGTTAGGCTAAGTAGGCGCTTTCGACCATTTGGGAGTGTTGGAAGTCCATTTCGTGTTCTGACGGTGAAAAACCCAGAACAAGTGTTTCTGATAGACAATTTGGGAGTGTTGAAAGTCCATTTCGTGTTCTGACGGTGACAACAAACGAAAAGTGTTTGTTAGGCTCAATGGGCTCTATAGACCATTTGGGTGTGTTCAAAGTCCATTTCGTGTTCTGACGGTGAACAAAACCGAAAAGTGTTTGTTAGGCTGAATGGGCGCTACAGCACATTTGGGAGTGTTGGAAGTTCATTTCGTGTTCTGACGGTGAAACAAAATTCCCGAAAAGTGTTTGATAGGCTAAGTAGGCGTTATAGATCATTTGGGAGTGTTGGAGATACATTTCGTGTTTTGACGGTGAAAAAAACCGAAAAGTGTTTGTTAGGCTCAATGGGCGCTATAGACCATTTGGGTGTGTTCGAAGTCCATTTCGTGTTCTGACGGTGAAAAAAACCCGAAAAAGTGTTTGTGAGGCTCAATGGGCGCTGTAGACAATTTGGGAGTGTTGGAAGTCCATTTCGTGTTCTGACGGTGACAACAAACGAAAAGTGTTTGTTAGGCTGAATGGGCGCTATAGACCATTGGGGAGTGTTGGAAGTCCATTTTGTGTTCTGACGGTGAAAAAACCAGAAAAAAGTGTTTGTTAGGCTAAGTAGGCGCTTTCGACCATTTGGGAGTGTTGGAAGTCCATTTCGTGTTCTGACGGTGAAAAAACCCGAAAGGTGTTTGTTAGGCTGAATGGGCGCTATATATCATTCAGGAGTGTTGGAGATACATTTCGTGTTTTGACGGTGAAAAAACCCGAAAAGTGTTTGTTAGGCTGAATGCGCGTTATAGATCATTTGGGAGTGTTGGAAGTCCATATCGTGTTTTGACGGTAAAAAACCCCGAAAAAGTGTTTGTTAGGCTAAGTAGGCGCTTTCGACCATTTGGGAGTGTTCGAAGTCCATTTCGTCTTCTGACGGTGAAAAAAACCGAAAAGTGTTTGTTAGGCTGAATGGGCGCTATATATCATTCAGGAGTGTTGGAAGTCCATTTTGTGTTCTGACGGTGAAAAAAACCGAAAAGTGTTTGTAAGGCTCAATGGGCGCTATAGATCATTCGGGAGTGTTGGAGATACGTTTCGTGTTTTGACGGTGAACAAAACCGAAAAGTGTTTGTTAGGCTGAATGCGCGCTATAGATCATTTGGGAGTGTTGGAAGTCCATATCGTGTTTTGACGGTAAAAAAACCCGAAAAAGTGTTTGTTAGGCTAAGTAGGCGCTTTCGACCATTTGGGAGTGTTGGAAGTCCATTTCGTGTTCTGACGGTGAAAAAAACCGAAAAGTGTTTGTTAGGCTGAATGGGCGCTATAGATCATTTGGGATTGTTGGAAGTCCATTTCGTGTTCTGACGGTAAAAAAACCGAAAAGTGTTTGTTAGGCTCAATTGGCGCTCTAGACCATTTGGGTGTGTTCAAAGTCCATTTCGTGTTCGGACGGTGAACAAAACCGAAAAGTGTTTGTTAGGCTGAATGGGCGCTATAGACCATTTGGGAGTGTTGGAAGTTCATTTCGTGTTCTGACAGTGAAACAAAATTCCCGAAAAGTGTTTGTTAGGCTAAGTAGGCGTTATAGACCATTTGGGAGTGTTGGAAGTCCATTTCGTGTTCTGACGGTGAAAAAAACCAAAAAGTGTTTGTTAGGCTGTATGGGCGCTATAGATCATTTGGGAGTGTTGGAGATACATTTCGTGTTTTGACGGTGAAAAAACCCGAAAAGTGTTTGTTAGGCTCAATGGGCGCTATAGACCATTTGGGTGTGTTCGAAGTCCATTTCGTGTTCTGACGGTGAACAAAACCGAAAAGTGTTTGTTAGGCTCAATGGGCGCTATAGACCATTTGGGTGTGTTGGAAGTCCATTTCGTGTTCTGACGGTGAAAAAACCCAGAAAAAGTGTTTCTGATAGACAATTTGGAAGTGTTGGAAGTCCATTTCGTGTTCTGACGGTGACAACAAACGAAAAGTGTTTGTTAGGCTCAATGGGCGCTATAGACCATTGGGGAGTGTTGGAAGTCCATTTTGTGTTCTGACGGTGAAAAAAACCGAAAAGTGTTTGTAAGTCTCAATGGGCGCTACAGATCATTCGGGAGTGTTGGAGATACATTTCGTGTTTTGACGGTGAAAAAAACCGAAAAGTGTTTGTTAGGCTGAATGCGCGCTATAGATCATTTGGGAGTGTTGGAAGTCCATTTCGTGTTCTGACGGTGAAAAACCCAGAACAAGTGTTTCTGATAGACAATTTGGGAGTGTTGAAAGTCCATTTCGTGTTCTGACGGTGACAACAAACGAAAAGTGTTTGTTAGGCTCAATGGGCTCTATAGACCATTTGGGTGTGTTCGAAGTCCATTTCGTGTTCTGACGGTGAAAAAAACCCGAAAAAGTGTTTGTGAGGCTCAATGGGCGCTGTAGACAATTTGGGAGTGTTGGAAGTCCATTTCGTGTTCTGACGGTGACAACAAACGAAAAGTGTTTGTTAGGCTGAATGGGCGCTATAGACCATTGGGGAGTGTTGGAAGTCCATATCGTGTTTTGACGGTAAAAAACCCCGAAAAAGTGTTTGTTAGGCTAAGTAGGCGCTTTCGACCATTTGGGAGTGTTGGAAGTCCATTTCGTCTTCTGACGGTGAAAAAAACCGAAAAGTGTTTGTTAGGCTGAATGGGCGCTATAGATCATTCAGGAGTGTTGGAAGTCCATTTTGTGTTCTGACGGTGAAAAAAACCGAAAAGTGTTTGTAAGGCTCAATGGGCGCTATAGATCATTCGGGAGTGTTGGAGATACGTTTCGTGTTTTGACGGTGAACAAAACCGAAAAGTGTTTGTTAGGCTGAATGCGCGCTATAGATCATTTGGGAGTGTTGGAAGTCCATATCGTGTTTTGACGGTAAAAAAACCCGAAAAAGTGTTTGTTAGGCTAAGTAGGCGCTTTCGACCATTTGGGAGTGTTGGAAGTCCATTTCGTGTTCTGACGGTGAAAAAAACGAAAAGTGTTTGTTAGGCTGAATGGGCGCTATAGATCATTCAGGAGTGTTGGAGATACATTTCGTGTTTTGACGGTGAAAAAACCCGAAAAGTGTTTGTTAGGCTGAATGCGCGTTATAGATCATTTGGGAGTGTTGGAAGTCCATATCGTGTTTTGACGGTAAAAAAAACCGAAAAGTGTTTGTTAGGCTAAGTAGGCGCTTTCGACCATTTGGGAGTGTTGGAAGTCCATTTCGTGTTCTGACGGTGAAAAAAACCGAAAAGTGTTTGTTAGGCTCAATGGGCGCTATAGACCATTTGGGTGTGTTCGAAGTCCATTTCGTGTTCTGACGGTGAACAAAACCGAAAAGTGTTTGTTAGGCTCAATGGGCGCTATAGACCATTTGGGTGTGTTGGAAGTCCATTTCGTGTTCTGACGGTGAAAAAACCCAGAAAAAGTGTTTCTGATAGACAATTTGGGAGTGTTGGAAGTCCATTTCGTGTTCTGACGGTGACAACAAACGAAAAGTGTTTGTTAGGCTCAATGGGCGCTATAGACCATTGGGGAGTGTTGGAAGTCCATTTTGTGTTCTGACGGTGAAAAAAACCGAAAAGTGTTTGTAAGTCTCAATGGGCGCTACAGATCATTCGGGAGTGTTGGAGATACATTTCGTGTTTTGACGGTGAAAAAAACCGAAAAGTGTTTGTTAGGCTGAATGCGCGCTATAGATCATTTGGGAGTGTTGGAAGTCCATATCGTGTTTTGACAGTAAAAAAACCCGAAAAAGTGTTTGTTAGGCTAAGTAGGCGCTTTCGACCATTTGGGAGTGTTGGAAGTCCATTTCGTGTTCTGACGGTGAAAAACCCAGAACAAGTGTTTCTGATAGACAATTTGGGAGTGTTGAAAGTCCATTTCGTGTTCTGACGGTGACAACAAACGAAAAGTGTTTGTTAGGCTCAATGGGCTCTATAGACCATTTGGGTGTGTTCGAAGTCCATTTCGTGTTCTGACGGTGAAAAAAACCCGAAAAAGTGTTTGTGAGGCTCAATGGGCGCTGTAGACAATTTGGGAGTGTTGGAAGTCCATTTCGTGTTCTGACGGTGACAACAAACGAAAAGTGTTTGTTAGGCTGAATGGGCGCTATAGACCATTGGGGAGTGTTGGAAGTCCATTTTGTGTTCTGACGGTGAAAAAACCAGAAAAAAGTGTTTGTTAGGCTAAGTAGGCGCTTTCGACCATTTGGGAGTGTTGGAAGTCCATTTCGTGTTCTGACGGTGAAAAAACCCGAAAGGTGTTTGTTAGGCTGAATGGGCGCTATATATCATTCAGGAGTGTTGGAGATACATTTCGTGTTTTGACGGTGAAAAAACCCGAAAAGTGTTTGTTAGGCTGAATGCGCGTTATAGATCATTTGGGAGTGTTGGAAGTCCATATCGTGTTTTGACGGTAAAAAACCCCGAAAAAGTGTTTGTTAGGCTAAGTAGGCGCTTTCGACCATTTGGGAGTGTTGGAAGTCCATTTCGTCTTCTGACGGTGAAAAAAACCGAAAAGTGTTTGTTAGGCTGAATGGGCGCTATAGATCATTCAGGAGTGTTGGAAGTCCATTTTGTGTTCTGACGGTGAAAAAAACCGAAAAGTGTTTGTAAGGCTCAATGGGCGCTATAGATCATTCGGGAGTGTTGGAGATACGTTTCGTGTTTTGACGGTGAACAAAACCGAAAAGTGTTTGTTAGGCTGAATGCGCGCTATAGATCATTTGGGAGTGTTGGAAGTCCATATCGTGTTTTGACGGTAAAAAAACCCGAAAAAGTGTTTGTTAGGCTAAGTAGGCGCTTTCGACCATTTGGGAGTGTTGGAAGTCCATTTCGTGTTCTGACGGTGAAAAAACCCGAAAGGTGTTTGTTAGGCTGAATGGGCGCTATATATCATTCAGGAGTGTTGGAGATACATTTCGTGTTTTGACGGTGAAAAAACCCGAAAAGTGTTTGTTAGGCTGAATGCGCGTTATAGATCATTTGGGAGTGTTGGAAGTCCATATCGTGTTTTGACGGTAAAAAACCCCGAAAAAGTGTTTGTTAGGCTAAGTAGGCGCTTTCGACCATTTGGGAGTGTTGGAAGTCCATTTCGTCTTCTGACGGTGAAAAAAACCGAAAAGTGTTTGTAAGGCTCAATGGGCGCTATAGATCATTCGGGAGTGTTGGAGATACGTTTCGTGTTTTGACGGTGAACAAAACCGAAAAGTGTTTGTTAGGCTGAATGCGCGCTATAGATCATTTGGGAGTGTTGGAAGTCCATATCGTGTTTTGACGGTAAAAAAACCCGAAAAAGTGTTTGTTAGGCTAAGTAGGCGCTTTCGACCATTTGGGAGTGTTGGAAGTCCATTTCGTGTTCTGACGGTGAAAAAAACGAAAAGTGTTTGTTAGGCTGAATGGGCGCTATAGATCATTCAGGAGTGTTGGAGATACATTTCGTGTTTTGACGGTGAAAAAACCCGAAAAGTGTTTGTTAGGCTGAATGCGCGTTATAGATCATTTGGGAGTGTTGGAAGTCCATATCGTGTTTTGACGGTAAAAAAAAACGAAAAAGTGTTTGTTAGGCTAAGTAGGCGCTTTCGACCATTTGGGAGTGTTGGAAGTCCATTTCGTGTTCTGACGGTGAAAAAAACCGAAAAGTGTTTGTTAGGCTGAATGGGCGCTATAGATCATTTGGGAGTGTTGGAAGTCCATTTCGTGTTCTGACGGTAAAAAAACCGAAAAGTGTTTGTTAGGCTCAATTGGCGCTATAGACCATTTGGGTGTGTTCAAAGTCCATTTCGTGTTCGGACGGTGAACAAAACCGAAAAGTGTTTGTTAGGCTGAATGGGCGCTATAGACCATTTGGGAGTGTTGGAAGTTCATTTCGTGTTCTGACAGTGAAACAAAATTCCCGAAAAGTGTTTGTTAGGCTAAGTAGGCGTTATAGACCATTTGGGAGTGTTGGAAGTCCATTTCGTGTTCTGACGGTGAAAAAAACCAAAAAGTGTTTGTTAGGCTGTATGGGCGCTATAGATCATTTGGGAGTGTTGGAGATACATTTCGTGTTTTGACGGTGAAAAAACCCGAAAAGTGTTTGTTAGGCTCAATGGGCGCTATAGACCATTTGGGTGTGTTCGAAGTCCATTTCGTGTTCTGACGGTAAACAAAACCGAAAAGTGTTTGTTAGGCTCAATGGGCGCTATAGACCATTTGGGTGTGTTGGAAGTCCATTTCGTGTTCTGACGGTGAAAAAACCCAGAAAAAGTGTTTCTGATAGACAATTTGGGAGTGTTGGAAGTCCATTTCGTGTTCTGACGGTGTCAACAAACGAAAAGTGTTTGTTAGGCTCAATGGGCGCTATAGACCATTGGGGAGTGTTGGAAGTCCATTTTGTGTTCTGACGGTGAAAAAAACCGAAAAGTGTTTGTAAGTCTCAATGGGCGCTACAGATCATTCGGGAGTGTTGGAGATACATTTCGTGTTTTGACGGTGAAAAAAACCGAAAAGTGTTTGTTAGGCTGAATGCGCGCTATAGATCATTTGGGAGTGTTGGAAGTCCATATCGTGTTTTGACAGTAAAAAAACCCGAAAAAGTGTTTGTTAGGCTAAGTAGGCGCTTTCGACCATTTGGGAGTGTTGGAAGTCCATTTCGTGTTCTGACGGTGAAAAACCCAGAACAAGTGTTTCTGATAGACAATTTGGGAGTGTTGAAAGTCCATTTCGTGTTCTGACGGTGACAACAAACGAAAAGTGTTTGTTAGGCTCAATGGGCTCTATAGACCATTTGGGTGTGTTCAAAGTCCATTTCGTGTTCTGACGGTGAACAAAACCGAAAAGTGTTTGTTAGGCTGAATGGGCGCTACAGCACATTTGGGAGTGTTGGAAGTTCATTTCGTGTTCTGACGGTGAAACAAAATTCCCGAAAAGTGTTTGATAGGCTAAGTAGGCGTTATAGATCATTTGGGAGTGTTGGAGATACATTTCGTGTTTTGACGGTGAAAAAAACCGAAAAGTGTTTGTTAGGCTCAATGGGCGCTATAGACCATTTGGGTGTGTTCGAAGTCCATTTCGTGTTCTGACGGTGAAAAAAACCCGAAAAAGTGTTTGTGAGGCTCAATGGGCGCTGTAGACAATTTGGGAGTGTTGGAAGTCCATTTCGTGTTCTGACGGTGACAACAAACGAAAAGTGTTTGTTAGGCTGAATGGGCGCTATAGACCATTGGGGAGTGTTGGAAGTCCATTTTGTGTTCTGACGGTGAAAAAACCAGAAAAAAGTGTTTGTTAGGCTAAGTAGGCGCTTTCGACCATTTGGGAGTGTTGGAAGTCCATTTCGTGTTCTGACGGTGAAAAAACCCGAAAGGTGTTTGTTAGGCTGAATGGGCGCTATATATCATTCAGGAGTGTTGGAGATACATTTCGTGTTTTGACGGTGAAAAAAACCGAAAAGTGTTTGTTAGGCTGAATGCGCGTTATAGATCATTTGGGAGTGTTGGAAGTCCATATCGTGTTTTGACGGTAAAAAACCCCGAAAAAGTGTTTGTTAGGCTAAGTAGGCGCTTTCGACCATTTGGGAGTGTTGGAAGTCCATTTCGTCTTCTGACGGTGAAAAAAACCGAAAAGTGTTTGTTAGGCTGAATGGGCGCTATAGATCATTCAGGAGTGTTGGAAGTCCATTTTGTGTTCTGACGGTGAAAAAAACCGAAAAGTGTTTGTAAGGCTCAATGGGCGCTATAGATCATTCGGGAGTGTTGGAGATACGTTTCGTGTTTTGACGGTGAACAAAACCGAAAAGTGTTTGTTAGGCTGAATGCGCGCTATAGATCATTTGGGAGTGTTGGAAGTCCATATCGTGTTTTGACGGTAAAAAAACCCGAAAAAGTGTTTGTTAGGCTAAGTAGGCGCTTTCGACCATTTGGGAGTGTTGGAAGTCCATTTCGTGTTCTGACGGTGAAAAAAACGAAAAGTGTTTGTTAGGCTGAATGGGCGCTATAGATCATTCAGGAGTGTTGGAGATACATTTCGTGTTTTGACGGTGAAAAAACCCGAAAAGTGTTTGTTAGGCTGAATGCGCGTTATAGATCATTTGGGAGTGTTGGAAGTCCATATCGTGTTTTGACGGTAAAAAAAAACGAAAAAGTGTTTGTTAGGCTAAGTAGGCGCTTTCGACCATTTGGGAGTGTTGGAAGTCCATTTCGTGTTCTGACGGTGAAAAAAACCGAAAAGTGTTTGTTAGGCTGAATGGGCGCTATAGATCATTTGGGAGTGTTGGAAGTCCATTTCGTGTTCTGACGGTAAAAAAACCGAAAAGTGTTTGTTAGGCTCAATTGGCGCTATAGACCATTTGGGTGTGTTCAAAGTCCATTTCGTGTTCGGACGGTGAACAAAACCGAAAAGTGTTTGTTAGGCTGAATGGGCGCTATAGACCATTTGGGAGTGTTGGAAGTTCATTTCGTGTTCTGACAGTGAAACAAAATTCCCGAAAAGTGTTTGTTAGGCTAAGTAGGCGTTATAGACCATTTGGGAGTGTTGGAAGTCCATTTCGTGTTCTGACGGTGAAAAAAACCAAAAAGTGTTTGTTAGGCTGTATGGGCGCTATAGATCATTTGGGAGTGTTGGAGATACATTTCGTGTTTTGACGGTGAAAAAACCCGAAAAGTGTTTGTTAGGCTCAATGGGCGCTATAGACCATTTGGGTGTGTTCGAAGTCCATTTCGTGTTCTGACGGTGAACAAAACCGAAAAGTGTTTGTTAGGCTCAATGGGCGCTATAGACCATTTGGGTGTGTTGGAAGTCCATTTCGTGTTCTGACGGTGAAAAAACCCAGAAAAAGTGTTTCTGATAGACAATTTGGGAGTGTTGGAAGTCCATTTCGTGTTCTGACGGTGACAACAAACGAAAAGTGTTTGTTAGGCTCAATGGGCGCTATAGACCATTGGGGAGTGTTGGAAGTCCATTTTGTGTTCTGACGGTGAAAAAAACCGAAAAGTGTTTGTAAGTCTCAATGGGCGCTACAGATCATTCGGGAGTGTTGGAGATACATTTCGTGTTTTGACGGTGAAAAAAACCGAAAAGTGTTTGTTAGGCTGAATGCGCGCTATAGATCATTTGGGAGTGTTGGAAGTCCATATCGTGTTTTGACAGTAAAAAAACCCGAAAAAGTGTTTGTTAGGCTAAGTAGGCGCTTTCGACCATTTGGGAGTGTTGGAAGTCCATTTCGTGTTCTGACGGTGAAAAACCCAGAACAAGTGTTTCTGATAGACAATTTGGGAGTGTTGAAAGTCCATTTCGTGTTCTGACGGTGACAACAAACGAAAAGTGTTTGTTAGGCTCAATGGGCTCTATAGACCATTTGGGTGTGTTCAAAGTCCATTTCGTGTTCTGACGGTGAACAAAACCGAAAAGTGTTTGTTAGGCTGAATGGGCGCTACAGCACATTTGGGAGTGTTGGAAGTTCATTTCGTGTTCTGACGGTGAAACAAAATTCCCGAAAAGTGTTTGATAGGCTAAGTAGGCGTTATAGATCATTTGGGAGTGTTGGAGATACATTTCGTGTTTTGACGGTGAAAAAAACCGAAAAGTGTTTGTTAGGCTCAATGGGCGCTATAGACCATTTGGGTGTGTTCGAAGTCCATTTCGTGTTCTGACGGTGAAAAAAACCCGAAAAAGTGTTTGTGAGGCTCAATGGGCGCTGTAGACAATTTGGGAGTGTTGGAAGTCCATTTCGTGTTCTGACGGTGACAACAAACGAAAAGTGTTTGTTAGGCTGAATGGGCGCTATAGACCATTGGGGAGTGTTGGAAGTCCATTTTGTGTTCTGACGGTGAAAAAACCAGAAAAAAGTGTTTGTTAGGCTAAGTAGGCGCTTTCGACCATTTGGGAGTGTTGGAAGTCCATTTCGTGTTCTGACGGTGAAAAAACCCGAAAGGTGTTTGTTAGGCTGAATGGGCGCTATATATCATTCAGGAGTGTTGGAGATACATTTCGTGTTTTGACGGTGAAAAAAACCGAAAAGTGTTTGTTAGGCTGAATGCGCGTTATAGATCATTTGGGAGTGTTGGAAGTCCATATCGTGTTTTGACGGTAAAAAACCCCGAAAAAGTGTTTGTTAGGCTAAGTAGGCGCTTTCGACCATTTGGGAGTGTTGGAAGTCCATTTCGTCTTCTGACGGTGAAAAAAACCGAAAAGTGTTTGTTAGGCTGAATGGGCGCTATAGATCATTCAGGAGTGTTGGAAGTCCATTTTGTGTTCTGACGGTGAAAAAAACCGAAAAGTGTTTGTAAGGCTCAATGGGCGCTATAGATCATTCGGGAGTGTTGGAGATACGTTTCGTGTTTTGACGGTGAACAAAACCGAAAAGTGTTTGTTAGGCTGAATGCGCGCTATAGATCATTTGGGAGTGTTGGAAGTCCATATCGTGTTTTGACGGTAAAAAAACCCGAAAAAGTGTTTGTTAGGCTAAGTAGGCGCTTTCGACCATTTGGGAGTGTTGGAAGTCCATTTCGTGTTCTGACGGTGAAAACAACGAAAAGTGTTTGTTAGGCTGAATGGGCGCTATAGATCATTCAGGAGTGTTGGAGATACATTTCGTGTTTTGACGGTGAAAAAACCCGAAAAGTGTTTGTTAGGCTCAATTGGCGCTATAGACCATTTGGGTGTGTTCAAAGTCCATTTCGTGTTCGGACGGTGAACAAAACCGAAAAGTGTTTGTTAGGCTGAATGGGCGCTATAGACCATTTGGGAGTGTTGGAAGTTCATTTCGTGTTCTGACAGTGAAACAAAATTCCCGAAAAGTGTTTGTTAGGCTAAGTAGGCGTTATAGACCATTTGGGAGTGTTGGAAGTCCATTTCGTGTTCTGACGGTGAAAAAACCCAAAAAGTGTTTGTTAGGCTGTATGGGCGCTATAGATCATTTGGGAGTGTTGGAGATACATTTCGTGTTTTGACGGTGAAAAAACCCGAAAAGTGTTTGTTAGGCTCAATGGGCGCTATAGACCATTTGGGTGTGTTCGAAGTCCATTTCGTGTTCTGACGGTGAACAAAACCGAAAAGTGTTTGTTAGGCTCAATGGGCGCTATAGACCATTTGGGTGTGTTGGAAGTCCATTTCGTGTTCTGACGGTGAAAAAACCCAGAAAAAGTGTTTCTGATAGACAATTTGGGAGTGTTGGAAGTCCATTTCGTGTTCTGACGGTGACAACAAACGAAAAGTGTTTGTTAGGCTCAATGGGCGCTATAGACCATTGGGGAGTGTTGGAAGTCCATTTTGTGTTCTGACGGTGAAAAAAACCGAAAAGTGTTTGTAAGTCTCAATGGGCGCGACAGATCATTCGGGAGTGTTGGAGATACATTTCGTGTTTTGACGGTGAAAAAAACCGAAAAGTGTTTGTTAGGCTGAATGCGCGCTATAGATCATTTGGGAGTGTTGGAAGTCCATATCGTGTTTTGACAGTAAAAAAACCCGAAAAAGTGTTTGTTAGGCTAAGTAGGCGCTTTCGACCATTTGGGAGTGTTGGAAGTCCATTTCGTCTTCTGACGTTGAAAAAACCGAAAAGTGTTTGTTAGGCTGAATGGGCGCTATAGATCATTCAGGAGTGTTGGAAGTCCATTTTGTGTTCTGACGGTGAAAAAAACCGAAAAGTGTTTGTAAGGCTCAATGGGCGCTATAGATCATTCGGGAGTGTTAGAGATACATTTCGTGTTTTGACGGTGAACAAAACCGAAAAGTGTTGGTTAGGCTAAATGCGCGCTATAGATCATTTGGGAGTGTTGGAAGTTCATATCGTGTTTTGACGGTAACAAACCCCGAAAAAGTGTTTGTTAGGCTAAGTAGGCGCTTTCGACCATTTGGGAGTGTTGGAGATACATTTCGTGTTTTGACGGTAAAAAAACCCGAAAAAGTGTTTGTTAGGCTAAGTAGCCGCTATAGACCATTTGGGAGTGTTGGAAGTCCATTTCGTGTTCTGACTGTGAAAAAAACCGAAAAGTATTTGTTAGGCTGAATGCGCGCTATAGATCATTTGGGAGTTTTGGAAGTCCATATCGTGTTTTGACGGTAAAAAACCCCGAAAAAGTGTTTGTTAGGCTAAGTAGGCGCTATATACCATTTGGGAGTGTTGGAAGTCCATTTCGTGTTCTGACGGTGAAAAAAACCGAAAAGTGTTTGTAAGGCTCAATGTGCGCTATAGACCATTTGGGAGAGTTAGTCTTGCATACGCACTGTGGACCTCCGAACAATATAGGTCCACACGATGCGGGAAGAGGTTACGGTTTGTGGACTTGCACACGTCCACAATCCGTTTTTCAGTTTCCGAAAAAGAGCGCTAGAGGAAAAAAGGGTTAGGGTTATATATAGAAAAGATAGAAGGGACAGCTGAGAGGCCCATATTCCAAATTTGAGGGTAAATTTGTTTTGGGGAAGCGAGAAAAATGAGTATTTAGTCAAAGTTTGTTAACTACACGAAGACAAAGGAATGTCCACAGTACGCATGTAAGGTAAAGCATATAGTGTTGGAAGTCCATTTTGTGTTCTGACGGTAAAAGAAAACCCCGAAAAGTGTTTGTTAGGCTCAATGGGCGCTATAGACCATTTGGGAGTGTTGGAAGTCCATTTCGTGTTCTAAAGGTAAAAAAACCGAAAAGTGTTTGTTAGGCTCAATTGGCCCTATAGACCATTTGGGTGTGTTCAAAGTCCATTTCGTGTTCTGACGGTGAACAAAACCGAAAAGTGTTTGTTAGGCTGAATGGGCGCTATAGACCATTTGGGAGTGTTGGAAGTTCATTTTGTGTTCTGACGGTGAAACAAAATTCCCGAAAAGTGTTTGTTATGCTAAGTAGTCGTTATAGACCATTTGGGAGTGTTGGAAGTCCATTTCGTGTTCTGACGGTGAAAAAAACCGAAAAGTGTTTGTTAGGCTGAATGGGCGCTATAGATCATTTGGGAGTGTTGGAGATACATTTCGTGTTCTAAAGGTAAAAAAACCGAAAAGTGTTTGTTAGGCTCAATTGGCCCTATAGACCATTTGGGTGTGTTCAAAGTCCATTTCGTGTTTTGACGGTGAACAAAACCGAAAAGTGTTTGTTAGGCTGAATGGGCGCTATAGATCATTTGGGAGTGTTGGAGATACATTTCGTGTTTTGACGGTGAAAAAAACCGAAAAGTGTTTGTTAGGCTCAATGGGCGCTATAGACCATTTGGGTGTGTTGGAAGTTCATTTCGTGTTCTGACGGTGAAAAAACCCAGAACAAGTGTTTCTGATAGACAATTTGGGAGTGTTGAAAGTCCATTTCGTGTTCTGACGGTGACAACAAACGAAAAGTGTTTGTTAGGCTGAATGGGCGCTATAGACCATTGGGGAGTGTTGGAAGTCCATTTTGTGTTCTGACGGTGAAAAAAACAGAAAAAAGTGTTTGTTAGGCTAAGTAGGCGCTTTCGACCATTTGGGAGTGTTGGAAGTCCATTTCGTGTTCTGACGGTGAAAAAACCCGAAAGGTGTTTGTTAGGCTGAATGGGCGCTATATATCATTCAGGAGTGTTGGAGATACATTTCGTGTTTTGACGGTGAAAAAACCCGAAAAGTGTTTGTTAGGCTGAATGCGCGTTATAGATCATTTGGGAGTGTTGGAAGTCCATATCGTGTTTTGACGGTAAAAAAACCCGAAAAAGTGTTTGTTAGGCTAAGTAGGCGCTTTCGACCATTTTGGAGTGTTGGAAGTCCATTTCGTCTTCTGACGGTGAAAAAAACCGAAAAGTGTTTGTTAGGCTGAATGGGCGCTATAGATCATTCAGGAGTGTTGGAAGTCCATTTTGTGTTCTGACGGTGAAAAAAACCGAAAAGTGTTTGTAAGGCTCAATGGGCGCTATAGATCATTCGGGAGTGTTGGAGATACGTTTCGTGTTTTGACGGTGAACAAAACCGAAAAGTGTTTGTTAGGCTGAATGCGCGCTATAGATCATTTGGGAGTGTTGGAAGTCCATATCGTGTTTTGACGGTAAAAAAACCCGAAAAAGTGTTTGTTAGGCTAAGTAGGCGCTTTCGACCATTTGGGAGTGTTGGAAGTCCATTTCGTGTTCTGACGGTGAAAAAAACCGAAAAGTGTTTGTTAGGCTGAATGGGCGCTATAGATCATTCAGGAGTGTTGGAGATACATTTCGTGTTTTGACGGTGAAAAAACCCGAAAAGTGTTTGTTAGGCTGAATGCGCGTTATAGATCATTTGGGAGTGTTGGAAGTCCATATCGTGTTTTGACGGTAAAAAAACCCGAAAAAGTGTTTGTTAGGCTAAGTAGGCGCTTTCGACCATTTGGGAGTGTTGGAAGTCCATTTCGTGTTCTGACGGTGAAAAAAACCGAAAAGTGTTTGTTAGGCTGAATGGGCGCTATAGATCATTTGGGAGTGTTGGAAGTCCATTTCGTGTTCTGACGGTGAAAAAACCCGAAAGGTGTTTGTTAGGCTGAATGGGCGCTATATATCATTCAGGAGTGTTGGAGATACATTTCGTGTTTTGACGGTGAAAAAACCCGAAAAGTGTTTGTTAGGCTGAATGCGCGTTATAGATCATTTGGGAGTGTTGGAAGTCCATATCGTGTTTTGACGGTAAAAAACCCCGAAAAAGTGTTTGTTAGGCTAAGTAGGCGCTTTCGACCATTTGGGAGTGTTGGAAGTCCATTTCGTCTTCTGACGGTGAAAAAAACCGAAAAGTGTTTGTTAGGCTGAATGGGCGCTATAGATCATTCAGGAGTGTTGGAAGTCCATTTTGTGTTCTGACGGTGAAAAAAACCGAAAAGTGTTTGTAAGGCTCAATGGGCGCTATAGATCATTCGGGAGTGTTGGAGATACGTTTCGTGTTTTGACGGTGAACAAAACCGAAAAGTGTTTGTTAGGCTGAATGCGCGCTATAGATCATTTGGGAGTGTTGGAAGTCCATATCGTGTTTTGACGGTAAAAAAACCCGAAAAAAGTGTTTGTTAGGCTAAGTAGGCGCTTTCGACCATTTGGGAGTGTTGGAAGTCCATTTCGTGTTCTGACGGTGACAAAAACCGAAAAGTGTTTGTTAGGCTGAATGGGCGCTATAGATCATTCAGGAGTGTTGGAGATACATTTCGTGTTTTGACGGTGAAAAAACCCGAAAAGTGTTTGTTAGGCTGAATGCGCGTTATAGATCATTTGGGAGTGTTGGAAGTCCATATCGTGTTTTGACGGTAAAAAAACCCGAAAAAGTGTTTGTTAGGCTAAGTAGGCGCTTTCGACCATTTGGGAGTGTTGGAAGTCCATTTCGTGTTCTGACGGTGAAAAAAACCGAAAAGTGTTTGTTAGGCTGAATGGGCGCTATAGATCATTTGGGAGTGTTGGAAGTCCATTTCGTGTTCTGACGGTGACAACAAACGAAAAGTGTTTGTTAGGCTCAATGGGCGCTATAGACCATTTGGGAGTGTTGGAAGTCCATTTCGTGTCCTGAAGGTAAAAAAACCGAAAAGTGTTTGTTAGGCTCAATTGGCGCTATAGACCATTTGGGTGTGTTCAAAGTCCATTTCGTGTTCGGACGGTGAACAAAACCGAAAAGTGTTTGTTAGGCTGAATGGGCGCTATAGACCATTTGGGAGTGTTGGAAGTTCATTTCGTGTTCTGACAGTGAAACAAAATTCCCGAAAAGTGTTTGTTAGGCTAAGTAGGCGTTATAGACCATTTGGGAGTGTTGGAAGTCCATTTCGTGTTCTGACGGTGAAAAAAACCAAAAAGTGTTTGTTAGGCTGAATGCGCGTTATAGATCATTTGGGAGTGTTGGAAGTCCATATCGTGTTTTGACGGTAAAAAAACCCGAAAAAGTGTTTGTTAGGCTAAGTAGGCGCTTTTGACCATTTGGGAGTGTTGGAAGTCCATTTCGTGTTCTGACGGTGAAAAAAACCGAAAAGTGTTTGTTAGGCTGAATGGGCGCTATAGATCATTTGGGAGTGTTGGAAGTCCATTTCGTGTTCTGACGGTGACAACAAACGAAAAGTGTTTGTTAGGCTCAATGGGCGCTATAGACCATTTGGGAGTGTTGGAAGTCCATTTCGTGTCCTGAAGGTAAAAAAACCGAAAAGTGTTTGTTAGGCTCAATGGGCGCTATAGACCATTTGGGTGTGTTCAAAGTCCATTTCGTGTTCGGACGGTGAAAAAAACCAAAAAGTGTTTGTTAGGCTGAATGGGCGCTATAGACCATTTGGGAGTGTTGGAAGTTCATTTCGTGTTCTGACAGTGAAACAAAATTCCCGAAAAGTGTTTGTTAGGCTAAGTAGGCGTTATAGACCATTTGGGAGTGTTGGAAGTCCATTTCGTGTTCTGACGGTGAAAAAAACCAAAAAGTGTTTGTTAGGCTGAATGGGCGCTATAGATCATTTGGGAGTGTTGGAGATACATTTCGTGTTTTGACGGTGAAAAAAACCGAAAAGTGTTTGTTAGGCTCAATGGGCGCTATAGACCATTTGGGTGTGTTCGAAGTCCATTTCGTGTTCTGACGGTGAACAAAACCGAAAAGTGTTTGTTAGGCTGAATGGGCGCTACAGCACATTTGGGAGTGTTGGAAGTTCATTTCGTGTTCTGACGGTGAAACGAAATTCCCGAAAAGTGTTTGATAGGCTAAGTAGGCGTTATAGATCATTTGGGAGTGTTGGAGATACATTTCGTGTTTTGACGGTGAAAAAAACCGAAAAGTGTTTGTTAGGCTCAATGGGCGCTATAGACCATTTGGGTGTGTTCGAAGTCCATTTCGTGTTCTGACGGTGAAAAAAACCCGAAAAAGTGTTTGTGAGGCTCAATGGGCGCTGTAGACAATTTGGGAGTGTTGGAAGTCCATTTCGTGTTCTGACGGTGACAACAAACGAAAAGTGTTTGTTAGGCTGAATGGGCGCTATAGACCATTGGGGAGTGTTGGAAGTCCATTTTGTGTTCTGACGGTGAAAAAACCAGAAAAAAGTGTTTGTTAGGCTAAGTAGGCGCTTTCGACCATTTGGGAGTGTTGGAAGTCCATTTCGTGTTCTGACGGTGAAAAAACCCGAAAGGTGTTTGTTAGGCTGAATGGGCGCTATATATCATTCAGGAGTGTTGGAGATACATTTCGTGTTTTGACGGTGAAAAAACCCGAAAAGTGTTTGTTAGGCTGAATGCGCGTTATAGATCATTTGGGAGTGTTGGAAGTCCATATCGTGTTTTGACGGTAAAAAACCCCGAAAAAAGTGTTTGTTAGGCTAAGTAGGCGCTTTCGACCATTTGGGAGTGTTGGAAGTCCATTTCGTCTTCTGACGGTGAAAAAAACCGAAAAGTGTTTGTTAGGCTGAATGGGCGCTATAGATCATTCAGGAGTGTTGGAAGTCCATTTTGTGTTCTGACGGTGAAAAAAACCGAAAAGTGTTTGTAAGGCTCAATGGGCGCTATAGATCATTCGGGAGTGTTGGAGATACGTTTCGTGTTTTGACGGTGAACAAAACCGAAAAGTGTTTGTTAGGCTGAATGCGCGCTATAGATCATTTGGGAGTGTTGGAAGTCCATATCGTGTTTTGACGGTAAAAAAACCCGAAAAAGTGTTTGTTAGGCTAAGTAGGCGCTTTCGACCATTTGGGAGTGTTGGAAGTCCATTTCGTGTTCTGACGGTGAAAAAAACCGAAAAGTGTTTGTTAGGCTGAATGGGCGCTATAGATCATTCAGGAGTGTTGGAGATACATTTCGTGTTTTGACGGTGAAAAAAACCGAAAAGTGTTTGTTAGGCTGAATGCGCGTTATAGATCATTTGGGAGTGTTGGAAGTCCATATCGTGTTTTGACGGTAAAAAAACCCGAAAAAGTGTTTGTTAGGCTAAGTAGGCGCTTTCGACCATTTGGGAGTGTTGGAAGTCCATTTCGTGTTCTGACGGTGAAAAAACCCGAAAAGTGTTTGTTAGGCTGAATGGGCGCTATAGATCATTTGGGAGTGTTGGAAGTCCATTTCGTGTTCTGACGGTAAAAAAAACGAAAAGTGTTTGTTAGGCTCAATTGGCGCTATAGACCATTTGGGTGTGTTCAAAGTCCATTTCGTGTTCGGACGGTGAACAAAACCGAAAAGTGTTTGTTAGGCTGAATGGGCGCTATAGACCATTTGGGAGTGTTGGAAGTTCATTTCGTGTTCTGACAGTGAAACAAAATTCCCGAAAAGTGTTTGTTAGGCTAAGTAGGCGTTATAGACCATTTGGGAGTGTTGGAAGTCCATTTCGTGTTCTGACGGTGAAAAAAACCAAAAAGTGTTTGTTAGGCTGTATGGGCGCTATAGATCATTTGGGAGTGTTGGAGATACATTTCGTGTTTTGACGGTGAAAAAACCCGAAAAGTGTTTGTTAGGCTCAATGGGCGCTATAGACCATTTGGGTGTGTTCGAAGTCCATTTCGTGTTCTGACGGTGAACAAAACCGAAAAGTGTTTGTTAGGCTCAATGGGCGCTATAGACCATTTGGGTGTGTTGGAAGTCCATTTCGTGTTCTGACGGTGAAAAACCCCAGAAAAAGTGTTTCTGATAGACAATTTGGGAGTGTTGGAAGTCCATTTCGTGTTCTGACGGTGACAACAAACGAAAAGTGTTTGTTAGGCTCAATGGGCGCTATAGACCATTGGGGAGTGTTGGAAGTCCATTTTGTGTTCTGACGGTGAAAAAAACCGAAAAGTGTTTGTAAGTCTCAATGGGCGCTACAGATCATTCGGGAGTGTTGGAGATACATTTCGTGTTTTGACGGTGAAAAAAACCGAAAAGTGTTTGTTAGGCTGAATGCGCGCTATAGATCATTTGGGAGTGTTGGAAGTCCATATCGTGTTTTGACAGTAAAAAAACCCGAAAAAGTGTTTGTTAGGCTAAGTAGGCGCTTTCGACCATTTGGGAGTGTTGGAAGTCCATTTCGTCTTCTGACGTTGAAAAAACCGAAAAGTGTTTGTTAGGCTGAATGGGCGCTATAGATCATTCAGGAGTGTTGGAAGTCCATTTTGTGTTCTGACGGTGAAAAAAACCGAAAAGTGTTTGTAAGGCTCAATGGGCGCTATAGATCATTCGGGAGTGTTAGAGATACATTTCGTGTTTTGACGGTGAACAAAACCGAAAAGTGTTGGTTAGGCTGAATGCGCGCTATAGATCATTTGGGAGTGTTGGAAGTTCATATCGTGTTTTGACGGTAACAAACCCCGAAAAAGTGTTTGTTAGGCTAAGTAGGCGCTTTCGACCATTTGGGAGTGTTGGAGATACATTTCGTGTTTTGACGGTGAAAAAACCCGAAAAGTGTTTGTTAGGCTGAATGCGCGTTATAGATCATTTGGGAGTGTTGGAAGTCCATATCGTGTTTTGACGGTAAAAAAACCCGAAAAAGTGTTTGTTAGGCTAAGTAGCCGCTATAGACCATTTGGGAGTGTTGGAAGTCCATTTCGTGTTCTGACTGTGAAAAAACCCGAAAAGTATTTGTTAGGCTGAATGCGCGCTATAGATCATTTGGGAGTTTTGGAAGTCCATATCGTGTTTTGACGGTACAAAACCCCGAAAAAGTGTTTGTTAGGCTAAGTAGGCGCTATATACCATTTGGGAGTGTTGGAAGTCCATTTCGTGTTCTGACGGTGAAAAAAACCGAAAAGTGTTTGTAAGGCTCAATGTGCGCTATAGACCATTTGGGAGAGTTAGTCTTGCATACGCACTGTGGACCTCCGAACAATATAGGTCCACACGATGCGGGAAGAGGTTACAGTTTGTGGACTTGCACACGTCCACAATCCGTTTTTCAGTTTCCGAAAAAGAGCGCTAGAGGAAAAAAGGGTTAGGGTTATATATAGAAAAGATAGAAGGGACAGCTGAGAGGCCCATATTCCAAATTTGAGGGTAAATTTGTTTTGGGGAAGCGAGAAAAATGAGTATTTAGTCAAAGTTTGTTAACTACACGAAGACAAAGGAATGTCCACAGTACGCATGTAAGGTAAAGCATATAGTGTTGGAAGTCCATTTTGTGTTCTGACGGTAAAAGAAAACCCCGAAAAGTGTTTGTTAGGCTCAATGGGCGCTATAGACCATTTGGGAGTGTTGGAAGTCCATTTCGTGTTCTAAAGGTAAAAAAAACGAAAAGTGTTTGTTAGGCTCAATTGGCCCTATAGACCATTTGGGTGTGTTCAAAGTCCATTTCGTGTTCTGACGGTGAACAAAACCGAAAAGTGTTTGTTAGGCTGAATGGGCGCTATAGACCATTTGGGAGTGTTGGAAGTTCATTTTGTGTTCTGACGGTGAAACAAAATTCCCGAAAAGTGTTTGTTATGCTAAGTAGTCGTTATAGACCATTTGGGAGTGTTGGAAGTCCATTTCGTGTTCTGACGGTGAAAAAAACCGAAAAGTGTTTGTTAGGCTGAATGGGCGCTATAGATCATTTGGGAGTGTTGGAGATACATTTCGTGTTCTAAAGGTAAAAAAACCGAAAAGTGTTTGTTAGGCTCAATTGGCCCTATAGACCATTTGGGTGTGTTCAAAGTCCATTTCGTGTTCTGACAGTGAAACAAAATTCCCGAAAAGTGTTTGTTAGGCTAAGTAGGCGTTATAGACCATTTGGGAGTGTTGGAAGTTCATTTCGTGTTCTGACGGTGAAAAAAACCAAAAAGTGTTTGTTAGGCTGTATGGGCGCTATAGATCATTTGGGAGTGTTGGAGATACATTTCGTGTTTTGACGGTGAAAAAACCCGAAAAGTGTTTGTTAGGCTCAATGGGCGCTATAGACCATTTGGGTGTGTTCGAAGTCCATTTTGTGTTCTGACGGTGAACAAAACCGAAAAGTGTTTGTTAGGCTCAATGGGCGCTATAGACCATTTGGGTGTGTTGGAAGTCCATTTCGTGTTCTGACGGTGAAAAAAACCAGAAAAAGTGTTTCTGATAGACAATTTGGGAGTGTTGGAAGTCCATTTCGTGTTCTGACGGTGACAACAAACGAAAAGTGTTTGTTAGGCTCAATGGGCGCTATAGACCATTGGGGAGTGTTGGAAGTCCATTTTGTGTTCTGACGGTGAAAAAAACCGAAAAGTGTTTGTAAGTCTCAATGGGCGCTACAGATCATTCGGGAGTGTTGGAGATACATTTCGTGTTTTGACGGTGAAAAAAACCGAAAAGTGTTTGTTAGGCTGAATGCGCGCTATAGATCATTTGGGAGTGTTGGAAGTCCATATCGTGTTTTGACAGTAAAAAAACCCGAAAAAGTGTTTGTTAGGCTAAGTAGGCGCTTTCGACCATTTGGGAGTGTTGGAAGTCCATTTCGTCTTCTGACGTTGAAAAAACCGAAAAGTGTTTGTTAGGCTGAATGGGCGCTATAGATCATTCAGGAGTGTTGGAAGTCCATTTTGTGTTCTGACGGTGAAAAAAACCGAAAAGTGTTTGTAAGGCTCAATGGGCGCTATAGATCATTCGGGAGTGTTAGAGATACATTTCGTGTTTTGACGGTGAACAAAACCGAAAAGTGTTGGTTAGGCTGAATGCGCGCTATAGATCATTTGGGAGTGTTGGAAGTTCATATCGTGTTTTGACGGTAACAAACCCCGAAAAAGTGTTTGTTAGGCTAAGTAGGCGCTTTCGACCATTTGGGAGTGTTGGAGATAGATTTCGTGTTTTGACGGTGAAAAAACCCGAAAAGTGTTTGTTAGGCTGAATGCGCGTTATAGATCATTTGGGAGTGTTGGAAGTCCATATCGTGTTTTGACGGTAAAAAAACCCGAAAAAGTGTTTGTTAGGCTAAGTAGCCGCTATAGACCATTTGGGAGTGTTGGAAGTCCATTTCGTGTTCTGACTGTGAAAAAACCCGAAAAGTATTTGTTAGGCTGAATGCGCGCTATAGATCATTTGGGAGTTTTGGAAGTCCATATCGTGTTTTGACGGTACAAAACCCCGAAAAAGTGTTTGTTAGGCTAAGTAGGCGCTATATACCATTTGGGAGTGTTGGAAGTCCATTTCGTGTTCTGACGGTGAAAAAAACCGAAAAGTGTTTGTAAGGCTCAATGTGCGCTATAGACCATTTGGGAGAGTTAGTCTTGCATACGCACTGTGGACCTCCGAACAATATAGGTCCACACGATGCGGGAAGAGGTTACGGTTTGTGGACTTGCACACGTCCACAATCCGTTTTTCAGTTTCCGAAAAAGAGCGCTAGAGAAAAAAAGGGTTAGGGTTATATATAGAAAAGATAGAAGGGACAGCTGAGAGGCCCATATTCCAAATTTGAGGGTAAATTTGTTTTGGGGAAGCGAGAAAAATGAGTATTTAGTCAAAGTTTGTTAACTACACGAAGACAAAGGAATGTCCACAGTACGCATGTAAGGTAAAGCATATAGTGTTGGAAGTCCATTTTGTGTTCTGACGGTAAAAGAAAACCCCGAAAAGTGTTTGTTAGGCTCAATGGGCGCTATAGACCATTTGGGAGTGTTGGAAGTCCATTTCGTGTTCTAAAGGTAAAAAAACCGAAAAGTGTTTGTTAGGCTCAATTGGCCCTATAGACCATTTGGGTGTGTTCAAAGTCCATTTCGTGTTCTGACGGTGAACAAAACCGAAAAGTGTTTGTTAGGCTGAATGGGCGCTATAGACCATTTGGGAGTGTTGGAAGTTCATTTTGTGTTCTGACGGTGAAACAAAATTCCCGAAAAGTGTTTGTTATGCTAAGTAGTCGTTATAGACCATTTGGGAGTGTTGGAAGTCCATTTCGTGTTCTGACGGTGAAAAAAACCGAAAAGTGTTTGTTAGGCTGAATGGGCGCTATAGATCATTTGGGAGTGTTGGAGATACATTTCGTGTTCTAAAGGTAAAAAAACCGAAAAGTGTTTGTTAGGCTCAATTGGCCCTATAGACCATTTGGGTGTGTTCAAAGTCCATTTCGTGTTCTGACGGTGAACAAAACCGAAAAGTGTTTGTTAGGCTGAATGGGCGCTATAGATCATTTGGGAGTGTTGGAGATACATTTCGTGTTTTGACGGTGAAAAAAACCGAAAAGTGTTTGTTAGGCTCAATGGGCGCTATAGACCATTTGGGTGTGTTGGAAGTTCATTTCGTGTTCTGACGGTGAAAAAACCCAGAACAAGTGTTTCTGATAGACAATTTGGGAGTGTTGAAAGTCCATTTCGTGTTCTGACGGTGACAACAAACGAAAAGTGTTTGTTAGGCTGAATGGGCGCTATAGACCATTGGGGAGTGTTGGAAGTCCATTTTGTGTTCTGACGGTGAAAAAACCAGAAAAAAGTGTTTGTTAGGCTAAGTAGGCGCTTTCGACCATTTGGGAGTGTTGGAAGTCCATTTCGTGTTCTGACGGTGAAAAAACCCGAAAGGTGTTTGTTAGGCTGAATGGGCGCTATATATCATTCAGGAGTGTTGGAGATACATTTCGTGTTTTGACGGTAAAAAAACCCGAAAAGTGTTTGTTAGGCTGAATGCGCGTTATAGATCATTTGGGAGTGTTGGAAGTCCATATCGTGTTTTGACGGTAAAAAACCCCGAAAAAGTGTTTGTTAGGCTAAGTAGGCGCTTTCGACCATTTGGGAGTGTTGGAAGTCCATTTCGTCTTCTGACGGTGAAAAAACCCGAAAAGTGTTTGTTAGGCTGAATGGGCGCTATAGATCATTCAGGAGTGTTGGAAGTCCATTTTGTGTTCTGACGGTGAAAAAAACCGAAAAGTGTTTGTAAGGCTCAATGGGCGCTATAGATCATTCGGGAGTGTTGGAGATACGTTTCGTGTTTTGACGGTGAACAAAACCGAAAAGTGTTTGTTAGGCTGAATGCGCGCTATAGATCATTTGGGAGTGTTGGAAGTCCATATCGTGTTTTGACGGTAAAAAAACCCGAAAAAGTGTTTGTTAGGCTAAGTAGGCGCTTTCGACCATTTGGGAGTGTTGGAAGTCCATTTCGTGTTCTGACGGTGAAAAAAACCGAAAAGTGTTTGTTAGGCTGAATGGGCGCTATAGATCATTCAGGAGTGTTGGAGATACATTTCGTGTTTTGACGGTGAAAAAAACCGAAAAGTGTTTGTTAGGCTGAATGCGCGTTATAGATCATTTGGGAGTGTTGGAAGTCCATATCGTGTTTTGACGGTAAAAAAAACCGAAAAAGTGTTTGTTAGGCTAAGTAGGCGCTTTCGACCATTTGGGAGTGTTGGAAGTCCATTTCGTGTTCTGACGGTGAAAAAAACCGAAAAGTGTTTGTTAGGCTGAATGGGCGCTATAGATCATTTGGGAGTGTTGGAAGTCCATTTCGTGTTCTGACGGTGAAAAAACCCGAAAGGTGTTTGTTAGGCTGAATGGGCGCTATATATCATTCAGGAGTGTTGGAGATACATTTCGTGTTTTGACGGTGAAAAAACCCGAAAAGTGTTTGTTAGGCTGAATGCGCGTTATAGATCATTTGGGAGTGTTGGAAGTCCATATCGTGTTTTGACGGTAAAAAACCCCGAAAAAGTGTTTGTTAGGCTAAGTAGGCGCTTTCGACCATTTGGGAGTGTTGGAAGTCCATTTCGTCTTCTGACGGTGAAAAAAACCGAAAAGTGTTTGTTAGGCTGAATGGGCGCTATAGATCATTCAGGAGTGTTGGAAGTTCATTTTGTGTTCTGACGGTGAAAAAAACCGAAGAGTGTTTGTAAGGCTCAATGGGCGCTATAGATCATTCGGGAGTGTTGGAGATACGTTTCGTGTTTTGACGGTGAACAAAACCGAAAAGTGTTTGTTAGGCTGAATGCGCGCTATAGATCATTTGGGAGTGTTGAAAGTCCATATCGTGTTTTGACGGTAAAAAAAACCGAAAAAGTGTTTGTTAGGCTAAGTAGGCGCTTTCGACCATTTGGGAGTGTTGGAAGTCCATTTCGTGTTCTGACGGTGAAAAAAACCGAAAAGTGTTTGTTAGGCTGAATGGGCGCTATAGATCATTCAGGAGTGTTGGAGATACATTTCGTGTTTTGACGGTGAAAAAAACCGAAAAGTGTTTGTTAGGCTGAATGCGCGTTATAGATCATTTGGGAGTGTTGGAAGTCCATATCGTGTTTTGACGGTAAAAAAAACCGAAAAAGTGTTTGTTAGGCTAAGTAGGCGCTTTCGACCATTTGGGAGTGTTGGAAGTCCATTTCGTGTTCTGACGGTGAAAAAAACCGAAAAGTGTTTGTTAGGCTGAATGGGCGCTATAGATCATTTGGGAGTGTTGGAAGTCCATTTCGTGTTCTGACGGTGAAAAAACCCGAAAGGTGTTTGTTAGGCTGAATGGGCGCTATATATCATTCAGGAGTGTTGGAGATACATTTCGTGTTTTGACGGTGAAAAAACCCGAAAAGTGTTTGTTAGGCTGAATGCGCGTTATAGATCATTTGGGAGTGTTGGAAGTCCATATCGTGTTTTGACGGTAAAAAACCCCGAAAAAGTGTTTGTTAGGCTAAGTAGGCGCTTTCGACCATTTGGGAGTGTTGGAAGTCCATTTCGTCTTCTGACGGTGAAAAAAACCGAAAAGTGTTTGTTAGGCTGAATGGGCGCTATAGATCATTCAGGAGTGTTGGAAGTTCATTTTGTGTTCTGACGGTGAAAAAAACCGAAGAGTGTTTGTAAGGCTCAATGGGCGCTATAGATCATTCGGGAGTGTTGGAGATACGTTTCGTGTTTTGACGGTGAACAAAACCGAAAAGTGTTTGTTAGGCTGAATGCGCGCTATAGATCATTTGGGAGTGTTGAAAGTCCATATCGTGTTTTGACGGTAAAAAAAACCGAAAAAGTGTTTGTTAGGCTAAGTAGGCGCTTTCGACCATTTGGGAGTGTTGGAAGTCCATTTCGTGTTCTGACGGTGAAAAAAACCGAAAAGTGTTTGTTAGGCTGAATGGGCGCTATAGATCATTCAGGAGTGTTGGAGATACATTTCGTGTTTTGACGGTGAAAAAACCCGAAAAGTGTTTGTTAGGCTGAATGCGCGTTATAGATCATTTGGGAGTGTTGGAAGTCCATATCGTGTTTTGACGGTAAAAAAACCCGAAAAAGTGTTTGTTAGGCTAAGTAGGCGCTTTCGACCATTTGGGAGTGTTGGAAGTCCATTTCGTGTTCTGACGGTGAAAAAACCCGAAAAGTGTTTGTTAGGCTGAATGGGCGCTATAGATCATTTGGGAGTGTTGGAAGTCCATTTCGTGTTCTGACGGTGAAAAAACCCGAAAGGTGTTTGTTAGGCTGAATGGGCGCTATATATCATTCAGGAGTGTTGGAGATACATTTCGTGTTTTGACGGTGAAAAAACCCGAAAAGTGTTTGTTAGGCTGAATGCGCGTTATAGATCATTTGGGAGTGTTGGAAGTCCATATCGTGTTTTGACGTTAAAAAACCCCGAAAAAGTGTTTGTTAGGCTAAGTAGGCGCTTTCGACCATTTGGGAGTGTTGGAAGTCCATTTCGTCTTCTGACGGTGAAAAAAACCGAAAAGTGTTTGTTAGGCTGAATGGGCGCTATAGATCATTCAGGAGTGTTGGAAGTCCATTTTGTGTTCTGACGGTGAAAAAAACCGAAAAGTGTTTGTAAGGCTCAATGGGCGCTATAGATCATTCGGGAGTGTTGGAGATACGTTTCGTGTTTTGACGGTGAACAAAACCGAAAAGTGTTTGTTAGGCTGAATGCGCGCTATAGATCATTTGGGAGTGTTGGAAGTCCATATCGTGTTTTGACGGTAAAAAAACCCGAAAAAGTGTTTGTTAGGCTAAGTAGGCGCTTTCGACCATTTGGGAGTGTTGGAAGTCCATTTCGTGTTCTGACGGTGACAAAAACCGAAAAGTGTTTGTTAGGCTGAATGGGCGCTATAGATCATTCAGGAGTGTTGGAGATACATTTCGTGTTTTGACGGTGAAAAAACCCGAAAAGTGTTTGTTAGGCTGAATGCGCGTTATAGATCATTTGGGAGTGTTGGAAGTCCATATCGTGTTTTGACGGTAAAAAAACCCGAAAAAGTGTTTGTTAGGCTAAGTAGGCGCTTTCGACCATTTGGGAGTGTTGGAAGTCCATTTCGTGTTCTGACGGTGAAAAAACCCGAAAAGTGTTTGTTAGGCTGAATGGGCGCTATAGATCATTTGGGAGTGTTGGAAGTCCATTTCGTGTTCTGACGGTGAAAAAACCCGAAAGGTGTTTGTTAGGCTGAATGGGCGCTATATATCATTCAGGAGTGTTGGAGATACATTTCGTGTTTTGACGGTGAAAAAACCCGAAAAGTGTTTGTTAGGCTGAATGCGCGTTATAGATCATTTGGGAGTGTTGGAAGTCCATATCGTGTTTTGACGTTAAAAAACCCCGAAAAAGTGTTTGTTAGGCTAAGTAGGCGCTTTCGACCATTTGGGAGTGTTGGAAGTCCATTTCGTCTTCTGACGGTGAAAAAAACCGAAAAGTGTTTGTTAGGCTGAATGGGCGCTATAGATCATTCAGGAGTGTTGGAAGTCCATTTTGTGTTCTGACGGTGAAAAAAACCGAAAAGTGTTTGTAAGGCTCAATGGGCGCTATAGATCATTCGGGAGTGTTGGAGATACGTTTCGTGTTTTGACGGTGAACAAAACCGAAAAGTGTTTGTTAGGCTGAATGCGCGCTATAGATCATTTGGGAGTGTTGGAAGTCCATATCGTGTTTTGACGGTAAAAAAACCCGAAAAAGTGTTTGTTAGGCTAAGTAGGCGCTTTCGACCATTTGGGAGTGTTGGAAGTCCATTTCGTGTTCTGACGGTGACAAAAACCGAAAAGTGTTTGTTAGGCTGAATGGGCGCTATAGATCATTCAGGAGTGTTGGAGATACATTTCGTGTTTTGACGGTGAAAAAACCCGAAAAGTGTTTGTTAGGCTGAATGCGCGTTATAGATCATTTGGGAGTGTTGGAAGTCCATATCGTGTTTTGACGGTAAAAAAACCCGAAAAAGTGTTTGTTAGGCTAAGTAGGCGCTTTCGACCATTTGGGAGTGTTGGAAGTCCATTTCGTGTTCTGACGGTGAAAAAAACCGAAAAGTGTTTGTTAGGCTGAATGGGCGCTATAGATCATTTGGGAGTGTTGGAAGTCCATTTCGTGTTCTGACGGTGACAACAAACGAAAAGTGTTTGTTAGGCTCAATGGGCGCTATAGACCATTTGGGAGTGTTGGAAGTCCATTTCGTGTCCTGAAGGTAAAAAAACCGAAAAGTGTTTGTTAGGCTCAATTGGCGCTATAGACCATTTGGGTGTGTTCAAAGTCCATTTCGTGTTCGGACGGTGAACAAAACCGAAAAGTGTTTGTTAGGCTGAATGGGCGCTATAGACCATTTGGGAGTGTTGGAAGTTCATTTCGTGTTCTGACAGTGAAACAAAATTCCCGAAAAGTGTTTGTTAGGCTAAGTAGGCGTTATAGACCATTTGGGAGTGTTGGAAGTCCATTTCGTGTTCTGACGGTGAAAAAAACCAAAAAGTGTTTGTTAGGCTGAATGGGCGCTATAGATCATTTGGGAGTGTTGGAGATACATTTCGTGTTTTGACGGTGAAAAAACCCGAAAAGTGTTTGTTAGGCTCAATGGGCGCTATAGACCATTTGGGTGTGTTCGAAGTCCATTTCGTGTTCTGACGGTGAACAAAACCGAAAAGTGTTTGTTAGGCTCAATGGGCGCTATAGACCATTTGGGTGTGTTGGAAGTCCATTTCGTGTTCTGACGGTGAAAAAAACCAGAAAAAGTGTTTCTGATAGACAATTTGGGAGTGTTGGAAGTCCATTTCGTGTTCTGACGGTGACAACAAACGAAAAGTGTTTGTTAGGCTCAATGGGCGCTATAGACCATTGGGGAGTGTTGGAAGTCCATTTTGTGTTCTGACGGTGAAAAAAACCGAAAAGTGTTTGTAAGTCTCAATGGGCGCTACAGATCATTCGGGAGTGTTGGAGATACATTTCGTGTTTTGACGGTGAAAAAAAAAGAAAGTGTTTGTTAGGCTGAATGCGCGCTATAGATCATTTGGGAGTGTTGGAAGTCCATATCGTGTTTTGACAGTAAAAAAACCCGAAAAAGTGTTTGTTAGGCTAAGTAGGCGCTTTCGACCATTTGTGAGTGTTGGAAGTTCATTTCGTCTTCTGACGTTGAAAAAAACCGAAAAGTGTTTGTTAGGCTGAATGGGCGCTATAGATCATTCAGGAGTGTTGGAAGTCCATTTTGTGTTCTGACGGTGAAAAAAACCGAAAAGTGTTTGTAAGGCTCAATGGGCGCTATAGATCATTCGGGAGTGTTAGAGATACATTTCGTGTTTTGACGGTGAACAAAACCGAAAAGTGTTGGTTAGGCTGAATGCGCGCTATAGATCATTTGGGAGTGTTGGAAGTTCATATCGTGTTTTGACGGTAACAAACCCCGAAAAAGTGTTTGTTAGGCTAAGTAGGCGCTTTCGACCATTTGGGAGTGTTGGAGATACATTTCGTGTTTTGACGGTGAAAAAACCCGAAAAGTGTTTGTTAGGCTGAATGCGCGTTATAGATCATTTGGGAGTGTTGGAAGTCCATATCGTGTTTTGACGGTAAAAAAACCCGAAAAAGTGTTTGTTAGGCTAAGTAGCCGCTATAGACCATTTGGGAGTGTTGGAAGTCCATTTCGTGTTCTGACTGTGAAAAAAACCGAAAAGTATTTGTTAGGCTGAATGCGCGCTATAGATCATTTGGGAGTTTTGGAAGTCCATATCGTGTTTTGACGGTAAAAAACCCCGAAAAAGTGTTTGTTAGGCTAAGTAGGCGCTATATACCATTTGGGAGTGTTGGAAGTCCATTTCGTGTTCTGACTGTGAAAAAAACCGAAAAGTATTTGTTAGGCTGAATGCGCGCTATAGATCATTTGGGAGTTTTGGAAGTCCATATCGTGTTTTGACGGTAAAAAACCCCGAAAAAGTGTTTGTTAGGCTAAGTAGGCGCTATATACCATTTGGGAGTGTTGGAAGTCCATTTCGTGTTCTGACGGTGAAAAAAACCGAAAAGTGTTTGTAAGGCTCAATGTGCGCTATAGACCATTTGGGAGAGTTAGTCTTGCATACGCACTGTGGACCTCCGAACAATATAGGTCCACACGATGCGGGAAGAGGTTACGGTTTGTGGACTTGCACACGTCCACAATCCGTTTTTCAGTTTCCGAAAAAGAGCGCTAGAGGAAAAAAGGGTTAGGGTTATATATAGAAAAGATAGAAGGGACAGCTGAGAGGCCCATATTCCAAATTTGAGGGTAAATTTGTTTTGGGGAAGCGAGAAAAATGAGTATTTAGTCAAAGTTTGTTAACTACACGAAGACAAAGGAATGTCCACAGTACGCATGTAAGGTAAAGCATATAGTGTTGGAAGTCCATTTTGTGTTCTGACGGTAAAAGAAAACCCCGAAAAGTGTTTGTTAGGCTCAATGGGCGCTATAGACCATTTGGGAGTGTTGGAAGTCCATTTCGTGATCTAAAGGTAAAAAAACCGAAAAGTGTTTGTTAGGCTGAATGGGCGCTACAGCACATTTGGGAGTGTTGGAAGTTCATTTCGTGTTCTGACGGTGAAACAAAATTCCCGAAAAGTGTTTGATAGGCTAAGTAGGCGTTATAGATCATTTGGGAGTGTTGGAGATACATTTCGTGTTTTGACGGTGAAAAAAACCGAAAAGTGTTTGTTAGGCTCAATGGGCGCTATAGACCATTTGGGTGTGTTCGAAGTCCATTTCGTGTTCTGACGGTGAAAAAAACCGAAAAGTGTTTGTTAGGCTCAATGGGCGCTATAGACCATTGGGGAGTGTTGGAAGTCCATTTTGTGTTCTGACGGTGAAAAAACCCGAAAAGTGTTTGTAAGGCTCAATGGGCGCTATAGATCATTCGGGAGTGTTGGAGATACATTTCGTGTTTTGACGGTGAACAAAACCGAAAAGTGTTTGTTAGGCTGAATGGGCGCTATAGATCATTTGGGAGTGTTGGAAGTCCATATCGTGTTTTGACGGTAAAAAAAACCAGAAAAAAGTGTTTGTTATGCTAAGTAGGCGCTTTCGACCATTTGGGAGTGTTGGAAGTCCATTTCGTGTTCTGACGGTGAAAAAAACCGAAAGGTGTTTGTTAGGCTGAATGGGCGCTATATATCATTCAGGAGTGTTGGAGATACATTTCGTGTTTTGACGGTGAAAAAACCCGAAAAGTGTTTGTTAGGCTGAATGCGCGTTATAGATCATTTGGGAGTGTTGGAAGTCCATATCGTGTTTTGACGGTAAAAAAACCCGAACAAGTGTTTGTTAGGCTAAGTAGGCGCTTTCGACCATTTGGGAGTGTTGGAAGTCCATTTCGTCTTCTGACGGTGAAAAAAACCGAAAAGTGTTTGTTAGGCTGAATGGGCGCTATAGATCATTCAGGAGTGTTGGAAGTCCATTTTGTGTTCTGACGGTGTAAAAAACCGAAAAGTGTTTGTAAGGCTCAATGGGCGCTATAGATCATTCGGGAGTGTTGGAGATACGTTTCGTGTTTTGACGGTGAACAAAACCGAAAAGTGTTTGTTAGGCTGAATGCGCGCTATAGATCATTTGGGAGTGTTGGAAGTCCATATCGTGTTTTGACGGTAAAAAAACCCGAAAAAGTGTTTGTTAGGCTAAGTAGGCGCTTTCGACCATTTGGGAGTGTTGGAAGTCCATTTCGTGTTCTGACGGTGAAAAAAACCGAAAAGTGTTTGTTAGGCTGAATGGGCGCTATAGATCATTCAGGAGTGTTGGAGATACATTTCGTGTTTTGACGGTGAAAAAACCCGAAAAGTGTTTGTTAGGCTGAATGCGCGTTATAGATCATTTGGGAGTGTTGGAAGTCCATATCGTGTTTTGACGGTAAAAAAACCCGAAAAAGTGTTTGTTAGGCTAAGTAGGCGCTATAGACCATTTGAGAGTATTGGAAGTCCATTTCGTGTTCTGACGGTGAAAAAAACCGAAAAGTGTTTGTTAGGCTGAATGGGCGCTATAGATCATTTGGGAGTGTTGGAGATACATTTCGTGTTTTGACGGTGAAAAAAACCGAAAAGTGTTTGTTAGGCTGAATGGGCGCTATAGATCATTTGGGAGTGTTGGAAGTCCATTTCGTGTTCTGACGGTGACAACAAACGAAAAGTGTTTGTTAGGCTCAATGGGCGCTATAGACCATTTGGGAGTGTTGGAAGTCCATTTCGTGTCCTGAAGGTAAAAAAAACGAAAAGTGTTTGTTAGGCTCAATTGGCGCTATAGACCATTTGGGTGTGTTCAAAGTCCATTTCGTGTTCGGACGGTGAACAAAACCGAAAAGTGTTTGTTAGGCTGAATGGGCGCTATAGACCATCTGGGAGTGTTGGAAGTTCATTTCGTGTTCTGACAGTGAAACAAAATTCCCGAAAAGTGTTTGTTAGGCTAAGTAGGCGTTATAGACCATTTGGGAGTGTTGGAAGTCCATTTCGTATTCTGACGGTGAAAAAAACCAAAAAGTGTTTGTTAGGCTGAATGGGCGCTATAGATCATTTGGGAGTGTTGGAGATACATTTCGTGTTTTGACAGTGAAAAAAACCGAAAAGTGTTTGTTAGGCTCAATGGGCGCTATAGACCATTTGGGTGTGTTCGAAGTCCATTTCGTGTTCTGACGGTGAACAAAACCGAAAAGTGTTTGTTAGGCTAAATGGGCGCTATAGACCATTTGGGAGTGTTGGAAGTCCATTTTGTGTTCTGACGGTGAAAAAAACCGAAAAGTGTTTGTAAGGCTCAATGGGCGCTATAGATCATTCGGGAGTGTTGGAGATACATTTCGTGTTTTGACGGTGAAAAACCCCGACAAAGTGTTTGATAGGCTAAGTAGGCGCTATAGACCATTTGGGTGTGTTCAAAGTCCATTTCGTGTTCTGACGGTAAAAGAAAACCCCGAAAAGTGTTTGTTAGGCTCAATGGGCGCTATAGACCATTTGGGAGTGTTGGAAGTCCATTTCGTGTTCTGACCGTGAAAAAAACCGAAAAGTGTTTGTTAGGCTGAATGGGCGCTATAGATCATTTGGGAGTGTTGGAGATACATTTCGTGTTTTGACGGTGAAAAAAAACGAAAAGTGTTTGTTAGGCTCAATGGGCGCTATAGACCATTTGGGTGTGTTGGAAGTCCATTTCGTCTTCTGACGTTGAAAAAACCCGAAAAGTGTTTGTTAGGCTGAATGGGCGCTATAGATCATTCAGGAGTGTTGGAAGTCCATTTTGTGTTCTGACGGTGAAAAAACCCGAAAAGTGTTTGTAAGGCTCAATGGGCGCTATAGATCATTCGGGAGTGTTGGAGATACGTTTCGTGTTTTGACGGTGAACAAAACCGAAAAGTGTTTGTTAGGCTGAATGCGCGCTATAGATCATTTGGGAGTGTTGGAAGTCCATATCGTGTTTTGACGGTAAAAAAACCCGAAAAAGTGTTTGTTAGGCTAAGTAGGCGCTTTCGACCATTTGGGAGTGTTGGAAGTCCATTTCGTGTTCTGACGGTGAAAAAAACCGAACAGTGTTTGTTAGGCTGAATGGGCGCTATAGATCATTCAGGAGTGTTGGAGATACATTTCGTATTTTGACGGTGAAAAAAACCGAAAAGTGTTTGTTAGGCTGAATGGGCGCTATAGATCATTCAGGAGTGTTGGAGATACATTTCGTGTTTTGACGGTGAAAAAACCCGAAAAGTGTTTGTTAGGCTGAATGCGCGTTATAAATCATTTGGGAGTGTTGGAAGTCCATATCGTGTCTTGACGGTAAAAAACCCCGAAAAAGTGTTTGTTAGGCTAAGTAGGCGCTATAGACCATTTGGGAGTGTTGGAAGTCCATTTCGTGTTCTGACGGTGACAACAAACGAAAAGTGTTTGTTAGGCTCAATGGGCGCTATAGACCATTTGGGAGTGTTAGAAGTTCATTTCGTGTCCTGAAGGTAAAACAAACGAAAAGTGTTTGTTAGGCTCAATTGGCGCTATAGACCATTTGGGTGTGTTCAAAGTCCATTTCGTGTTCGGACTGTGAACAAAACCGAAAAGTGTTTGTTAGGCTGAATGGGCGCTATAGACCATTTGGGAGTGTTGGAAGTTCATTTCGTGTTCTGACGGTGAAACAAAATTCCCGAAAAGTGTTTGTTAGGCTAAGTAGGCGTTATAGACCATTTGGGAGTGTTGGAAGTCCATTTCGTGTTCTGACTGTGAAAAAAACAAAAAAGTGTTTGTTAGGCTGAATGGGCGCTATAGATCATTTGGGAGTGTTGGAGATACATTTCGTGTTTTGACGGTGAAAAAAACCGAAAAGTGTTTGTTAGGCTCAACGGGCGCTATAGACCATTTGGGTGTGTTCGAAGTCCATTTCGTGTTCTGACGGTGAAAAAAACCCGAAAAAGAGTTTGTGAGGCTCAATGGGCGCTGTAGACAATTTGGGAGTGTTGGAAGTCCATTTCGTGTTCTGACGGTGACAACAAACGAAAAGTGTTTGTTAGGCTGAATGGGCGCTATAGACCATTGGGGAGTGTTGGAAGTTCATTTTGTGTTCTGACGGTGAAAAAAACCGAAAAGTGTTTGTAAGGCTCAATGGGCGCTATAGATCATTCGGGAGTGTTGGAGATACATTTCGTGTTTTGACGGTGAAAAAAACCGAAAAGTGTTTGTTAGGCTGAATGCGCGCTATAGATCATTTGGGAGTGTTGGAAGTCCATATCGTGTTTTGACGGTAAAAAAAACCCGAAAAAGTGTTTGTTAGGCTAAGTAGGCGCTATAGACCATTTGGGAGTGTTGGAAGTCCATTTCGTGTTCTGACGGTGAAAAAAACCGAAAAGTGTTTGTTAGGCTGAATGGGCGCTATAGATCATTTAGGAGTGTTGGAGATACATTTCGTGTTTTGACGGTGAGAAAAAACGAAAAGTGTTTGTTAGGCTGAATAGGCGCTATAGATCATTTGGGAGTGTTGGAAGTCCATTTCGTGTTCTGACGGTGACAACAAACGAAAAGTGTTTGTTAGGCTCAATGGGCGCTATAGACCATTTGGGAGTGTTGGAAGTCCATTTCGTGTCCTGAAGGTAAACAAAACGAAAAGTGTTTGTTAGGCTCAATTGGCGCTATAGACCATTTGGGTGTGTTCAAAGTCCATTTCGTGTTCTGACGGTGAACAAAACCGAAAAGTGTTTGTTAGGCTGAATGGGCGCTATAGACCATTTGGTAGTGTTGGAAGTTCATTTCGTGTTCTGACGGTGAAACAAAATTTCCGAAAAGTGTTTGTTAGGCTATGTAGGCGTTATAGACCATTTGGGAGTGTTGGAAGTCCATTTCGTGTTCTGACGGTGAAAAAAACCGAAAAGTGTTTGTTAGGCTGAATGGGCGCTATAGATCATTTGGGAGTGTTGGAGATACATTTCGTGTTTTGACGGTGAAAAAAACCGAAAAGTGTTTGTTAGGCTCAATGGGCGCTATAGACCATTTGGGAGTGTTGGAAGTCCATTTCGTGTTCTGACGGTGACAACAAACGAAAAGTGTTTGTTAGGCTCAATGGGCGCTATAGACCATTTGGGAGTGTTGGAAGTTCATTTCGTGTCCTGAAGGTAAAACAAACGAAAAGTGTTTGTTAGGCTCAATTGGCGCTATAGACCATTTGGGTGTGTTTAAAGTCCATTTCGTGTTCGGACTGTGAACAAAACCGAAAAGTGTTTGTTAGGCTGAATGGGCGCTATAGACCATTTGGGAGTGTTGGAAGTTCATTTCGTGTTCTGACGGTGAAACAAAATTCCCGAAAAGTGTTTGTTAGGCTAAGTAGGCGTTATAGACCATTTGGGAGTGTTGGAAGTCCATTTCGTGTTCTGACTGTGAAAAAAACAAAAAAGTGTTTGTTAGGCTGAATGGGCGCTATAGATCATTTGGGAGTGTTGGAGATACATTTCGTGTTTTGACGGTGAAAAAAACCGAAAAGTGTTTGTTAGGCTCAACGGGCGCTATAGACCATTTGGGTGTGTTCGAAGTCCATTTCGTGTTCTGACGGTGAAAAAAACCCGAAAAAGTGTTTGTGAGGCTCAATGGGCGCTGTAGACAATTTGGGAGTGTTGGAAGTCCATTTCGTGTTCTGACGGTGACAACAAACGAAAAGTGTTTGTTAGGCTGAATGGGCGCTATAGACCATTGGGGAGTGTTGGAAGTTCATTTTGTGTTCTGACGGTGAAAAAAACCGAAAAGTGTTTGTAAGGCTCAATGGGCGCTATAGATCATTCGGGAGTGTTGGAGATACATTTCGTGTTTTGACGGTGAAAAAAACCGAAAAGTGTTTGTTAGGCTGAATGCGCGCTATAGATCATTTGGGAGTGTTGGAAGTCCATATCGTGTTTTGACGGTAAAAAAAACCCGAAAAAGTGTTTGTTAGGCTAAGTAGGCGCTATAGACCATTTGGGAGTGTTGGAAGTCCATTTCGTGTTCTTTCGGTGAAAAAAACCGAAAAGTGTTTGTTAGGCTGAATGGGCGCTATAGATCATTTAGGAGTGTTGGAGATACATTTCGTGTTTTGACGGTGAAAAAAACCGAAAAGTGTTTGTTAGGCTGAATAGGCGCTATAGATCATTTGGGAGTGTTGGAAGTCCATTTCGTGTTCTGACGGTGACAACAAACGAAAAGTGTTTGTTAGGCTCAATGGGCGCTATAGACCATTTGGGAGTGTTGGAAGTCTATTTCGTGTCCTGAAGGTAAACAAAACGAAAAGTGTTTGTTAGGCTCAATTGGCGCTATAGACCATTTGGGTGTGTTCAAAGTCCATTTCGTGTTCTGACGGTGAACAAAACCGAAAAGTGTTTGTTAGGCTGAATGGGCGCTATAGACCATTTGGTAGTGTTGGAAGTTCATTTCGTGTTCTGACGGTGAAACAAAATTCCCGAAAAGTGTTTGTTAGGCTATGTAGGCGTTATAGACCATTTGGGAGTGTTGGAAGTCCATTTCGTGTTCTGACGGTGAAAAAAACCGAAAAGTGTTTGTTAGGCTGAATGGGCGCTATAGATCATTTGGGAGTGTTGGAGATACATTTCGTGTTTTGACGGTGACAAAAACCGAAAAGTGTTTGTTAGGCTCAATGGGCGCTATAGACCATTTGGGTGTGTTCGAAGTCCATTTCGTGTTCTGACGGTGAAAAAAACCCGAAAAAGTGTTTGTGATGCTCAATGGGCGCTGTAGTCAATTTGGGAGTGTTGGAAGTCCATTTCGTGTTCTGACGGTGAAAAAAACCGAAAAGTGTTTGTAAGGCTCAATGGGCGCTATAGATCATTCGGGAGTGTTGGAGATACATTTCGTGTTTTGACGGTGAAAAAACCCGAAAAGTGTTTGTTAGGCTGATCGCGCGCTATAGATCATTTGGGAGTGTTGGAAGTCCATATCGTGTTTTGACGGTAAAAAAAACCGAAAAAGTGTTTGTTAGGCTAAGTAGGCGCTATAGACCATTTGGGAGTGTTGGAAGTCCATTTCGTGTTCTGACGGTGAAAAAAACCGAAAAGTGTTTGTTAGGCTGAATGGGCGCTATAGATCATTCAGGAGTGTTGGAGATACATTTCGTGTTTTGACGGTGAAAAAACCCGAAAAGTGTTTGTTAGGCTGAATGCGCGTTATAGATCATTTGGGAGTGTTGGAAGTCCATATCGTGTTTTGACGGTAAAAAACCCCGAAAAAGTGTTTGTTAGGCTAACTAGGCGCTATAGACCATTTGGGAGTGTTGGAAGTCCATTTCGTGTTCTGACTGTGAAAAAAACCGAAAAGTGTTTGTTAGGCTCAATGCGCGCTATAGATCATTTGGGAGTGTTGGAAGTCCATATCGTGTTTTGACGGTAAAAAAAACCGAAAAAGTGTTTGTTAGGCTAAGTAGGCGCTATAGACCATTTGGGAGTGTTGGAAGTCCATTTCGTGTTCTGACTGTGAAAAAATCCGAAGAGTGTTTGTAAGGCTCAATGGGCGCTATAGACCATTTGGGAGTGTTGGAAGTCCATTTCGTGTTCTGACGGTAAAAGAAAACCCCGAAAAGTGTTTGTTAGGCTCAATGGGCGCTATAGACCATTTGGGAGTGTTGGAAGTCCATTTCGTGTTCTGAAGGTAAAAAAACCGAAAGGTGTTTGTTATGCTAAGTAGGCGTTATAGACCATTTGGGAGTGTTGGAAGTCCATTTCGTGTTCTGACGGTGAAAAAAACCGAAAAGTGTTTGTTAGGCTGAATGGGCGCAATAGATCATTTGGGAGTGTTGGAGATACATTTCGTGTTTTGACGGTGAAAAAAACCGAAAAGTGTTTGTTAGGCTCAATGGGCGCTATAGACCATTTGGGTGTGTTCGAAGTCCATTTCGTGTTCTGACGGTGAAAAAAACCCGAAAAAGTGTTTGTGAGGCTCAATGGGCGCTGTAGACAATTTGGGAGTGTTGGAAGTCCATTTCGTGTTCTGACGGTGAAAAAAACCAAAAAGTGTTTGTAAGGCTCAATGGGCGCTATAGATCATTCGGGAGTGTTGGAGATACATTTCGTGTTTTGACGGTGAAAAAAACCGAAAAGTGTTTGTTAGGCTGAATGCGCGCTATAGATCATTTGGGAGTGTTGGAAGTCCATATCGTTGTTTTGACGGTAAAAAACCCCGAAAAAGTGTTTGTTAGGCTAAGTAGGCGCTATAGACCATTTGGGAGTGTTGGAAGTCCATTTCGTGTTCTGACGGTGAAAAAAACCGAAAAGTGTTTGTTAGGCTGAATGGGCGCTATAGATCATTCAGGAGTGTTGGAGATACATTTCGTGTTTTGACGGTGAAAAAACCCGAAAAGTGTTTGTTAGGCTGAATGCGCGTTATAGATCATTTGGGAGTGTTGGAAGTTCATTTCGTGTTTTGACGGTAAAAAACCCCGAAAAAGTGTTTGTTAGGCTAACTAGGCGCTATAGACCATTTGGGAGTGTTGGAAGTCCATTTCGTGTTCTGACTGTGAAAAAACCCGAAAAGTGTTTGTTAGGCTCAATGCGCGCTATAGATCATTTGGGAGTGTTGGAAGTCCATATCGTGTTTTGACGGTAAAAAAACCCGAAAAGGTGTTTGTTAGGCTAACTAGGCGCTATAGACCATTTGGGAGTGTTGGAAGTCCATTTCGTGTTCTGACTGTGAAAAAACCCGAAAAGTGTTTGTTAGGCTCAATGCGCGCTATAGATCATTTGGGAGTGTTGGAAGTCCATATCGTGTTTTGACGGTAAAAAAACCCGAAAAAGTGTTTGTTAGGCTAAGTAGGCGCTATAGACCATTTGGGAGTGTTGGAAGTCCATTTCGTGTTCTGACTGTGAAAAAATCCGAAGAGTGTTTGTAAGGCTCAATGGGCGCTATAGACCATTTGGGAGTGTTGGAAGTCCATTTCGTGTTCTGACGGTAAAAGAAAACACCGAAAAGTGTTTGTTAGGCTCAATGGGCGCTATATACCATTTGGGAGTGTTGGAAGTCCATTTCGTGTTCTGACGGTGAAAAAAATCGAAAAGTGTTTGTATGGCTCAATGTGCGCTATAGACCATTTGGGAGTGTTGGAAGTCCATTTCGTGTTCTGACGGTAAATGAAAACCCCGAAAAGTGTTTGTTAGGCTAAATGGGCGCTATAGACCATTTGGGAGTGTTGGAAGTCCATTTCGTGTTCTGAAGTTAAAAAAACCGAAAAGTGTTTGTATGGCTCAATGTGCGCTATAGACCATTTGGGAGTGTTGGAAGTCCATTTCGTGTTCTGACGGTAAATGAAAACCCCGAAAAGTGTTTGTTAGGCTCAATGGGCGCTATAGACCATTTGGGAGTGTTGGAAGTCCATTTCGTGTTCTGAAGTTAAATAAACCGAAAAGTGTTTGTTAGGCTGAATGGGCGTTATAGACCATTTGGGAGTGTTGGAAGTCCATTTCGTGTTCTGACGGTGAACAAATCCGAAAAGTGTTTGTCAGGCTGAATGGGCGCTATAGATCATTTGGGAGTGTTGGAGTTACATTTCGTGTTCTGACGGTGAAAAAACCCGAAAAGTGTTTGTTAGGCTCAATGGGCGCTATAGACCATTTGGGTGTGTTCGAAGTCCATTTCGTGTTCTGACGGTGAAAAAATCCAGAAAAGGTGTTTCTGATAGACAATTTGGGAGTGTTGGAAGTCCATTTCGTGTTCTGACGGTGACAACAAACGAAAAGTGTTTGTTAGGCTGAATGGGCGCTATAGACCATTGGGGAGTGTTGGAAGTCCATGTTGTGTTCTGACGGTGAAAAAAACCGAAAAGTGTTTGTAAGGCTCAATGGGCGCTATATAACATTTGGGAGTGTTGGAAGTTCATTTCGTGTTCTGACGGTGAAAACAAAACCCGAAAAGTGTTTGTTAGGCTAAGTAGGCGCTATAGACCATTTGGGAGTGTTGGAAGTCCATTTCGTGTTCTGACGGTGAACAAAACCGAAAAGTGTTTGTTAGGCTGAATGGGCGCTCTAGACCATTTGGGAGTGTTGGAAGTTCATTTTGTGTTCTGACGGTGAAAAACCCCGAAAAGTGTTTGTTAGGCTGAATGGGCGCTATAGATCATTTGGGAGTGTTGGAGATACATTTCGTGTTTTGACAGTGAAAAAAAACGAAAAGTGTTTGTTAGGCTCAATGGACGCTATAGACCATTTGGGTGTGTTCGAAGTCCATTTCGTGTTCTGACGGTGAAAAAAACCAGAAAAGGTTTTTCTGATAGACAATTTGGGAGTGTTGGAAGTCCATTTCGTGTTCTGACGGTGACAACAAACGAAAAGTGTTTGTAAGGCTTAATGCGCGCTATAGATCATTTGGGAGTGTTGGAAGTCCATATCGTGTTTTGACGGTAAAAAAACCCGAAAAAGTGTTTGTTAGGCTAAGTAGGCGCTATAGACCATTTGGGAGTGTTGGAAGTCCATTTCGTGTTCTGACTGTGAAAAAATCCGAAGAGTGTTTGTAAGGCTCAATGGGCGCTATAGACCATTTGGGAGTGTTGGGAGTCCATTTCGTGTTCTGACGGTAAAAGAAAACCCCGAAAAGTGTTTGTTAGGCTCAATGGGCGCTATATACCATTTGGGAGTGTTGGAAGTCCATTTCGTGTTCTGACGGTGAAAAAAATCGAAAAGTGTTTGTATGGCTCAATGTGCGCTATAGACCATTTGGAGTGTTGGAAGTTCATTTCGTGTCCTGAAGGTAAAACAAACGAAAAGTGTTTGTTAGGCTCAATTGGAGCTATAGACCATTTGGGTGTGTTCAAAGTCCATTTCGTGTTCGGACTGTGAACAAAACCGAAAAGTGTTTGTTAGGCTGAATGGGCGCTATAGACCATTTGGGAGTGTTGGAAGTTCATTTCGTGTTCTGACGGTGAAACAAAATTCCCGAAAAGTGTTTGTTAGGCTAAGTAGGCGTTATAGACCATTTGGGAGTGTTGGAAGTCCATTTCGTGTTCTGACTGTGAAAAAAACAAAAAAGTGTTTGTTAGGCTGAATGGGCGCTATAGATCATTTGGGAGTGTTGGAGATACATTTCGTGTTTTGACGGTAAAAAAAAACCGAAAAGTGTTTGTTAGGCTCAACGGGCGCAATAGACCATTTGGGTGTGTTCGAAGTCCATTTCGTGTTCTGACGGTGAAAAAAACCCGAAAAAGTGTTTGTGAGGCTCAATGGGCGCTGTAGACAATTTGGGAGTGTTGGAAGTCCATTTCGTGTTCTGACGGTGACAACAAACGAAAAGTGTTTGTTAGGCTGAATGGGCGCTATAGACCATTGGGGAGTGTTGGAAGTTCATTTTGTGTTCTGACGGTGAAAAAAACCGAAAAGTGTTTGTAAGGCTCAATGGGCGCTATAGATCATTCGGGAGTGTTGGAGATACATTTCGTGTTTTGACGGTGAAAAAAACCGAAAAGTGTTTGTTAGGCTGAATGCGCGCTATAGATCATTTGGGAGTGTTGGAAGTCCATATCGTGTTTTGACGGTAAAAAAAACCCGAAAAAGTGTTTGTTAGGCTAAGTAGGCGCTATAGACCATTTGGGAGTGTTGGAAGTCCATTTCGTGTTCTGACGGTGAAAAAACCCGAAAAGTGTTTGTTAGGCTGAATGGGCGCTATAGATCATTTAGGAGTGTTGGAGATACATTTCGTGTTTTGACGGTGAAAAAAACCGAAAAGTGTTTGTTAGGCTGAATGGGCGCTATAGATCATTTGGGAGTGTTGGAGATACATTTCGTGTTTTGACAGTGAAAAAAAACGAAAAGTGTTTGTTAGGCTCAATGGACGCTATAGACCATTTGGGTGTGTTGGAAGTCCATTTCGTGTTCTGACGGTGACAACAAACGAAAAGTGTTTGTAAGGCTCAATGCGCGCTATAGATCATTTGGGAGTGTTGGAAGTCCATATCGTGTTTTGACGGTAAAAAAACCCGAAAAAGTGTTTGTTAGGCTAAGTAGGCGCTATAGACCATTTGGGAGTGTTGGAAGTCCATTTCGTGTTCTGACTGTGAAAAAATCCGAAGAGTGTTTGTAAGGCTCAATGGGCGCTATAGACCATTTGGGAGTGTTGGAAGTCCATTTCGTGTTCTGACGGTAAAAGAAAACCCCGAAAAGTGTTTGTTAGGCTCAATGGGCGCTATATACCATTTGGGAGTGTTGGAAGTCCATTTCGTGTTCTGACGGTGAAAAAAATCGAAAAGTGTTTGTATGGCTCAATGTGCGCTATAGACCATTTGGAGTGTTGGAAGTTCATTTCGTGTCCTGAAGGTAAAACAAACGAAAAGTGTTTGTTAGGCTCAATTGGCGCTATAGACCATTTGGGTGTGTTCAAAGTCCATTTCGTGTTCGGACTGTGAACAAAACCGAAAAGTGTTTGTTAGGCTGAATGGGCGCTATAGACCATTTGGGAGTGTTGGAAGTTCATTTCGTGTTCTGACGGTGAAACAAAATTCCCGAAAAGTGTTTGTTAGGCTAAGTAGGCGTTATAGACCATTTGGGAGTGTTGGAAGTCCATTTCGTGTTCTGACTGTGAAAAAAACAAAAAAGTGTTTGTTAGGCTGAATGGGCGCTATAGATCATTTGGGAGTGTTGGAGATACATTTCGTGTTTTGACGGTAAAAAAAACCCGAAAAGTGTTTGTTAGGCTCAACGGGCGCAATAGACCATTTGGGTGTGTTCGAAGTCCATTTCGTGTTCTGACGGTGAAAAAAACCCGAAAAAGTGTTTGTGAGGCTCAATGGGCGCTGTAGACAATTTGGGAGTGTTGGAAGTCCATTTCGTGTTCTGACGGTGACAACAAACGAAAAGTGTTTGTTAGGCTGAATGGGCGCTATAGACCATTGGGGAGTGTTGGAAGTTCATTTTGTGTTCTGACGGTGACAAAAACCGAAAAGTGTTTGTAAGGCTCAATGGGCGCTATAGATCATTCGGGAGTGTTGGAGATACATTTCGTGTTTTGACGGTGAAAAAAACCGAAAAGTGTTTGTTAGGCTGAATGCGCGCTATAGATCATTTGGGAGTGTTGGAAGTCCATATCGTGTTTTGACGGTAAAAAAAAACCGAAAAAGTGTTTGTTAGGCTAAGTAGGCGCTATAGACCATTTGGGAGTGTTGGAAGTCCATTTCGTGTTCTGACGGTGAAAAAAACCGAAAAGTGTTTGTTAGGCTGAATGGGCGCTATAGATCATTTAGGAGTGTTGGAGATACATTTCGTGTTTTGACGGTGAAAAAAACCGAAAAGTGTTTGTTAGGCTGAATAGGCGCTATAGATCATTTGGGAGTGTTGGAAGTCCATTTCGTGTTCTGACGGTGACAACAAACGAAAAGTGTTTGTTAGGCTCAATGGGCGCTATAGACCATTTGGGAGTGTTGGAAGTCCATTTCGTGTCCTGAAGGTAAACAAAACGAAAAGTGTTTGTTAGGCTCAATTGGCGCTATAGACCATTTGGGTGTGTTCAAAGTCCATTTCGTGTTCTGACGGTGAACAAAACCGAAAAGTGTTTGTTAGGCTGAATGGGCGCTATAGACCATTTGGTAGTGTTGGAAGTTCATTTCGTGTTCTGACGGTGAAACAAAATTCCCGAAAAGTGTTTGTTAGGCTGAATGCGCGTTATAGATCATTTGGGAGTGTTGGAAGTCCATATCGTGTTTTGACGGTAAAAAAACCGAAAAAGTGTTTGTTAGGCTAAGTAGGCGCTATAGACCATTTGGGAGTGTTGGAAGTCCATTTCGTGTTCTGACTGTGCAAAAAATCCGAAGAGTGTTTGTAAGGCTCAATGGGCGCTATAGACCATTTGGGAGTGTTGGAAGTCCATTTCGTGTTCTGACGGTAAAAGAAAACCCCGAAAAGTGTTTGTTAGGCTCAATGGGCGCTATAGACCATTTGGGAGTGTTGGAAGTCCATTTCGTGTTCTGACTGTGCAAAAAATCCGAAGAGTGTTTGTAAGGCTCAATGGGCGCTATAGATCATTTGGGAGTGTTGGAAGTCCATTTCGTGTTCTGAAGGTAAAAAAACCGAAAAGTGTTTGTTATGCTAAGTAGGCGTTATAGACCATTTGGGAGTGTTGGAAGTTCATTTCGTGTTCTGACGGTGAAAAAAACCGAAAAGTGTTTGTTAGGCTGAATGGGCGCAATAGATCATTTGGGAGTGTTGGAGATACATTTCGTGTTTTGACGGTGAAAAAAACCGAAAAGTGTTTGTTAGGCTCAATGGGCGCTATAGACCATTTGGGTGTGTTCGAAGTCCATTTCGTGTTCTGACGGTGAAAAAAAACCGAAAAAGTGTTTGTGAGGCTCAATGGGCGCTGTAGACAATTTGGGAGTGTTGGAAGTCCATTTCGTGTTCTGACGGTGAAAAAACCCAAAAAGTGTTTGTAAGGCTCAATGGGCGCTATAGATCATTCGGGAGTGTTGGAGATACATTTCGTGTTTTGACGGTGAAAAAAACCGAAAAGTGTTTGTTAGGCTGAATGCGCGCTATAGATCATTTGGGAGTGTTGGAAGTCCATATCGTTGTTTTGACGGTAAAAAACCCCGAAAAAGTGTTTGTTAGGCTAAGTAGGCGCTATAGACCATTTGGGAGTGTTGGAAGTCCATTTCGTGTTCTGACGGTGAAAAAAACCGAAAAGTGTTTGTTAGGCTGAATGGGCGCTATAGATCATTCAGGAGTGTTGGAGATACATTTCGTGTTTTGACGGTAAAAAAACCCGAAAAGTGTTTGTTAGGCTGAATGCGCGTTATAGATCATTTGGGAGTGTTGGAAGTCCATATCGTGTTTTGACGGTAAAAAAACCCGAAAAAGTGTTTGTTAGGCTAACTAAGCGCTATAGACCATTTGGGAGTGTTGGAAGTCCATTTCGTGTTCTGACTGTGAAAAAACCCGAAAAGTGTTTGTTAGGCTCAATGCGCGCTATAGATCATTTGGGAGTGTTGGAAGTCCATATCGTGTTTTGACGGTAAAAAAACCCGAAAAAGTGTTTGTTAGGCTAACTAGGCGCTATAGACCATTTGGGAGTGTTGGAAGTCCATTTCGTGTTCTGACTGTGAAAAAACCCGAAAAGTGTTTGTTAGGCTCAATGCGCGCTATAGATCATTTGGGAGTGTTGGAAGTCCATATCGTGTTTTGACGGTAAAAAAACCCGAAAAAGTGTTTGTTAGGCTAAGTAGGCGCTATAGACCATTTGGGAGTGTTGGAAGTCCATTTCGTGTTCTGACTGTGAAAAAATCCGAAGAGTGTTTGTAAGGCTCAATGGGCGCTATAGACCATTTGGGAGTGTTGGAAGTCCATTTCGTGTTCTGACGGTAAAAGAAAACCCCGAAAAGTGTTTGTTAGGCTCAATGGGCGCTATATACCATTTGGGAGTGTTGGAAGTCCATTTCGTGTTCTGACGTTGACAAAAATCGAAAAGTGTTTGTATGGCTCAATGTGCGCTATAGACCATTTGGGAGTGTTGGAGATACATTTCGTGTTTTGACGGTGAAAAAAACCGAAAAGTGTTTGTTAGGCTGAATGCGCGCTATAGATCATTTGGGAGTGTTGGAAGTCCATATCGTTGTTTTGACGGTAAAAAAACCCGAAAAAGTGTTTGTTAGGCTAAGTAGGCGCTATAGACCATTTGGGAGTGTTGGAAGTCCATTTCGTGTTCTGACGGTGAAAAAAACCGAAAAGTGTTTGTTAGGCTGAATGGGCGCTATAGATCATTCATGAGTGTTGGAGATACATTTCGTGTTTTGACGGTGAAAAAACCCGAAAAGTGTTTGTTAGGCTGAATGCGCGTTATAGATCATTTGGGAGTGTTGGAAGTCCATATCGTGTTTTGACGGTAAAAAAACCCGAAAAAGTGTTTGTTAGGCTAACTAAGCGCTATAGACCATTTGGGAGTGTTGGAAGTCCATTTCGTGTTCTGACTGTGAAAAAACCCGAAAAGTGTTTGTTAGGCTCAATGCGCGCTATAGATCATTTGGGAGTGTTGGAAGTCCATATCGTGTTTTGACGGTAAAAAAACCCGAAAAAGTGTTTGTTAGGCTAACTAGGCGCTATAGACCATTTGGGAGTGTTGGAAGTCCATTTCGTGTTCTGACTGTGAAAAAACCCGAAAAGTGTTTGTTAGGCTCAATGCGCGCTATAGATCATTTGGGAGTGTTGGAAGTCCATATCGTGTTTTGACGGTAAACAAACCCGAAAAAGTGTTTGTTAGGCTAAGTAGGCGCTATAGACCATTTGGGAGTGTTGGAAGTCCATTTCGTGTTCTGACTGTGAAAAAATCCGAAGAGTGTTTGTAAGGCTCAATGGGCGCTATAGACCATTTGGGAGTGTTGGAAGTCCATTTCGTGTTCTGACGGTAAAAGAAAACCCCGAAAAGTGTTTGTTAGGCTCAATGGGCGCTATATACCATTTGGGAGTGTTGGAAGTCCATTTCGTGTTCTGACGTTGACAAAAATCGAAAAGTGTTTGTATGGCTCAATGTGCGCTATAGACCATTTGGGAGTGTTGGAGATACATTTCGTGTTTTGACGGTGAAAAAAACCGAAAAGTGTTTGTTAGGCTGAATGCGCGCTATAGATCATTTGGGAGTGTTGGAAGTCCATATCGTTGTTTTGACGGTAAAAAAACCCGAAAAAGTGTTTGTTAGGCTAAGTAGGCGCTATAGACCATTTGGGAGTGTTGGAAGTCCATTTCGTGTTCTGACGGTGAAAAAAACCGAAAAGTGTTTGTTAGGCTGAATGGGCGCTATAGATCATTCATGAGTGTTGGAGATACATTTCGTGTTTTGACGGTGAAAAAACCCGAAAAGTGTTTGTTAGGCTGAATGCGCGTTATAGATCATTTGGGAGTGTTGGAAGTCCATATCGTGTTTTGACGGTAAAAAAACCCGAAAAAGTGTTTGTTAGGCTAACTAAGCGCTATAGACCATTTGGGAGTGTTGGAAGTCCATTTCGTGTTCTGACTGTGAAAAAACCCGAAAAGTGTTTGTTAGGCTCAATGCGCGCTATAGATCATTTGGGAGTGTTGGAAGTCCATATCGTGTTTTGACGGTAAAAAAACCCGAAAAAGTGTTTGTTAGGCTAACTAGGCGCTATAGACCATTTGGGAGTGTTGGAAGTCCATTTCGTGTTCTGACTGTGAAAAAACCCGAAAAGTGTTTGTTAGGCTCAATGCGCGCTATAGATCATTTGGGAGTGTTGGAAGTCCATATCGTGTTTTGACGGTAAAAAAACCCGAAAAAGTGTTTGTTAGGCTAAGTAGGCGCTATAGACCATTTGGGAGTGTTGGAAGTCCATTTCGTGTTCTGACTGTGAAAAAATCCGAAGAGTGTTTGTAAGGCTCAATGGGCGCTATAGACCATTTGGGAGTGTTGGAAGTCCATTTCGTGTTCTGACGGTAAAAGAAAACCCCGAAAAGTGTTTGTTAGGCTCAATGGGCGCTATATACCATTTGGGAGTGTTGGAAGTCCATTTCGTGTTCTGACGGTGAAAAAAATCGAAAAGTGTTTGTATGGCTCAATGTGCGCTATAGACCATTTGGGAGTGTTGGAAGTCCATTTCGTGTTCTGACGGTAAATGAAAACCCCGAAAAGTGTTTGTTAGGCTCAATGGGCGCTATAGACCATTTGGGAGTGTTGGAAGTCCATTTCGTGTTCTGAAGTTAAAAAAACCGAAAAGTGTTTGTTAGGCTGAATGGGCGTTATAGACCATTTGGGAGTGTTGGAAGTCCATTTCGTGTTCTGACGGTGAAAAAACCCGAAAAGTGTTTGTTAGGCTGAATGGGCGCTATAGATCATTTGGGAGTGTTGGAGATACATTTCGTGTTTTGACGGTGAAAAAAACTGAAAAGTGTTTGTTAGGCTCAATGGGCGCTATAGACCATTTGGGTGTGTTCGAAGTCCATTTCGTGTTCTGACGGTGAAAAAATCCAGAAAAGGTGTTTCTGATAGACAATTTGGGAGTGTTGGAAGTCCATTTCGTGTTCTGACGGTGACAACAAACGAAAAGTGTTTGTTAGGCTGAATGGGCGCTATAGACCATTGGGGAGTGTTGGAAGTCCATGTTGTGTTCTGACGGTGAAAAAAACCGAAAAGTGTTTGTAAGGCTCAATGGGCGCTATATACCATTTGGGAGTGTTGGAAGTTCATTTCGTGTTCTGACGGTGAAAACAAAACCCGAAAAGTGTTTGTTAGGCTAAGTAGGCGCTATAGACCATTTGGGAGTGTTGGAAGTCCATTTCGTGTTCTGACGGTGAACAAAACCGAAAAGTGTTTGTTAGGCTGAATGGGCACTCTAGACCATTTGGGAGTGTTGGAAGTTCATTTTGTGTTCTGACGGTGAAAAACCCCGAAAAGTGTTTGTTAGGCTGAATGGGCGCTATAGATCATTTGGGAGTGTTGGAGATACATTTCGTGTTTTGACAGTGAAAAAAACCGAAAAGTGTTTGTTAGGCTCAATGGACGCTATAGACCATTTGGGTGTGTTCGAAGTCCATTTCGTGTTCTGACGGTGAAAAAACCCAGAAAAGGTTTTTCTGATAGACCATTTGGGAGTGTTGGAAGTTCATTTTGTGTTCTGACGGTGAAACAAAATCCCCGAAAAGTGTTTGTTATGCTAAGTAGGCGTTATAGACCATTTGGGAGTGTTGGAAGTCCATATCGTGTTTTGACGGTAAAAAAACCCGAAAAAGTGTTTGTTAGGCTAAGTAGGCGCTATAGACCATTTGGGAGTGTTGGAAGTCCATTTCGTGTTCTGACTGTGAAAAAATCCGAAGAGTGTTTGTAAGGCTCAATGGGCGCTATAGACCATTTGGGAGTGTTGGAAGTCCATTTCGTGTTCTGACGGTAAAAGAAAACCCCGAAAAGTGTTTGTTAGGCTCAATGGGCGCTATATACCATTTGGGAGTGTTGGAAGTCCATTTCGTGTTCTGACGGTGAAAAAAACCGAAAAGTGTTTGTATGGCTCAATGTGCGCTATAGACCATTTGGGAGTGTTGGAAGTCCATTTCGTGTTCTGTCCGTAAATGAAAACCCCGAAAAGTGTTTGTTAGGCTCAATGGGCGCTATAGACCATTTGGGAGTGTTGGAAGTCCATTTCGTGTTCTGAAGGTAACAAAAACGAAAAGTGTTTGTTAGGCTCAATTGGCGCTATAGACCATTTGGGTGTGTTCAAAGTCCATTTCATGTTCTGACGGTGAACAAAACCGAAAAGTGTTTGTTAGGCTGAATGGGCGCTATAGACCATTTGGGAGTGTTGGAAGTTCATTTTGTGTTCTGACGGTGAAACAAAATCCCCGAAAAGTGTTTGTTATGCTAAGTAGGCGTTATAGACCATTTGGGAGTGTTGGAAGTCCATTTCGTGTTCTGACGGTGAAAAAACCCGAAAAGTGTTTGTTAGGCTCAATGGGCGCTATAGACCATTTGGGTGTGTTCGAAGTCCATTTCGTGTTCTGACGGTGAAAAAATCCAGAAAAGGTGTTTCTGATAGACAATTTGGGAGTGTTGGAAGTCCATTTCGTGTTCTGACGGTGACAACAAACGAAAAGTGTTTGTTAGGCTGAATGGGCGCTATAGACCATTGGGGAGTGTTGGAAGTCCATGTTGTGTTCTGACGGTGAAAAAAACCGAAAAGTGTTTGTAAGGCTCAATGGGCGCTATAGACCATTTGGGAGTGTTGGAAGTTCATTTCGTGTTCTGACGGTGAAAACAAAACCCGAAAAGTGTTTGTTAGGCTAAGTAGGCGCTATAGACCATTTGGGAGTGTTGGAAGTCCATTTCGTGTTCTGACGGTGAACAAAACCGAAAAGTGTTTGTTAGGCTGAATGGGCGCTATAGACCATTTGGGAGTGTTGGAAGTCCATTTCGTGTTCTGACGGTGACAACAAACGAAAAGTGTTTGTAAGGCTCAATGGGCGCTATACACCATTTGGGAGTGTTGGAAGTCCATTTCATGTTCTGAAGGTAAAAAAAACCGAAAAGTGTTTGTTAGGTTAAGTAGGCGCTATAGACCATTTGGGAGTGTTGGAAGTCCATTTCGTGTTCCGACTGTGAAACAAACCGAAAAGTGTTTGTTAGGCTCAATGGGCGCTATACACCATTTGGGAGTGTTGGAAGTCCATTTCATGTTCTGAAGGTAACAAAAAAACGAAAAGTGTTTGTAAGGCTCAATGGGCGCTATAGATCATTCGGGAGTGTTGGAGATACATTTCGTGTTTTGACGGTGAAAAAAACCGAAAAGTGTTTGTTAGGCTGAATGCGCGTTATAGATCATTTGGGAGTGTTGGAAGTCCATATCGTGTTTTGACGGTAAAAAACCCCGAAAAAGTGTTTGTTAGGCTAAGTAGGCGCTATAGACCATTTGGGAGTGTTGGAAGTCCATTTCGTGTTCTGACTGTGAAAAAAACCGAAAAGTGTTTGTTAGGCTAAATGGGCGCTATAGATCATTTGGGAGTGTTGGAAGTCCATATCGTGTTTTGACGGTAAAAAAACCGAAAAGTGTTTGTTAGGCTCAATGGGCGCTATAGACCATTTGGGTGTGTTCGAAGTCCATTTCGTGTTCTGACGGTGAAAAAATCCAGAAAAGGTGTTTCTGATAGAAAATTTGGGAGTGTTGGAAGTCCATTTCGTGTTCTGACGGTGACAACAAACGAAAAGTGTTTGTTAGGCTGAATGGGCGCTATAGACCATTGGGGAGTGTTGGAAGTCCATGTTGTGTTCTGACGGTGAAAAAATCCAGAAAAGGTGTTTCTGATAGACAATTTGGGAGTGTTGGAAGTCCATTTCGTGTTCTGACGGTGACAACAAACGAAAAGTGTTTGTTAGGCTGAATGGGCGCTATAGACCATTGGGGAGTGTTGGAAGTCCATGTTGTGTTCTGACGGTGAACAAAACCGAAAAGTGTTTGTAAGGCTCAATGGGCGCTATAGACCATTTGGGAGTGTTGGAAGTTCATTTCGTGTTCTGACGGTGAAAACAAAACCCGAAAAGTGTTTGTTAGGCTAAGTAGGCGCTATAGACCATTTGGGAGTGTTGGAAGTCCATTTCGTGTTCTGACGGTGAACAAAACCGAAAAGTGTTTGTTAGGCTGAATGGGCGCTATAGACCATTTGGGAGTGTTGGAAGTTCATTTTGTGTTCTGACGGTGAAAAAACCCGAAAAGTGTTTGTTAGGCTGAATGGGCGCTATAGATCATTTGGGAGTGTTGGAGATACATTTCGTGTTTTGACAGTGAAAAAAAACGAAAAGTGTTTGTTAGGCTCAATGGGCGCTATAGACCATTTGGGTGTGTTCGAAGTCCATTTCGTGTTCTGACGGTGAAAAAACCCAGAAAAGGTTTTTCTGATAGACAATTTGGGAGTGTTGGAAGTCCATTTCGTGTTCTGACGGTGAAAAAAAACGAAAAGTGTTTGTAAGGCTCAATGGGCGCTTTACACCATTTGGGAGTGTTGGAAGTCCATTTCATGTTCTGAAGGTAAAAAAACCCGAAAAGTGTTTGTTAGGTTAAGTAGGCGCTATAGACCATTTGGGAGTGTTGGAAGTCCATTTCGTGTTCCGACTGTGAAACAAACCGAAAAGTGTTTGTTAGGCTCAATGGGCGCTATACACCATTTGGGAGTGTTGGAAGTCCATTTCATGTTCTGAAGGTAAAAAAACCCGAAAAGTGTTTGTAAGGCTCAATGGGCGCTATAGATCATTCGGGAGTGTTGGAGATACATTTCGTGTTTTGACGGTGAAAAAAACCGAAAAGTGTTTGTTAGGCTGAATGCGCGTTATAGATCATTTGGGTGTGTTGGAAGTCCATATCGTGTTTTGACGGTAAAAAAACCCGAAAAAGTGTTTGTTAGGCTAAGTAGGCGCTATAAACCATTTGGGAGTGTTGGAAGTCCATTTCGTGTTCTGACTGTGAAAAAAACCGAAAAGTGTTTGTTAGGCTCAATGGGCGCTATAGACCATTTGGGAGTGTTGGAAGTCCATTTCGTGTTCTGACGGTAAAAGAAAACCCCGAAAAGTGTTTGTTAGGCTCCATGGGCGCTATATATCATTTGGGAGTGTTGGAAGTCCATTTCGTGTTCTGACGGTGAAAAAAACCGAAAAGTGTTTGTAAGGCTCAATGTGCGCTATAGACCATTTGGGAGTGTTGGAAGTCCATTTCGTGTTCTGACGGTAAAAGAAAACCCCGAAAAGTGTTTGTTAGGCTCAATTGGGGCTATAGACCATTTGGGTCTGTTCAAAGTCCATTTCGTGTTCTGACGGTGAACAAAACCGAAAAGTGTTTGTTAGGCTGAATGGGCGCTATAGATCATTTGGGAGTGTTCGAAGTCCATTTCGTGTTCTGACGGTGAAAAAAACCAGAAAAAGTGTTTCTGATAGACAATTTGGGAGTGTTGGAAGTCCATTTCGTGTTCTGACGGTGACAACAAACGAAAAGTGTTTGTTAGGCTGAATGGGCGCTATAGACCATTGGGGAGTGTTGGAAGTCCATTTCGTGTTCTGAAGGTAAAAAAACCGAAAAGTGTTTGTTAGGCTCAATTGACGCTATAGACCATTTGGGTCTGTTCAAAGTCCATTTCGTGTTCTGACGGTGAACAAAACCGAAAAGTGTTTGTTAGGCTGAATGGGCGCTATAGACCATTTGGGAGTGTTGGAAGTTCATTTCGTGTTCTGACGGTGAAACAAAAATTCCCGAAAAGTGTTTGTTATGCTAAGTAGGCGTTATAGACCATTTGGGAGTGTTGGAAGTCCATTTCGTGTTCTGACGGTGAAAAAAAACCAAAAGTGTTAAGGCTGAATGGGCGCTATAGAACATTTGGGAGTGTTGGAGATACATTTCGTGTTCTGACGTTGAAAAAACCCAGAAAAAGTGTTTCTGATCGACAATTTGGGAGTGTTGGAAGTCCATTTCGTGTTCTGACGGTGACAACAAACGAAAAGTGTTTGTTAGGCTGAATGAGCGCTATAGACCATTGGGGAGTGTTGGAAGTCCATTTCGTGTTCTGACGGTGAAAACAAAACCCGAGAAGTGTTTGTTAGGCTAAGTAGGCGCTATAGACCATTTGGGTGTGTTCGAAGTCCATTTCGTGTTCTGACGGTGAAAAAAACCAGAAAAAAGTGTTTCTGAGGCTCAATGGGCGCTATAGACAATTTGGGAGTGTTGGAAGTCCATTTCATGTTCTGAAGGTAAAAAAACCCGAAAAGTGTTTGTTAGGCTAAGTAGGCGCTATAGACCATTTGGGAGTGTTGGAAGTCCATTTCGTGTTCCGACTGTGAAAAAACCCGAAAAGTGTTTGTTAGGCTCAATAGGCGCTATACACCATTTGGGAGTGTTGGAAGTCCATTTCATGTTCTGAAGGTAAAAAAACCGAAAAGTGTTTGTTAGGCTCAATGGGCGCTATAGAGCATTTGGGTGTGTTGGAAGTTCATTTCGTGTTCTGACGGTAAAAGAAAACCCCGAAAAGTGTTTGTTAGGCTCAATGGGCGCTATAGACCATTTGGGAGTGTTGGAAGTCCATTTCGTGTTATGAAGGTAAACAAACCGAAAAGTGTTTGTTAGGCTCAATTGGCGCTATAGACCATTTGGGTCTGTTCAAAGTCCATTTCGTGTTCTGACGGTGAACAAAACCGAAAAGTGTTCGTTAGGCTGATTGGGCCCTATAGACCATTTGGGAGTGTTGGAAGTCCATTTCGTGTTCTGACTGTGAAAAAACCCGAAAAGTGTTTGTTAGGCTCAATGCGCGCTATAGATCATTTGGGAGTGTTGGAAGTCCATATCGTGTTTTGACGGTAAAAAAACCCGGAAAAGTGTTTGTTAGGCTAACTAGGCGCTATAGACCATTTGGGAGTGTTGGAAGTCCATTTCGTGTTCTGACTGTGAAAAAACCCGAAAAGTGTTTGTTAGGCTCAATGCGCGCTATAGATCATTTGGGAGTGTTGGAAGTCCATATCGTGTTTTGACGGTAAAAAAACCCGAAAAAGTGTTTGTTAGGCTAAGTAGGCGCTATAGACCATTTGGGAGTGTTGGAAGTCCATTTCGTGTTCTGACTGTGAAAAAATCCGAAGAGTGTTTGTAAGGCTCAATGGGCGCTATAGACCATTTGGGAGTGTTGGAAGTCCATTTCGTGTTCTGACGGTAAAAGAAAACCCCGAAAAGTGTTTGTTAGGCTCAATGGGCGCTATATACCATTTGGGAGTGTTGGAAGTCCATTTCGTGTTCTGACGTTGACAAAAATCGAAAAGTGTTTGTATGGCTCAATGTGCGCTATAGACCATTTGGGAGTGTTGGAGATACATTTCGTGTTTTGACGGTGAAAAAAACCGAAAAGTGTTTGTTAGGCTGAATGCGCGCTATAGATCATTTGGGAGTGTTGGAAGTCCATATCGTTGTTTTGACGGTAAAAAAACCCGAAAAAGTGTTTGTTAGGCTAAGTAGGCGCTATAGACCATTTGGGAGTGTTGGAAGTCCATTTCGTGTTCTGACGGTGAAAAAAACCGAAAAGTGTTTGTTAGGCTGAATGGGCGCTATAGATCATTCATGAGTGTTGGAGATACATTTCGTGTTTTGACGGTGAAAAAACCCGAAAAGTGTTTGTTAGGCTGAATGCGCGTTATAGATCATTTGGGAGTGTTGGAAGTCCATATCGTGTTTTGACGGTAAAAAAACCCGAAAAAGTGTTTGTTAGGCTAACTAAGCGCTATAGACCATTTGGGAGTGTTGGAAGTCCATTTCGTGTTCTGACTGTGAAAAAACCCGAAAAGTGTTTGTTAGGCTCAATGCGCGCTATAGATCATTTGGGAGTGTTGGAAGTCCATATCGTGTTTTGACGGTAAAAAAACCCGAAAAAGTGTTTGTTAGGCTAACTAGGCGCTATAGACCATTTGGGAGTGTTGGAAGTCCATTTCGTGTTCTGACTGTGAAAAAACCCGAAAAGTGTTTGTTAGGCTCAATGCGCGCTATAGATCATTTGGGAGTGTTGGAAGTCCATATCGTGTTTTGACGGTAAAAAAACCCGAAAAAGTGTTTGTTAGGCTAAGTAGGCGCTATAGACCATTTGGGAGTGTTGGAAGTCCATTTCGTGTTCTGACTGTGAAAAAATCCGAAGAGTGTTTGTAAGGCTCAATGGGCGCTATAGACCATTTGGGAGTGTTGGAAGTCCATTTCGTGTTCTGACGGTAAAAGAAAACCCCGAAAAGTGTTTGTTAGGCTCAATGGGCGCTATATACCATTTGGGAGTGTTGGAAGTCCATTTCGTGTTCTGACGGTGAAAAAAATCGAAAAGTGTTTGTATGGCTCAATGTGCGCTATAGACCATTTGGGAGTGTTGGAAGTCCATTTCGTGTTCTGACGGTAAATGAAAACCCCGAAAAGTGTTTGTTAGGCTCAATGGGCGCTATAGACCATTTGGGAGTGTTGGAAGTCCATTTCGTGTTCTGAAGTTAAAAAAACCGAAAAGTGTTTGTTAGGCTGAATGGGCGTTATAGACCATTTGGGAGTGTTGGAAGTCCATTTCGTGTTCTGACGGTGAAAAAACCCGAAAAGTGTTTGTTAGGCTGAATGGGCGCTATAGATCATTTGGGAGTGTTGGAGATACATTTCGTGTTTTGACGGTGAAAAAAACTGAAAAGTGTTTGTTAGGCTCAATGGGCGCTATAGACCATTTGGGTGTGTTCGAAGTCCATTTCGTGTTCTGACGGTGAAAAAATCCAGAAAAGGTGTTTCTGATAGACAATTTGGGAGTGTTGGAAGTCCATTTCGTGTTCTGACGGTGACAACAAACGAAAAGTGTTTGTTAGGCTGAATGGGCGCTATAGACCATTGGGGAGTGTTGGAAGTCCATGTTGTGTTCTGACGGTGAAAAAAACCGAAAAGTGTTTGTAAGGCTCAATGGGCGCTATATACCATTTGGGAGTGTTGGAAGTTCATTTCGTGTTCTGACGGTGAAAACAAAACCCGAAAAGTGTTTGTTAGGCTAAGTAGGCGCTATAGACCATTTGGGAGTGTTGGAAGTCCATTTCGTGTTCTGACGGTGAACAAAACCGAAAAGTGTTTGTTAGGCTGAATGGGCACTCTAGACCATTTGGGAGTGTTGGAAGTTCATTTTGTGTTCTGACGGTGAAAAACCCCGAAAAGTGTTTGTTAGGCTGAATGGGCGCTATAGATCATTTGGGAGTGTTGGAGATACATTTCGTGTTTTGACAGTGAAAAAAACCGAAAAGTGTTTGTTAGGCTCAATGGACGCTATAGACCATTTGGGTGTGTTCGAAGTCCATTTCGTGTTCTGACGGTGAAAAAACCCAGAAAAGGTTTTTCTGATAGACCATTTGGGAGTGTTGGAAGTTCATTTTGTGTTCTGACGGTGAAACAAAATCCCCGAAAAGTGTTTGTTATGCTAAGTAGGCGTTATAGACCATTTGGGAGTGTTGGAAGTCCATATCGTGTTTTGACGGTAAAAAACCCCGAAAAAGTGTTTGTTAGGCTAAGTAGGCGCTATAGACCATTTGGGAGTGTTGGAAGTCCATTTCGTGTTCTGACTGTGAAAAAATCCGAAGAGTGTTTGTAAGGCTCAATGGGCGCTATAGACCATTTGGGAGTGTTGGAAGTCCATTTCGTGTTCTGACGGTAAAAGAAAACCCCGAAAAGTGTTTGTTAGGCTCAATGGGCGCTATATACCATTTGGGAGTGTTGGAAGTCCATTTCGTGTTCTGACGGTGAAAAAAACCGAAAAGTGTTTGTATGGCTCAATGTGCGCTATAGACCATTTGGGAGTGTTGGAAGTCCATTTCGTGTTCTGTCCGTAAATGAAAACCCCGAAAAGTGTTTGTTAGGCTCAATGGGCGCTATAGACCATTTGGGAGTGTTGGAAGTCCATTTCGTGTTCTGAAGGTAACAAAAACGAAAAGTGTTTGTTAGGCTCAATTGGCGCTATAGACCATTTGGGTGTGTTCAAAGTCCATTTCATGTTCTGACGGTGAACAAAACCGAAAAGTGTTTGTTAGGCTGAATGGGCGCTATAGACCATTTGGGAGTGTTGGAAGTTCATTTTGTGTTCTGACGGTGAAACAAAATCCCCGAAAAGTGTTTGTTATGCTAAGTAGGCGTTATAGACCATTTGGGAGTGTTGGAAGTCCATTTCGTGTTCTGACGGTGAAAAAACCCGAAAAGTGTTTGTTAGGCTCAATGGGCGCTATAGACCATTTGGGTGTGTTCGAAGTCCATTTCGTGTTCTGACGGTGAAAAAATCCAGAAAAGGTGTTTCTGATAGACAATTTGGGAGTGTTGGAAGTCCATTTCGTGTTCTGACGGTGACAACAAACGAAAAGTGTTTGTTAGGCTGAATGGGCGCTATAGACCATTGGGGAGTGTTGGAAGTCCATGTTGTGTTCTGACGGTGAAAAAAACCGAAAAGTGTTTGTAAGGCTCAATGGGCGCTATAGACCATTTGGGAGTGTTGGAAGTTCATTTCGTGTTCTGACGGTGAAAACAAAACCCGAAAAGTGTTTGTTAGGCTAAGTAGGCGCTATAGACCATTTGGGAGTGTTGGAAGTCCATTTCGTGTTCTGACGGTGAACAAAACCGAAAAGTGTTTGTTAGGCTGAATGGGCGCTATAGACCATTTGGGAGTGTTGGAAGTCCATTTCGTGTTCTGACGGTGACAACAAACGAAAAGTGTTTGTAAGGCTCAATGGGCGCTATACACCATTTGGGAGTGTTGGAAGTCCATTTCATGTTCTGAAGGTAAAAAAAACCGAAAAGTGTTTGTTAGGTTAAGTAGGCGCTATAGACCATTTGGGAGTGTTGGAAGTCCATTTCGTGTTCCGACTGTGAAACAAACCGAAAAGTGTTTGTTAGGCTCAATGGGCGCTATACACCATTTGGGAGTGTTGGAAGTCCATTTCATGTTCTGAAGGTAACAAAAAAACGAAAAGTGTTTGTAAGGCTCAATGGGCGCTATAGATCATTCGGGAGTGTTGGAGATACATTTCGTGTTTTGACGGTGAAAAAAACCGAAAAGTGTTTGTTAGGCTGAATGCGCGTTATAGATCATTTGGGAGTGTTGGAAGTCCATATCGTGTTTTGACGGTAAAAAACCCCGAAAAAGTGTTTGTTAGGCTAAGTAGGCGCTATAGACCATTTGGGAGTGTTGGAAGTCCATTTCGTGTTCTGACTGTGAAAAAAACCGAAAAGTGTTTGTTAGGCTAAATGGGCGCTATAGATCATTTGGGAGTGTTGGAAGTCCATATCGTGTTTTGACGGTAAAAAAACCGAAAAGTGTTTGTTAGGCTCAATGGGCGCTATAGACCATTTGGGTGTGTTCGAAGTCCATTTCGTGTTCTGACGGTGAAAAAATCCAGAAAAGGTGTTTCTGATAGAAAATTTGGGAGTGTTGGAAGTCCATTTCGTGTTCTGACGGTGACAACAAACGAAAAGTGTTTGTTAGGCTGAATGGGCGCTATAGACCATTGGGGAGTGTTGGAAGTCCATGTTGTGTTCTGACGGTGAAAAAATCCAGAAAAGGTGTTTCTGATAGACAATTTGGGAGTGTTGGAAGTCCATTTCGTGTTCTGACGGTGACAACAAACGAAAAGTGTTTGTTAGGCTGAATGGGCGCTATAGACCATTGGGGAGTGTTGGAAGTCCATGTTGTGTTCTGACGGTGAACAAAACCGAAAAGTGTTTGTAAGGCTCAATGGGCGCTATAGACCATTTGGGAGTGTTGGAAGTTCATTTCGTGTTCTGACGGTGAAAACAAAACCCGAAAAGTGTTTGTTAGGCTAAGTAGGCGCTATAGACCATTTGGGAGTGTTGGAAGTCCATTTCGTGTTCTGACGGTGAACAAAACCGAAAAGTGTTTGTTAGGCTGAATGGGCGCTATAGACCATTTGGGAGTGTTGGAAGTTCATTTTGTGTTCTGACGGTGAAAAAACCCGAAAAGTGTTTGTTAGGCTGAATGGGCGCTATAGATCATTTGGGAGTGTTGGAGATACATTTCGTGTTTTGACAGTGAAAAAAAACGAAAAGTGTTTGTTAGGCTCAATGGGCGCTATAGACCATTTGGGTGTGTTCGAAGTCCATTTCGTGTTCTGACGGTGAAAAAACCCAGAAAAGGTTTTTCTGATAGACAATTTGGGAGTGTTGGAAGTCCATTTCGTGTTCTGACGGTGAAAAAAAACGAAAAGTGTTTGTAAGGCTCAATGGGCGCTTTACACCATTTGGGAGTGTTGGAAGTCCATTTCATGTTCTGAAGGTAAAAAAACCCGAAAAGTGTTTGTTAGGTTAAGTAGGCGCTATAGACCATTTGGGAGTGTTGGAAGTCCATTTCGTGTTCCGACTGTGAAACAAACCGAAAAGTGTTTGTTAGGCTCAATGGGCGCTATACACCATTTGGGAGTGTTGGAAGTCCATTTCATGTTCTGAAGGTAACAAAACCCGAAAAGTGTTTGTAAGGCTCAATGGGCGCTATAGATCATTCGGGAGTGTTGGAGATACATTTCGTGTTTTGACGGTGAAAAAAACCGAAAAGTGTTTGTTAGGCTGAATGCGCGTTATAGATCATTTGGGTGTGTTGGAAGTCCATATCGTGTTTTGACGGTAAAAAAACCCGAAAAAGTGTTTGTTAGGCTAAGTAGGCGCTATAAACCATTTGGGAGTGTTGGAAGTCCATTTCGTGTTCTGACTGTGAAAAAAACCGAAAAGTGTTTGTTAGGCTCAATGGGCGCTATAGACCATTTGGGAGTGTTGGAAGTCCATTTCGTGTTCTGACGGTAAAAGAAAACCCCGAAAAGTGTTTGTTAGGCTCCATGGGCGCTATATATCATTTGGGAGTGTTGGAAGTCCATTTCGTGTTCTGACGGTGAAAAAAACCGAAAAGTGTTTGTAAGGCTCAATGTGCGCTATAGACCATTTGGGAGTGTTGGAAGTCCATTTCGTGTTCTGACGGTAAAAGAAAACCCCGAAAAGTGTTTGTTAGGCTCAATTGGGGCTATAGACCATTTGGGTCTGTTCAAAGTCCATTTCGTGTTCTGACGGTGAACAAAACCGAAAAGTGTTTGTTAGGCTGAATGGGCGCTATAGATCATTTGGGAGTGTTCGAAGTCCATTTCGTGTTCTGACGGTGAAAAAAACCAGAAAAAGTGTTTCTGATAGACAATTTGGGAGTGTTGGAAGTCCATTTCGTGTTCTGACGGTGACAACAAACGAAAAGTGTTTGTTAGGCTGAATGGGCGCTATAGACCATTGGGGAGTGTTGGAAGTCCATTTCGTGTTCTGAAGGTAAAAAAACCGAAAAGTGTTTGTTAGGCTCAATTGACGCTATAGACCATTTGGGTCTGTTCAAAGTCCATTTCGTGTTCTGACGGTGAACAAAACCGAAAAGTGTTTGTTAGGCTGAATGGGCGCTATAGACCATTTGGGAGTGTTGGAAGTTCATTTCGTGTTCTGACGGTGAAACAAAAATTCCCGAAAAGTGTTTGTTATGCTAAGTAGGCGTTATAGACCATTTGGGAGTGTTGGAAGTCCATTTCGTGTTCTGACGGTGAAAAAAAACCAAAAGTGTTAAGGCTGAATGGGCGCTATAGAACATTTGGGAGTGTTGGAGATACATTTCGTGTTCTGACGGTGAAAAAACCCAGAAAAAGTGTTTCTGATCGACAATTTGGGAGTGTTGGAAGTCCATTTCGTGTTCTGACGGTGACAACAAACGAAAAGTGTTTGTTAGGCTGAATGAGCGCTATAGACCATTGGGGAGTGTTGGAAGTCCATTTCGTGTTCTGACGGTGAAAACAAAACCCGAGAAGTGTTTGTTAGGCTAAGTAGGCGCTATAGACCATTTGGGTGTGTTCGAAGTCCATTTCGTGTTCTGACGGTGAAAAAAACCAGAAAAAAGTGTTTCTGAGGCTCAATGGGCGCTATAGACAATTTGGGAGTGTTGGAAGTCCATTTCATGTTCTGAAGGTAAAAAAACCCGAAAAGTGTTTGTTAGGCTAAGTAGGCGCTATAGACCATTTGGGAGTGTTGGAAGTCCATTTCGTGTTCCGACTGTGAAAAAACCCGAAAAGTGTTTGTTAGGCTCAATAGGCGCTATACACCATTTGGGAGTGTTGGAAGTCCATTTCATGTTCTGAAGGTAAAAAAACCGAAAAGTGTTTGTTAGGCTCAATGGGCGCTATAGAGCATTTGGGTGTGTTGGAAGTTCATTTCGTGTTCTGACGGTAAAAGAAAACCCCGAAAAGTGTTTGTTAGGCTCAATGGGCGCTATAGACCATTTGGGAGTGTTGGAAGTCCATTTCGTGTTATGAAGGTAAACAAACCGAAAAGTGTTTGTTAGGCTCAATTGGCGCTATAGACCATTTGGGTCTGTTCAAAGTCCATTTCGTGTTCTGACGGTGAACAAAACCGAAAAGTGTTCGTTAGGCTGATTGGGCCCTATAGACCATTTGGGAGTGTTGGAAGTTCATTTCGTGTTCTGACGGTGAAATAAAATTCCCAAAAAGTGTTTGTTATGCTAAGTAGGCGTTATAGACCATTTGGGAGTGTTGAAAGTCCCTTTCGTGTTCTGACAGTGAAAAAACCCGAAAAGTGTTTGTTAGGCTGAATGGGCGCTATAGATCATTTGGGAGTGTTGGAGTTACATTTCGTGTTCTGACGGTGAAAAAACCCGAAAAGTGTTTGTTAGGCTCAATGGGCGCTATAGACCATTTGGGTGTGTTCGAAGTCCATTTCGTGTTCTGACGGTGAAAAAACCCAGAAAAAGTGTTTCTGATAGACAATTTGGGAGTGTTGGAAGTCCATTTTGTGTTCTGACGGTGAAAAAACCCGAAAAGTGTTTGTAAGGCTCAATGGGCGCTATAGACCATTTGGCAGT